>OY757014.1:98768071-99473457 GCA_963580285.1 Lucinisca nassula
AGGATAGAAGACAAATAGATCATCCTAGAATCTTCAAACCTTCCACAAATGTTCCCCATTGAAAGACAATGAACCCTATTTCTTTTCAAGGTCAAAGGTCAAGGTTACAATGAACTTGACCTTAAAAACCTTGTGAACACGATTGAAGACACATTTATCATCATAGAAGCTTCAAACCCTCCATAAATATTCCCCATGGAAAGACGATGAACGCTATTGATTTTCAAGGTCAAGGTTCAAAGGTCAAGGTCACAGTGAACTTGACCTTAAAAACCTTATGAACAGGATAGAAGACACAGTTATCAGCGTAGAAGCTTCAAACCTTCCACAAATTTTCCCCATGGAAAGACGATGAACCCTATTGATTTTCAAGGTCAATGGTCGGAGATCAAGGTCACAATGACTTGACCTTAAAATCTTATGAACAGGATGGAATACACAGTTATCATCGTAGAAGCTTCAAACCTTCTACAAATGTTCCCCATGGGGAGATGATGAACCGTATTGACTTTCAAGGTCAGTGGTCAGAGGTCAAGGTCACAATGGACTTGACCTTAACAATCTTATGAACAGGACAGAATATACAGCTATCATCGTAGAAGCTTCAAACCTTCATGTCGATGAATGGTATGCTGTTGCGAGGGGATGCTACGCTTTCGTTGCCTTGTTTGTTCTGTCGAGATTATTTCACTTATATCTAACCGATCGTTAATCACAGGTTGGCGAAAATCGAAGCCGGCATCCCCGGAGAAAAACCACCCGAACTCCGGTTGGCGTCTAACATGTGACCCTAGCCAGTTTCGAAACACAGCCGTGAGAGAGCTATGATTAACAGTCGATAAGGCAAAGAGGCACCTCCAAGCCAATCATTTATAATCAGATAGATCCGAGTTGTGTCTTAGCTCCATATTAACTGCAAATGACAAGCACAATAACTGACTTAAGTTTCGTATTTGTTTATAAAACTTGTATTATGGTTACTTTCTAAAATTGACTCGAGGCCTCGGGCCAATGCAGCAGACCTCGGACCTTTCTTTCTTTCTTTCTTTCTTCCGGTTTCACCTTAACCCCAGGAGGGAACACAGACGGTGTACATTGCATACACTCCAGTTTTGCAGGATGAAAGCCTACACAGTAATCATGTAATTACGGCAGGGTTCTTTAACCTGCACATGTGAGGTTCTCCCTGCACAGGGGGCCTCCAGTTAACGTCCCGATCCGAAGGTCAATGCGAAATTACTTGATCAATGACATTATATTATAAGCCAGTTACTTATATTTTTATGACCTCCAATGTTTATTATAGATACATATAATTTGATTTATAGATATCTATTATAAAATTATAGATATCTCGTAAAATTATAGATATCTCGAAATTGTATTAAATAGTAAAACGGCACGCCATATACTTTTCTATGTTCAGTCATATTAATTGAGTCACGTGACTGATTTCACGCTCTTTTTCAAACGTGGTCGTTGTGCTCCACGAAATTGTTCGAAATTTCACGAATCTCCCAGTCGAACACAAAACGTGCTCCACGCTTCAGTTCGTGGACCACGAAATCACCAGTCGAATACCGCCATAGATATGATAGTTCGAACAAATTGACCCGAGACTGGTGAACTCTGTTTACATAATTTCACACCCGACTGAATGCATAAACATATCTTCGTCGTTTTCCGAAGATGGCGATATTGTTAAACAATACATAGAGGTCGGTAAATGGGCCGCTATTCACCTGATGCCGAAAATTCACGAGAAGTTTACGAAAGCCGACGTATTAGGCGATAGCATTGACTAATTTATTCCTTGCATAAAGGTCAGTCTCATGTCAAATTGTTCTCACTATAGATATGTATTACACAGGTAAATAGATCTATATTCTACAGGTAAGGAGTCCTCACCAATACTGGCTACCAACATGCATCCTGCAGTATTTCTACATTTTTGAAAATATGTGACATTGGTTATTTGTCGTTATGTTTTTATTTAGTTTGTCCAGATGTGGTAACGTTATTCTTCTAAACGTAATAATAATTTACCAAGGGATGACCGAAACAGTTGTTTCATAACATTTTGATAACGTGTGTGTGTGTGTGTGTGTGTGTGTGTGTGTGTGTGTGTGTGTGTGTGTGTGTGAATTCGGGTTTAACGTCGCTTTCAACAATTTTTCAGTCGTATCACGACGGCGTCTGGTTGCGACAGGGAGCTCAATGCTCACTTTTATAGTGCAACCTCACTGAAGTATCATGTCCCAGACACATTACATGATACCACACCCAGTCACATTATTCTGACACTGGGTCGACCAGTCCTAGCTCTACCCCGTAAATCTGAGTGCCAAGCGAGGAGCAGCTAGTACCATTTTTAACGACTTTGGTATGTCGCGACCCGGGATCGAACCCGTGACCTCCAGTTTCCCGGAGCGGACACTCTACCAACTGAGCTATCGGGGCCGGTTTTGATAATATGTAAAGGTACTAATTTACTATTCCGCTGCATTGCATATAAAGTGGAATTCCTATATTAAGACCACCTTTGGGACTGTTCAAAAGTGGGCTTAGAGACCACTTTTGAACAGTCCCAAAGGTGGTCCCTGACCAGAGGACACTGGGTGCAAAAAACACCAAGAAAGATTAAGTGCACCATTTAAAATAAGCTTTTCATTGTAGAAAAAAAACAAACAAAAACAAAAACATGTAAAGGTAGTATTCTGCATTAATTTGATGTTAAGGGAATGTGTGGCGGCATTAAAAAGCTTCCCTGTCCTTCGTCATTTTCATGTCCTTTTGGATCATTGATTCCATTGTGGAGTTTTGAAATAATTGAGAGTCACTGATGAGGCCTAGTTGACCGAAACTAGCTAATCGGACTTAGAAAAAAACTTATACGCTCCATACGTTTCAGTTCTAGTGTATTCATTGCTTCAAAAGGATAATCTTTTTATAGAACATACAAGGGCGAGTCAATAAAATAACAGCCTTATTTCTGGGTGAGATCGATCTCTTTTTCGATGTAGTTGTCATCTAGAATCTAGAATCACTTGGACCAACGCTGTTCCAGTGCCATCAGCCCACAACTGAAGAAGCCAGGGTCCTTGTCTCCGACCCACTCCTCAACTGCCGCCACGACTTCTTCGTTGGCGACTTCTTCCTTGGACTGGAAATGACGTCCACGGATACCCTTTTTTGGAAATAGTCACTAGGAGCTAAGTCCGGAGAAAAGGCGGGGTGTTGCATTAGCTCATACCCATTCCGATCAACAGTACCCATTGAAATTTCGCGAGAGTGGACTCTTTGCATTGTCCTGTTGGAACAGAATCCCTTTGGAGAGTTTACATCGACATTTTTCACGGATCGCAGTTCTCTGTTGGTCGAGCAAATTTGCATAATACGCACCTGTTATTGTACTTTTCTTTGTTAGAAAGTCCAGCATAATAACGCCTTGTGCGTCCCAAAATACACTTGCCATCACCTTGCAGAGGGTTGCGGTCTAAACTTCTTTGGCCTCGGAGACCCTGGCCCTACCCACTAGCGACTTTGAGTTTTATCCTCTGGGTCATAATAATGGACCCAGGTGTCATCTACGGACACCAGACGTGAAAGAAAATCATCTTCCTTTGACCTAAACCGCTTCAACAAAGCGCTGCATACTGATGTTTTGGTTGTCATTTGCTCGTCGCTGACGGATTGTGGGACCCAACGGGATATTAGCTTGCGCATACCCTACCGATCAAATAAAATTGTTGAAATGCTACCATGCGACATTTGTAATGCATTCGCTATTTCTTCCACCTTAATTCGCCTATCAGAGTACACCAGATCCCGTACTTTGTTACATATTTCTTCATCGTTGGCATCTGATGGGCATCCATCCAGACTGGTTTCGTCTTCTAAAGGCGTTCTACCGCGTGTGAATTCTACACCCCAAAATTTAACGTGTGCATACGACGGTGTAGAAGACCAACACACGCTGGTCAACTCGCAATGTATTTCCTGACCTGTTTTTCCCTTTCAAATACAAGTACCGAATCACAGCACTCGACTTAACTTTTGACGAAAGGTTTGCTTTTGCATCGCTTCCTATGTTTGACGTTCAATATCGTATGAGTGGATGACACGAAAAGGCTGCAATATTGCCCCCATGCCTAAAACATGTATTGCAACCAGGCATGAAAATCTTGGTCGTCTCGGTAAATTGGAAATGGGATAGGCTGATTACTTATTGACTTGCCCTCGTATTAACGACCGTCTGCTTGTTGTCACGTGTTTCGTGACCCTGTAATCGTATCTATTTGCATTATAAAAAACAGTAGCAATGCTTTTTTGTTGACTCTGGTGTACAACTAAAACCATTGTCAATTGCAATAAAATATTTTGGTCCTCAGAATCGATCTTCAGCACCGCCCAAAGGGAGCTTACCACTAAGTATTTTCCATAGGCGACTATAGTAACCTTTTACCTGCTCCCCCCAAAACACCGCGCATACAAAACTTTTCAAACCTTACTTGTTTATAGAGCCATCCTAGTCCAACAAGTTAATGAGAAAAAATCCACATGTTGACTGCTCCTTTTCAAGTTATAGTCAACCATGTTTGTTTACCTTCTAGAACGGAGTAAATACAAACCAACATTTTTAAAGGAGGGGTGACCATATAAAATCAGCAACAATTTCTTTGAGCTTGCAGATATATTTATAAAACATGCATCATTTTAGTCCCTTTTACCTATCATTTTCTCACATTGAAATAAAACATGAGACATATATCCAATGGAAGCAAGTCTGGTATTTAGAACGCAACTAAAACCCGGTACCTCCCAGTATTTAGTGCAATGCTACCCACAATGCCACTCTCATCCTAGCACTATCAAATCTTCAAATTTGTTTATAAGTGGCAAGAATAATATGACAATAGGTATTACGTTCCAAATGGATGTGTCAACTGGGTCCCGAAGGTTCTTAAGCTGCTGCATAACCTTCGTTACCTGTCCTGGAGGTGTGTCCTTTTACGAGCACGGTCTTTCTGACTGTCTGACTGCCATAAGTTTCTTTATCATATGACGTCGCGTCAGAGAGTGTAATAATGTCATGTAATATATTCGATTATCCACTAGTGGATTAAGTATGCAAATTAGGCAGATACGTCCCCTAACGTTACATGTACGGCGTCCTTAACGACGTCGTGTTTACTAATGGCGAAATATTGACATTTTTGTAAACAATCGTGAATAAAATGCGTTTTAAATGTCCTATGATAAATAGAATCTTGCATTCGTGCTCATGTATTATTGAATTTATTAAACTCGTTGAGGAAAAGGGATATAATGCTCGGCACAGCCTCGCATTTTATCCCTTTTCCTCAACTCATTTAATAAATTCAATAATACATGAACACTCATGCAAGATCCTCTATTTATCGAATCACCAGCATTGGGTCGAGATAGGCTTACATTACTCCCTAATAGTTGCTTTACATTGAACTTTGCCACATAGAGGATCTTACATGAGTGTTCATGTATTATTAAATTTATTAAACGAGTTGAGGAAAAGGGATAAAATGCGAGGCTTGCCGAGTATTTTATCCTTTTTTTTTCAAAGAGTTTAATAAATTCAATAATACATGAGCACGAATGCAAGATTCTATTTATCATATGACACTTAAAACAAATTTTATTCACGATTGTTTATTAAAAATGTCAATATTCCGCCATTAGTAAACGCTACGTCGTAAAGGACGTCGTTCATGTAACGTTACGGGGCGTATCTAGCTAATTTGCATATTGCACGACCCGCAGAAAAAGAAACCGACTGAAGTCGGTTGATTTCTAAGAGTGCCCTAAAATCACCGTGTCATTCTGTCATTCTGTCAGTCTGTCATTCTGTCAGTCTGTCCGTCCGTCCGTAACCCGTTTGTGAAAATTGGTGATAGTGACTTAACCGCTTGGAATATTTAAACAATTTTTGGCATACTGATAGATATCAATGAGATCTAACCAATGAGCTTGCGAAATATTACATTCCATTTAGTATAGCTTCGCCGAGGCAAAAAATGTGAAAATTTTTGAACTGCTTCTCCTCGGAAACCGTTGGGCCGATTGAAGTCAAATTTCATATGGAGCCTCTATTGGATGGGGGAAACCAAAATTTGCTCATGGGGTCCAGGTCACATGACCAAAATGGCCGCCAAGCCATATATGGTCTGTCTGTCTGTCCGTCCGTAACCCGTTTGTGAAAACTGGTGATAGTGACTTAACCGCTTGGAATATTTAAACAATTTTTGGCATACTGATAGATATCAATGAGATCTAACCAATGAACTTGAGAAATATTATATTCCATTTAGTATAGCCTCGCCGAGGCAAAAAATGTGAAAATTTTTGAACTGCTTCTCCTCGGAAACCGTTGGGCCGATTTAAGTCAAATTTCATATGGAGCCTCTATGGGATAGGGAAACCAAAATTTGTTCATGGGGTCCAGGTCACATGGCCAAAATGGCCGCCAAGCCATATATGGTAAAAACCCTTCAAAAATAGTCTTCTCCAGAACCACTGGGCAGATTTCCACGAAACTTGATAAATAGCATCTGGGACGTAGGCCCATCATAAATTGCTAAAATGGTGACCCTGGCTTGACCTTGACCTTCTTTGGGTCCGTCCGTAACCCGTTTGTGAAAATTGGTGATAGTGACTTAACTGCTGGGAATATTTAAACAATTTTTGGCATACTGATAGATATCAATGAGATCTAACCAATGAACTTGCGGAATATTACATTCCATTTAGTGTAGTCTCGCCGAGGCGAAAAATGTGAAAATTTTCGAACTGCTTCTCCTTGGAAACCGTCGGGCCGATTGAAATCAAATTTCATATGAAGCCTCTATGGGACGTGGGAAACCACAATTTGCTCATGGGGTCCAGGTCACATGACCAAAATGGCTGCCAAGCCATATATGGTCTGTCTGTCTGTCCGTCCATAACCCGTTTGTGAAAATTGGTGATAGTGACTTAACCGCTTGGAATATTTAAACAATTTTTGGCATACTGATAGATATCAATGAGATCTAACCAATGAATTTGCGAAATATTACATTCCATTTAGTCTAGCCTCGCCGAGGCAAAAATGTGAAAATTTTTGAACTGCTTCTCCTCGGAAACCGTTGGGCCGATTGAAGTCAAATTTCATATGGAGCCTCTATGGGATGGGGGAAACCAAAATTTGCTCATGGGGTCCAGGTCACATGACCAAAATGGCCGCCAAGCCATATATGGTCTGTCTGTCTGTCCGTCCGTAACCCGTTTGTGAAAAATGGTGATAGTGACTTAACCGCTTGGATTATTTAAACAGTTTTTGGCATACTGAGAGGTATCAATGAGATCTTACCAATGAACTTGCGAAATATTACATTCCATTTAGTAAAGCTTCGCCGAGGCAAAAAATGTGAAAATTTTTGAACTGCTTCTCCTCGGAAACCGTTGGGCCGATTGAAGTCAAATTTCATATGGAGCCTCTATGGGATTGGGGAAACCAAAATTTGCTCATGGGGTCCAGGTCACATTATCAAAATGGCCGCCAAGCCATATATGGTCTGTCTGTCTGTCCGTCCATAACCTGTTTGTGAAAACTGGTGATAGTGGCTTAACCGCTTGGAATATTTAAACATTTTTGGCATACTGATATATATCAATGAGATCTAACCAATGAACTTGCGAAATATTACATTCCATTTAGTATAGCCTCGCCGAGGCAAAAATGTGAAAATTGTTGAACTGCTTCTCCTCGGAAACCGTTGGGCCGATTTAAGTCAAATTTCATATGGTGCCTCTATGGGATAGGGAAACCAAAATTTGCTCATGGGGTCCAGGTCACACGACCAAAATGGCCGCCAAGCCATATATGGTAAAAACCCTTCATAAATAGTCTTCTCCAGAACCACTGGGCAGATTTCCACGAAACTTGATAAATAGCATCTGGGACGTGGGTCCATCATAAATTGCTAAAATGGTGACCCTGGGTTGACCTTGACCTTCTTTGGGTCCGTCCGTAACCCGTTTGTGAAAATTTGTGATAGTGACTTAACCGCTTGGAATATTTAAACATTTTGGCATACTGATAGATATCAATGAGATCTAACCAATGAACTTGCGAAATATTACATTCCATTTAGTATAGCCTCGCCGAGGCGAAAAATGTGAAAATTTTCGAACTGCTTCTCCTTGGAAACCGTTGGGCCGATTGAAATCAAATTTCATATGAAGCCTCTATGGGCCGGGGGAAACCAAAATTTGCTCATGGGGTCCAGGTCACATGACCAAAATGGCCGCCAAGCCATATATGGTCTGTCTGTCTGTCCGTCCGTAACCCGTTTGTGAAAATTGGTGATAGTGACTTAACCGCTTGGAATATTTAAACAATTTTTGGCATACTGATAGATATCAATGAGATCTTACAAATGAACTTGCGAAATATTATATTCCATTTAGTATAACTTCGCCGAGACGAAAATGTGAAAATTTTCGAACCGCTTCTCCTTGGAAACCGTTGGGCCGTTTGAGGTCAAATTTCATATGGAGCCTCTATGGGGTGGGGGAAACCAAAATTTGCTCATGGGGTCCAGGTTACATGACCAAAACTTAATCCACTAGTGGATTATCGAAAATATTACATGGCGTTATCACACTCTCAGACGCGACGTCATATGATAAAATGATTTACCGTAGAGCTAGTTTTGGATTTGTTTTTCTTGTTTGAATTGAGGTTTAACACCCCCGTCAACATCGTTAGGTCATTTTGGACACGTTGCTTCCAAAGTGGGACTTTTAACCGACACTGTGATGAAATGACATCCCAATGAAGCCAACAGGGTTTATATGTATGGACGATCCGACACTTCGCCTGGCCCTAGCGGTTTCCTAGTACTCATGTGCGATCGCTTTCAACTCTGCTAGGAAGCATCATGCAGTATATATTTTGTATCCAAGTCCCGATAGGTGTGGGCCCAAGGCGTGTTTGACATCCCGGTCGCATTACGATAACACACCCGTGTTACCTAGTGCATTCTTTCATCTCTCCAAAATAGCAACCTTTCCGATGATATTTGTGATATTTTCCTTATTTTATACTCCGAACATAGGTTGTAGGTGCTCGTGAGAACCGGTTCCAACGAGTACCCACAACCTATGTCTTGGAGCAGAAATAATGAAAATAGTATATGCACATGAAAATACCAGGTTTCTCTATTTAAAGTGGGGTTTAGAGGGATATTCATTTCACGGACCTGTGAATGTGTGGCGGCCGTAAAAAACTTCCCTGCCCTTCAACATATTCTTGACCTTTAGGATCAATGATTTCATTGTGGAGTTTTGAAAATATTTGAGGGTCATTGATGACGCTTAATTGGCCGAAACTAGCTAGTCTGACCCAGAAAACTTGTGCACTACATACATTAGTTCGACGGTGTAATTCCTTGCTTCCGATAGCCCTTTTGCAGAGCCTTGTTTACA
Source organism: Lucinisca nassula (assembly GCA_963580285.1). Classification (NCBI taxonomy): domain Eukaryota; kingdom Metazoa; phylum Mollusca; class Bivalvia; order Lucinida; family Lucinidae; genus Lucinisca; species Lucinisca nassula. The sequence goes on from OY757014.1 coordinate 98,777,576, forward strand.
TGAGCCCCGCCAAGCGAATTTGTGTTTTCGAGCATTCCGTCATGACAACTTTTAACTGCGCATGCCCAGCCATTCAGAGGGGCCAGGGATATGGATTTCTGTCTGAAGGTTCCTCTTGATTCACTGCTTGTATGAGCGAGCAGCGAAGGTTCTGGCGAGACTGCGCGGATGCGCAGGCTCGCCTGAACCTTCGCTGCTCGCATAGGCGATAAGTACCAAAATCGCTTGACGGGGCCCACATGATTGTTGTTAAGACGTAAAAAAATAGATTAAGTGAAAACTTTAAAAGAAAGACCCAGGGAGCGCCACAATCACAAGACGCAAGAGGAAGAAGAAACATACACAAAACAAGAACACTTTCGAGTGTTTATGAAATGGCACAATCAGCCATCTCTTCCCCACATGGGGTGATCAAACCATTAGAAAACAATAAACAACAACTCACAACAAATTCGCAGACATACAACAAAAATAACAGCTAAATACCTTCACCAAAACTACCGCCTTAGAACGGTCAGCAGCATATGCCACTGGCGTGAGGGCATATGCCACTGGCGTGAGGTGGGGGGTTGGGGGGTTACGGTGTTGTTCCCAACAATAAACATTAAATATTCGGTTTGCATAATGATTTCCTAACGCAACCAATGCATAGTCACAGAGACATAAATCAAATTGAAAGACTGAGAGGAAGCAAAGATGAGGGCTGCTAGCCGACCCCCTTGCACTGTTGGCCAGAGCTAAAAATCATTAGTTAAACTTCAATATCTCGAACGCTGATGCATCGTTTACCCTGGTTGTTTCGAACTTGTTTTTGAGTCGCAATGACATTCTTCCCATTACTCCAAAAACAAAATTGGGTATGAGTTTGATAGCTACGTCCCACACCGATAGGGAGGAGGGGAGGGAGCATATTGTTTTGGTTCAGATCCCGTCGGCGTGTGCGTCAGCGTGACACTTTCGTGTGTACAAGACGTTTCATGAACAACTGGGTGGATTCTAATCAAATTTGCATGGATATAACATTGGGATATGATGAAGAACTAAATATGTTTTGTGAACTTGACCTTTTTAAAGGTAACAGCCGTGCTAAACAGGTCAACTTTAGGCCAAATTTGGGTTGAGTGCAGTATATCTCATGAACTACTGGATGGATTTTAATCAAATTAACATGGATATAACCCGCCCCCGCCCATCGGGGCTTGGAGAAATAGATTGGGCTGCACGATGCTTCCACGCAGAGCTGATACCGACCGTACATTAGTACTGGTAATCCGCTTAGAACGTCTAAGCCTGCCCAGGAAAATTCCTGCGAGTCGGCCCGTCCATGCTTATAAACCCTATTGGTTTCATTTGGCGGCAGGGATTGAGATGTCATTTCATCTCAATGTCGGGTACAAATCCCACAAAATTGGAAGCAACGTCTCCAAAATGACCTAAATAGTGTTGACGGGGACGTTAAACCTCAAATCAAACAAAAAACATGGATATAACATTTGGTCAGGATAAATAACTGATTAGGTTTTGGTGACCTTGGCCTTATTTTCAAGGTCACAGCGGTGCTGCTAAATTAAGCCTCTTTTGAAAGGGCAGCATCTGTTTTCTCAGAAAACAAGTCTAGTATTTTCCTATTATATCTTTAAATGGCGTGTTGTGTGTACTCATTAGAATCGCCTCATCTCGCCTCGATAAGGCGATTCTAATGAGTACAAAGAACATACCCTTGTATATTAGAACATCAATTAGATATTACAAAAACATTTAGACCTCATTATTTGAGTAAACCTCAGTGACTCGAAGTGAGATTGCCTCGAACAAAGTTTCACGTTCCGAAGGACGTTAGAGCCTTTGACGTTTGATAGAATATAGCGAGGGAACCGCGGTATGCAATGGCTCTTCCAATGGACTGGAAGCATTAGAAATGTGACAAAATGACGGTTATATACCTGTGTAAGAACTAGTACCAGTCCAAATCCGAACACAAACATTGGCCAGAGTGACGTGCCTTTTAGGTCTGGCGCTCTAGTCTGGTACGCCACAAGTCCAGAATGCAACAAAACCCATGTCTCCAGCAGGAGTCGCCAGTAGCGGTTCAAATGAAGTTTTGTAAACACAAGGCTGCCTGGATAAGGAATATACATTGTACGATGTCAGCTTAAAGATTCGGACATACTCAAACAAGCATATATTTGCATTCTCAGCTCATCACGAAAACACGGCAATATAAATCTGACCCCTTGAATCCCACTTTTTTATATAGTAAAACTGGAGTTTACAGAGGTAAACCTTATGTTTCTTATTTCTGCGCTAACATATAGATTGTGAGTACTCGTTAGAACCGCCTCAATGAGGTGGTTCTAAGGAGTAGCCACAATCTATATTTTGAGCAGAAATGAGAAAAATGTCACAATATTTCATCTTGAAATTTTCTCTTTTTCGGCAATAAAATTTACAATGTATTTTTATAGGCATGTTTTCGTAATGTAATTTACAGAACTCGTTTAGTTAACTACTGCGGCGTGATGTTCCTACCTCAAAAATAAATTGAATAGCCGCCGTGGTGTAGCGGATAAGCTACGCGCCCCATAAAACAGGGGTCATGGGTTCGATTCTGGGCTTCTCCAGACTTTCGGATGAGTCTTTTAACCGATGCCCCTTCTCCGTATGACATCAGCTGTTGGTGGGACGTAAAACTCAAACACACTCACACTCAAGAAAACGACTCAGGCGACTTCACATGGTCATTTAGCCTCGATTTTTACTTGATTAGTTCCTTTAGAAAAGCTATACACGAAGATTTTGTTCAAACAACAAAACCTATGTTCAAATCATAAAATTCACGTGCCGTTTGAACATGGGGTTGGAACTTTTGTTTACGTAATGTTCACCGACGTGACATTATTGCCCTGAACGTAGCATTCTAAAATTTTTTTATGGCATCAGAATGTTACTGCGGAACCGCCGTCATTGTTAGCAACGTTCTGAACTAGCCGCCATGTTGGTTTTATTTCGCATTTGAAGAGTTTATTCACCATATTTGCATTATTTGCTGGCTCCCAGCTTGAACGTTGTCAATTTGTAACCAGACCCCCTGACCTTTCAAGGTCAGGGGGTCTGGTTACCAGTTAACCTTCAGACTAGGAACCAGCAGATAATGCAAAAAAGGGTGAATAGCGGTTGTTTTGAGGCGTCATCATCACAATTTGCCGTTTGAATCGCAAGTTATGCAAGAGCAACGACCACCCTTGGTTAGTTCACTGCAGTAACATTTGCCCGGCCCCTCGAAGGATATTTCACACGAGGTTCAAACAGCTTCCTCGGACGCCGGCAAATATTAACGCATGAAAAACACTGGATGATCCCTATTTTGGACAATGGCAACGTTATAACATTGATACCGCTGTTCCACCGTTAATAGGAAAGTTTGTAACTTTTTTCTCGTTTCCATTTTTGCCCAATAATCCAACCAGAATTTTCAACACGCAATTAATGTAAAATGGAAGAAATTCAAGTTATAAAGGTAATTTTTATCAGTCACCACCTATATTAATTGCATTGTAGCACACTGACCTGATAAAGATATGCTATCTCAGGACAAGTGAGCCTTATCAGGTCAACGTGACGTTGCACATTTTTTAATGAATGGGACTACTAGAAAAATTGACAAAATGTTAATATTACTGGAAAATAATGGAAAAATGACTTATTAAATATCACTGAAAAAAAATAAAGTCAGCTGATAATAAATATATCGATCGCCGGAATGTTGGGACCAACTGAGGACCATCGATAAATGATAATAAATTACTAATATAAGAGTGTACAAGGGGATAAACTGATAAATAGAATACCAGATTCGTGTCATTTGATATCAAGTTTATCAGGCTCCGCTTTGAGAACGCATGTAGAATCGCTCGGCAAGCCTCGGGATTCTACAAGCGTTCTCAAAGCCTTGCCTGATAAACTTGATATCAAAAGACACGAACCTGGTATTCTCTTTATTTTAGGTTCTTAGGGGTATGAACATCGTCGTGTCACGGCGAAGTTCGGGTGCCACTTACTTTGCTCATGACCCTTTGCTGTTCATATTTTAATTAAGAAATAGATCAGCTCTCACTGTGATTTGTTGAGTAATAAATCACAGTTTGGAGGTCAGTTGTAAAGTAGACAAGTCACGAGCGCTACGTAGACAAACCACGAGCGCGTAGCGCGCGTGATTTGTCTACTTACAACTGACGACAAAGTGTGATTTATTACACAACAAATCACAAACTAGAGCTGATCTATTTCGATTCTACAGACTCAAAATCGGCAATAATGCTGTTGTTTCCTTCAACTTGAGCCAAATATTGGCCTAGGTGACTTGATGTGCAGAATTCGTAACTCAGCAATGCCGGGTAAGCTAACATTTGAAGGCTTCTACCATGAATTTCGTCTCAGTTCCATATGTCCTTTAGCCCTGGAAGGATTTTCAGTATACTTTGGTCAAATGTTGACCTAAGTGAGATGATATGCAGGACCCGCAACTCAACCATGCCGACTTAAGGTCAAGGTCACAACAGAAGATCAAGAGATTGAGCCTCCAATTTCGTGTTCCCTCCATATCTCCTTTACCATAGGAAGGATTTCCTTTAAACTTTAAAACCATAACCAAGCCATGCTGAATCTATAGGTGAAGGTCACAATTGAAGGTCACGCGTCTGGGGTTTGGATTTCGTGTCTGCCCTATATCTCGTTTAACCATGGAAAGAGTTTCTTTAAATACTGGCCTATGTGAGATGATATGCAGAACCTGTAACGCAACCATGCCGGATCAAGGTCACAGTTGAAGGTCACCAGTTTGAGTCTTGAATTTCTTGTCGGCTCCATATCACCTTCAGCCCCGGAATGATTTTCATTGACCTGCGGCGAGGGCTATAGCTGTCCATCAGACTGTCTTCTTGTTATCGTTGTAATTATTATGTCCCCAACTTGTTTGTTCGTTCGTTCGTCACGCTTTATTGTGCATTGCATAACTTAAGAACCATGCATGCCTGTGTTTTGAAATTTCATATATGGATTCCTCATGAAAAAATAGTTGACCCATATTTGTTTTCTTATCTGAATTATCTCCACTTTTTGAGTTATTTCCCTTTTAATTAGATAACATAGGAATCTCATTAGCAAGATATCTGAAAAAGTATTTGAGCTAGAGCCTTGAAATTTGGTGTACTGATTTGGACTGAGAAGGAGATAACCTGATTAAATTTTCAAACAAAAAATATGTACTTTTGTTGGAGTTATTGCCCTTTGCAATTTCTGGCCATTTAATCCTGTTGCTTACAAGTGCATCACATAACTTAAGAACCATGTATGGTAGTGTTTTGAAATTTCATATATGGATTACTCATGAAAAAATAGTTGACCCGTATTTTTTTATCTGAATTATCTCCCCTTTTTGAGTTATTGCCCTTTTAATTAGATAACTTGGGAATCTCGTTAGCATGATATCTGAAAAAGTATATGAGCTAGAGCCTTGACATTAGGTGTACTAATTTGGACCGAAGAGGAGATCACCTGATTAAATTAAAAAAAAAATATATGCAATTTTGTTGGAGTGATTGCCCTTTGCAATTTTTGGCCATTTAATCCTGTCGCTTGCAAGTGCATAGCATAACTTTACAATCATGTATGCTTGTGTTTTGATACTTCATGTATGGATTCCTCATGATAAATAGTTGATCCGTATATTTTTTCTCATCTGACTTATCTCCCCTGTTCGAGTTATTTCACATTTAACTAAATAACATAGAAATCTCGTTAGCAAGATATCTCAAAAAGTATTTGAGCTACAGTCTTGATATTTTGTTTACTGATTGAGACTGAGCAGGAGATCATCTGATTAAATTTTCAACCAATTTAATGAAATTTTGTGGGAGTTATGGCCCTTTGCAATTTCTGGCTGTTTAATTGTGTTGCTTTCTAGAGTATGGCATTACTTTAAGACTGTGTATGCTAGTGTCTTGAAATTTCATGTATGGATTCCTCATGAAAGAATAGTTGAACTGTATTTTTTGTCTTATCTGAATTATCTCCACTTCTCGTGTTATTTCCCTTTTAATTAAATAACATATAGATCTTGTTAGCAAGATATCTCAAAAAAGTATTTCAGCTAGAGCCTTGATATTTGGCATACTGATTGGGACTAAGCAGCAGATCACCTGATTAAATTTTCAACCAATGTAATGAAATTTCGTTGGAGTTATGCTCCTTTAATGTAATTTTTGGTAATTTTGATGGTTTTGCTTTATGGCCCTTTGAAAAATTGGGCATTTAGGGGCAAACATATGGTTGGGGGCATTGTGTTTTACAAACATCATTTCTAGTTAAAATGGTTATTATAATTATTATTATTGTATTATTATGTTATACAAAAAAAAGATGTATGTCCGCGGGTGGACGGGCTGCGGGCTTCAACATTCCGTTTCCGGAGCATAACTCCGCAACCGTTTAAAATATTGTAATGATACTTGGCAGGATTATAGAACAGGTCAGCGCGGAGTGTTGTGTGAAAGAATGGCAACTCTGCTTATCTTTATCTTTTGAATAATCTCCCCTGATCCATATTTTCACTTTATTTTCGTTTCCGGGGCATAACTGGGCAACCGTTTGAAATATTTCAATAATACTTGGTAGGATTGCAGAACAGGTCATTTCGGAATGTTGCGTGCAAGGATGACAACTCTGCTTGTCTTTATTCTCGATTTTTTTCTCTTGATCCGTATTTTTCAACTTTTCGTTTGCAGAGCACAACTCCGTAACCGTTTGAAATATTTAATGAACCTTGGTAGGATTATAGACTAGGTCAGTGCGGAGTGTCGAGTGCAAGAATATTAACTCTACTTGTCTTCATTTTCGAATTACCGCTCCTGTTCCATATTATTATTTTAGTTTAGTTTCCGGAGCATAACTCGGCAACCGTTTGAAATGTTTCAATAATACTTGGTAGGTTTTATGGCCTTTTCAAGGTTAGCTCACTTATATCGAGCCGATCGTTAATCAGAGGTGGGAGAAAACCGGAGTACTCGGAGAAAAAACACCTGACCTTCATCTGCAGAACTTAGCGTCTCACATGTAACCAGAGCCAGGCTCAAACCACAGCGGTGACTGTGAGAGACCTAATGATTAACCCTTATCTTGCTGAATATTTATTTAAGCCACACCCATTTCTGTCTATAAACCAATCAAATTACTTGATGTAATTTATTGCTACAAATTCATACACTGAATGCCAAACAGTGTAGATCCTGATCAGATGGCTGATCTGGATCTACACCGTTTGTAAAGATAGGGGTTGTCGTGAACAGTAAGATAAGGGTTAAGAGTCAGCGCTCTTTTCTACAAGGCCACGGAGGCCCGTTACTGCATCATATCATTAGCCAACATTTGCAGCTTTGCACGGTAGGCGATCAATGAAAAACAGGGATTTTCTAAAGAATATAGAATTGACAAATAACTAGATGTTATGGAGCACTAACGAAATTTGGCCTTTTCGCCCAACATTGACGGCCCGTGCAATTACCTTGTAGCAGGAACATCCAAACATGACAGAAGCCTAAAGCATGTCCTACAGTGTTCTCCATCGGGTGATACCAGAATGTATAGACCGCACACCAGGAAAATGTATATCCATGGTATTTTCTGATCAGAACTGTGGGACCATAATTCAACTTGAGTTTCTCGCTGAGGCTTCCTGTGTTGTGAATCGATGGCCAACCGAAGAAAAGACCGCGGTTTCTGTATTCCATCAGGATAATCAGTGTGACCAGCATGGCAAAAGCGCCTATTTGTAAAGAGAAAACCATATCAAGTGAACGAATTCATGCAAATCCCTCTTTATATAAAGAACAAACTGGGCATTACAAGGGTATACACCATCGTCCTTAATATTGTGTTAAGCATAAATTGTGGGTACTCGTTAGAACCGCCCGCGTTTTATTTCTAAAGCTGGTGTAAGAAAATATATATAAAACAATTTAGCTGAAAGACCGCGATTTTTGTTTCATATCAGGAGTATTAGTATGACCAGCATGGCAAAAGCGTCTACTTGTGAAGAGAAAACCATATCAAATGGGCCCCGCCAAGCGAATTTGGGTCTTCGAGCATTCCGTAATGACAAACTTTAACTGCGCATGCCCAGCCATTCAGAGGGGCCAGGGATATGGCTTTCTGCCTGAAGGTTCCTCTTGATTCAATGCTTGTATGAGCGAGCAGCGAAGGTTCTGGCGAGACTGCGCGGATGCGCAGGCTCGTCTGAACCTTCGCTGCTCGCATAGGCGATAAGTACCAAAATCGCTTGACGGGGCCCAAATGGACAAGTTCATGCAAACCGTTCTTTATATAAAGAACAAACTGGACTTTATAAGGGTTTAAGCCATTGCGTCTTAATTTTATAATAAGAATAAATTGTGGATACTCGTTAGAATCGCCTCAGTAAGGCGGTTCTAACTAGTACCACAATTGATATCTGAAGCTAGTGTAAGAAAAATATGACACTTTTTCAGCGGTAAAGATGTCCGTTTGAGGAGCCCTGAAACAATTCACTATGTCACACGGGTGTGGCCTAATGATGTTGCACTGAGATAGTTAAAGTATGGCGTTTCTCTATGGATATTTTTTTCTGATATTTTCTAAGTGTTGCTACAATTATTTATTGTTGTAATTTAACACCAACATGGTGGTCCCCCGGGGAAGCGACGGGGCAATAATCCAACCCTACATTTCATTTAAGGCCATATATCTTCGAAACCGCTCAGATCCACAACCCTAAAACGATTTATGTTCTTGTTCCTTATAATCAGACACATTCAGTGACACAAACCAGGGATCCCATAGGGTGCGCTTGGGCCATGCTCTAGCCCCACCCCACTTCATAAATGGCAATGTATCGCAGAAACCGTTCAGATCGTGGTCCCCAAAACCATATATTTATTCATGGTCCTTTTGATAATACGAATGCAGTTGGTGCCCCACCATTCCACTACTTAAAATGCCTTATATCTCAGGAACCGTTCAGATCCCCGTCCAAAACCCTATCTATTCTTGTTCCTTATGATATGACGCATTCCGAGATACCAACCAAGCCTCTGGCAGGTCAATGCACAAACCCTCCACATTATTATTATTATTTTATTAAAATATTATTATTATTATTATACTTTCCTTTTTTATTTCCGCCAAAATTTGGTCTTGACGAGTATTCTCATTAACCACCCGGCGGGTTGTTCTGAAATTTTGACATATGATAGGTATGGATATGACGTTGTGCAAAACGGGGTTTAAAACTCCTAATCGCGGACCCCTGTTTGCATGGAAAAAATGCGCCCATTTTTGTTTTTGTCCAGACGAGTTCTCAGAAGTCGTTCCATGGATTTCTGAAAGTTTGGGGATATACGTAACAGGTATCAGTATGAGGATTTAGAAGAGGGTTTTAAAGGGTCACCGGGGTCCATCGGGGCCATGCCTCAACCCCTTCACAACATAAAAGGCCTAATATCTCGGAGACCGCTCAGATCCTCAGCCCTTAACTATATATGCTATTGTTGTTTATGATAAGACGCATTCAAAGGGGCCACCTGGGGATCTCCCGGGGACGATTGAGACCATGCCCAAGCCCCCCACACCTTTCAAAAACCACATGTATTCTTTTGGGGTGCGCTATGCTCATCTCACCACTTCATAAAAGGCCATATATCTGAGTTTGATTGAAAGAGTTGGATTTAACGGCATGTCAACCCCTGTGGGTCATTTTGCATCATCTCCCAGAGAAAGGGCGAAAAAGAGATAGTAGAGGAGATGAAAGAAAAGAGACAGGGGAAAAAGAGAAAAATGAATGGAAATATCGAAACAGAAGAGATAACAACAGCCCCCTCTACCCTTAACTGCTGCAAGGGCAGCAGGTTTTGCCCAACTGCAAGCTAATCTAGTTGATCGCCCCACTGACGCAAGGTATGTCTGAGAAACTGTTCATATCCCCACGCTTGAACCATATATACACCTATATACATTGTATTCTTGTTCCTTAGGATAAGAAGCATTTATTGACACCAACTTTGGAGTCCCTCGGTGTGCGCCAGAGCCATGCCCGACCATTCCACTTAAAAAAAGGTAATTTAACTCAGAACCTGTTAATATTGGCTATTTCTGCAGGCCACCACTCCACTTCATATATAAAGCATAATACCTTAGAAACTGGTCATATCGCCATCCCATAAACCGTGAATATTCGTGTTCCTTATGATCGAATACATTCAGTGAAACCAACTTTGGGTTTGTCAAGGATGGGCCATGCCTCATCACTCTAATTCAAATAAGTCCTCATTTTTCAGAAACTGTTATGATCCCCACCCCTAAAATGTGTCCGATCTCAGTAAAAGTGCATAGATTGACAGATATATCATGTTAATTATTGTTACTTATGATAAGATGCATTCGGTGACATCAACTTGGGGTCCCCGGGATGTGCTAGGTGTATACCACCCACTCCACTTCAGAGCTTAGTATCTCAGAACAATTCAGATCCCCACCCCTAAACCATACATGTATACATTCTTGTCTCTTATAATAAGACACATTCTGTTACACCGACCTTGAGTAACGGCCATGCCTAACCACATAGCTTCAAAAAGGCCTAATACTGCAGACACATTTTTTTTTCTATATAAAAGGGGTGGCCTCTCTAATGGTGCAATAAACAAGTCCTTGGGACCATAGTGCACATCAAAGGCTTATCTAATCTAAGTGATTATGAGGTGATTATGAGCAGAGACTCCCTGTGAGATATGTTTAAAAAGGGGCTCTATACGGGGAAATTGTGTGATGGTATATTTTTTTATTTTATTTTATTGAGATTGTTTCCAACAAAATGTTGTTTTAAATTACTTTTTTTTATTTAAAAAAAAGTAAAGGGAAACACTGACATTCATTGTTTCATTTACTCAAACATGAAAAGAAGTAAACTAAATGAACTGATTAATTCAAAATTAAATCAATCAATTAACATTTATTTATTTACTTATTTATTCATTATTTTTGAAAGAATGTTATACAAATCATACAATGTCTAAACCATAACATAGCATTTTATAGTTTCAGTCAAGATGCAACTATAAAGTGTTTATCGTTTTTAAACACAATCATATCAGAAAAGAGAACCCCCATAAAACAGGGGCCTAGAGGATTGTGCATTATTTTTCTTATTTCGACTAAAAACATATTGTGGGACCTCGTTAGATTTTTTTGGTTGATTTGAGGTTTAACGTCCCCGTCAACACTGTTAAGGTCATTTTGGAGACGTTGCTTCCAATTTTGTGGGACTTTTACCCGACACTGAGATGAAATGACATTTCAAGCCCTGTCGCCCAATGAAACCAATAGCGTTTATTAGCATGGGCGGTCCGCCTCGCACCGCGGTTCCTGGACAGGCTTAGATCCTCTAAGCGGTTTACCAGTACTAATGTGCGGGCCGGATTCAGAAGGTTTGACAACAAATATGTTTTTCCATTAACGTTCCTGGTCTAGATCATATATGAGCCAGCGCATGACAAAACCTACAGTTAGGCATGTGCGCCCAACGAAGACTCAGATCAGTCTGCTTCGTTGTGCGCTCTAAGGCTAGCTAAGGGCCCAATGCTCCTTCATGCAGCAAGAGAAGTCTCTGGTTAGACTATATGGATGTGCAGGCTGATCTGAGTCTTCGATTGGCGCACATGTCTTATTGTAGGTTTTGTCGTGCGCTGGCTCATATTTGACCACGCCTCTACATCTCTCCATTTATAGCAAACATTCGAATTGTTTGCTTAATTGTAGAGATGGGAACTAACGGGAGCTTACCACTTAATGTTTTCCATAGGCGACACTAGTAACCTTTTACCTGCTCCCACAAAAACTACACATACAAAACTTTTCAAACCTCACTTGTTTATAGAGCCATCCTAGCCCAAAAAGTTAATGAGAAAAAATCCACATGTTGATCGGCTCATTTTCAAGTTACAGTCAACCATGTTTGTTTACCTGCTAAAACCAACATTTTTAAAGGAGGGGTGACCATATAAAATCAGCAAAAATTTCTTTGAGCTTGCAGATATATTTATAAAACTTGCATCATTTTAGTTCCTTATACCTATCATTTTCTCCCATTGAAATAAAACATGGGATATATATCCAATGGAAGCAAGTCTGGTTTATAGAACGAAACTAAAAGCTCTGTCCCCAAGTGATAAAACCCGGCACCTCCTAGTATTTAGTGTAATGCTACCTATACCAAACCCTTATTTTCTTGATGATGCATCAAAAGAATTGCCAAATAGAAATTTAGGTCATATGTAATAATTTAGTCATGCATAATACAAGTTCAGACACAAAGAATCTTTCAAGTTTGCGAAAAAGTTATCGCTTCCAGATTCAGCAATGAAAACCGAACAAACCATAGTTTTTGAAAAACGCAAAAGTTTAACTCTTTCTGGAATAGAACCCAGACACCGACTTGCATCAGTGGTTCTTCTCTAATGTCTTTGGAACAATTCAATCCTAAAATGCACAGAATTATGCCTAAATAGCACCAATACTCATTTTTATGGCTATTTTCACACATACACCCCCTATTTAAAGTAAAAATGGCATTTTGAGGAAAAATGGCATTTTGAGGATATTTTGAGGACAAAATGCCAAGAAAATGTTTATAAATGCCTTAATGCCATGAGGAATAGCTGAATGTATCTGTCCACATCCTTTTAACATGAATACAATAAAATAGAACTTATAACAGGTGAGAAAACTTATCCGGATAATGCAGCGGGCTGTTCGGAGAGACAATTTTGAGGTTTTGCTTTGGTTTGAGACATAGTCCTAGTGCCATGAAACCTTACACTTATATTCCAGATGGAGTAGATTCTTTCTTGTGTTTGTGCAAATACAATTACTGCAAGTCTCCTTTCCAAACACATCAATAAAAACTGATTTACATGGCTTTAAAGTACCCTCCCCCTCCTCCCAAGAACATAGATCAGAGGCAAATATTCAGTTAGACTTAAATTAGCACTACCATCACATTTTTTACAGTATCTATGGCAAAATACATGCCACGAAGATACATTTTATGAAACAGAATTGGACAGAACCTACAAATGTGTGGAAGTAGCATGTAATGACTGAAAACAGGATAGTGGTCTACTTTTGTTATAGGGAGCTTACCACTAAATGTTTTCCATAGGCGACAATAGTAACCTTTTACCTGCTCCCACAAAAACTACACATACAAAACTTTTCAAACCAAACTTGTTTAAAGAGCCATCCTAGCCCAAAAAGTTAATGAGAAAAAATCCACATGTTGACCGGCTCATTTTCAAGTTACAGTCAACCATGTTTGTTTACCTGCTAGAACGGAGTAAATAAAACCAACATTTTTAAAGGAGGGGTGACCATATGAAATCAGCGGAAAATTCTTTTAGCTTACAGATATATTTATAAAACATGCATCATTTTAGTCCCTTATACCTATCATTTTCTCACATTGAAATAAAACATGGGATATATATCCAATGGAAGCAAGTCTGGTATTTATAACGCAACTAAAAGCTCGGTCCCCAAGTGATAAAACCCGGCACCTCCCAGTTTTTAGTGTACTGCTACCTAACATACTTACTGAGGCACACAAATCTCGTCACTACAGCTGATGTGTGGGAATGTGTGGCGGCCGTAAAAAGTCTCCCTGCCCTACATCACAGTGTAGTTTTGTATTTTCTTGTCCTTTGGGATCATTGATTCCATTGTGGAATTTTGAAAATAGCTGGAGGGTCACTGATGAGGCCTAATTGGCCGAAACTAGCTAGTCTGACCCAGAAAACATGTACACTCCATATTTTCCAGTTTTGTGGTGTCTTCCTTGCGTCCAAAGGATAACCCTTTTATAGAACATATTTAACGTCACAACAGCTGATGTGTGGGAATGTGTGGCGGCAGTAAAAAGTCTCCCTGCCCTACATCATAGTGTAGTTTATATTTTCTTGTCCTTTGGGATCATTGATTCCATTGTGGGATTTTGAAAATATTTTGAGGGTCACTGATGAGGCCTTATTGGCCAAAAATAGCTAGTCTGGTCCAGAAAACATGTACACTCCATATTTTGCAGTTTTGTGGTGTATTCCTTGCTTCCAAAGGATAACCTTTTTATAGAACATATATTCGTTTTATCTTTAAATTAGGCAGAGTTCAAGAGATGCCCATTCACATCAAAACGGCTTCACAAAACGAAATCGAAATAAATAATCTAACTGCAGAAACGCAAAAAGGTCGCACTATTTAATAAGCGTTCATAACAACAACATCTGCACCAAACGCTGAGGTATGAGCGCGAGAAACATTCGAAACTGCATCACGCGTATGACAAGCCATTTTTCTATTTAATCTGAAAGCCACGTATCTTATATCTTATATAAGATATCTTCTATAGGATTATAAGATATCTAAGATACTATATTATATATCTTATTTGACATATAAACTATCTAAATTACTAAATAAGACGTTTGAGTATATCACATATTTCATATGCTATACAAGATATCTCATTTAACATATCAGAGATATACTTAATAAGATATCTTAATTATCTTTACTTAAGATATGTTATATTACAATTTAGATATCTTTTATAGTAATTTAGATATCTTATATGCTATATCAGATAACTCTAATACCGGATATAAGATATCTTATATATTATATTAGATATACATGTATATTGCATCATGTAAGATATCTTATAAAGTATATAAGACATCTTGTATGCGATATGCAATATTTGGTATAACACATATAAGATATCTAAATTACTATATAAGAGCGTGTCTTATTAAGCCACACAAATAAGATATCTTATTTGATAACGCAGATATCTTTCATAGTTTTAAGGGAATATAAATTCATACTTCCAGCTCACTTGTTGTTTTGTGTCACTGCTCTGCCACTGTCACTGTATTGATTCTTATTGATTATTACGCCCGTTACCGCGGTAGTCATGGGTTTTACCCATTCTTTTACAAGGTCATAGATAGTCTTGTACATTGAGAATTATTGTGTAAAATCTATAAATATCAAAATGTAAACAGATAAAATTGAATGATGGGACGTAGAGGATATACTTTTTAGTTTCATATGCCCCTAATTGTTGAACATTTGAAACTGTTTTGAATATTGAACAGTGTCTTCTCACGGATGTATTTTCCCATGTGTCTTGGTGGTGAATAGTTTTGTCAAATGCTAAATTGGGGGTGGAGGGGGGGGGGGTGCCCATAAGGCCCTTTTCCTGCCCTGGAACAAAAGTCTTTATTTTCTCCTGATATATTGCCTATAGTGTCCCGTTTACTAAAATAGTAATTGTTTTGTAACGTAAGCCCTAGTTATTGAGAAACATGATAATGAAAGTGGGTGTGGGTCATTCAACTTTAATCTGAGGTATCCTGTTTTACCCACTGTTTCTTTTTTTTTAAATATATCACACCCACTCATTATTTCCTCTGTTTGTTAGACAAATGTATTGGGTAAATTCCTACATAATTTTCTTCCTCTAAAGTAAAATACTACATCTGCAACATATATTTTATGAACAGCGTCAATTTTTGTTAATCTGCATCTCCAAATTCAATAAATCCTAGCCTATCTCCGAAACTAAATGGCAAATTGTTTTCAAACTTACTTGAATTTAACATTGGAAGAGTACAAAGTGTTGATTAGGTTTTGGTGACCATGGCCTAATATGCAAGGCCACTTGGGCTGTTCAAATGACGAATTTGGCCATTTTTCTGTTCCTGAACAAAAAGCTTCAAATTCTCCTAATACATTGCCTATAGAATTCCCTTTAGTAAGACAGTCTAGGTTTTGCAAAGTAAGCCCTAGTTATGGAGTTGAATGATCCTGAAACTGGTAAGGGTAATTCGAAACGATGCTGAGGTATTGTGTTTATTGCACCACATCTCTTTTAAAAGATAGCAAACGCAGTCGCAACTTCCTCTGTTTGTTTGTTTGCCTTAGGTAACATCCTACCTAGTTTCATTCCTCGATAGTAAAGTATGCCATCTGCAGCAACTCTTCTAAGAAAACGTTCTATTTCTGAGAATTTTGCATCTTGGAATTCAATAAATCATTTTTTTCTTTTGAATAACTCAAGGGATTCTTTTGAAATTATTCTTAATATATTAAAAGATTTTGAGAATATAAAGGGCTGAGTAGGTTTGTGTGACCTTGACCTTATCTTGAAGGTCACATAGTCTGTGAGATTTTCAAAATTGAAAAGAATGTTTGTCTTTATTTGGGAATTATTTAATTCAAATCATGTGACATTTCGCTGACTTTCCCAGATATCTATATCAATGGAACTTGCCTTTGAGCTTAGAGTTTGGTGACCTTGACCTCATTTTCAAGGTCAGGACAGGCTTGCTATCTACAATTGGGCTCGTATTACTCTTTAGTCGAGCTGTCACTTAAATTATACTTTAGAGGAAGCGTGATAGCTCAGTGGTTAGTACATTGCTTCTGATGCTAGAGGTCCCGGGTTCGATTTCCGGCAGCGGTGTGAAAATTTCGGTGTTCGAACGAGCTCCATTGGCATCATTTGCGGGATGAATGTCATAAAGTGCACCGTCCTTCGGATCGGGACGTTAAATGAAAAAGCTTTTTTTCAATGGTTACCCATATGACGAACATCTGATCAAACTGCGCAGATGCAAAGGCTGGTCAAAGCCTTCAGTTGGAACACATGTTCGAAGGATCTTTTACGCTTTGCGCGCGCCTAATACCTTGAGGGCTTGATATATGTGTGTCTTGTGCAAGCCCGTCGTAGGTCACGTGAGTCTGTACGAGATGTAACACGTGAAATATCACGTTCAAGATGAAACTGACCACATTCCAGTTAGTCAATCTGCTGGAATACTTCTGGCTGAACTCCAAGTCATTCTGAAGGTATAAAATTTAATGGATTATTTATGTTCTGTTCTATTAAGTATTAGGCAGTCTGGTATTGGGGTTAGAAATGAAGCAGAAAATGATCGACATTACGAAAACACGCCTATACAAATACATTGACTATTTTACCGCCGAAAAATCGCAAATTTTAAGATGAAAAATTGTGATATTTTTCTTATTTGTGCTCAAAACATAGACTGTGGGTACTCGATAGAACCGCCTCGATGAGGCGGTTCTAACGAGTACCCACAATCTGTATTTTAGAGCAGAAGTAAGAAAAATAAGGTTTACCCCTGTAAACCCCAGTTTTACTATATATAGATTGTGGGCACTCGTTAGAACCGCCTCATCGAGGCGGTTCTAACGAGTACCCACAATTTATATTTTAGAGCAGAAGTAAGAAAAATAAGGTTTACCCTGTAAACCCCAGCTTTACTATATAAAAGTAAGGTTCAAAGGGGTCAAAATTATATAGGCGTGTTTTCGTGATGGAAACGAAAGTCGTCATATAACGATACAAGTGTAATTTGCTTGGTTAATATGGATGCATGCCTAATAAATCGGTGTACGACACCAACTATGGTCTCAAAGCAAACTTCCATATCTCATCTGTAATATCACATAGAAAAATGGTAGTCTTGGCGAAAGGACAGTTGGTTAGAGCCAAATGAATCGAGGTAGGGTATGGACTTTTTTTAGCTACATATCGGCCATTTTCATTTCTATTGCAAGGGGTTAGCAACAATTGTTCTGTTGTTTGCATGCCCGGGGATATACTTTACTATAAATACTGTTCACCTCCTGATGACGTTACATTCTTCAAACAAGAGTTCCATGTTGGACCTAATTCGCTCACCTGAGTTATGATATACTAACATTTTTGTTTACAGGTTATTTTCTATGTTTAGCTCTGACAGCCATTTTCAACAGAGGAGCAGAGCCACTTAAGCACTTTGGTAGAGGGGTCACTCAAGGGACTTTTCTGTCTAAGTTATTTTGAAATGGAGTCATTGGAGAAGATGTTCTTTAATGATTTTTCTGTCTATACCTCTGCAGTCATATGGACATTTTGTTCAGCAGAGCAAACTCATTTTCAGCAATTTAAGCAATCATAAGTACAACATGATTGATTGTTTTGAGTATAATGCCATGTCAACCCTTGTGGGTCATATTGTGTCGCCTCCCAAAGCAAGGGAGAAAGTGAGTGATAGTAAAGAAAGACAAAAATGAATGGAAGTGTTGATACAGAAGAAACAACAACACTTCCCCTCTACCCGAAAGCAGGCCTTGCCCTACTGTTAGCCAAAAATACCTACTTTGAGATGGAATGTTTCAATGGAGCAGACCTAAGATGAGCCATACCGTTTAATCAATGTTGGCACAAAAGTAAAACAGAAACATTCTGCGAATTTGGTCTGAAATTGCGCTATTGACTCTATTGTTGGCTCTGATGGCCAGTTCGTTCAGCGGAGCAGAGCCATTATATCAGTTTTGGTAGAGGGTTGCCTGAGGAGCATTCCTGTGAAATTATTTTGAAATCGGACCATTAGCCTAGGAAGCTCTATCATATGAGGGTTTATCTACTTTTACCTCTGGTGGCCATTTGGTTCAGCGGAGCGGAATCATTTGAGCAATTCTGGTAGAGGGTCACCCAAGAATCATTCCTGTAAAATCACTTTGAAATCGGACCATTAGCCTAGGAGGAGTTATCGTTTAATAGTTATTCCTATTTTTAGCTCTGGATGCCGATTTTTTCAGCAGAGCGGAACCATTTTATCAATTCTGGTAGACAGCCATCCAAGAAACATTCCTGTGAAATTATTTTGAAATCGGACCATTAGCCTATAGGAGATGATGTCATTTAAAGGTTTTTCCTATTTTTAGCTCTGACGGCCATTTTGTTCCGAGGAGCGAAACTATTTTAGCAGTTATGGTAGAGGGTCACCTAAGAAATATTCCTGTGAAATTATTTTGCAATTGGACCATTACCCAAGGAGATGTTGTTTGAATGTTTCTCTAAAGGTTTTTATATTTTTTGCTCTGGCGGCTAGTTTGTTCAGCGGAGCGGAACCATTTTAGCCTTTCTGATAAAGGGTCACCCAAGGAACATTCTTGTGAGATTATATGTAATCGGGCTATTAGCCTAGGAGGAGATGTCAATAAAGATTTATTTCTATTTTTAGCTCTGGTGGCCATTTTGTTCAGCGGAGCGGAACCATTTTAGCAATTCTGGTAGAGAGTTATCTAAGGAACATCCCTGTGAAATTATTTTGAAATCGGACCAGATGTTGTTTAAAGTTTTTTTCTACGTTTTTGTTTCTATTATGAGCTCTCGTGGTCAATTTGTTCAGTGGAACAGAACAATTTTAGCAATTATGGTAGAGGGTCACCTAAGGAACATTCCTGTGAGATTATTTTGAAATCGGACCATTAGCCTATGATGAGATGTCGTTTAAATGTTTTTCTATTGTAGCTCTGGTGGCCATTTTTTTCTGCGGAGCGGAACCATTTTAGCAATTCTGGTAGAGGGTCACCCTATGAATATTTCTGTGAAATTATTTTGAAAAAGAACCATTTGCCTAGGAGGAGATGTTGTTACAAGGCTTTTCTAAGATTTTTTTTCAATTTTCAGCTAAGGCGGCAAGTTTGTTCAGCAGAGCGGAACCATTTTAGCAATTCTGGTAGAGGGTCACCAAATGAATATTCCTGTGAGATTAGCTTGAAATCGGACCATTAGCCTTGGAGGAGATGTCGTTTAAAGGTTTTTCTATTTTTAGCTCTGGTGGCCATTCTGTTCAGCGGAGCGGGACCGGTTTAGCAACTCTGGTGGAGGCCTTGGGTCACCCAAAGAACATTCCCTTGAATTATTTTGAAATCGGACCATTAGCCTAGGAGGTGATGTTGTTTAAAGTTGTTTTTTTTTCTACTTTTAGCTCTGGTGGCCATTTTGTTGAGCGGGGCGGAGCCATTTTAGCAATTTTGGCAGAGGGTCATCTGAGAAATATTCCCGTGAAATTATTTTGCAATCGGACCATTAGCCTAGGAGGAGATGTCGTTTAAAGGTTTTTCTAAGGTTTTTCTATTTTTAGATCTGACAGCCTGTTTGTTCAGCGGAGCACAACCATGCTAGCAATTTTGGTGGAGAGTGATCAAAGGAATATTACTGTGAAATTATTTTGAAATCGGACAATTAGCCTAGGAGGAGATGTCGTTGAATTGTTTTACTATCTTTAGCTCTGGTGGCCATTTTGGTCAGCGGAGTGGAACCATCTTAGCAACTTTGATCGAGGGTCACTCAAGGAATATTCTTGTGAAATTATTTTAAAATTGGCCCTGTGGTTTCGGGGGAGATGCCATTTGAAGAAATTATTGACAGACGGACGGACACACGGACGACGGACAAAAACGATCACAATAGATCACCTTGAGAACTTCGTGCTCAGGTGAGCTAAAAAGGCAACGGATAAATGTATCTCCCTGACCGTTACGAACATGCAAGCGTTTACTAACTCAGATCATAGACAATCGTGACATGTTAATTCATAAAATTTGAATAGCGCTGTATGCATTTTAAAGGATGCATGGTTAACTTTTAAGCTTCCACCAATCGGATTTCTTCATTGATTTTAGAAGCATATGCAGTTATATAGTAATTAACATACAGAATAATTGGATCATACTCATTTATATCATAGGTACATTTATTCCGTATATAAATTGGATGCAACTATAAGTAGAAGTAAAACAAAGATCAGGAATTGATACAATTAACTTACTCCACCCATAAAAGACACCAAAGGGAAAGAAATACAAACATTAAGCGACCAGACCATAATAGAAACCTAAACAAAGGAAAGCCATAAGGACAGTTACTTTCCCACAAAATGGCCATATGGCCATCCAAAATTAAAAGACACAAGTGATACACACAGTAAGTAACAAACAACAACATAAATAAATCGCCACAGAAGAGCCGCCTTAGAACGGTCAGTGGAAGATTTCCACTGGGGGCTTAAATCGATTTTACGTGGCCACAATCATCGCCCTTACTTCCGTCGCGATTTAGACAAATAATTTGTTCAGTCCGCATGAAGGCCTCCTAACTCACCAGTGCAACATCTCCGTGAACACAAAAATCAAAGAACCACAGAGGTGAGACAACGGTGAGGACTCGACAGCAAGAAACCACTGAAATGCTGGAGCAAAAGAAAACCAACAGTTAGACTCCGATGGGCCTGACCAGAGACAGAGCATCAGGCACCAACCAAAATGGGTTCATTTTACTTTTAATGGATGACCAAACTATTGTCACTGTTTATGAATTCAGACTGCCAATGAATTCATTCTCTTCCTAAATAATGCGGTCACATCCCTTTACAGAAATGAGACCACATTCCTTCAGCAAAGGCTTGTTATTTTAAGTGCGACCACATTTTCAACTCGATATGGGAATGAAACCATTTTTTTTGGAATCCGCATGATTTTATCATTTCCCTAAATAATGTGGTCTTATCTCTGTATTGAGATGAGGCCACCTTCCTTCAGCCCAGGCTTTGAGTAAGTTATTTTAATTGAGACAATTCCTGCGCAGGTTGTAAGTTTGTTATTGTGTCATTCTTTCAGCCTGGGCTAAACTTTAATATTTTTAATCGAGACCACATTTTTGACTCTTTATACGTATGAACCCCAATTTTGAATCAAATGTTGTACGAATACTTTTTTCTCACTCCAATCATGGCGTTACGTTTCCGAAATCCCAATATTTTTGGGCTTTAGTCTAGCTCGCGGTATGCAAATAAGCCGTAAATTACTGTAAGGTTTCTAAAAATGATTCATCACAATCCTTCTTTCAATCGTTCAAAAACCATTCTGTCCTGATAATCCCATTGAGGGTATGTGGATCTAGTTAGAATTGACTATAACGAGAAATTGAAAGAATGTACAAGCTCTTATTTCGCGCATTCAGCATATTTTACATTCTTTTGTAGAATATAACGAAGAGCAAACTAGAATTGTGTCGATAGGACACGGATTCCCCCGCTATACGACATGGGGCACAGAAGTGAGTGTTATGTAACAGACTGTGTGAGTATAACATTTTTGACTTTGACCTTGGAGGTACTAATCTTGGGCATGTACACGATACATCGTCTCATGATTGTTTACATTTCTGCCAAGTAAATTATATATCCATCTAAGAATAAGAAAGTTATTGATCAGACACGAGAAGAAGACCCTATATTTGACATTTGACCTCTAAGTATGACCTTGACATTGGTGGTACTAACCTTGGTTTTGCACGCGACATACCGTCTCATGATGGTTAACACTTCTGCCAAGTTACTTCAAACTCCATCTAAGAATAAAAAAAAATATTGACCGAACACGAAAGAAAGACCATTTTGACCTTTCACCTCTAAGAATGACCCTGACCGTGAAGGTATAGATGGTGGAGGTATAGACCCGTGTCTTGCAAGCGACACACCCTCACATCATGGTTATTATTTCTACCAATCTATTTCAAAATCCTGCTAAGAATAAGAAAGTTATTGACCGGTCACGACAAAAAGACCATTTTTTTACCTTTGAACTCAAAGTATGACCTTGATATTGGATGTACTGACAATGGTCTTGCGCGCGACACATCATCTAATGTACGTGGACATTTCTGTAAAGCAACTTTAAAAAGTCCATCCAGAAATTAAACAGTTATTGACCGGACACGAAAAAAGAGACCCCTTTTTACCTTTGACCTCTTAGTATAACTTTACCTTGGAGGTACTGACCTGTGTCTTGTGCGCGAGCGACACATCGTCTCATGGTGGTTATCATTGCTGTCAAGTAATTTCAAAACCCATCCAGGATTAAGAAAGTTATTGAACGGACAGGACAAATACCCTGGACATCTCACTTTTATGCAATTGGCCTGCAATTGTTGATAAGAAAGCATTCTGATGACATTCAAATGATTACTCCTCGTGATTAAAGTGCTCCAAAACCTGCTAAAATATAGAGTGACTCAGACTGGTACAAATACGGCTGATCATAGTGGTGTTTGAGTTACCCTGGTACCAAAATTACACGGTCAAGAAAAAAACAATAGCACTTATTGTTGATAAAAGATGTTCATGTTTATTTTGATACCAAGTTTATCTCCATTCCACCACTATAAAGGTACGAAGACTATGTAAAACAAACAAATTAAACGAATGTCGTTATAGCGTCGGAAATGCCAAAACATACTCCAGAAAACTATTATATTTTGGCGTCAGTGCACGGCCATATAGTAGAAGCGGTGAAGTGGTCAAGTTACTCGCCTCGTAAACCGGTCCGTGGGTTCGATCCTGGTCTTCTCTAGACTTTCGGATGATCCTTGCATTTTCTTCTATTTTAAACCAAGGACACGTCTCCGTATGGATGCAGTCTGTGGGACGAAAACACACACGCACGCACGCACGCACACACGTTTTGAAGTATGAGTTTTTTTAAGCTCGAGATGCTGATCAATTTGAATACTATAGGGCTTTAGTTTGAACATATTTATGCATTAGAATAATGCATCCAAATGCGACAAAAGCTATAACAGGCTTAGAACTAGTACTTATATAGTTCTAGGTTTTTTTTCTGTGCATTCATCGAGAATGATACCATTCTAATCGAATAATTACAATTTAAGTGCGCTATTGAAAAAACGAACAAGAGGCCCATGGGCCACTATGCTCACCCGATCTCAGGGAACACTGCCCACTGGCAGCCATGTATTTTAATTAACCATGGAAGCCCTGCGCCACAAGATGCTACAGATAAAATTTGGACCCAATCAGTCTTGAATGTGTTATTGCAAGACAACAAACGACAACTGACAACAAATAGCCTTAAAATCATATGGCAAATAGAACATTGTTTAAGGAACATTTCTATGAAAGTTTTTAAAATATCTAGAAAGGTGTAAAAGTCATTTTTCAATTTTCCCCCTTATTCGTCAGTCGAAAGAAACTCTTAACTTCCCATAGCATTCAAACTAAAGAGCCGACTTTCATAAAACACACACACACACACACACACACACACACACACACACACACACACACACACACACACACACACACACACACACACACACACAACACGCGCCCCGCCCCCCCCAAAAAACAAACAAAACAAACAAAAACTGTAAAGGCAAGTATGTTGAACATTTCCACAAAGCCTCAGCCTCATAGAGCATATGCTTTATGAGGAGATGACTGTTTAAAAAAAAAAAAAAACTTTTTTTTGTTCTATTTCTTTTTTTTTCATTTTTGTTTCAAATGGCAACCAATACAAATGAGCAGTAGGCCTAAAATCATATGGCAGAAACAAGATTGCTTAAAATATTTCTATGAATGTTTTGCCATAATATCTACTAAGACTTGGCAGTAAATGCATTCAATTTTCCCAATTACAAATCTATATATGGCCCCCGCCCACCGGAGCTTGAAGAAATAGATTGGCTGCATAAAGCTTCCACGCAAAGCTGAATCCAACCAAACACGAGTACTGGTAACCCGCTTAGAGGATCTAAGCCTGCCCAGGAAAAGCGTTGCAAGTCGGACCGCCCATGCTTATAAACCCTATTGGTTTCATTGGGCGACAGGGCGTGAGATGTCATTTCATCCCACTGTATGGTAAAAGTCCCACAAATTGGAAGCAACGTCTCCAAAATGACCTATTCAGTGTTGACGGGGACGGTAAGCCTCAAATCAAACAAACAAACAAAATAAATCTATAGACAATCTAAGGTACCATAGCAACCAAACTGAAGAGCCGAATTTCATAAAAAACACACAAAACATGTTCAGGTAAATATATATTTCCATAACGTCTCAGCCTCATAGAGCATATGGTTTTTGAGAAGAAATTTTCAAGTGTGTTTTTATCCTAGTTTAGGCGCATTTTGTTTTCCATGGCAACCAATAAAAGTCAGATAGATGATTGCTTAAAACTATTTCTATGAAAGTTTTGTCAAAATATCTGGAAAGGCGTAGCGGTAAATTCGATTTTTCAATTTTCCCCATTATAAGTCGATTGAAACTCTAAGTTTTCATAGTAATCAAAGTAAAGAGCTGAATTTCATTAAATTACACAAAACCTGAAAAGACAAATATGGTGAATATTTCCATAAAGCCTCAGCCTCATAAAGCATACGGTGTCTGAGGAGATGATTTTTTTAAGTTTTTTTTTCCATTTTGTTTTATATTTTGGTTTACATGACAACCAGTAGAACCGAACAATAGGCCTATAATCATATGGCAGATGGTAGGTTACTTCATGAACATTTCTATGAAAGTTTTGTCAAAATATCTGCAAAGGCGTGGTAGTAAATGCCATTTTTCAATTTTCTCCATAAAAAGTCAATGGAAACTCTAAGTTGCCATAGCAGCGAAACTAAAGACCTGAATTTCATAAAAAAAAAATACAGTAAAAGGCAAATATGATGAATATTTCCATAAAATCTCAGATTCATACAGCATATGATTTCAGAGAAGATAATCTTTTAATAATATTTTTTTTTTCATTTTGGTTTCCATGGCAACTAGAAAAAATGAACAATAGGCCTAAAATCATATGGCAGATGGTAAATTGCATTCGAAACATCTCTATAAAAATTGTGTCAAAATATCTGCAAAGGTTTGGAAGTAACTTTTTAGTTTTCCCCATTATAAGTCTAGGGAAAATCTAAGTTTCCATAGGCACCGAACTAAAGAGCCGAATCCCTTAAAAACATAAAAGCTGTAAAGGCAAATATGGTGACTATTTTCATAAAGTCTCTGCCTCCTAGAGCATATGGTTTCTGAGGAGATGATGTTTTAATTATTTTTTTTTTTCTATTTTTTTTGCGTTTTGGTTTCCATGGCAACCAATAAAAATGAGCAGTAGGCCTTAAATCATATGGCAGATAGTATATTGCCTAAGGAACATTTCTATGAAAGTTTGTCAAAATATCTGCAGTGGCTTGGCAGTAAATTCATTTTTCAATTTTCCCCAATATAAGTCTATGGAAACTATAAGTTGTCATAGCAACCAATCTAATGAGCCGATTTTCATAAAAATAAAAAAACAAACTTTCAATCCCCTAGCCCAAGGATGTTACAGATAAAATATGGGCCCAATCGGCTTAGTGACTTCAGAGCAGATGTCAATTGAAAGTGTTTACACAAACGCAAACGCAGACGACGAAGGACAATTGCCTATCCTTTAAGCTCCCCCGGAGCCTTCGGCTCTGGTGAGCTAAAAATAGCTGAGGCCAACAATACACGTCACTAACCTTTCTTTGTTGCTGAATAAATGTTACGCACCAGACGAATGTCTGATGTAATACGTAGCATATCCACGGAAATAATCGAGTGTACCATGTGACTTTGTCCGGTGCCAGTTTCCAGTAATACCAGCGACCAGCTGCTTGGACCCCTGATCTGAAAATAAGAGTTACCGGTTTTCTTTGAATGAATGTGATACATCGTTCAGGTAATTTTCTGATCATGAAATTTCAATCCTGTTTTTGAGTCGATTGTTTATCGATCTACCTAAATTACTAACTACAGAAGCTTGTCGCATGATATTGTCCACGTGACTATAGCACACCATGTAAAAAATTCAGGTAACACTTATTTTTAGCAGCTCTTTGCTTTCCGCATTGGCATTAGCTGGATGGTTATATGGGTTCGACTCGTGTTTTGAAAGATTTACAAATAGTGTGGTGTAGAATGCGGCGTCTGATTAAACTGTTTGCTTAAAATACTGGCATTTAAAGGTAAATCGAAACAGTGTAATAAAAGTGTAGTCGACGATCAGGAATTACACCACCCATTAGAGACACCAAAGGGAAAGGAACAGGCAGAAGAGTAGCTAAACCTAGTCGAAAAGACAGTTACTTTTCCACAAAATGAACAAACGGCTATCCAAATCACAAAGATACGAGGGCGAGTCAATAAAAAAAAAAAAAAAAAAAAAAAATCAGCCTAACTTATTACTGGGTGAGATCGATCGGTTTTAGCTCGCACCCATTTTTGCAAGTGCGGACACCTGCATTGTCCTGTTGCAGCAGAATCCCTTTGGATAGTTTACCGCGGCGCTTTTCACGGATCGCAATTCTCAGTCGGTTGAGCAAATTCGCATAATATATACCTGTCATTGTACTTTTCTTTGCAAGAAAGTCCAAAATAATAACGCATTGTGCGTCCCAAAATACAGTTGCCATCACATTTCCAGCAGAGGCTAACGTTTTGAACTTCTTTGTCCTCGGAGACCCCGGCCCTACCCACTGGCGACTTTGAGTTTTATTCTTTGGCTCACAATAATGGACTCAGGTTTCACCACAGTCACCAGACGTTAAAGAAAATCATCTTTCTTTGATCTCATTCGCTTCAACAATGCGTTGCATTCTGATGTTCTGGTTGCCATTTGCTGGTCGCTTAGGGACTTTTGGACCCAACGGTTAGCTTATGCATACCCAAGTGATCATGTAAAACCGTTAAATCTATACCATGTTGAATGTGTAATGCATTCGCTACTTATTTCACCCTAATTCACCTATCAGAGTACACCAGATCTCGTACTTTATCGGTGGCATCTGATGGGCGTCCAGACCTGGTTTCGTCTTCTAAAGACGTTCTACCGCGTTTGAATTCCCCAACACAGAATTTAACTTATGCATACGATGGTGCAGAAGACCCATAAACATGGGTCAACTCGCAATATATTTCCTGGCCTGTTTTCCCTTTCAAATACAAATACCGAATTACAGCAAGGTACTCAAATTTGGACAATAAGCTTGCTTTTGCATCGCTGGCCATGATTGACGGCCATGATTGACGTTAAATATCTTACGAGTAAATGACACGAAAAGGGTACAATTTTGGCCTCATGCCTAAAATGTGAATATAAACAAGGCATGAGAACTTGGTTGTATCGGTCAATTGGAAATTGGATAGGCTGGTAACTTATTGACTTGCCCTCGTACATGCAAAGACAAACTATAACAGATACTACTACTAATAATAATAATAGTTCGTCTGTCATCTCTGACAATGAGCGGCTTAATCACATGCGAAGAATGCTACAGTTTGTGTTCTAAGATGATTGATTGGACCGACTCTCTGTTGCAGACAATACAACAGAGGTCAGAGAAAAACATCCCTATTGGTGATGCCTCTTGCCTTGCCTTGTGCACGTTTCTGATCGGCTTCGCTGATCCTTTTTTGCCTCACATTAACAGACACCTATCCTTATGAGACCCCGCCACTTTGCTCGGTCCTTTGCAATTTATTCCCACGACTCTGTTAGTATGTTGGAGTCCATGAGAGAGGCTTTGAGGTGTCCTTGTATCTCTCCTTCGAAACGTTTGCCCATCTCTTGTTCTCCAAACAGTAGTTTCTTTGGCAAGCTGGGCAACATTGCGTGTCCATCTTAACTGTGTCAGTTTCAGAAGAGTATGTACATTCTACACCTCTGCCCTTTTCAGGACTTCTGCGTCTGGAATCCGTCTTGAAACATAAATCTTTAAAAGTTTTGTAAGACAGCTTGCATGGAAGTGGTTCAGTCTTTTGGCGTGCCGTTGGTAAACTGTCCAAGTTTCGCATTCATATAATAGTGTTGGCAGCACCACAGCTCTGTAGATATTTTAGCTTTGTCTCCAGCCGCATTCCACTTCTATCCCAAACACTACCACGTATTCGACCAAATGCCGCAGTAGCTTTGGCAATCCTGGCATTGACTAAATCATCAATGTGCACGATTGACAGTGTGCTTCCAAGGTAGAAGAACTTCTATACCACTTGCAGTCTTTGACCTTTCACGGTAGTAAGGTTTACAAGGTGCTGGTTGATAAACTACTTCAGTCTTATTGATGCTGATTGTGAGGTCAAAGCTGCCACAGGAGTCGGATACTTGATGTACGCCTTTTTGCATCTTCTCTTCTGTTGGAGCACCATTTGCCATGTCGTCAGCAAAGAGGAACTTATCTAGCACCTCTGTCTGTACCTTAGATTCGGCTTGCAACCTTCTTAAGTTTAAAAGCTTCCCATAAAAGCGATATCTAATAGGTGATACCATTGTCACCCGCATGGAAAGCATCTGTGACCATGGTAGAGAACATCATGCTGAAAAGGCCCTTTGAGATCAGCGTGAATATTCAGAAATCAGAAATAAATTATTGGTTTAGATTCATATTCTAGACAGGTTTTTAATTATTTGGACCCCGTTTTGGTTTATATCAGTCTTTGAATCGACTGCCTATTCGAAATTCGCAAAATTGCAGTATGTTTCCTCTGGCTTTCTTTGCCGGATCATTACAGGGTCACTGATGAGGCTTTATTAGCCGAAACTACGTAGTATGACCCATCTTCTTTCTTATGAATGTTTTCATTGCTCTTAAAGGAACTCATTTTTGATTTTTATTGGGGCTAGCACACAGCCCTGCTTGACTCCATTTGCCACAGGGAATGGACCAGAAAACTCAACATCATTTTGGACACGTGCAAGCATACTACTGGTACTATCTCACCATTGCTATGGCCTTGGTTTGACAGAATAAGTTTGCCATAATTTTCCAAAGACCCCGACGACTGACTGTATTAAATACCTTGGTGAGATAAACAACGGTCATGCAGAGGTCCATGCTCTGTTCCTGGTATTTCTGATGAAGCTGCATTGCTGTGAAGTTCATGTCAATTGTTCCTCTATCCTTTCTGAACCCATACTGGTTTTCTGGTAGACGCCCTGACTGTTCAAGGTGTTCATTTAGACGCTTAAGTAGAACTCTTGTGGGGCCCTTTCCAGCAATTGACAATAAAGAGATGGCAAGATGATAGTCACACAACTGAGGATTCACTATGTGTATATTATTAAGATGACATGCGCTGTGATTGGATTGTAGTGAGGGAGCCAACTTCATTCTCTCGTCCTGACCTAGCTGGATCCAGAGGCTAGACAGTGTCAATACATCTGGAGCTAAGCCCGGATGCAGTGGATGGCCTTGACGTCTTTAGTTCCTCGTCTTGCTTTCCATGCTCCACAACATGCTGCTGCATCGTCTTTTTGGCCTTTGATCAGAGAACTGATTTCTTCCGCCCCAGCTACCAAAGGCGGATGGGGGTTCAGACTCCATGATGGCTTAGACTGAAAACTATTTATTAGTTGGTCGGAGCCGGAACTTTTATGTCTGTTGCTTGGTCTAACGGGGTTCAACTGCTTGTTTATTTTTTTACAGTGTTCTTGCGGCGTTGTGTTCAGTGCGTTTTACTGTTGAGTCCTGATTCTTGTATCAACTTGGCTACAATTGTGATTTCTTTTTTTATCGAGTTGATTCACTGATGAGTCAGAAAACATTCACGTAGACCAAACATTTAATTGTTTGAACCACATTGAATGTGAGGATGAGGGTTGGGATCCCATAAAGTTAACTCAAGCCAACCAGTAATTTTTACTGGCGGTTCCAAACAAGAAGTGAAGACAATGATCAGGAATCGATACAATTAACCCACTGCTCCCATCAGAGACACCAAAGGAAAGAAACACAATCATGAAATAACTAGACCCTAATGGAAAAATCAATGGCGGAAAGCCAGAAGGACAGTCACTTTCCTAAAAAATGGCCAATTGGCTATCCAAAACAAAAAAAATAAATATTTGCGATACATGTACACACACTCACAGACAAACATTACAAAAATAAACCTTGACAGAAGAACCGCCTTGGAACTGTCAGTGAAACGAATTCCACTGGGGGCTTAGATCGATTTTACGCGGCCGCAATCCTCACCCTTATTTCCGTCGGTGCTTTTGCTGTGGTTCCTTCATGTTTGGTGTAGGTAGTTCTGATTCTTTCCCTAATCATATATATTGTTACGTTGATTATTCTGATTCTTCCCCCTTTTGGCTCATAACTTCTTTATGTGAACATGGATTAAGTTCATATTTGGTATTGTGATAGATACTGGGCTAAAGATTTTATCATCAGTATCAGCACCCATGACCGTGACCTTAAGGTCAAGGTCACAGACTTAGAATTTTTGAATGTTAAAGTTTCTGTGTTAAAGTTTTTAGGAGTTCATTACTTCTTTATCTTTGAATGGTTTCAGTTTATACTCGGCATGGTAATAGATACTTGTCTCAAATGTTTAGCAGCAACATCAGCGCTTATGACCATAACCTTGGGGTCAAGGTCACTGACTGAGAATTCTTATGTTAAAGTTTTTTGCGTTAAAGTTTTAAGGAGCGCATTACGTATTTACCTTTTGATTGATTTAGTTCATACTTGGGCTGGTGATAGGTACTAGTCAAAAGTTTTTATCAGCAGCATCATCATACATGACCGTGGCTTTGGGTCACGGTCACAGACAAAGGCCTTTTTATGTTTTGCACTGAAGATTTAAGATCATTACTTGGTTGCCTACAGACGAATTTACTTGCGACTTGGAATGGTGATAAATACTGTTTTAAATTTCTCGAGGGACTTCGACTTTCAAGGTCATGACCGCAAGGTCTAGGTCACTGCTTCTATATTAAGAAAAACTTTGTCATCGCTCTAGCGCCTTCATTTATTGGCAGATTTTAATATAATTTCACATAAATGTTGCTTATGATAATATCTCCAGCACGTTTGACTTTCAAGGTCATGACCTTAAGGTCAAGGTCACTATGGCTATTTTTAGAAAAACTTTGTCATTGCTCCAGGGCCTACATTTATTGACTGATTTTATATAAATTCACACAAATGTTGCATATGATAATATCTCAAGGGAGTTCAACTTTGAAGGTCATATCCTCAAGGTCAAGGTCACTGTGACTATTTTTAGAAAAACTTAGTCATCACTCTAGCACCCATATTTATTGATAGATTTTATAATAACTTCACACAAATGTTGGGTATGGTAGTATCTTGAGCAGGTTTGTCTTTCAGGGTCCTGAGGCAGAGGTCACGGTCACTGGCTATTTTCAGAATAACTTTGTCATGGCTGTGTGGGCTACATTTGTTGATGAATTTTGCCATAACTTTACACAAATGTTGCTTATGACAATATCTCGAGCGAGCTCGACTCTCAAGGTCATGACCCCAAGGTTTTGGACAGTGTTGCTATTTTTAGACAAGAATTTGTCATCACTCTATAACTTCATAAAAATGTTGGGTATGATAATATCTCAAGGGGGTTTGACTTTCAGGGTCCTCAGGTCAAGGTCAAGGTCACAGTGGCTATTGAAGGAAAACTTTGTCTTTGCTCTAGTGGCTACATTTATTGATATATTTTAATATAACTATATTGATATAGCACTGGATTCTTTCTTTGTGACTTTGTTTCTGTTATGGGTCTGAAAATTTGCCTTTGCGCAACTGAGTCAACGCGCGACTTCCGGTGAGCTATCCTGTCCGGCGACAGGTCTTATTAATTATGTACTTTGTCCTTCCAGTTTAATGATTGTCATGTTGGTTGCTCTGATTATTTTCCCCATTTATATATATATTGAACCATTTTAGTTTGGTTTGGATATTCTGAGTCACCGCCTGTTTGGGAAAGAGCTTTAGAAACGGCTTACCTGTCGTCCGTTTTGTTCACTGTCGTCACACTATGTTTCGATTTCTTTCCCTAGAGATTCTGTGGGAAGAATTTGGGATCTGCTTGTATCAGTTCCTGGTCGTTTCTCTTTTTAATTTTACATAGCTGGGACAGGCAAATCCAAATATTATTAAGTAAGATTTTGTTTGGAGTTGCCTTCTACTAGAAGGATTGCCCACCAGGGCTTGAGGGCTCCATTTGCCCTGGATATTGCTACATTGACATAGATTCAGTTTCTTTTCTTTCTGTCTTCGAATACTGCCTACGCTCTCGCGGGCGTTTTCGGCAGGTTACATTCACTCCTGATTTGTAGGATGAAAGCCTACACAGTAATCATGTAACTACGGTAGGGATCTTTAACCTGCACATAGGGATGGTTCCCCTGCAGAAGGGGGCCTCCAGTTAATATCCCGATTCGAAGGACGGTGCACTTTGTGGCATTCATCCTTGCAAATGATGCCACTGGAGCATGTTCGGACACCGCAATTTTATTACCGCCGCCGGGAATCGGACTGAGGGCAAGTGCGAAAACCACTTAAAAACACAACAGAAGAAGACCTTGGAAAGGTCAGCAAAAAGTATTTCACTGGAGGCTTAAATCGATTTTTCATGGCCATAATCATCGCCTTGGATCTTTCCTGGTTTTGACACCCTAAAACCCCACTCTTACATAGTTTTACTGGGGTCTGCAGGGGTAACCTTATTTTTCTTATTTCTGCGCTAAAATATAAATTGTTGGTACTCGTTAGAACCGCCTCGATGAGGCGGTTCTAACGAGTACCCACAATCTATATTTTGAGCAGAAATAAGAAAAATATCACAATTTTTCATCTAAAAATGGTCATTTTTTTCGGCGATAAAGGTTACAATGTATTTATATAGGCGTGTTTTCGTAATAGTACAAAATAGAAGTGCGAGTAGTGATCAGGAACCGATACAACCACCCTACACCTCCCATCAGAAACACCAAAGGGGAAGACTATGAGAATCTTATATGGGTGTGAGGGGTGGATGAAAAAAATCCGTCCCGAGGGCCACTGTCCGGCATCAGGTGGCTTGCTGAGTGATGCCCGACAGTGATCCCGAGGGACGGATTTTTCTGTCCACCCCTCACACCCATATTGGATTCCTTTTCTTGCATACCTCCCATTTCTTAAAGCGGTTTCTTAATGCTGAAGTCACTTCGGTTACCAAGGTCTGCCATATTGTGTTGACACTGCAGGAATGTTTAGTGACGTTGCTGTGACGTCAACCTTAACGACGGCGCATACGAGGTCGTAATCAACCAGTGCATTTATCAAACACGCGATTATATTCCATTTTGGGTCGGAACACCAGGGTCAGAACATAAATTTCTATCCCAGGGTAAAATTACGGATTTCCTTGTCCGGTGTGCAAGAAAGTCAGTTCGAGATTATTTCCCCCAGTCTATACTCAGAGGCAATATAGAGGATCTTACATGAGAGCTCATGTATTATTGAATTTATTAAAAGAGTTGAGGAAAAGGGATAAAATGCGAGGCTTTGTCGAGCATTTTATCTCTTTTCCTCAACGAGTTTAATAAATTCAATAACACATGAGCACGAATGCAAGATTATATTTATCATATGACATTTATAACGCATTTTATTCACGTTTGTTTACCAAAATGTCAATATTCCGTCATTAGTAAACACGACGTCGTTAAGGACGTCGTACATGTAACGTTACAGGACGTATCTACCTAATTTGCATATTTAATTCACTAGTGGGTTAACGAAAATATTACAAGACGTTATTACACTCTCAGACGCGACATCATGTGATAAATACAAATCTGTGCCATCAGTGCTTTTTTTTCAGAGAAAAGGAGAGACTCGTGATAAGCTGCGTTCGATTCGCGGATGACAGATGATGAAGATCCTCGCTGGGTCCAGCACCATACTTTCGTCGGAACTGATCATAAATTATTTTCCCCTTCCACTGCTCCAAATCGGATTGTCTGTTTTTGGATTTCTGGTGAAAGACTATGCATAAGCCTGCCTAAAAGTGCGTCAAGGTAAACATGACCCCAATAGTGTTAACTGTGTCATTAACTACCAATTTGACACCAAATCACTCGAGAAAAACCTGTTCGTGATTTGATCCTCTTTAAACGGACCTTCCAACTGTGATTTATCATATGACGTCGTTGGGCCTCTTCGACTGGAACTATAGTAGCTACTATAGTTACTAAAGTTCCAGTCGAACATCGTTAATTTCTACTATAGTAACGCCATTTGACCTTTGAACTCTACCAGAGCTCAACGGAGGTAGGGAGCGCCGTTCCTTTAGTAGCAAGATGGCGTCTTGCGGCAACGTTCAAAATATTTCAGGATAAATTTAGTCTCGATTGACTAAATTAAACAATGAACAGCTCTTTTTTCACTTATACGTCTTCAACTTGTACTTGTTTTCTATTTCTAATTATATCTTAGAGTTGCAGTTGGGTAAAACAACAAGAAAGGATGTGAAAATGAAAATTATGTATGGTTCTCCGATTTTATTTCCATAAATCTGATCAGCCCCCGCCCATCGGGGCTTGAAGATATAGATGAGCTTCTTGATGCTTCCACGCAGAGCTGAAACCGACCCGCACACGAGTACTGGTAAACCGCTTAGAGGATCTAAGCCTGCCCAGGCAATGCGGTGCGGGTTGGCACGTCCATGCTTATAAACCCAATTGGTTTGATTGGGCGGCAGGTCTTGCGATGTCATGTCATCTCAATGTCGGGTAAAAGTCCAACAAAATTGGAAGCAACGTCTCCAAAATGACCTTTACAGTGTTGACGGGGACATTAAACTTCAAATCAAACAATTCCATAAACCTGTGTCTCTGACAGGTGTTCTGTGTAATTTGCTGGAACACATAGTATGCTCAAACATCATGGCTCACTTGGACGAACATAAACTTCTGGCAGACAAACAACATGCATTTAGGAAAAGGCATAGTTGTGAAACTCAGCCAAGCACAGTTATTAATGACTGGGCAAAACTCTTGGACAAAGGGGGACAGGTTGGCACACTTATTCTGGACTTCGAGAAGGCTTTCGACACCCCTCCTCATGAACTACTTAAATCTAAGTTATTTGGTTATGGAATTGGGGGAAAGACCCTCAAATGGATAGATTCCTTTCTTTGCTACAAAAAAACAGCGGGTTGTTGTTAATGGTGAATCTTCAGAGTTGGCTCCAGTTTTGTCTGGAGTACCGCAAGGGACCGTTCTTGGTCCACTTTTGTTCTCCATGTACATCAATGATATTTCCACTGACATTGACTCAGAAATAAGACTATTCGCAGATGACTGTGTTTGTTACCGGGAAATTAGAGATACAGATGAGCTTGATAGCTCAGTGGTTAGTGCACTTGCCTCTGATGCTAGAGGTCCCGGGTTCGATCCCCGGCAGCGGTGATAAAATTTCGGTGTCCGAACACGCTCAATTGGCATCATTTGTAGGGATGAATGTCATTAAGTGCACCGTCCTTCGGATCGGGACGTTAACTGGAGGCCCCCTGTGCAGGGAGAACCATCCCCTGTGCAGGTTAAAGATCCCTACCGTAATTTACGTTTGGTCCTTTGAGATCAGCGTGAATATTCTGAGAAATCGGAAATAAATTATAAGTTAAGACTCAAATTCTAGACAGGTTTTTAATTATTTGGACCTCATTTTGATTGATATCAGTCTTTGAATCGACTGCCTATTCGAAATTCGCAAAATTGCAGTATGCTTCCTCTGGCTTTCGTTGCCGGATCATTACAGGGTCACTGATTAGGCTTATTAGCCGAAACTACGTAGTATGACCCATCTTCTTTCTTATGAATATTTTCATTGCTCTTAAAGGAACTCATTTTTGATTTTTATTTACTGTGTAGGCTTTCATCCTGCAAAACCTGGAGTGTATGTAATATACACCTGCGGTAATGGTCAAATATGACCGACGCAGTATCAGTAGATAGATAGATAGATAGATAGATAGATAGATAGATAGATAGATAGATAGATAGATAGATAGATAGATAGATAGATAGATAGATAGATAGATAGATAGATAGACAGATAGATAGATATATAGATAGATAGATAGATAGATAGATTTGTGTGTTTGATTTGGGGTTTAACGTCCCCGTCAACACTGTAAAGGTCATTTTGGAGACGTTGCTTCCAATTTTGTGGGACTTTTACCCGACATTGAGATGAAATGACATCTCAAGCCCTGTCGCCCAATGAAACCAATAGGGTTTATTAGCATGGAACCGCACCGCGGTTCCTGGACAGGCTTAGATCCTCTAAGCGGTTTACCAGTACTAGTGTGCGGGCCGGATTCAGCTCTGCGTGGAAGCATCATGCAGCTCATATATTTCTTCAAGCCCCTATGGGCGGGGCCAAGATAGATAGATAGATAGATCGATTGATCGATCGATCGATAGATAGATGACTCGTTGATACTTCAGGCTGACATAGATAGATTAGGATGTTGGGCCCGAAAATGGGGCATGAGATTTCAGCCAGTTAAATGCAATATTATGCAGATAACTAGGAAGAGATCTAATAAAGTTGAGGCTTCTTACACCTTAGAGGGAACGGTCCCCTTTAAATACCTTGGAGTGACAATCTCACACAACTTGAGATGGAATACTCATATTAGCAACATGTGTACTAAGGCAAATAGAACGCTTGGATTCCTGAGGCGAAATCTTCATCAGTGTCCTCAGGATGTAAAAGAGGCAGCATATAAAGGTCTTGTTCGCCCAGTCTTGGAATATGGTAGTTGTATCTGGGACCCCAGTGGAGTGGTCCTTAACGATGAAATTGAGAAAGTTCAGAATAGAGCTGCTAGATTTGTAACAGGCAATTGCTGCTTTGAAACTGGGAGCATGACTGGAATACTT
Organism: Lucinisca nassula; assembly: GCA_963580285.1. NCBI lineage: Eukaryota > Metazoa > Mollusca > Bivalvia > Lucinida > Lucinidae > Lucinisca > Lucinisca nassula. The sequence continues at coordinate 98,815,070 of OY757014.1, forward strand.
GGAAAATTAAAATGGCAGTCTCTCAAGAATAGGAGAAAAGACAGTAGGCTAATGCTTTTATACAAAGGTCTAAAGGGTGCTGCCAGCATTCCAACAGATGACCTTGTTCCCCCAGTTAGACACTGTAGAAATCACCATTCGTTGGCGTTTCAGACCCTTATTGCAAGAACTGACATCTATAAAGAGACGTTCTTCCCCAGAACCATTAGAGATTGGAATGGTCTTCCCGATTCGCTTATTTCGACAGCTGAAGGTGCTGATGATTGTGTAGCTAAATTTACCTCTTTGGTTAGAGCTAGGGACTAACTTCCCACATCACAGGTCCTGGTGTATGAATGTCATTTGACGTGTCACCAGTAACAATTCTGATTCTGATCTGATTGTCTTCTCTTGAATTCCGTAAAATACAAGAGAATATTAAAATCGGTTGCCTAGTCAAAGAGGTAAAGTTGAACGGGCCAGACGAACTTCCCATATCACAGGTCCTGGTTTATGAATGTCATTTGACGTGTCACCAGCATCAATTCTGATTCTGATAGTGTGTCACTATTTTCTTTTTTTCTTTCTTTCTCCCGATACTGTTTTCGGTCAATTCTGACCATGATAACAGGTTTGGGGTGTGGCACGTTTGGGGTGTGGCACAGAAAGTTTTCAATCCCCACCCCTCAAAAAAGAGCTTTGTGACACAGCCACCAGCAGATTAAAACTATTTACAAGAAGTCATCAGGCGAAGGAATCCATGCCTATCCCCTGTCCAACCCTAGGATATTATATACTACTCAAAGTTTGATAGGGATAACTTTTTATATACCAAATATTGCACTGAAAATTTAAAGTTTCTTGACAGAATGTGTACTCCGTATATTCATATATATCTTAAGCAGAAACTCATATGCAATTCAGTACTCATGAAAGTGCACATTTCTCACACTTCGCAAATGAATTCATGCACCCCAAAAATCTTGCGTAACACTGAATTCCAACAGAAAAATCAAACTTGCCAGTCTTCCTTTACTAAGCGTAAAAAGGATTTCATTTGATTTGTGAAACTCTAAAATGCCTAGGGGACAATGAAGAAACCGTCTGAGCCCTGAAGAAATGAATTGTTGCGTCGGGGTGTTGTAATATGGCGTCTCTCAACGTCGTGTTGCCGGGATTCTAAATGTGTCTTAGAGCGTGGTTTACCGAATGTGGACTCGGCATCTTCCCCACGGAAATCCTTCACACAGACACGGCGGGGGTCGGGAAAGGGCTACAACTTAACGTCAGGAACGTTTTTAGTTGATTCAGTCTCGACGTCAACGGTTCCGGAACGCTATGCGTTTGCATAACGAGCTTAGGAACGGAACTTGAGTACGAATTTCTACACAAAGTGTCAGATACGGGCTCGACGAATTCGGATTTAATGCCAGGAGGTCTGCTATACGTGTTCCGTTCATGACACAGCACGTGCAAGACCGGTTGGACTTTGCCAGAACTCACGTCATGTGGACGGCTCGTGACTGGACGCCAGTACTGTTTACTGATGGTTCTAGATTCTGTCTAGACTTCATTAACTAACGTCTATTAGTGCGGCGAAGGTCTAAAGAGCGATTCGATGACTTGAATGCGGCAGAGCATGATCGCTATGGAAAGGGATCAGTCATGGTTTGGGCTGGGATTAGTGTGAACGGTAAAACTGCCTTGTACGTCGTTGAAAACGGAACGTTAATGGCAGTGAGATACTGTAATGCGATTCTTGATCAGTTTGTGAGACCATATGCCGATGCAATCGGCCCGGGCTGTATTCTGATGGACGATTATGCCCATCCCCAGCGTGCCCACGTCGCTGATGCCTATCTGGAACGTGAAACAATTGTTCGTATGGACGAGCCTGCTCGATCACCGGACTTAAATCTGATTAAGCATGCGTGTGAGATCCTACAGCGTGCTGTTTCAGCCCGAACTGTGCAGTCGATGACTTTTCAGGAGCTCAAAGATGCATTGGTTGCTGAATGAAGGCTGATTCCACAAAATCGGATACAGACTCTGATTACGAGCATGCGCAGGCGATGTCGTGCTGTAATTGATGCCATACACGTAATTATGCATGTTTGTCTAAACAAATTTGTAAATTTGTGAAAAATCAATTGTCCAAATTCCTTCGTGTTACGCAAATTTTGTGGGTGCCAAGACGGTTGTTGTTGTCACGCATGAATGCAGTGCCGTTTGACAAAATTAATCATTAGTCTTTGTGAAGGATATGTTTTTGTCTCATTATGCATCAAATTTGTATTCAGCTGATTAATTTATTCAAAGACTAATTTGAATTAAAAAAGTGATCCCTATCAAACTTTGAGTAGTATATTTTGGCCTTAAACCCATCAACTGTCTCAAAAGAGACGGCTTCGATTGTAAAGCCATTCCAAGTTGCAATTGTCCTGGGGAAAAATTCTTAAAACCATCCGTGTAAGCATTAGGACGGTGATACTGAAAGGGATGAGACCTGGTTCTCCTACATCCTCCACCAGCTTCAGATAGGTACCTACTCTTATCTATAATGGCTAAATTATTGTGGATTTTATAGAATAGAGTCAGAGAAGCCTGCTCACTCCTTTCCTGCAGAGTCGGCCACTGGAGTTCTTCAAGCATCTCTCCAACGTGACTTTGGTTGCGCCAGTGTCTGCAGGTCCAACGAGCAGCAGTCCTCTGAACTTTTTCTATTCTATCAGTCTCCTTTTGTTGATAGGGCATCCAAACTGGTGCTGCATATTCAAAGTTTGGTGCGGACTAAAGTTTTGTATGCAGCATCCTTGGTTTCCCTCGGTGTGAAAGCCATATTTCTACGAAGGAAACCGAGTGTCTCAGTAGCCTTACTAGTTATCTCATTAATGTTTTGACCCCACTCGAGGTCATCAGTGATTTGAACTCCTAAGTATTTAGCAGAAGAACAAGACGACTTACTTGATCAGCAAAACTGCTTCCGCAAGGGTCACCCGTCTGTGATTTGCACTAAAACAAGTTGAATTTCGTCTTCAGTCAAGAATTCTTCAACTGCAGCGTAAAGCATCAAGGAGGCCGCCATGTTGGTTACCTTGACCATCTACTATAGTTGTAATTGCAGCTGTTCGGCTGGAATGATGCGCGCGCATCTAATTAATAAGCTGGCGTCAGAACTATAGTAGCTACTATAGTTCCAGTCGAAAAAGGCCGTTGATAAGCAGTGGATAACGTCGTGAAATAAAACTCGTATGACCACACGTGTAATAACACTTTGGCGGGTTTAAGTAACGCCATGACGACGTCCATGTCAACCATGCATTTTTTGTGGAAAATTTGTCAAATTTAAAGACGAAAAAATCGAATTTAAAGTGGTCATATAATTAACAGAATCTTACACTCGTGGTCATTTCATATGAAATTTATGAAACTCGCCAAAGGCTCGTTTCATAAATTTCATATGAAATGACCACTCGTGTAAGATCCTCTATTTATTACACATCAACTCTTGCAAGAGCTGCTACATCTCGCTTGTTTACCTCCCCTTAACACCTGGTTCCTCTACATAAGGCTCTGGTAAGAATCTTTCTTGCGAAGTCTTGGAGTTGTTGTGAACATAACCAGATGGTGCATGCCAGCCCCTTGCCTCACCTGGGGAGATATATAAACAGCATGCTAAAAACGTGAAGTCATCCCGACATAGAACTGAATGCAATTCCATACTGAATACGCAGAATACACTTTCTATCCAAATGTAAGCTTGTTAAGTAATGTAAATTTTTATAAGCTATATGGTTTCGAAATGTTGGCGTATTTTTTTTCAAACTGAGGTTTTTTAGGGGCTGACCAGAAAGCAAAGATTATATATGACACTAACATAACATTAGAAAACAACTAGTAACAGCCCAAACATGTTAAAATCCTTTATGTCGGTCGAATTACGTCAAAATGGTCTTTTTTGTGACACTTAAAAGTGAAATCAATGCGTATCTGAAACGAATGAAAATGACATTTTCCACAGTTCGAAAAACACTGTGTAAATAATATGACCCTGTTACATTCACAGTAGCAGCCCGGGCTACTGTTTTGGATAGCATTTTCTTTCAAAGTAAAAACAAATTGTATTAGTTTTTCGATAAATATCAATATATCAGCGAGTGTCTTGAAAACACCAGAAATTTTCTTGACCGCGAAGCATTTTACGAACAGCAGTTTACGTAGATCGCCCTAAGTCGCGTATAAAATGAAGAGATAAATAGAGAATATCAGGTCCGTGTCTTTTGATATCATGTTTATCAGGCAAGGCTTCGAGAACGCTTGTAGAATCGCGAGGCTTGCCGAGCGATTCTACATGCGTTCTCGAAGCCGAGCCTGATAAACTTGATATCAAATGACTCGAATCTGGTATTCTATTTATCAGTTTGTCCCCTTGTAAACTCTTTAAATCGGCAATCAGTCATTGCGTCCCAACATTCCGGCACGGAATATAATCGGTCAGTATATTAACTATCAGCTGACCGTTATTTTTATTTTATTATTTTGTTTTAATCTTTTTGAATGTATTTTTCCCATTTTTCTAGTAATTATAACGTTTTAGCCATTTTTGCTGGTAGTCCGCTTCATCCATAAAAGTGCAATGTCATGTAGACGTGATAAAGCTCACTTGTCCTGAGATAGCGTATCTTTATCAAGTCAACGCGTTACAATGCAATATATAATGGGGGTAACTGATAAATAGAGAATACAAGTGTCGTGTCTTTTGATATCAAGTTTATCAGGCAAGGCTTCGAGAACGCTTGTAGAATCGCGAGGCTTGGTATTCATCTAAAAAAAAGGAAATGTGCTTTATATATCAGTCGATTGGCACTAGTCATTCTAAAATATTTTTACTATTACCAGTAAAACTGACAATATAGATTTAAACGTACTTCGGCTAATACCAAACGACTGGCAGATACCATTTCAAAGTACTTGACTTGCAAAAGCCACTCTTTCTTTTCATTGTCTTTTTTTGTTCAATTTTAATTTTAAGGTCTGTAAATGAGCCAATTGTAAAGAGTATCTGAAACGGATTACCCTTAAAAACTACCTGAAAGTATCGTGTTATATATCATTTGATAGCCTCAGATGCCTTTGACCCTCAAGACGCCAAGAAAAAAACACTGCATCGTAAATGTCTCTTTTCATGCCGTCTGCTGAATCCTCTTGCAATTTTTATTCAATATTTTGCATACAGGCAAACAATTCACACCAAGATCATACTGCTCTTAGAGAAGCAGACTCGTCTAGTCCTACACTGTTTGCAACACTCACTTTCAAAGTAACCAGCATACAAGAGAATCAGACGACAATTGTTGTGATAGGCATGTCAAGAGTTAAACGACTTAGGGCACAATAATAGATTGCATAGGTTTTGTTTGATTTTGTTTGATTTGAGGTTTAACGTCCCCATCAACACTGTAAAGGTCATTTTGGAGACGTTGCTTCCAATTTTGTGGGACTTTTACCTGAAGTCCATGTGTAACAACTGGGAAGTTGATTGCTTAATTTTACACGCAGTAGTAAGGGAGGGTTCGTTAGTATGAGATGTTATGTATTTAGGTACGATGATATTGCTTCCTTGATCGGTAGTAGTAGCAGTCGTAGCTTGTGACGTAGGTTGTGTGTGACAATTAGAAGTACTCAGGTCGTTACTGGCTGTTTTCTAAACTGAGCCGGTAAGTGGTACCTGTAGTCACTGTTATTGTTCGTGGCAGTTAGTGGTTGTTTCCACATATCTTAGTGGCCATTTGTATATTCACCGCTGGAAACAGTAAGTGATATTTTGCGTGTCGGTGGTAGTGTGTTGGGTCAGTAGAAGCAGTTAGTGATAGTTTGTGGGTTCATTGTCTTATTGCTAGCCCGTGATGCCGTTATAGAAATAGAAGTGAAGGCAATGATTAGGAATCGATACCATTAACCCACAGCTCCCACCAGAGACGCCAAAGGGAACGAAACACAAACATAAAACAACAGACATTAATCGAAACATCAACAGCGGAAAGTAAAAAGGACAATTACTTCCCCACAAAATGGTCAATTGGCTATCCAAAATAAAATAATATAAGTCATAATGATGGTCTGTGGGACCGTCGGTGATATTTAGCGGCGGTTTATAGCAAAAATTTGAAGCTTGTGCTGATGTTTTGGTAGCACTTAGTTGCAGTTTATAGGTCTTAAGTGGTAGTCCGAGGGGTCATTTGAAGCAGCTATAGTAAAATTCCGCCATTAAGACCAGCTAAAACTAGTATAGTTAAAATACTATTTTGAATGTTTCAAATGTTCTCTCTTTGCATTTTCTGCACCCGGTGTCATCTAGAAAGAGACCACCTTTGAGACTGTTCAAAAGTGGTCTTGAAACCACTTTTGGAAAGTCCCAAAGGCGGTCTTAATACTGCAATTGTAGTTTGTCGGGGATCTTTGAGGTTGTTAGTAGAATAATTAGCGGCTGAAAGCATTAGATTGTGCTGCTATTATAGCTGAAAAATAGAAGTGGAGGCAATGATCAGGAATCAATACAATCAACCCACAGCTCGAATTAGAGACACCAAAGGGAAAGACACACAAACATGAAACAACAGACCCTAATGGAAACACCAACAGCGGAAAGCCAAAAGGACAGTTACGTTCCCACAAAATGGCCAATAGGCTATCCAAACTAAAATAACAGAAGCGACACAAACATCCAAAGACATACCATAACAAAAATAAACCGCGACAGAAGAACCGCCTTGGAACGGTCAGCGGAAACGAATTCCACTGGGGGGCTTAAATCGATTTTAAGTGACCACAATCCTCGCCCTTACTTCCGTCGCGAACTAGTCAAATAATTTGTTAAGTCCGCATGAATGCCTCCTAACTCATCGAAAGCATTTTGTTAAGTCCTTAGTGACAATGTGGCGAATCGTTGGTGGAAGTTAATGGAAATTAGTATGCTGCCAGTAGTATTTAGTGGCATTTTATTAGTCATTAGTAGCACTGCGTGGTATTTTGTGGGGCATTTGTAGCAGAAAGTGATAGACGGCGATGTTAATAATCATTCTTGGTAATTTGTGAGCAGTAAATGTAGCCTGTGGGGTCGTTAGTATTAGATGGTGGTAGTTTTCGTTGTTGTATGTTGCAATTAGTGGTGGTCGTTAGTAGCAATATGTAGAAGTTCAGTCAGTGACATGGTTGTTTGTAGCATATTTTAGCGGTGAAATGGTTTGAATGCATAAACACATACAAATGGATAGAGTGGGTAGTCGTTTAAATGCTAATGTTCTGCCACGGAATCGTAAATGTAGTTAATGTTATCCAAATCAATGACCAGAACTGTATGTTGCATTAAAGTTTGACAGCGAATACTAAATATACTTATATTTCACCAGTATGGAATTTGTAACGTCTCTCATGCGTTGTATACTAAACGTTGCTTGTGCGTTGTATTCGTTTTGGTGAATATTCTTGTTTAGCATTCATGACTTGAACATTATAAATGGCAGGAAAATACTTCAATTGACAACTAATTTAACTTAGGAATGTCGACGCAATTAGATTCCCAGTTGTTTGACAAGGGCTTCGGCATTTCTTTTTCTGAAAATTAAAAAAAACATATTTCACTGACTCACCTCAAACTGTTTGATTGTCCAACAATATCAATAGCATGATGTGACAAAAGTATGGTAATTTTATGCGTTCCGTATGAATCGTCCAATTTCTATGGAACTCTGTTTAAACAGGTGATAAATAAACACCTAACACGACTGTGTCAAAATCACGGAAAAAAGCCGTTACTTGAGCGTTTGTCAGCCGTAAAGCGTGTGTTTGCGACGTGTGAAAGTATTCACCAGTGTGTATTACTTGCAGTGCCTTTTGAATATTCTATTAACTAAAAAGTTACAACAAGTCATCTGATTATTTGAATTCAACAGTGACACTTACAAAACTATGGTGTTTATGGCCACTTGGTTCCCTAAAAAAAGCTTGCAAAAGGCAATCTACCGAATCATTTTGTGGACTCTTTATTTTCATGTTTATTTGTGTTTTCTTTGCATATATTAAGAAATATTTATCACACATTAATATACATCGTACAATTAATCTTAAATTGTTCGTACTTACCTTTTAAAGAACTGCATACATCAGTTTTATCAAACTCGTACGAGGTAAATTAGTAGACAATCCAGTAGACAATCGGTAAGGGAGACAGAACTATGTGTGGAATTACATTGTAGTTACCTCCCCTATAATGATTCCAATCCTTGTTTTACAACTCACCTAGTCCGTACATAACGCCTATAAACACAACGATGAAGGCCATTCCACCAGTCCACATGAACACATCGTATCTGTCTTTGATGGCACATTTCCATGCTGGTTTGGTTTCTTCCGTCTTCAAAAATCAATCAATCAATCAATCAATAAGATTATTGAATTAACCCATATATACCTAGCGTCCCTTTTCTGGGACGTAGGCAAACCGAGCACGGCGTCTGATCTGGGTATACACTGTTTGCTAAAAGGATATACATTTTTGTACAACTTACATTGGACTAAAGACACCTGATACCCCAATAATTGACAATGAATCTCCTCTAAACTGAGTAGGTAGAAGATTCCTTTGTCACATATGGGTTAATTTTATTTATCAATCAAACGATCCCAACAACTTCAAGGCACTGCAAACAAAGACCACAGGTGAAAGATTTGCAAAACAGCATCATTTATCATAAAACTGGATTGTTAAATATAGGACATGCAGATATAAACAAATGACTGAAACAAAGGCTCATATAAAGCCTCAATAGAAGATTGTCATCAAAATATGAAGACTTTTTACAGTCTAATGAGTCTTCTGAATCAAATATTGAGCCTCTAAATATTAGAAATATCAGTGAACAGCACGAAAACAACAAACCAGCATTAATATTTGGCGGTATAATGTTTTTGGTCTAATTGGCATTCTACAAAATTACTTAGAGACATATTAATTGCAGCCAGATATAACCAAGCTGACTAATCGGAGCTGAAAAGATAATCGATTATCAATCCTGTCATTGTGGACGATAATCGATTAGAAATCACTGTAGATTTGGACTTAATTTTACCTGTCTGGCTTTCTGTCTGAGTATGACTCTTGCCATATGTTGAACTTCGCCATGTGTATTTGAACAGACGGGCCTGATCAAACAGTGTAGACCCAGATGAGACGCCGCAAAACGCGGCGTCTCATCAGGGTCTGCACTGTTTGCCACTCATCCAGCTATTTTAGGCACAAATTTGGGCAGTAAATTGTACTTATCAAACAATCGATTACAAGCAAATCAGTAATGAAATTGTTTTTTGTGGAATTTATGGATCGATTATCCGATTAATCATGCCAGCCTAAGCTATAACTCCCCAGCAATATGGTCAACAAGAGCCTACCAATTAATTCCTAAACAATCAACAACATTCCCTACAACAGAAAGCAACCATGGTACTATTGATCCAATTACACCAGGTAATGCAGCAGCTGATTTTCATGCCAGAAAAGCAAGTAGTTTACCTGGGTCATGTATTCTTTTTTATTCTTTGACTCCTTGTTTCACAGTATGGGAGCGAAAGTGAACGGCCCTTTGCGATTGAACTGGACTTGCGATTTGTACAGTGGGCGATCAGTCATTTGCGATATCACATTATCACGTGGTATCTCAGATATGTAAACACAGAAGCCATAAGCGTGCGGTTTTGGCCATTACTTTTATTTGTGTAAGTTGTCAATATATTTGTCACTTTACTGATAATAATTTCGTTGGCATCATTGATCCTATCGGTGGACTTAACGATGATGATCAGTTGACACGTGTTTCCCTGTTGCTGGCATACGTTACTAAAAGTGGTTTAAATGACGGATAAATATTTAGAGGTCCTTTCTTTTAGTTTTCCTGGCATCTTTAATAAACTATAAAGCCTACTGGAAAAAAGGATGTATAAACTGATGTGAAATCGGCAGCTAAATCTTAGCTTATTTTCCCATCACTTTTGATCGTCTGAACGGTCACTTGACATTGCATTGAACCATCCCTTGCGATCTGTAATCATTGGAGTTCAACAGTCACTTGCCAAGTTGATCAATGAAATTGAACAGTCACTTGTGATGGTGATTACACAAACAATTTTTTGTGATTTAGGGTCATGCTAAGAAGTCGGATCTGATATTGACATCAAATAACCAAAACACTTCCTTCCAATACCATTACAGAAAAGTGTTTAGGATATTGCTACTGTTTCATTAGCATGGTGCGGAACTCTTTTCACTTCTGCATTTTCGAGTGAAAACCAATGCTTTATTTGATCTGAGGTGCTACCTCCCAGTCATCACTATTCAGGTCATCTTGCAGACGTTGCTTCCAATATTGTGGCTTCTAACATGCACTGAGATGAAATGACATCTCAGCCCATACTGCCCAAACAAACCAATAGGGTTTATATGCAGGGACATACCGACTCGCACCACTTTGCCAGGACACGCGACGACCTGCTGAGCGGTTTACCAGTACTCATGTGCGATCGGTTTCAGGTCTGGTCAGCCTGGAAGCACAATGCATCCCAGTCTATTTCTCCAAGCCCCGATGGTCAGAGGCTAAAGGCACGTTTACATCTTTTCTTTGACATCTTTCAGTAACATTTAATTTCTATGAACATAACTCACAAAGCATTAAATTTTACTTCATTCACGATGTTAATTGCAAAAAAAAAAAAAAAAAAAGAAAAAAAAAAAAGAAAGAAAAATGATTTACAAGTTTTCTGTTATCCGATCTCTAGCCTGACCTAGTAGGAAGGGGATACGGTCCGGTACCGGGCGTCTAGACTTGATGGCTAGAAAACCTATACCGGATTTTGCCATGGATTTGGACTTTTATTTAACCGAGCGAAGCGAAGAAAAATATATTTCATGACTGGCAAAGCCAACTTTTTATCCCCTGACCGAATGGGTTCAGGGATATAATGGTCAGCCAGGCGTTCGTCCGTCCGTCTATCCATCTATAGACAAAATCTTAAGATGGCCACAACTCCAATATATTAATGTTTCTTGGTACAATTGTGAACAAGGTGGAGCAGACTGCCACGTGGAAGAACCACAACTCTAGGTGACATTATATTTTAGTTGTCTCCCCTGACAATATAATATTTTGATCACCTAGCGATTACACTAATGTGAGGTCGGTTTTACCTCTGCGTGGAAGCGGAATTTCACCCTTTGAGGTACTTGGTACAATTGTTTTTGTTTGATTTGGCATATAACGTCGCCGTCAGTACTAGTAAAGTTATTTTTGAAACGTTGCTTCCAATTTTGTAGGACTTTTACCCGACATGGAGATGAAATGATATCTCAAGCCATGCCGTCCAAACGAACCAATAGGGTTTATATGCATGGGCCGTCCGAACTGCATCCCCTTCTAAGGGGTTTGAGCAAGAACCACGACTCTAGGTGCCATGGTATTTTAGTTATCTCCCCTGACATCTCTTTGAGATATATTGATAGAACCCTGTTGAGCTGGACCAAAGTTTGAAATAAGAACGAGTTTATGAAAACAAATTAGGTAATTCAACCTGCATTGGCTAAGTATACCTAGTGAAAATGTAGCTTTTTCAATTATGCATTATATTTCACTAATGTTGATTTATATTTCAATAAATGTAATGATATTTGTGTCGCAGGTTTGTGAGAATTATGTAAGACAAATATAGCTTTTACAAAAACCTAGGTCTACGATTAGCTCACATTAACTGTGAATGTCTCGAGTTATATCCCAAACATGTGTTTTATACAATTTGCTGTCTTTGGCAATATTCTAATTGTCAGTCTGCACCCAGGATCGTGTCGACGGAAGTATAATGTCTGAATTGTCAAAGTTGCAAATGCTGCAATTTTGTAAAAAACAAACAAACAAAAAAAAAAAAAAACAGTACTTTTCCATCTTACAAATGGAACATGTGCAAATTAGATATGCTTGTTCATCTTATCAAATTGAATGCTTGAAAACTGTTAGAGAAATTAAGCAGACAACTTGCCTATACTTTATAGAAGACTAACTGAAAGGTAATCCAAACATTTTGCTAATGGCGAGGCAAGTTTTTTTTTAGCTCACCAGAGCCGACGACTCTTGGAGCTTATTGGATAGCTAGTGGTCCATCGTGGTCGGAAGTTTGTTGATGTATAGTTTGTATGGCCTGAACAAGTATGTCAGTAAATATGGGCTTGTACAAATGTGATAGCAATTCTTTGCCAGAGATCTGCACATGGGCCTCTTATTGTGAAAGCTAATGCCTGTTATGGGCCTCTTTTTTGCATTGCTCATAAATATTCACCTTATTTGCATTATCTGCTGGTTCCTAGTCTGAAGGTTATCAGTGTTGGAAAAACAGGTAACCAGACCCCCCTGACCTTTTAAGGTCAGAGGGTCTGGTTACCTGTTTTTCCAATATTGACAATGTGCAAGCTGGGATCCAGCAAATAATGCAAAAATGGTGAATAAAGACCAATCTGCATTGAGGGTAACTAAACCCCGTGCAGAAATCGGACCACACTCGCACTGTCGTTGGTGCCGGCGCAACACTGCATTGTGCAAATAGCCACCAAAAGTCAATATGGCCTTCGGAAAAATTCACAAATAGAAAGTACATCATATTAAAATACACTAGTAAGCACGCAGTATATTCCTCCTGCAACATCTGCAGGAGTTTGTATATGTAAAGTTTATTGAGACTATCTTCACCTAATGATACTAAGGATCGCTTCTCAACATGATGAAGATCCACGACTTCCAATGCACAAAGTACTGGTATAATGATTTGTGGTTCTTGCACATGAAATGCCTTTTCAATCTTGTATACAACTGTGGCAAGTACCATCAATATATCTCAAAGAGTAATGGAGTTATGGCCATCATAAGATTATATTGTCAGAGGAGATAACTCACAATCCAGGCAACTCATAATTGTGGTTCTTGCGCATGACACGCCTGCTAAACCTCATGTACATCTGAACCAAGTACCATCTATATATCTCAAAGGTTATTGGAGATATGGTGATCACAAGGTGGTCATACTGTTATCGCGGAAGGGGAGATAACTCAAATACCACAACACCAAGAGCTATGTTTCTTGCTCATGACATTCTTTCTGTACCTTGTATACAATTGTGCCAAGTGCCAATATATCTCAAAGGGTATTGCAGTTACGGCCACCACAATGATATTGTCAGGGGAGATAACCAGAACAAACAGTGCACCCAGAGTTGTAATTCTTGCGCATGACACGCCCGCTTAACCTCATGTATATCTGTCCCAAGTACCATCAATAAGTCTCAAAGGTAATGGAGATATGATGATCGTAAGGTGGTCATACTGTTATATTGGAAGGGGATAATCCTAGCACCAGAGTTGTGGTTCTTAGGCATGACACGCCGTCTCAACCTCGTATACATCTGTGCCAAGTACCATCAATTTGTTTCAAAGGGTGTTGGAGTAACGACCATCACAAGTTCATATTGTCAGGGGAGATAACTGATAACTAAAAAACAGGGCAACCAGAGTCGTGCTTCTTGCTCATGACATTCCAGCTTCACCTCATGAACAACTGTACCAAGTACCATCAATATACCTCAAAGAGTATTGGAGATATGGCCATCACAAGGCAGTGATTCTATTTTATTGGAAGAGGTGAGTGCGTGTTTAAGTTTTACGTCTAACCAATAGCTAAGGTCATATGGAGACGGGACCACGGTTTAAAGTAGAAGTAAAACAAAGATCAGGAATCGATACAATTGACTTACTCCACCCATCAAAGACATCAAAGGGAAAGAAACACAAACATTAAGCGACCAGACCATAATGGAAACCTAAACAAAGGAAGGCCATAAGGACAGTTACTTTCCCACAAAATGGCCATATGGCCATCCAAAATAAAAAGACACAAGTGATACACACAGTAAGTAACAAACAACACTATAAATAACCCGCCACAGAAGAACCGCCTTGGAACGGTCAGTGGAATGATTTCCACTGGGGGGCTTAAATCGATTTTACGTGGCCACAATCCTCGCCCTTACTTCCGTCGCGATTTAGACAAATAATTTGTTCAGTCCGCATGAAGGCCTTCTAACTCATCAGTGCAACATCTCCGTGAACACAAAAATCAAAGAACCACAGAGGTGAGACACCGGTGAGGAGTCGACAGCAAGAAACCACTGAAATGCTGGAGCAAAAGAAAACCAACAGTTAGACTCCGATGGGCCCGACCAGAGACAGAGCATCAGGCACCAACCAACATTACCTTGAATAAGATCTCTCTAATTCTCAATATGCCTTTAACGTTGGAGCCGTCATAGAATCTGAGGCCTGACCCACCGGCGTGCAATTAAAGAGGGAAGCAAAGTTGCCAACCGTGATTGGGTTAACTACCATGCATGCATGCAGTGTGTCGTATAACATCCGTGTTGTACCCAATCTTTTTATATCAAAGAATGATTTTACGAAATTGGGTGCTGAAGTCATTGCGGTTATATATTTTTCTGAATTTATATACTAAGTCACCATAAAATTCGGGTTCCGATAGACCTTGTTGCTGAAGAGATTTAAGTCCAATATTGAATTTTGAAATTAAATCAGAATGGCGTCTATAAAATTTTGAAAAGGCTTTGCGTAGTTCATGGTACCGATAACCCTGATTAAGGAGTTTAGCCGTTAATAATTTATTACGAGTGTTGAAGTCAGTTACATCGCTACACACTCTAGCAAATCGAATCAATTGCGAAATATAAACGCCATAGGATGGCGCACGAGGAACATCACCATCCAAAAAAGGAAAATTTACAATCTCAAAATCAAAGTCATCGCGTTTATCATAAATTTTGCACGAAACAAATCCATCTACAATAGAAAAATGTAAATCCAAAAACGGGGCCTCGGTATCAGAAGAATTCGCTTTATTTAACTTAAGTTCTTGGGGGTAAATCTGACTGATCAAACCATCGAAGTAGGTATTTTCAATATTTAATAAATCATCTAAATATCTAGAAGTGGCGCTAAAAGCTTCAATAATTTCAAATTGGTTATCAATGGAAAGCGACAACATGAAGTCTCTTTCATAACAATACAAGAACAGATCAGCCACAAAAGGTGCGCAATTCGTACCCATCGGAATAGCCACAATTTGTCTAAATAACTTAGTACCGAATCTAATATAAATATTGTCAAGTAGAAAGGTGAGGGCATCACACACTTTCTGACATGACCAAAGTGTATAATTCTTATGCTCTTTAGAAGTGAAAAATGCATTTCTGACATTACATGCAAGATAGAGAGAATCTTCTCTGTGAAAAGCCCATTCAATTAAATCATTAAGCTTTTTTTATAAGATTATGAGGGGGTGTAGTGTAAAGAGTGGAAAAATCGTAAGTAGACAGACTTGAAGCACGAAAATGTCTGGATTTCAATTTATTTAAAACCTCATTCGAATTTTTTATAGACCAAAACAGATTGCTTCCTGATCTTTCAAAGACTTTATCACAATATTTAATTACATGCGTTTTAATAGTAGTAAGACAGGAAGTTAATAATTTAGTAAGTTAAGTGGTAGTGCAAGAGCTAGAAATTGCAATAAACCGTGCTTTGTAAGGTCTTTTATGAAGTTTTGGTAACCAGTATAGCGTAGGAAGCTTGTCTTGGCCTTCGTTAACACACACAGACTCATCCGACAGTCTGGAGAAGCTTGGGATAGATGCTGTGACCCCTGGTTAACAAGGCGAGTAGTATAACCTCTACACCACGGAGGCTTTTGAATTTATTGGAAGGGGACATGACTAAAAACATGGCAACCACAGTTGTGGTTCTTATGCATGGCACGTCGTGTCAGCCTTGTGAACAATTGTGCCAGGTACCATCAATATGTCACAAAAGGTATTGGAGTTATGGCCATCACAAAGTAGTCACTCCATTTTATTGGAAGGGGAGATAACAAAAACATGGTGCCCAGAGTTGTGGTTCTTGAGCATGACACACCTCAGTTTTGTGAACAATTGTGCCATGAACCATCAATGTATCTCAAACGGTATTGGAGTTATGGCCTTCACAAGGTTTCGTCTACGGAAGGATGGACGGACGGACGGACGGACGGACGCCAGGCTGATCGCTATATCCCCCGAACCAATCGGTCTGGAGATAATAGAAAAGACTGTTTGATCATTGGAACAACCTACCAGTGACGCCAGCAACAGCATGATGAGCCAACGCCGGAGATGCCAAGGTCTATCTGCCTTTTGCTGGATCTCTGGTCTTTTTAAAGACCACCTGGCCAGATATTCTGACTGGCACTATGGAACACGATTCGGAATTGACCACCTTCTATAGCCGCGATTTGCAGCATACTATTTTTCCAACGGGTTATCGAAATTTCTGTAACTTACAGACCCCTTCCTTTTAATTGCACTGTGCCTGAGGCCAGAGTGGTGCATCGGCCCGAATGTATCACTCCGTGCAAAAGCCTTTTAGAAAGTGGGGCAACTAATCCTGGACATGTTCTAGGGGTGGCCCCTATGTGCTTACAGCACCCGGTTACCTTAAAAACCTGTCAACGTCAACGTGACTGTACTTCCGTGTTAAAAACTACGTCTATAATGTCTTCTCCCTTGGGGCCCAATGACGAGTATTTGAGTGCATCAGTCACAGGAACGTCTAGAAGGATTTTTCTTGCGTATACCAGCAATTAAAAAATCTATGCTGTCTGGCCTCCGTGACCTTGTGGATAAGAGCACTGACTTTTAATCATTAGGTCTATCAACTCTATGGTTCGAAGCTCGCTCGGGTTATATGTGAGATGCCAGTTTTGCAACGGAAGGGCATGCGATTTTTCTTCGGATACCCTGGTTTTCTTGTAAGGGCCGCAACAACAACACATAAATGACAAATAAATAATAACAGCAGTGTGTGTGTGTGTGTGTGTGTGTGTGTGTGTGTATGTGTGCGCGCGCATGTGCGCTCTTTGTGATTTTGGACAAAATGGGTATCCTTTAGGTGGAAAAATCGTTTAGAAAGTCAGACAAACCTAGTACTAACTGTTCTGGGTGTTGCTGAACAGCCCTTGAAGCAGCTCAAATTCAAAGTATACCATTTGCATAAAATGTCTGACTGCATCGTTTTGGTTCGCATAAAACATGATCGAGCATTCTCATCAAGCATCACCACAAGTGGAAGACCACCACGAAAAAAACCTCTGTTTTTTTTGTTTTGGTTTTGGTTTTACGGCCCTTTCAAGATTATTTCACTCATATCGAGCCGATCGTTAATCAAAGGTGGGCGAAAACCGGAGTACCCGAAAAAAAACCACCTGACCTTCCGTTGCAGAACTTGGCGTCTCACATGTGCAAAAACGTCTGTTAAAGTGGGTGTATATGCAGGAGTAAATTTCAAATCTAGTCTCGCATTGGACAAATAAGAATTATAAAATCGTTTTTTCTAAAATAAAAGAGTACCTGTATTTTACCCTTTTTGCCAGAAAAGAGGAGATACTGTGATACGTCAATACAGTATGAGTGAGTAGGGTGGAGATGGGCATATAAGTGCCATTAAGCGACTGACTTCAGCATATTCAGCATATCAACTGACAAGTGACCGTTCAACCTAATCGCAATTACCTGTACAATCCGAATACTTACAATAGCAAGTGACCTGAACGGTTTGTTTTTTCTCCTGTGTCATACTTTTAAAAGTCCTTCAGTCTGATTTGAATTTTTGAAGATGTCATTGATTTCTATTCAATCAGCGATATTATTAGAAAACTAAAATGCAAATAACAAAGGAACTGCTTCTTGACACACGTTTTATGCGTATTTACAATTGTGTAAACCGGTTATGGCATAACGATCAACAAAGTGATCAACAATCTAACACTTCTCATGTCATCCAAAAAATAATATGTTTCTGTGGTTGGAATAGGATAAAACATCCATCTTACCAACAAAACGTATAAATTGCATATAAGCGTTATGTTCGCGGAACAAAAATGAAATTCCTTACCGTGTCGGCGAAAATATTATACCGCAAGTGACTGAGCGTCCACTGTACAAATCGCAAGTGCTGTTCAATCGCAAATGGCCGTTCACTTCCGCTCCCATACTGTATGTTTGGACGGACTACTTGTTGATGAAGTAGGAATAACAGACTCGAATATTACACCATTAACCAGGCCACCGGCAGACAAAACACACAGTATGATTATGCTTTGATCTCTGAATATGGCTCTCAGTCTCTCACCAAGTGTTGTGTCTTCTTTTAAGACTTTGTTGATGGGTTTCTTTAGCTTGTTTATCTGTGTACGTAATGCTTCTATATTTTCACAAGCAGTCTCAAGTCTTGCAGCTCTCCAATCTTCCAGTTTTAGCTCACCTGGGCCGAAGGCTCCATTGGAGCTTTTAGTATTGTGGGTCATCCGTCGTCCGTCCGTCCGTCCACACTTTTGACCGATTATATCACTGCAGCCTGCTCTCAACCATTTCTCATCTGTAGCATGCCTCTGGTGGGGTATTGATGACAAACTTTTTTTCGAAATCGAACGAAAACTTTGGTTACTATGGCAATCACATGGTCCCATAGACTTACTATGGGAAAATACTTGTCATCACCGTAGCGCCTTCAGTTTTGATCGGATCCTTCTGAAACTTATACGTAAGGTGGCTGGTGATAGAATCTCGGACGAGTTCGAAAACCGGCCAAGTCGGCCTGTTAATCATAGAGTTACGTCCCCTTGCTTGCTGAAAATGCATATTTTTGACCTTGTCATCACCGTAGCTCCTTCTGATCGGATCTTCTTGAAGCTTACAAACTAGTAAGTCAGGCTTAAAAGCTCGAATGATTTCGAAAACTAGTGATGTCGGTCGATGACTAACGGAGTTATGTCCCCCACTTTGCTGAAATTGTTTATTTTTGACCTTGTCATCACCGTAGCCCCTTCAGTTTTTATCTGATCTTCTGGAAGCTTACAAACAAGTAAGTCGGGGATAAAAGTTCAGGTGAGTTCGAAAATTAGCGACGTCGGTCGATTATTCACGGAGTTATGTCCCCCACGTTCCTAAAAATGCTTATTTTTGACCTTGTCATCACCGTAGCCCCTTCAGTTTTCATTGATACTTCTTGAAACTAACACACAATTAAGTCAAGCTCGGATGAGTCCGAAAACTAGCGATGTTGGTTCGATTACTAGCAGAGTTTTGTCCCCTATTTTGCTGAAAGTCAGGGTTAAAAGCTCGGATTAGTTCGAAAACTAATAAATGTCGGTCGATTACTCACGGAGATTTGTCCCCTACGTTGCTGAAAATGCTTATTTTTTGACCTTGTCATCACCGTAGCCCTTTCAGTTTTTATCGGATCTTCTTGTAACTTACAAACAAGTAAGTCGGGGATAAAAGCTCGGATGAGTTCGAAAACTAGCGATGTCGGTCGAATACTCACTGAGTTATGGTTCCCATTTTGCTGTAAATGCTTATTGCTTATTGTTTACATTGTCTTCACCGTAGCCCCTTCAATTTTGATTGGATCTTCTTGAAACTAACACACAATCAAGTCAGGGATAATAGCTCGGAAGAGTTCGAAAACTAGCGATGTTAGTCGATTACTCACAGAGTTTTGTCCCCTACTTTGCTGAAAATGCTTATATTTGACCTTGTCATCACCGTAGCCCCTATAGTTATGATTGAATCTTCTTGAAACTTACATATAATTAAGTCAGGGATAAAAGTTCGGATGAGTTCGAAAACTAGCGATGTCGGTCGATTACTCACGGAGGTAAGTCCCCTACTATGCTGAAAATGCCTATTATTGACCTTGTCATCACTGTAGCTCTTTCAGTTTTGATCGGATCTCCTTAAAACTTACCAACAAGTGAGTCAGGGATGAAAACTTGGATGAGTTCAAAAACTAGCTATGTCGGTTGATTTCTCACGGAGTTATGTTCCCTACTCTGCTGAAAATGCTTCTTTTTGACCTTGTTATATCACTGTAGCCCCTTCAGGTTTGCTTGGATCTTCTTGAAACTTACATACAAGTAAGTCAGGGTTAAAAGCTCGGATGAGTTCGAAAACTAGCGATGTCGGACAATGACTCACGGAGTTATGCCCCCCTACTTTGCTGAAAATGCTTATTTTTGACCTTGTCATCAATGTAGCCCCTTCAGTTTTAATCGGATCTTCTTGAAACTTACAAATAAGTAAGTCAGGGATAAAAGCTCGGATGAGTTCGAAAACTAGCGATACCGGTCGATTACTTACGGAGTTATGTCTCCTACTTTGCTGAAATGGCTTATTTTTGACTTTGTCATCACCGTAGCTCTTTCAGTTTTTATCGGATGTTCTTGAAACTTACATATAAGCAAGTCAGGGATAAAAGCACGAATTGGTTCAAAAACCGGCAAGTTTGGGTTATTTGTCATAGAGCTGCGTCACATTGCTTGCAGAAAATACCTGTTTTTTTTTTTTACCTTACCTTGCCATTACCGTAGCCTCTTCAGTTTTGATAGAATCTTCTTGAAACCTACATGCAAGTAAGTCAGCGATAAAAGCTTGGATGAGTTCAAAAACTGGTAACGTCGGCCTATTTATCATAGTTATGCCGCTTTGATTGCTGAAAATGCCCATTTTCATTTCCCACCACACGATAGTGGTGGGGTATTATGATATACTTTCGAGTGTCTGTCCGTCCGTCCATCCGTCCGTCCGCACCATTTCCGATTGATAACTTAAGTAGTCTTTCATTTTTTTTTTTTTTTTAAATTTTCCATACATATTTATACCGGGAATGACTGGTATGGGACTGTTAATAGGCAAAATCCGTTAACGTTTGACAGACTTATGGCCCATTTTAGATAAAAATTAGGGATTTTTTGGTGTTTCCGATCAATAACTTGAACATTTTTCACGGATTTTCTTCAGATTTTGAATTTGTTTGTTTGTTTGACTTGAGTTTTAAGGTCCCCGTCAACACTGTAAAGGTCATTTTGGAGACGTTGCTTCCAATTTTGTGTGACTTTTACCCGACATTGAGATGAAATGACATCTCAAGCCCTGTCGCCCAATGAAACCAATAGGGTTTATTAGCATGGACGGTCTGCCTTGCACTGCAGCTTCTGGACAGGCTTAGATCCTCTAAGCGGTTTACCAGTAATAGTGTGCGGGCCAGATTCAGCTCTGCGTGGCAGCATCATGCAGCCCATATATTTCTTCAAGCCCCTATGGGCGGGGGCTACTCAGATTTTGAATACACATTGGTATTGGGTATGAGTGCTTTGGAACGTTGATTGGCAAAATAAGTTTACATTTAACGGAGTTATGGCCGTTAACAATCCCCATTTAATGATTTTGGGGTACTAATTCCTTTACGAAATGGAATATGTGGATGAAACTTCACTGAAATATAGACTGCCATAGGAAGCTGGTTTTGTTGACATTGTCATCATCATAAGTCCTTAAGTTTGGAACAGACCTGCCTGAAACTTACATATGAGTAAGTTAGAGATAAAAGCTTGAATGTGTTTGCAAACTAACATTGTTGGTTCATTACTCCCAGAGTGAAGTCCCCTGAAAATGCCTATATTGTACCTTGTCATCACCATCAGTCCTTTAGTTTTGATCGAATCTTCCTGTAACTAGTATATTAGTAGGTTGGGATTTAAAAATGGATGAGTGTGAAAACTGGTGATGTTACGTCCACCTGAATGCTGAAATACCTGTTTTTGACCTTGTAATCAGCATAAATCCTTCGGTAAAGATTGGAACTTCCTGAAACGTCTTATCTGTTAGCTCAGGTGAGCGATATAGGACCACCATGATCCTCTTGTTTAAACGTGCAGTTTTATCTCTACCGCTGATTTTCTGCCTCTCATAGTTTACGTTTTTCTTTTGCTATGTCTTTATTAAGCTCTGTTTCGCTAAATTATTTATATACACACCGCAGCGTCTAATCCAATCTAGCTTTCTATAGGTTGCATATGTGTATTTGCAACATTTGACAACTCTTTTCCCAGTTCTTATGATTTTACTGCTGTGTCTACCCCAATTATTGTAGCTGTTAAATCTTTTATTTCATTGGTAGTTTATAAATCTTTAAGAAGTTTATGTTCTCAAAACAGAAGTGAAAGCAAAGATCAGGAATCGAAACAATTAACCCACACCTCCCATCGGAGACACCAGTGGTAAAGAAACACAAACATTAAATATCTAGATCATAATGGAAACATCAATAGCGGAAAGCCAAAAGAACACTTACTTTCAGACAAAATGGCCAATTAACTATCCAAAACCAAAAGATATAAACGATACACACACTCAAAGACAAACCATAACAAAAATAAACCTCGACGGAAGAACCACCTTGGAACAGTCAGTGAAAAAATTTCACGGGAGGGGAGGGAGCGTGATTTCTAATTGTTTCCTTTCCCGTTTAGACATCTTTGTTGTGCTTTGATAAAAAAATTTTGTCTGGCGCCTATTGCATAATAAAACGCGTTTCCTTCTTTCTGACTCTGAATAGCATTCTGTCTGAGCTTACCTCTTCCAAGAAATTAAGGCAACGGTCAGGAATCGATACAATTAACCTACAGCCTCAATCAGAGACACCAAAGTGAAAGAAACACAAACAAGAAATAACTATACCCTTATAGAAACATCAATAGCGGAAAGCTAAAAGGACAGTTACTTTCCCACAAAACGGCCAATTGTCTATCCAAAACAAAACTATATAAGCGAAACACACGCTCAAAGACAAACCATAAATCGATTTCACGCGGCCGCAATCCTCGCCCGAACTTCCGTCACGAATTAGACAAATAATTTGTCCAGTCCGCATAAAGGCCTCCAAAGTCATCAGTGCAGCATCTCAGAGAACACAAAAAGCAAACAAACACAGAGATGAACTAACGGTGAGGACTCTACAGTAAGAAAAAATTGAAACGCTGGAGCAAACGCAAACCAACAGTTAGACTCCGATGGGTGCAACCAGAGACAGAGAATCAGGCACCAACTAACAGTACATAGAACATCTGATATGTATCCCCTCACTAGCACTCTTTATTAACCTTCCGCAGCAATGTAGAGTGTTATAAACTGAAAAACGCAGTTAAAGGCATAACGCAACTTGTTTTGTGAGATGCTTTACAATGTTCGTATCGATGGAATTCGAGTTCTTTGTAACCGTGTTTGTTTCTTTGTCTCTCTTGGCTTTTAGTGCAAAATATTTATAGTTTTCATCCCACTGCTGATATGCACGGATGCCTTTACTTTACAACTGATTTGGTACACCCTCTATGGTAACTTCTACTTTTGTGAATTTTGGGTTCCGTATGAAGACATTGGTTTTATAGTTTTAAAACTTTTTTCAAAAAAATTAATAAAATAAATTCAAACAGGACAGAAGTGGATTTGATTTCGAGAATACTGCATTTAACAGACATGATTATGATTAGGATATGAATGATTCTGATTTAGATTATAAATGAGACCTATGGTGCCAGATGATGGTGATCGGAGGATTATTCTAAATCTAACTGATAAAATATATTACCTATGGTGTTTATATTTCGCAATTCATTCGCTTTGCCAAAGTGGCTAGTCATCAAACTGACTTTACCACTCGCAGTTAATTGTTAAAGGATAAACTTCTTAATCAGGGTTATCGGTATCATAAACTACGCAAAAGCTTTTCTAGATTTTGTAAACGTCATTCCGATTTAATTTCAAAATTCAATGTTAGGTTTAAATCTCTTCTGCAACAAGATCGGAACCCGAATTTTATGGGGAGTAAGTATATAAATTCAGAAAAAATATATGCTTGCAATGACTTCAGCACCCAATTTAGTAAAATCATTCTTCGATATAAAAAGAAAGGGAACAACATAAATGTTATACGACAGACTGCATGCATGCTAGTTAACCCAATCATGGTTGACAACTTTGCTTCCCTTTTTATTTGCACGCCGGTGGGTCAGGCCTCAGAATCTACGACGGTACCAGCGTAAAGGCTTACTGAAAAGGTTTCCATACTCTGTTTCTGTTTGTGCTCATCGGAATCTAACTGTTAGTTTTCTTTTGCTCCAGAATTTTAGTGGTTTCTTACTCTCGTTTCGTCTCTGTGGTTGTTTGATTTTTTTGTGTTCACGGGGATGTTGTACTGATGAGTTAGGAGGCCTTCATGCGGACTGAACAAATTAGTTGTCTGAATTGCGACGGAAGTTTGGACGATGATTGTGGCCACGTAAAATCGATTTAAGCCCCCATCGGAAGTAGTTTCACTGACCCTTCCAATGCGGTTATTCTGTCGCGTTTTATTTTTGTTATGATTTGTCTTTTAGTGTTTGTATCGCTTATATTATTTTGTTTTGGATAGCCAGTTGGCCATTTTGTCGGAAAGTAAATGTCCGTTTGGCTTTCCGCTATTGATGTTTCCATTAGGTTTTTTTTTTTTTTTTGGTTTTGGTTTTACGGCCCTTTCAAGATTATTTCACTCATATCGAGCCGATCGTTAATCAGAGGTGGGCGAAAACCGGAGTGCCCGGAGAAAAACCACCTGACCTTCCGTTGCAGAACTTGGCGTCTCACATGTGACCCGAGCGAGGCTCGAACCACAGCGGTGAGAGACCTAATGATCAAGAGTCAGCGCTCTTAACCACTAGGCCACGGAGGCCCGTGTTTCCATTAGGGTCTCTTTGTTTCATGTTTATGTTTTTTTCCCTTTGGTATCTCTGGTTGGAGCTGTGGGTTAATTGTATCGATTCCTGATCATTGCCTTCACTTCTATTTTGACAGACATTGAAATAGAAAGGCTAAATGCTATAATTGCTGGGATGAGAAGCCTTCGATATGTGAGTCAATATATATATATATAGTAGAACTTCAATGGCTCGAACACCTTTGGGACCTCGAAAATCTGTTAGAGTCAGGGGTAGTTCGAGCCACTGAGGTTACTGTCAGGGGGGCATAAGGAGATCCTTTTTGACATCTTTTTGGTGTTCTATAATGAAAATGTATGCAAGTAAAAAAGGCAAAAATCTCTTAAATTATCCCACTATTTCTTACGTACAGGATTTCTCTAGGGGCTCAATAATGGGTTCGACTCAGTCATGGTAAACGAGCCATCGGTGTTCGAGCCATCGGAGTTTTACTGTCTCTCAGATATTGATGGTATGACATCAGATGATATTAACTAACTTTACTGCAGATATAAAACAAGACTTGGTGCATGCATGACAAAGACAGCGGGTTATTCTATGTGAGTGAGTGAGTTTTCGTTTTACGTCCCACCAACAGCTAAGGTCATACGGAGACGGGACCTCGGTTTAAAGACTCATCCGAAAGTCTGGAGAAGCCCGGGATCGATCCTGCGATCCCTGGTTTACAAGGCGAGTAGCGTAACCACTGCACCACGGAGGCTTCTAGGGTTATTCTATGATCAGCCTGTTTGTGATGAGTGTAGCTAGGATATTTTCAATAACAAACAAACCAAAGCTAATTAATGATCTAGAAAAGAATCCATTTATAAACCCCATGCACTCTGACGACTGCTTGTTGTGAGCTTAATTATTAGTATGGGATATATTTAGCTCCCATTAGAGCAGTCAACAATTGTTAGGCATATTGATTTCAATTAAAATACAAATGTTGACATAGAAAACAATACAGATTGTGAGCGAAAAGAACCAAGGGAATCAAGTACAGACCCAACAGAGGGAGAGCCGTCAGATAAAAAAGAAAAAAAAACAAGAGAGCCTAGATGGCCTGTATCGCTCACCTATGGAGCAGAAAACTATAAACAATGTTTTGAAAAAAGAAACTGTGAAGAAAGGCAAGACATGTTTATTAACCTGGTTGATATAAATATCTTCATAGCTCAAGGGTTGTCAATATTATTGTTCATCGGTTGAACCAGTTGAACCCCTAGGTGGGGTCATTTTTGCCATAAGGCTATAATTTGAAAATCTTGGTAGAGGTCCACACAATTTATACTAAATATCAAAGATCAGGGCCTTGTGATTTCTAAAAAGACAATATTTAAAGTTTTCCCCGTACAAGACTATGTAAAACGTGTTGTCGCAGGGCAGTGCCATTTTCGGCCCAAAGGCTATACTTTGAACAATTTTGGTATAGGTCCACCAAATGAAGCTTCAAACCAAATATCAAAGACCTGGGCCTTCTGGTTTCATTAAGGTTTTTCTCTATATACCTCTGTGTTAAAAATTTGGGTCCTGGGCTCTGTCATTTTTTACCCCAAGGCGATAATTTGAACAACCTTGGTAGAGATCTACTAGATCAGGCTTCACACTAAACATAAAAGAACTAGGTCGTCCCTATATAAGTCTATGTAAGACATGTGGACCCCGGAGCGGGACCATGTTTGGCCCCAAGTCTATAATTTGAGAAATCTTGGTAGATGTCCACTAGATAAAGCTTCAAATGCTAAATATCCAACCCCTGGGCCTTCTGGTTTCAGACAAGGAGTTTTTTAAGGTTCTCACTATATACGTCCTGGTAAAACATTCGGGCTCCGGGGCAGGCCCAAGGCTTTAATTTGAACAATCTTGTTGGAGGTCCAATAGATGATGCTTTATACCAAATATCAGAGACCTGTACCTTCCGGTTTCAGACAAGAAGATTTTTTTTCCAATATAAGCATGTGTAAATCATGTGGGCCAAGGACGGGGCTATTTTGGCCCTAAGGATATATTCTTGATAGAGGTCTACAAGATGAAGATTCATACCAAATATCAGACCTTGGCATTAAGGGTCCAGAGAAGATTTTTTTTTTTAAGTTTTCAATAAAAACTATATTTTGGCTCCTCTGACCTAGATGTGCAATGGAGAGGAACCATTTGAACAACTTTTAAACGGGACCAACTAAGGATCGTTCCTGTGAAGTTTTTATCAAACTTAAGTCACTGATTTAGGAGGAAAGGTTTTGAAGAAATTGTTTACGGACGGATCGACGCACTACGGACGACGGAAAATAAGTAATCAAAACGAGAAAGACGAAGCTGAAGCCAGATGGTACATAGAAACAAAATGTTAAGCTGGATCAAGCCGCACCTTAAGTTGAGCAAGATGAGCTTACTCAAGACGAACCCATTTCAAGTCAAACATACACAAGATGAACAAGGGGACCCGTCAGAAAAATGAAAGAGCAACAATCTTCCTCGTGTGAACGTCTGTAAAAACTTCATCCCGCTATGTGCAGTTTGGGTTGAAATTGCAGTGATCGCTATTAACCCTTCTCTTGCTGAATATTCAGTTTAGCCACACCCATTTGTGACTTTGAACCAATCAGATTACTTGATGTAATTTATTCCTACGAATTCAAAAATTGAATGTCAAACAGTGTAGATCCTGATAAGATGGCTTCTTCAGAAGCCATCTGATCTGGATCTACACTGTTTGCAAAGATAGGGGTTGCCGTGAACAGCAAGATAAGGGTTAACTATTCACAAACATATCATGGCACCGGACTTGGGGTCAGTTTCTTTGAAAAGTAATTAATAAAATTACAAGAACTTGGCTGCATGCTTACTTAAATTATAATTACATGATTTTTGCTCTATTGGATTATTACTTCCGATTACTTTGCCACAGCGGAAGATATATACTAGGTGTTCACACTCCCCTTTATTAGTTTCGTTAATCTACTTTTTCATTCAGCCCGATACCAGATTCTGTACCTATGCATGGCCCGCGACCATCGGAAAATACAGTTTTTCTGAAGAACCTAAAATTGACAAATAACTGGACCGATAAAAATCGGCTTGATTAAGTTAGCGCTAAACTAAATTGCCCTTTTCACCCAACACTGACAGGCCGTGCAATAACGGCAATAAGAATTAAAACTTACCGCGGCATCAAGCTGAACGAGTTGAGTTGAACTTGCCATCATAAGCTTAAGAAGAAATTTTAACAACGAAAATTATTTCATTTGCTTTCACGACCAACAGAACTTGAGAAGTGCCTTTTCATTACATAATATATTTCGAATGAATTTGAGAAGTTGCATGCACTAATAAATCTGTTTACCAAGTCTCATGAACACGCATGTCTGTATTCGAGAGAAAATGCGCCTAACGATGTTGACAGATACCACAGGTTCACATCTAAGCAATCTAATCTAATTCCTCTCTTCCTCGTGAAACTAACTACACGGTATTGGTATTCAGTCCATCCACCTGAAATGGAGTCTATCTCACAGTTTGATCTGTGTTAACACTCGCTAGGCGGACGCAAAAGACAGTTTCTCTTCGTGCATCGGCTCTGATGTACTTGTCTTTTAAATTTTAGTTTACATATTTCAGACAGACAGAAAAAATACATAGATTGTCGCAGTTAAAACTACCAACCCCGAAAATGACACATATTTTACCACCTTGTACAGAATAGCACAGATTGAAACATTTAAGATCCGGCTCTTGTGGTAAAACCGGGATACAAGATCACTCACAGAGGGAGATGTTTTTTTTTTTTTTTTTTCGTTTTAGTTTTGTTCAAGAGATATATCAGCTCTAGCAGTGATTTGTTGAGAAATAAATCACAGCTTTGAGATCAGTTGTAAGTAGATCACACCAACACGAAGCGCGATTGAGACTCGCCGACAAACTGTGCTTTATAACTCAACAAATCACAGAGTAGACCTGGGGTCAGTTTAATCAAAGCATTTGCGGCGTCTAGAAAGATCGTACGACAAGTTTATGAAAAGCTCGAAATATGCGATGTTCGCATTTTTATCGTGTTTCTGAGATGAGTATTTGGGGGTTGTACTTTGAAATTTTTCTTCAAAAAACTAACATTACGCAAACGCGCCTATACAAATACATTGCCACCTTTATCGCCGAAAAAATGAAAATTTTTAGGTGAAAAATTGTGATATTTTTTCTTATTTCTGCTCAAAATATAGATTGTGGGCACTCGTTAGAACCGCCTCATCGAGGCGGTTCTAACGAGTACCCACAATCTATATTTTAGAGCAGAAATAAGAAAAATAAGGAATATCCCCGGAAACCCCAGTTTTACTATATAAAAGTGGGGTTTCAGGGGGTCAAAATTATATAGGCGTGTTTTCGTGAAGGGACAGGTAACGACTATGGCTGCTGATTTTCAATCATTTGTGGAAATTGAAGAAGTTAACAAGCGACCGAAGTGAAAGAAACGAGTAAGAAACGCGACCGAAGTGAAAGAAACGAGTAAGAAACGCGACCGAAGTGAAAGAAACGAGTAAGAAACGCGACCGAAGTGAAAGAAACGAGTAAGAAACGCGACCGAAGTGAAAGAAACGAGTAAGAAAAGGTCACTCAGGAAAGGTCACAATCAAAGGCCCAAACCACCTCAATCCCAGGACAGTAAGCGACATGGAGGTTAAGGCTGACACGATTAATCGTATAATCGATCGATGAATTCCACAAAAATGATTATCATTTCTGATTTGCTTTTAATCGATTACTTGATAGGTACAATTTACCACCCAAAGTTATGCCTAAAATAGCTGGATGAGTGGCAAACAGTGCAGACCCTGATGAGACGCCGCATCATGCGGCGTCTCATCTGGGTCTACACTGCTTGCTCAGGCCTGTCTGTTAAAAAAGACAAATGGTAAAGTGCAACATATGGTAAGAGTCATGCTCAGACAGAAAGTCAGACAGGTAAAATAATGACAAAAACCTTGGCGATTACTAATCGATTATCGATCGTAATGACATGAATGATGATCGATTATCCTTTCAGCTCCGATTAGCCAGCCCTAATGGAGGCACACACAAAATCATCAAACAAACACGATCCAACGGCATAGAGCCAACAAACAAATAAGACACTGCAAAAGAACGACCGTATTGAGACGGTCAGTAGTACAAGTACTGGAGTGTGTGTGTGTGTGTGTGTGTGGGGGGGGATTTCACCTCAGGTGTTTATGAAATTTCAACCTTCGCCCTCAGTTCAAGTGCAGTAACAAACATAATAGCAATAACAAATTGATCCACATGGTGGATTCCCAGCTCATCGGTGAGTCATAATAAAATACACAGTAGAACGATCATTTATATATAGATAAATACAATCGTGAATCAGGATTGCCGCCGATGAAAAGGGCTTTGTGCGGTCTTTTGTGAAGCTTTGGTAACCAGTAGAACGTGGGAAGTTTGTTCTGGCTTTCATTAATGCCAGCTGCGAAATTAGCCGTGATACGATAACAATGTTTATCAACAATAGCCTTCTCATATGTTTTCGCGCTATTAAGTTCCTGTTTTAATGTTTAAATATAATGTACCGGTAGTCGTCCTAGTTGCTCATCATTAGAGCTTTCAGGTATCAATTCAGCGCATGGAAGCCGTTTGGCTATGATTGGTTGATTTCATAAGCCTTCTTCCATCACCTGTCACATCCAAATTTCTTTCATTCATCTCATTTAAATGATGCTATCATGTACAAACACCACATGTTAAAATATATCCCCTGGCATTATGAGCTGCATCATGTCAAAAGGTGCCTCACATATTTATTATCAGCAAAATATCTCTCTAGTCTGCATATGTGTGCAGTCTAGGCAGGTCTTCAGTGGTTACCCTGGATTCCTAAAGGTACTGATTACGAATTATAGAGGTTATGAACACTTTTCAGGCTTATCAGAGCCTGCATAAATCACTTTCTGTATGTAGCAGAGTGGTTAAAGTAATGCCATTATTTATATGTATTTCCTAAATCAAGATGGTTTCAAAGACAAAAAAAAAAAAAAAATAATAATAATAATAAATTTTCTTACTTAACATAAAAGTGAAGAACGTAATAAAATGTCATAGGTGAAGAAGAAAAAAAATCAGAGGATTTTAGAAATAAATGTGGCTTATCTGGAGCATTGTCCTCAAAGCAAACTTTTAAGGACCAGTGTTTCTCAGCAAAACCAATAAAAACAGTATGAGAACATTACTGACAGTTATTCTAAACAGTATTTCTTGATGAACTGAATTTGTTCAACCAATCAGATAAGACTGGCACCCACATTGTGAATGGCATACTAATAGCAGAAGCTAGATGCTCTCCTCTAATGTGCTCTTGAGTCGTCTCATAATAACAACATTGTTATCAGCTTTATCGGCTGAGGCCAAAACAAAATTCTTATGAATTTCTGAATCCCTTGCTTGAAGTTCCGAAAGGACAATTTTGGGTTTAGAATTAAAAAGATAAATGTTTCTTTCTTGGATGGTGACTTACTTCCCTTAGGCTATGTCTTATGTGTTTATATGTCACAGCTTATTCGTTTCGCTAGAGCTTGTCGTCATGTTGATGACTTTTAAAATGGCCAACTGGCTATCCAAAGCAAACAAATATAAGCGATACACAAACTCAAAGAAAAGCCATAGCAAAAGTAAAGCACGAAAAAAAGAACCGCCTTGGAACGGTCAACTGAACGAATTCCACTGGGGAGGAGGGGGGGGGGTGCTTAAAACGATTTTACGTGGCCACAATCCTTTCCCTTACTTCCGTCGAGATTTAGACACATGATGTGTTCAGTTTGCATGAAGGCCTCCTAACTCATCAGTGCAGCATACAAAGTTTCCCAGTGACCTTTACCTTCAGGCCAGAACCCTGAAAGTCGAACTCGCTCAAGATAATATCATACATAACATTTGTGTAAAGTAATATTAAAATCCCTCAATAAATGTAAGCGATAGAGCGATGACAATGTCTTTCTACAAATAGTCACACTGATCTTGATATTGAGCCCAGGACCCTGAAAGTCAAACTCGCTCGAGATATTGTAATACGCAAAATTTGTGCAAAGTTATATTAAAACCCGTCGATACATGTAAGCGCTAGAGCGTTGTCGAAGCTTTTCCTAAAAATAGCCACAGTGACCTTGAGCTTGAGCCAAGGACCCCGAAAGTCAAAGTCGCTCGAGATATCATCATACCCAACATTTGTGTGGTGTTAAAATTCATTAATAAATGAAGGCGCTAGAGCGATGAAAAAGTTTTCCAAAAAAAAAAAAGCAACAGTGAAGCTGAATGTCAGAGTCGCTCGAGATATCATACCCAACTTTTGTGTGAAGTTATATAAAAATCCATCAATAAATGTAAGCGCTAGAGCGCTAACAAAAAGTGTCTAAAGAAATCCACGGTGACCTTGACCTTGAGCCCAAGTCCCTGAAAGTCAAACTCGCTCGAGATATGATCATTACCATAATTTGTGTGAAGTTATATTAAACTCCACCAATAAATGTAGGCACAAGAGAGATGACATAATTTTTCTAAAAATAGCCACAGTGACCTTGACCTTGAATCCCTGAACCTGAAAGTTGAACTCACTCGCAATATCATCATACGCAATATTTGTGTATAGGTATCTTAAAATCCATCAATAAATGTAGACACTAGAGCAATGACAAAGTTATTCTAAGAATAGCCACAGTGACCTTGACCTTGAGCCGTTGAACCTGAAAGTCTAAGTCGCTCGAGATATCTTAATACCAAACAGTTGTGTGAAGTTATATTATAATCCATCAATAAATGAAGGCGCTAGAGCGATGACAAAGGTTTTTTTTAAAAAACAAATAGCCACAATGACATTGACCTTGAGCCCCATAAGTCGAACTCGCTGTATTTATTTAAAGAAAAGAAAAAAAAAATCCCCCATCGGGATTTGAACTCACGACCCTTTGATTCAGAGTCCAAAGCCCTATCCATTGTACGAGAGAGCTTGCAGTTAAACTTTTACACAGGGAAATAAGTGAGGTTATACAAAGGAATATATTAACTTCTCAAAAAGTCCCATTTAAACAACAACAACAACCAAAAAAAAAAAAAAAAAAAAAAAAACCTCGGAAATGGAGTAAAACAATATATGTAAAATATTTATTTTTTCCTATTGTTAATTTTATTTGAAAATGAATTTCCAACACATCACAAATAAGATCTTGCAGGTAAACTTTAACCATATGTGGAGTGGTTCGAGCCTCGCTCGGGTCACATGTGAGACACCAAGTTCTGCAACGGAAGGTCAGGTGGTTTTTCTCCGGGTACTCCGGTTTTCGCCCACCTCTGATTAACGATCGGCTCGATATGAGTGAAATAATCTTGAAAGGGCCGTAAAACCAAAACCAAAAAAAAAAAAAAAATGTTGACGGCGTCGACGCCGATGTAGACGCCGACGCTGACGCCAAAGCTGGACGCTGAACGTATAACAAAAGAGCCACCTTTCGTAAGGCGAGCTAAAAGGTAGTCGCATTCACAAGGTTTGTGACAGACGGAAGACCGGACGGACGGACGGACGAATAAAAATGGGTATCCTTAAAAGGAAAGTGCTTCCCAAACCTCTTGACATGATGTTCAATATTCATAACAACTATTGGCATCTCAAGAAGCAAAATAAGCATTTCTGTAATTGCAAGCCAAACTCAGGCACTTTTCCCGAGGAAAATTGTTTCATTTATAGGAAATAGGTTTTCTTGAATCAGGTTATGAGGTAAAGTTGTATAAAGAGTAGAAAAATCGTATGTTGACAAACTAGATCCACGAAACACCCCGATATTAGTTTATTCAAAACTTCACTTTATTTTTTGGTGACCATAATAAATTATTGACAGAATTTTCGTAAGTCTTTCACAGTATCTAGAAACATTTTAATAGCTGTTCAACACGATGTAAGAATTAACCCTTATCTTGCTGTTCACGACAACCCCTATCTTTGCAAACGGTGTAGCATTCCGTTTATGTCTTTGTAGCAATAAATTACATCAAGTAATTTGATTGGTTGATAGAAAGAAATGGGTGTGGTTTAAATGAATATTCAGTAAGATAAGGGTTAAGAATTACGAACTAGAAATGGCTGTAAAACGAGCTCTATGGAATTTATGCAGCTTCGGTAACCGATATAATGTAGGAAGATTTTTTTCTTGGTCTGCTTTACACTTACTTTGCGCTGAAGATGTTCTTGCACACCAGACAAGCGAATCCGTGATTTTACCCCGGGATAGAAATTTATGTTCTGACCCTGGTGTTCCGACCCCAAATCGAATATAATCGCGTGTTTGATAAATGCACTGGTTTATTACGACCTCGTATGCGCCGTCGTTAAGGTTGACGTCACAGCCCGTTACGTGACGTCACTAAATATTCCTGCAGTATCAACACAATATGGCGGATGTTGGTAATCGAAGTGACTGCAGCATTAAAAATCCGCGCTAAAAAATGAGAGGCATGCAAGAAAAAGAATCCTAAATGGGTGTCAGGGGTGGATATAAAAATCCGTCCCTCGGGATCACTGTCCAGCATCACTCGGCAAGCCTCGTGATGCCGGACAGTGTCCCTCGGGACGGATTTTTCCATCCACCCCTCACACCCATATAAGATTCTTATATTCTTTGACGATGGTAACTTCATCTTCAGGAACCTGAACGTAGGTCTTTGTACTAGCAAGTTCTTGTCTAAGAGTATAAAAGTAGTGCAGCCGTCAAACAGCAATTGCATTGTTTGCATAAAGTTTGCAGCCTTGTCAGCTGGAACCTAAACATACTTATTGTGGAATAAATGGTTACCTTGCTTGATGGGCCTAAATGAAACTTTTGGTTTAGGAGGTAAAAGATGTGTATTATTTGAATAAAACGATATACGTCGATCATTACTTTTAAAGATGCAAAGTTTCCAGTTATTCAAAGCCGTATACCATTACGCTAACACATCCGTGTGATATAGTGCATTTTTTCAATCCTCAAAAAGGTAATTTTCCTGATGAAAATGTGTGATATTTTTCTTCAAGATGATTTAAACTCCAAACATAGGTTTTGGGTGCCCGTTAGAACCGCCTCAATGAGGCGGTTCTAACGAGTACCCACAACCTATGTCTTGGAGCAGAAATAAGGAAAATGATGTTTACCCCTGTAAACCCCAGTTTTCTCTATATAAAGTGGATTTAGGGGGTCTTTGTTTCACGGACTTGTTCACGTTCACGTTCTTACACCAGCGCTTACAAATTTCATTTAAGGAATCTGTGATAATTGTCGACATTTAGAAAAATCAATATTCGAAATAAATCCATATTTAGCTCTCTTTGAAATGGTAGCTCGAATTCTATAGTCTGAAATAATTTTCAGGCTGCCAGTTATTACACGACCGGCATCTGGGTAGAGAACTTTTGAACTTTTACAGTCTCAGGTTTCAGGATTATTTGCTTGACTATCTAAATCGGAAACAATTTTACTGAAGTTGAATATTGTGCTTCTGGTAGGTCTTTGGTTTGTCCCTTTATGGTCTGCCTGGCGGTTTTCTATAGCTCCAGCTTACAGTGTGTGGAACAAGCTACAAGCCCTCATCTTTAATTCAACAAAGTAATTCAATTTGATTTGATTTCCTGTTTGCTCGAATTTGTATGCTATTCTATGATGGCATATTGATGGAGGCACTGATAAACAAACTAGGTCTGGCAGTGACGTAAAATCAATAACAAATCTAAAAATAGAAATGATTTTCCAGTTTAAATTTGCGCTTTGGGCTGATCTGCTTATAGCACCCGGTTACCTAAACAAACAGTTCAGTCAGTGCATTGGTCCAACAGCAGGCACATTGGCCCAGGGGATTTCAACGCTGCTTGTCATGCTGACGGACCGAGTTCGAATCTCACTGATAAAATTTTGTATTATATATTTATTTTATTTTTTTTATAGTAATATAATTTTTATATTTTACTGGTTTAAAATCTCTAGTAAATTGTTTTGTATATATATTTTTTCTAATTCACTTTTTTCATCTTTATTTCTCTTAAACAAGTTTTAGGCCAAAAAAAAAAATAAGAATCATTCGACTTACGGGGGTTTCGAACCAGCCACTTCTTGGTCCGTAGAATAAACCCTCTACTCTCTCGGCCACGAAATGCACAAGGCTTTGGTGGTATGTAAATAATCTTAGTCCTAGGTTTCAAGTAAAGGCCATATCATTTGAATATTCGAGTAAACTAATTATAACGTAACTGCCAGAAATTCCTTGTCGGACTATACCTTCAGTAGGACCAACAATTCTGTGTGTTGTAAATAATATTAGATGATGATGATGATTTCGTGTTTAAAAAATAATATTATAACCTAGAGTGAAGGTTGGGCCCATAGAATCGATTTTAACTCCCCAGTGGTTGTCGCTACTGACCGTCCTAAGGCGGTGGTTCTAATGCTGTTTACTTTGTCGGATTTTTCGACGGGGCTCTTTATGTTGCATGTGCTTTTTAGCTCGCCTTACGAAAGTAAGGGGAAGCTATTGCCATACCCCCGGGCGTCCGGCGTCGCCGTCAGCGTCGGCGTCAGCGTCAGCGTCGGCGTCCGCATTTGGTTAAAGTTTACCTGCAAGCTCTTATATGTGATGTTTTACAACTTTATTTTGAATATATAATTAATAATTGCTAAAAAAATAATATTTAACATTATCATTGTACTTCATTTTACAGGTTTTTTTTGGCTTAAATTGGACTTTATGAATGCCAGGGTACTTAAGGAATGTAGTGCTGAAATATCTCCTGTGTTGGCCTTTATCTTCAATCAATCACTTGCCCAGGGCACTGTACCAGATGACTGGCGACAAGCAAATGTAACCCCGGTCTATAAAAAAGGGGAAGACTATGATGCAGCAAATTATAGACCAGTGTCGCTAACATGCATCTGTTGCAAAACCCTGGAGCATATATTAGTAAGCAACATCAACAAGCACTTAGCCTTTGAGAGCATTCTTGCTGACTGTCAACATGGTTTCCGGAGTCAAAGGTCTTGCGAAACGCAGGTTGTTCAATTTTACCATGACATTGTGAGCAATCTGGATGGGGCCATAAATCGTGGCCACAAACAGACTGACTTGATCATCATGGACTTTGCTAAGGCCTTTGACAAGGTACCTCACAGAAGGCTATTACATAAACTGGAGTACTATGGGATAAGAGGATCCACGCATAGGTGGATTAGCTCATGGCTCTCTGGGCGCTCACAACAATGTAATTGATGGCCAAGCGTCTGATCCAGTCCCTGTTTTATCTGGAGTCCCCCAAGGTTTGGTCCTTAGACCGGTCCTTTTCTTGGTTTTCATTAATGATCTCCTCGATAATATCAGGTCATCGGTCCGTTTGTTTGCGGATGATTGTGTCCTGTATAGGAACATATATTCTCCTTCTGACTGTCTTATTTTACAAGATGACCTGGATCAACTTGCACAGTGGGAGGCCGATTGGCAAATGAAGTTCAATGTGGCCAAATGTCACTCAATGAGAGTGTCACGACACCCTCCGGACTAGCAAATTAAGTTTGACTATACTCTTCACCAGCAAGTTTTGGAGCATGTTCAATCCGCCAAATATCTTGGTATCACCATCACTGACGATCTTGATTGGGGTCAACATATCTCAGAGATTACATCTAAAGCAACTAGGACTTTGGGATTCCTTAGACGGAACTTGGCTTTTGCACCTAGGCAGACAAAGGATGTTGCATATAAAACATTGGTTCGCCCTCAACTCGAATATGCATCACCCATTTGGCACCCCTATGTTAAAACTCAGACTCAGCAGGTGGAGAAGGTGCAGAGGACAGCTGCTCGATGGACCTGTAGGCGATGGCGAAATAGAAGTAGCGTCGGTGACATGCTTAATGAGCTAGAGTGGCCGTCCCTGGAGGCCCGTCGTGAGCAGTCCTCTTTAACCTTCTTCTACAAGATACAATCTGATTCAGTGTCTATTGATAAAGATAGGTACTTGACCCCTGTAACACTGTCGACCCAAACAAGGGCATCAAAAGTAAACGACTCACAATATCGTAGATACCAGTCCTATAGTGATGCCCTGAAGAACTCGTTTTTTCCTAGAACTATTCCCCAATGGAATAGTCTTCCCTCCTCTGCGGTGAATGCCAAGTCCGCAGAAGAGTTCAAAGCCCGCACAGTGTAAGATTGGGTCTCAGAGGTATGCGTTTTAGGATACCTCTGTTATGCAGATTGTAAATAGTTTTAAGGACGCATCCAGTGCCTCTTTTTTTTTCAGCTAAATTCTAAATTTAGCCACCCAATCAACTGAGGTAATGGGCAGATATGACCGACTCAGTATAAGAAGATAGATAGATAGATAGACTTTTTGAGAAAGTTAATATTTCCTCTGTATTACCTCCCTTACGTCTCTGTGTTAAAGTTTACCTGCAAGCTGCGTGAGTTCAAATCCCGGGGTTGGAACGTTTTCTTTTGTTTTCTTTTTTTTGTCTTTTTAAAAACATAGCAGGGTCTGGGGCTCAAGGTCAAGGTCACTGTGGCAATTTTTATAAAAACATTGTCATCGCTCTAGCGCCTTCATTTATTGATGGATTTTAATATAACTTCACCCAAATGTTGGGTATAATGTTATCTCGAGTGACTTTGACTTTCAGGGTCCGAGGCCTAAGGTCAAGGTCACTACTTTCAGGGTCACAGGGTCAAGGTCACTGTGGCTATTTTTAGAAAAAAACATTGTCATCGTTCTTGCACCTTAATTTATTGATGGATTTTAATATAACTTCACACAAATGTTGGGTATGATGATATATCTAGCAAGTTCGACTTTCAGGTTCCGGGGCTGAAGGTCAAGGTCACTGTGGCTATTTTGAGAAAAAACTTTGTGATTGCTCTAGTGCCTACATTTATGGATAGATTTTAATATAACTTCACAAAAATGTTGGCAATGATGATATCTTGAGCGAATTCGACTTTCAGGGTCTGGGGCTGAAGGTCAAGGTCACTGGCTATTTTTAGAAAAACTTTGTCATCGCTCTTGCGCCTTCATTTATTGATGGATTTTAATATACCTTGACACAAATGTTTGGTATGATGATATCTTGAGTGACTTTGACTTTCCGGGTCGGGGGTTGAAGGTCAAGGTCACTGTGGCTATTTTTTAGAAAAAACTTGATCATTGCTCTAGTGTCCAGATTTATTGATGGATTTAAGATAACTTCATACAAATGTTGGGTATGAAGTTCAACTTTCAGGGTCTGGGGCTCAAAGTCAAGGTCACTGTGGCTATTTTTAGAAAAACTTTGTCATCATTCTTAAGTACCTACATTTATTGATTGATATAATATAATTTTACACAAATGCTTGGCTAGGATTTTTTAATTTGTCTTGCTCGAGGGGATTTGTATCGTCTGTGATGCCTTGTTATTACTTGGTAGTTTGTAGAATTTTTTTTATCAAATATAGATTTTTTTATTTATTTATTTTTTTTTTTGCAGTGGAAAGGCTTGAAAACAGGATGATTAGGGGTACATTTTGGTTCTCTTTCATTAGCTGCAGTCTGTTGGGCTGTTTAACATGAGAATTTTTTTTTTGATAACCTTCCCTCATCCATCTTAGGCCCCCAAAGGCGACCTATGTTGTCTTCTGACAACTCTTGTTGTTGTGTATTAAAAATATTATTTATTTAATTTCCATTAATTATGCCTGTTGCATCTTGATCACTGCGCCAAACAGGACTACATTTTGTGCGGATTCATATTTATATGACGGTCAAAGCCGGAAGAAAGCCTGACTTACTTTAAAACATGCAGGATAGCTAGAAGTTACAGACTGAATCTGTCATTAAAAAGGGGAAAAACGAAATGAGCCAGCCCATGACAAAACCTACAATAGGACATGTGCGCCCAACGAAGACTCAGATCAGCCTGCGCATCCGTGCAGTCTGATCAGAGTCTTCGTTGTGCGCTCTAATGATAGCTAAGGGCCCAATGCTCCTTCATGCAGCAAATGAAGTCTCTGGTTAGATTATATTGATGCGCAGGCTGATCTGAGTCTTACTGTAGGTTTTGTCATGCGCTGGATCATTTCGTTTTTCCCCCTTTTCTCATTGGTAGTTACTCTTCCTCTTGGTGTTGTTGGTAGTTTGATTGTGACTTCCCTGGACATCTATTTTTATATTATTGTAATTATAGCAAATGTTGGGAAATTCCGTATTTCTGAAATGTGATGGTGTAGAAGATACAATGGATTTGAACCAGCGCAAGACAAAACCTACAATAAGACATCTGCGCCCACCGAAGACTTAGATCAGCCTTGGCATCCATATAGTCTAACCAGAGACTTCTCTTGCTGCATGAAGGTGCATTGAGCCCTTAGCTATCCTTAGAGTGCACAACGAAGACTCTGGTCAGACTGCGCGAATGCGCAGGCTGATCTGAATCTTCGTTGGGCGCACAAGTCCTATTGTAGGTTTTGTCATGCACTGACTCATTTATCTCTAAATATGCTTAGTTAATCTATGAAGTCAGTGCCTTTATGGACAAAAGGAATTTTCAGAAAATGTCTGATATGATTAATCTCGGTAATTATGTAAGGGCATATAGCATATTGAGTATAGCAAAGAATAAGAATAACTGCATCATAAATCGTTATACTTATCAACGTCATTGTTCAATTTACGTTTGGAGGAAACTGAAAGGCAAGAAAGAACCGAAAGCACAGAATGTCACCCAGACGGTTGCAGAGCAGTATTCATTTCCGAAAGAGTCAAAGTGCGACGAGAGTTGCATTTTGGTGTTACGGTTCGTACGGGAATCATGTAATATAGACCTTCTGTTATTTACGAGGACTGTTCAAATATGAATGCAAGTAGAACGTTTTCTCATGCACTAATGCGAAAATCACTCGGAAATAAATATCACAGCGTAGAAAAACATTTTACCTATACATGGATACCAAACCTGTTAAAATCCGTGCGCTTTAGCCATGCATATCGTTCGATAAACACTTTCTACTCTTGTATATTAATACAAAAGATGGTATGAAGAAGGTCAGAGTACGCCGTTGAAATACGGTCCTATATTAAGAATCGTTGTATTCTTGGTATACGGTGCAAAGACATTTTTGATGAAATATGTTCGGTTTATGGGCATAATGAAATGTCTTTTCTGACAGTTTTTCGTTGGTGTAAGAAATTCAGCTGTGGGCTAGGCTCAACAGAAGATGCACCACATGATCGTCGGCCGAAAAGAGCAACATCTGCCAAGATGGTTGCTAAAGTTAAAGAAATAGTTTCTACCGATGCACGATACACCACTAGGCAAATAGCTAGTATGATTGGCATCTCATTAGGAGCAGCTCATACAATTCTGAAACGGAATTTGAAAATGAGAAAGCTCTGTGCTTGATGGATTCCCCATCTGTTGACAGATGAGCAGAAAAAGACGCGTTCAGTGCGCCAAGAATTTGCTTAAAAAGTTTCGAAATTACAATGCACGGTCTTTCGCTAATGTCGTCACAGGTGACGAGACATGGGTTCACTTTTTTGAGCCAAAACAAAAGATTCAGAACAAAATATGGGCAATAAAGTATTGCAAAAGACCATGCATTGGAAAGCGGACCATGAACGTCAAGAAGGTAATGTATGCCATATTATTTCAAATCAGGGCCCTGCTATTCAGGTTGCTGTGCCTAACGGCAAATCTGTAAATGCGAAGTGTTTCAAGAATAAAGTTCTTCAAAAATTGAAGAAATATTTCAAAGAACGAAGACCCGCATCTGGTTTGGCCATTGTCAGATTGCTACATGACAATGCGTCATCGCACAAGGCGTTCATTGTGCAAGACTATCTGAAGCAGGAAAAGGTTGTTGAACTCCCTCACCCCACGTATTCCCCTGACCTTGCCCCGTGTGACTTTTTTTTGTTCCCGCGGCTGAAAAAATACCTTTCTGGTCGAAAATTTGTACAGCGCAAACACCTCGGTTCTGCAATATTCCAGTGCCTTCATAGTATACCTCGAAAAGACTACCAAAATGCATTCAATGATTGGATCAGAAGACTGGAAATTTGTATATCTGTTAAAGGGGAATACTTTGAGGGGACAAAATATTTTTTTCTTAGAAATCTATCACGGAATCATTTTTATGTGCTTGAGTGCATTCATATTTGAACAGTCCTCGTAAAGTGCAAGTCGTCCTTTACAGGTATTTATGTCCTTTATATTTTGTATCCGAGATTCAGTGATATTTTTAAATTACAAGTACTTCAGGGTAGCATTTGGAAGACAGTCATTGCGCAAAGATGCTTAATATTTTTCTTATTTATACTCCAAACATAGGTTTTGCGTGCTCGTTAGAACCGCCACATTGTGGCGGTTCTAACGAGTACCCACAACCTATGTCTTGGAGCAGAAATAAGGAAAATAATGTTTACCCCCGTAAACCCCAGTTTTCTCCATATGAAGTGGGGTTTAGGGGGGTCTTTCACGGACCTGTTCACGTGATGATCCAGGTAATTTTTCGGCATTTGTATTCTAAGTTTGTCCCTAACTGCGTCTAAGAAATTAGTACTTATAACATGATTACGTTTATACAGTTTGATAAATCTAAATTCA
The DNA here is from genome assembly GCA_963580285.1 of Lucinisca nassula. Taxonomy (NCBI): domain Eukaryota; kingdom Metazoa; phylum Mollusca; class Bivalvia; order Lucinida; family Lucinidae; genus Lucinisca; species Lucinisca nassula. The sequence goes on from OY757014.1 coordinate 98,857,456, forward strand.
ACCATCCAGATGCGATTCTTAGACTCCCTGGAATCAATCATTAAACGAAGGGTACCGATTCGGAAACCGGGACTATCATTCGCTGAACATTTCTAACTGTTGATATTGATGTTCGCATGCAGTCGTCGAGCTTGTGAAACAAGCTGTACTGACTGCTCTAAATTTGTTCAAAAATAACTTCAGTAACAAACGGTCTACGTGAAAAGTAGAGCGTTAGGCACTCGGAATACAAGGTGAGTGTCTTTTGATATCAAATTTATCAGGCAAGGCTTCGAGAATGCTTGTAGAGTATCCAATGTGATATGCATGAAATTAGGGGATAACTGTACTTAAAATTGTCATTTGGGGAGGTAAATAGGAGGTTTAACGGTCGCAAATTTCTTTTGACGGCGACGCGTTAGCGGAGCCGTAAAACGTAATTTGCGACCGTAAAACCGACAATTTACCTCCCGAAATGACAATTTTCAGTACAGTTATCCCAATTCTGATGCACTTATTTGATTGTTAAGTTTAAAAAAATGCACTATTTTGCTCAAAGCGGCAAGCGTTGTGAGCTGCGTAAAACAAAATGCCAGCCAATGAAAAGCGACGTTACGTGATGACGTCGGGTTTCCGACAGTATATCGCAGAATATACTGTCGCAAATTTTGACGTTATCCAATCAGATGTCGCGTTACATACACAAGTACATTAGAATGTGTGCGTGTTTTTTTTTGTTTTTGTTTTTTGTTTGGATTAGGTTTTACGGCCCATTCAAGATTATTTCACTCACATCGAGCCGATCGTTAACCAAAGGTGGGCGAAAACCGGAGTACCCGGAGAAAAACCACCTGACCTTCCGTTGCAGAATTTGGCGTCTCACATGTGACCCGAGCTAGGCTCGAACCCACAGCGATGAGAGACCTAATGATTAAGAGTCAGTGCTCTTACCCACTAGGCCACGGAGGCCCGTAAATTAGAATGTGGTTTAAACACATTTTTGCTCATGTACATCCAAGTTTGGGAAGGGCCGCAACTCTACAAGTTCTGACACCATTAATTATGGCCCTTCCCATAATATTATACAGTTACAAGCAATAACAGGTAACAGAGAATGAATTCACATTGATCATAAAACAGACTTTTAAGAGAGAGAGAGAGAGAGAGAGAGAGAGAGAGAGAGAGAGAGAGAGAGAGAGAGAGAGAGAGAGAGAGAGAGAGAGAGAGAGAGAGGCTGACTACCAAACATGATCAACAGAATATTATTTCATAGTCCACAAACAAATAGTTTTCGTACGACCACTGTTAGCCATGTGCAAAACGACACGTTTCATAACTTTCAACGTCATTACGAAAACACGCCTATATAATTTAACCCCCCCCCCCCCTCTTGAAACCCACTTTTATATAGTAAAACCGGCGTTTAAAGGGGTAAACCTTATTTTTCTTATTTCTGCTCTAAAATATAAGTTGTGGGTACTTGTTAGAACCGTCCGATGAGGCGGTTCTAACGAGTACCCACAATCTATATTTTGTGCAGAAATAAGAAAATTATCACAATTTTTCATCTTAAAATTTCGTGTTTTTTTTCCAGTAAAATTTATAATTTATTAGTATAGGCGTGTTTTCGTAACGCTTCCGAACGACTCTATGTTTTCACCAATAGCAGCATCTGCCTTGCCATATCTCGAGATGTCACAAGATAGTGGGTTGAAATGTCTAATTGCATGGAATAGATGGAACTCGTACATTGGATAATTTTGGACATTGGAAAAATATGTATTTTCTGCATCTTCTGATACAAAGTGACATTCACAATTACCATCTTCAATTAAATAATCATTGCAACGATCAAAGTTTAATTCTTTATTTTTGTTTCGTACCCATGCATGAATAATCGCAACGTGTTTGTTTAAGAAACTGTGATTTGTTGACTAATAAATCACAGTTTGGACGTCAGATGTAAAGTAGATCAAATCAGAAGCGCGTCTACTTACAACCGACCGACAAACTGTGATTTATTACTCAACAAATCACAAACTAGAGCTGTTCTATTTCGATTCTAACAGGCTGAAAATCGGCAATAATGCTGTTGTTTCCTTCAAAATCTCACAACTTTTCGCCATTGTGAGAAGAAATCCCGCTAAAATTATCGACTGAAACACATGCATGTATATCCTTTTCTAACGTTTTCGATGCGAGAAAATGACGTTACATCGTCCAACGTCTAGTGTCGACTAGTGACGTCATATATTTGCAGTTTTAATGACGTCACTTCTCACGCTATTCTTTGCCGTGATTTGTTGTAGAATAAAACACAGGTATTTTCCATTGCCTATATAGGTGCGCTTTGTTAGAAGTCTATATATAAAATATGATGGTACAGAAGATATAAATAACAAATAAGTCAAGACAGTCGTTTTTAAAATAAGATTTGGTAGCAGAATTCCTAATATTGTCAGGAAGGTTATGCTAGAGAGACATAGATGTCCGAGTATACACCGGAACAAATGAGGTAAATACCCAAAATATTTCATTTTGTGTTTGAAAAACATCAGGAACGAGTGTGTTGAAAAAATCAGCATTTTGCCATATCTCCAAATGTGGTTCTCATTTATGGTATCGTTCTTCAATCTGTCGTTTTCTCTCCCTTATCCAGATCAATATTATAAAGTATATATCTGTTTGACGATTGGCTTTCCTCGCGATATCGTTCGAACTCTTTTGTCGGCGGAAGGATGTGTGACAAAAACATGGAAGTAACACATACACCTACGATGAAGATTGCATCTAATATGATCATGCACACAATTAAGTCAAGTTTTACGTCTAGCCATAGAAACATAACGGAAACAGTAATAAATATAATGTAACTTCCCGCGAATACGAAAAGTGTCAACAATTTGGAAATGGAACTCGGTTTGCTTTTATCAACATCCGGGAAAAGCACTCCGTAGATTTTTATCAAAATATAAAATACGACCCAGGCGTAGAGGAAGAAAAGGTAGTAAGTTGCTGGTATCCTGATTATTTCCTGGATCCTAACCCACGTTCGTCCATTTTTGTCGGGAATCCAGCTGTACATGTAGACGACTACGGCCACGTAGATAGTTATTGGTATGAAACGGAAGGCAACGTGAATTTTCCACCAAAAAGGTAAGAGAAATATCTGAAATGCGGAAATAGTCATTACGAAAACACGCCTATACCAATACATTGTAACCTTTATCGCCGAAAAAAAGAAAATTTTTAGATAAACAATTGTGATATTATTCTTATTTCTACTCAAAATATAGATTGTGGGTTCTCGTTAGAACCGCCTCATCGAGGCGGTACTAACGAGTACCCACGATCTATATTTTAGAGCAGAAATAAGAAAAATGAGGTTTACCCCTGTAAACCCTAGTTTCACTATATAAAAGTGGGGTTCGAAAGGGTCAAAATTATATAGCTGTGTTTTCGTTATGGTGACGAAAACCATAAAATAATAATAATAATAATATTTTATAGTATTTATCATATAATGTTACTGTTATTCAGCAGAAGACGTCATGTCAATAAAAATCATTTATTATATAGAGGATCTTACATGAGTGTTCAAGTATTATTGAATTTATTAAACGAGTTGAGGTAAAGGGATAAAATACGAGGCTTTGCCGAGCAATTTATCCTTTTTCCTCAGCGAGTTTAATAAATTCAATAATACATGAACACGAATGCAAGATTCTAATTATCATATGACATTTAAAACGCGTTTTAATCACGTTTATTTTACAAAAAATATCTATATTCCGCCATAGGTAAACGCGACCCCGTTAAGGACGTCTTACATGTAACGTTATGGGGCGTATCTAACTTATTTGCATATTTAATCCACAAGTAGATTATCGAATTTATTACATGGCATTATTACACTCTCAGACGCGACGTCATATGATAACCCCCACTAATATTCATAAGCTATTCTATAATTCTGACTGGTCGAGAGCATGTTCTGTGCAGGGCCATAAATTATCACATTCCCTGCAATATTCCCCCCTGTCCTCACTGCTCAAAAGGGCAGTGAGTACATTCACTGAAAGAATCTCTAGAAGTCACGCGCAGGGCCAAAATTATCATATTCCCTGCAATATTCCCCTCTGCCATCACTGCTCAAAATTACAAGTGTATTCACGGAAAGAATTTCTAGAAGTCAGAATTGGGTATTTAGAGGATCTTACATGAGTGTTCATGTATTATTGAATTTATTACACGAGTTGAGCAAAAGGGATAAAATGCGAGGCTTTGCCTCAACGAGTTTAATTAATTCAATAATACATTAGCACGAATGCAAGATTCCATTTATCATATGACATTTAAAACGCATTTTATTCATGATTGTTTATAAAAATGTCAATTTTTTCGCCATGAGTAAACGTGACGCCGTTGAGGACGTCGTACATGTAACGTTACGGGACGTATCTAGCTAATTTGCATATTTAATCCACAAGTGGATTATCGAAAATATTACATGGCGTTATTACCCTCTCAGACGCGACGTCATATGATAAAGTCGTAATAAATCATTTGTTGCCATTGTGTGGGGAGTTTGACGATTGCTTCCCCGTCGACAGGTAAAATTGCCCTTTGCCTTCGCCCTTGGGCAATATTACCTGCTCGGGGGAATAAATTGTCATATTCCACTAACGCAAAGACAGTAAATGAATAATGACCAGACGTGGTAAAGCCTTCACGTGAACAAGTCCGTGAAATAAAGACTCCCTTGAAGTCATTCCTATAACAAAATATTACCAAAACAACATTCTGACCATGGGCTTTAAATAACCCTCAGTTGCTCGAACTACCTCTACCTCAAACAGTTGCACAATCCACTGACGTTCGACTGGAAAGAGAGAGGGGACCGCGATATGCAGTCTCTTCCAATAGACTGGAAGCATACAAAATGACACAAAATGACGGTTACATACCTGCGTAAGAACTAGTACCAGTCCAAATCCGAACACAAACATAGGCCACAGTGACGTCCCTTTAAGGTCTGGCCCTCCAGTCTGGAATGCTACAATCCCAGAATGCAACAAAACCCATGTCTCCAGCAGAAGTCGCCAGTAGCGGTTCAAATGAAGTTTTGTAAACATGAGGCTGCCTGGATAGAGAATATACAATGCACCATATCAATTAGATTCGGGCATTTTTGTATACTTTTACTCAAACACAGCGAACAGCAAAAGCATTTACATGCCTCTTCATTTTCTTTCTTTCTTTCTCCCGATACTGTTTTCGGTCAATTCTGACCATGATAACAGGTTTGGGGTGTGGCACAAATGTTTTCAATCCCCACCCCCAAAAAGAGCTTTGTAAGCCCAGTTGAAGAAAAAATGCTTGTTTAATTAACTATTGAGATGTGATGTTCAATAAATGCATTTATTGACTCACGTGACATCACATGATCATTGAGCCTTGATTGGACGATAACGATGCTATGAAATCAATGTCGCTGTCTTCCACAGTAAATAAGAAAGCGTGAAACAAGTAATACAAGCAATATAACCCTTATCCCGCTGAATAATTAAGTTAGCCAAACCCATTTCTGAGGATTGTGGCTACGTAAAATCGATTAGAGTCCCCCAGTGGAATTCGTTTCCGCTGACCGTTCCAAGGCGGTTCTTCTGTCGCGGTTTATTTTTGTTATGGTTTGTCTTTGGGTGTTTGTGTCGATTATATTATTTTATTTTGGATAGTCTATTGGCCATTTTGTGGGAAAGTAACTTTCCTTTTGGCTTTCCGCTATTGGTGTTTCCATTAGGGTCTGTTGTTTCATGTTTGTGTTCCTTTCCCTTTGGTGTCTCTGATGGGAGCTGTGGGTTAATTGTATCGTTTCCTGATCATTGCCTCCACTTCTATTTTGAGCCAATCAGATTACTTGATGTAGTTTATTTTACATATTCACAAACTGATTGTCAAACAGTGTGGATCCTGATCAGAGAAGCCATTTGATCAGGATCTTAACAGTTTTCAAAGTTAGGGGTTTTCGCGAACAGAAGGATTAGGGTTAATGTTTTTGGTATGAACAACATCGGGTCACGGCAAAGTTTGCTTACTTCGCTCGTGATCCTATATTGTTCTTATTTCAGTGAACGTTACAAACTACCTCTTTCATTAATATTACGGCCTCGGCAAACGAAATAGTATCATAGATAGCTTCTTCCACGCAGAGCTGAAACCGACCCGCACACGAGTACTGGTAAACCGCTTAGAGGATCTAAGCCTGCCCAGGCAATGCGGTGCGAGTCGACCCGTCCATGCTTATAAACCCTATTGGTTTCATTTGGCGGCAGGCCTTGAGATGTCATGTCATCTCAATGTCGGGTAAAAGTCGCACAAAATTGGAAGCAACGTCTCCAAAATAACCATCACGGTGTTGACGGGGACGTTAAACTTCAAGTCAAACAATAGTATCTTCGAGCATGGAATTGTTTGGGTAGGAATATTGCTCAGTCAACACAATTTAGGTCTTTTAATAATAATCGGGCCGGTCAGTCTGTCTAGCCACACTTTCTCTGGACAGGCTTATACATATTCGGTCAAGCACTTCAATGTCCATCGCCAGAATTCTTGAATCAGCGGTAGGGAGAGAATGACCGCAGAAAAGATTTCTTTATCAAGCTTTATGGAAGGTTATTGCCGACCCGGCAGGTATCGAACTCGCGACCTCATGACTTCTAACTGTGCATCCGGCGACTAAATACCGAGATCATACTGATATCAATAAAAAGCAGCTTGGGATGTTAAATCATTTTGAAGCCATCCACGGACCGCGACCAATGAAAAACAGATTTTTTTACAGAACATAGAATTGGAAAAATAACTAAATGTTTCTTGAAAACCGATTAAAAGTCGGCATTATTATAGAGCTCTAATATCGCCCAACATTGACGGGCCGTGCAATTAAACGTACCTTGTAGCATAATCATCCAAGTATGACAGTAGCCTAAAGCATGTCCAACCGTATTCTCCATCGGGTGATACCAGAACGTGTAGACGGCGGCCCAGGAAAAGGCATAGCCATGGTATTTTCTTATCAAAACTACGGGACCATAGTTCATCTTGAGTTTCTCGCTGATTCTTCCAGTGTTGTGAAGCGATGGCCAGCCGAAGAAAAGACCGCGGTTTCTGTATTCCATCAGAATTATTAGAATGACCAGCATGACCACAGAACCTGATGTGTGAAGAGAAAACTGCATCACATATACAAGACAAGTCCGTGCAATCATCATTGTATATATGTACAGAAAATATTCCGCTATTAAGACCAGCTAAACTCGGGACTATTTCTGCTTTTAAAAGCATATTTATTAGGTTTTAGCTGTCCTTTCTTGACATGTTATACACATAGTGTCATCTAGAGAAGAACCAACGTTGGGACTGTTCAAAAGTGGTCTTAAAGACCACTTTTGAACAGTCCCAAAGGTGGTCTTAATATAGGAATTTTACTGTATAGAGAAATCTGGGGTCTATCATCGTTGTCATCATCGTTTGTCATCATCAGAATTTGTTTATGTGTTTTGTTACATTTTTAGGTTTGGCTTAGGCAGCTGTTGACCTTAGTGAGCGGTTGTGAATTTTCCCCAACAAATTGTCACATATGAGTCAGCGCATGACAAAACGTGCAATAAGACATGTGCGCCCAACGAAGACTCAGATCAGCCTGCGCATACGCGCAGTCTGATCAGAGTCTTCGGTGTGCGCTCTAAGGACAGCTAAGGGCCCAATGCTCCTCCATGCAACAAGAGAAGTCTCTGGTTAGACTATATGGATGCGCAGGCTGATCTGAGTCTTCGCTGGGCGCACATGTCTTATTGTAGGTTTTGTCATGCGTTGGTGCAAGGTCATGTATTACTTTGTACATCAAAGTTGCCTTTTGGTAATTGACCCTTTCAGGAAAGGTCATCCAGGTAAATGTGGCTAATGGTTCACAAGTTGGTGTTTCAACAGGTTTGTCTAAAATTGTTCTTGCTGCACGCTTTTGAAATTTTGTAACCATGTCCATGAGTTCTACATTGACATTTCCCCAAGACGGCGCAATAGCAATCTAAATGGGGAAGCATATAGGCATTGTAGAAGAGCTTCCTTATTGGTACAGATAAGTATTGTTTGATTCTGTTCAAGAGAAAGAGTAGAGAATTGCAAATTTTATCCTGGCCTCTACATGTGAAGCCCAGGACAGTGTATTATCGAGATGAATACCAAGAAGTAATTTCATTCTCGGAGATCTCTATTTGCTCATCACCAATTTCAAACACTAGGGAACCTGCAAGCAGTTTATTGATGTCCTGCTAAACTTTTGCTTTCATGTTATTGTCTTCACACAACTTTCTTCTGTCGCAGTTTAGTTTAGTTATAGTTTGTCTTTGCAAGACTGCCATTGAAAGACAACAGACGGCAATTGACAACTGCCCATATGTGGCAACCAATAGGTCTAAATCATATGGTAGATAGAATATTGTATAATGAACATTTCTATGAAAGTTTGATAAAATATCTTGAAAGATGTAAATACCATTTTTCAATTCTCCCCACTATAAGTTTATGGAAAAGCAACCAAACTTAAGAGCTGAATTTCATAAAAAAAAACCCGCAAAACCTGTAAAGGCAAATATGGTGAATATTTCCAAAAACTCTTAGCCTCATAGAGCATACAACCTTTGTACGTCTATGGGAGATTATGAGCCCCAGGGCGTGGCCAATTTGGACCCAAGGAGCATGATTGGCAGAATTTATGTAGGGGACTACTCGACGTTGCCACATACTGAATATCTAAGCTCTGGGCCTTGTGGTTTCAGAGAAGAAGATTGTCTAAGTTTTTCCCATTGTAAGTCTATGGGAACTTATGACCTCCGGGGCGTGGCCAATACTGACACCAAAGGCATGATTGGCAGGATTTATGTATGTGACCATATTACTTTGCTACAAACTAAATATCTTAGCTATGGACTTTATGGTCTCGGAAAAGAAGATTTTTGAAGCTTTTTTTCCCATTATAAGTCTATGGAAGCTAAGGAGCCCTGGGGCGTGGCCAGTTTAGACCCCAGGGGCATGATTGGCAGGATTTATGTGGGGGACGACTCGACATTGCTACGTATTGAAAGATGTAAATGTCATATTTCAATTTTCCCATTATAAGTCTATGGAAAATCTAAGTTGCCATAGCAACCAAACTAAAGAGCCGAATTTCATAAAAAAAAACACAAAACCTGTAAAGGCAAATATGGGCAATATTTCCAAAAACTATTAGCCTCATATAGCATACAACCTATGTAAGTCTGTGGGAGCTTATAAGCCCCAGGGCTTGACCAGTTCTGACCCCAGGGGCACGACTGGCAGGATTTATGTAGGTGACCATATTACGTTGCTACATACTAACTTTTATGTAGGTGACCATATTACGTTGCTACATACTAACTATCTTCACAATGGGCATTATGGTTTCGGAGAAGAAGATTTTTTGAAGCTTTATCCCATTATAAGTCTATAGAAGCTAACGAGCTCTGGGGCGTGGCCAATCTAGACCCAAGGGGCATGATTGGTAGGATTTAAATAGGGGACCACTTGACGTTGCTACATACTAAATATCTAAGCTCTGGGCCGTGTGGTTTCAGAGCGGAAGATTTTTTAAGTTTTTGTAAGTCTATGGGGGTTATATGCTGCCATAGCAACCAAACTAATGAGCCAATTTTCTTAAAAACACAAACTTTCAATCCCCCAGCCCAAGGATGCTACAAATGAAATTTGGACAGAATCGGCACAGTGGCTTCAGAGGAGATGTCGTTTGAAAGTGTTGACGCCAGAGCACGACGCAGACGCAGACGACGACGATGGACAACTGCCTATCCTATAAGCTCCCCCGGAGCCTTCGGCTCTGGTGAGCTAAAAACAATACTGGGGCGCGTAACGCAAAAAAGGGTCTTCGAGCATGCGCACTTAACGAAGTCTAAAATCATATTACGATAACACGATAAAATGGCGTCTTTTTTATATCTAGAACCAACAGTTTTCAGATGAACATGATCAAGAATTTTCTTATTTCAAATCAGAAAAATAGATTGTTGGCGCTCGTTAGAACCGCCTCATTGAGGCGGTTCTAACGTGTACCTACAATCTAGGCTTTTGAACAAAAAAAGGGTAAAATGATTAACACCCCCGAAACCCCAACTTTTCTCTATATGAATGGGGTTCAGAGGGGTGTTCACTATACGAACGTGTCAACCTGATGGCTCAGTAAACAAACTTAGAGACTGCAAAAAGAATATTCGGAAAAAGTGGTAATCCTTTGGAAGCAAGGACTACAGCAACAAACTGAAAACTTTGGAGTGTACAAGATTTTTCTGGGCAGACTAACAAGTTCCAGCCAATTAGGCCTCTATAGTAACCCTCAGATATTTTCTGAATTCCGCAGTGAAATCGATAATCCCAAAGGACTAGAAAATATAACCAACACTATGATGAAGGGTATGGAGACATTTTACGGCCGCCACACATTCCCTTAACACCAGCTGTGGCGGAGTTAAATGTTCTGAAAAAGGGGGATTTCCTTTGGAAGCAGGGACTACAGTAAAAAACTGAAAACTATGGAGTGTACACGATTTTTCTGGGGCAGACTAGCTAGTTCCGGCCAACTAGGCATCATCAGTGACCCTCAAATATTTCTTGAAACCCGCAGTGTTATCGATGATCCCAAAGGACTAGAAACTATAACCCACAGTATGTTGAAGGGCGGGGAGACCTTTTACGGACGCCACTTTTACGGAAGCCTGTTGTCAATGACTCTCCATATAACGTACATCAGAGACTCTGACCAAACTGTGCGGATGCACAGGCTGTCCAATTCCTGCGCTGGGCATGTATGCTCGACATTACGAAAACCTGCCTATTCCAATATATTGGTAAAATTTTACCACCAAAAATGAAAATTTCCAGGTAAAAATCTTAATATTTTTCATATTTCAGCTCAAAACATAGATTGTGGGTACTCGTTAGAACCGCCTCAGCGAGGCGGTTCCAACGAGTACCCACAATCTATGCTTTTGTGCAGATATTTTACTGTATAAAAGTGCGGCCCCCGCCCATAGGGGATTGAAGAAATATATGGGCTGCATGATGCTTCCACGCAGAGCTGAATCCGGCCCCCACACTAGTACTGGTAAACCGCGTAGAGGATCTAAGCCTGTCCAGGAACCGCAGTGCGAGGCGGACCGTCCATGCTTATAAACCCTATTGGATTCATTGGGCGACAGGGCTTGAGAAGTCATTTTCATCACAATGTCGGATAAAAGTCCCACAACATTGGAAGCAACGTCTCCAAAATGACCTTTACAGTGTTGACGGGGATGTTCAACCTCAAATCAAACAAACAAACAAAAACTACATAAAAGTGGGGCTTGAAGTGCTCAAAATTATATAAGCGTGTTTTCATGATGAAGACATCTTTTTTGCTTTGCGGGCGACTAATACCTTGGGAGCTTGCTATATGCGTGTCTTGTGCAAGCGCGTCGTAGGTCACGTGAGTCTGTACGAGATGTAACACGTGAAATATCATGTTTAAGATGAAACTGGCCACATTCCATTTAGTCAGTCTGCTGGAATACTTCTGGCTGAACTCCAAGTCATTCTGAAGGTATAAAATTTATTGAGGATCTTACATGAGAGGTCATGTATTATTGAATTTATTAAACGAGTTGAGGAAAAGGGATAAAATGCGAGGCTTTGCCGAGCATTTTATCCCTTTTCCTTAACGAGTTTAATAAATTTAAGGAAAGGTCTATTGCCAGTTAACTGGCAATAGCGGTTTTACGATAAAATCGCTATTGCCAGTTAACTGGTAATAGCGGTTTTACGATATAATTGCTATTGACAGTTAACTGGTAATAGCGGTTTTACGATAAAATCGCTATTGCCAGTTAACTGGTAATAGCAATTTTAACGTAAAATCGCTATTGCCAGTTGACGTGCAGAATTATTCCATTTACAGTTATGAATGTAATGGCTTAAATGCATGTTTTTGTTTTTCTGCTTTGACCAAGCATTTCCATATTTTGCATATGTAATCCATAATCGCCCCAGCTCATCGGGGCTTCAAGAGAAATAGAATGGGTTGCATAATGCTTCTATGCAGAACTGAAACCAGCCGCATGGCATATGAGTACAGGTAAACCACTTAGAAGTTTAAAGCGTGATGCGAGTCGGACCGCCCATGCATACAAACCCTATTGGTTTCATTGGACGATAGGGCTTGAGATGTCAATTCATCTCAAAGTCCGGTAACAGTCCAAGAATGCGGGTTATTGATAAAACCAGTTCTTTGAAGGGGTTCTAGTGAGTCTAGGGCAGAAATATGAAGTATATCAGTAAATTTAGACAGTAAATGTTTATAGGCGCGTTTTCATAATGAATTGTTATTCCAAACATACATTACAAAAACACGCCTATACAAGTACATTGCCAAATTTTGATCAGAAATGGAAATTTAAGAAGCTAAAAGATATTCTTCATACATCTGTTCAAAACATTGATTGCTGGGACTCGATAGAATCGCCTCGACAAGGCAGTTCTATCGAGTATCCACAATCTATGTTGTTCAACATGTATTTCATGTAATCCCAGCCAGCTAGATTACAAAGACATGTTTCATGTAAGTGAATTCCAGTTCTCGGACAAAAGTAAGACTTCTTACTCGTAGCAAAATAAAGACTGAATTGTTTTTAAATGTGTAAGTTAATGAGGACACATAGACATATTTGAGGGTGCTGCACGTACATGTACGAGTAAGAAGTCTGAAAAGAAAACAACAAGAAGAGAAAGACAGTTGGTTCTGTCAGTTTTATTACAACGAAGCTAGGGAAACTTTGAATATGTAAAGTGAAATTATCCCAATTAAGTCTAACACATTTCCGCCAGTTTAGGACTGTATCCCTAAAAAGTGATGCTAGTCGGACCCGTCCTTATTTTCAGTAGTTCGTTTTCATTCATGCTTCAATAACAATAAAAAATTGTCATAAGATATTTTATATTAATCTTTTAACTGGTAATAGCGGTTTTACGTTAAAATGGCTATTACCAGTCAACTGGCAATAGCGGTTTTACGATAAAATCGCTATTACCAGTTAACTGGCAATAGCAATTTTATCGTAAAACCGCTATTACCAGTTAACTGGCAATAGCGATTTTATCGTAAAACCGCTATTACCAGTTAACTGGCAATAGCCTCTTCGTAAATTTAATAATATATGAGCACGAATGCAAGATTCAATTTATCATAAGACATTTAAAACGCATTTTATTCACGATTTGTTTACATAAATGTCAATATTCCGTCATTAGTAAAAGTGACGTCGTTAATGACGTCGTACATGTACCGTTACAAGGCGTATCTAACTAATTTGCATATTTAATCCACTGGTGGATTATCGAATTTTTTACATGGCGTTATTACATTCTCAGACGCGACGTCATATGATAAAACTCATTATTAACGTTCTATTCTATCCAGAATTTGGAAGCGTGTTTTTTTTTTATTTGAGGTTTAACGTCCCCCTCAATACTGTTACGGTCATTTTGTTGACGTTGCTTCCAATTTTCTGGGACTTTTACCCGACATTGATATGTAATGACATCTCAAGCCCTGTCGCCCAATGAAACCATAAGGGTTTTTAAGCATCGGCGGTGCAACTCGCACCGCTTTGCCTGGGCAGGCTTAGATCCCCTAAGCGGTTAACCAGTAATCGTGTGCGGTCAGTTTCAGCTCTGCGTGGAAGCATCATGCATCATCTATTTCTTCAAGCCTCAATGGGCGGGGTCGAATTTGGAGGCCTGGTAGCTAAAATTGAAGCAGGGAATGATTTACACAAATATTTACACTAAGAGTTTTGTTCCCCCCCCGCCCGTCGGGACTTGGAGAAATAGCTTGGGTGCATGTTGCTTCTGCGCAGAGCTGAAACCGACCGCACTTGAGTACTTGTAAACCGCTTAGAGGGTCTAAGCTTGCCCAGGCAAAGTGGTGCGAGTCGGGCAGCCACTGCATATAAACCCTACTGGTTTCATTGGGCGGCAGGGCTTGAGACGTTATTTCATCTCAATGTCGGGTAAAAGTCTCATAAAATTGGAAGCTACGTCTCCAAAATGATCTTTTTAGTACTGAGGAGTTGGGGGCGGGGCGTTAAACCTCAAATCAAACAAAACAAGAAGATATAAGTCGAAAGCCGTCATGACTTGATATCGTTTAAATGCAAAAAAACGTATTCCCAAAATATTATCTATTCTAACGTCAGTTATTGAAGAGTGAGGTACATGAAGTCCAAATGGATAACTAATACAGTAAAACTTCGATGGCTCGAACTCCGATGGCTCGTTTATCATGGATAAGTCGAACCCGTTCTTGAGTCCGCAGGGAATTCCTCCAAATACGATATAGGTGTTATGTATTTAAGAATTGTTGCATGATGAAATACACCTACTCACTAATTCTTATCAAAGTGATTCATTGTACGTATTTGTCTGTAGTATAAAAGAGCTAGCTTTATGCAAATTAAATAGTGTGTGTACTGCCCAGCAGACTGACTTGTTGTTGTCTTATACCAACAAAACATAACATGGTGTCAGAGAGCGGAGCGGGCTTACGTCTACAGATTTACTCTATTTTCAAAGGATAGAGGAAAAGTCTGACTATTCTCTTTTGTGAAAAGAAAGAGTTAGATTATTTTTAAAAGATAATCGGTGAAATAAATAACACAAAATGGATGAACAAAATGCTAGATATCCATACATGGACTGGGATGCAAAAGACTTAGACACCGCATTCAAATCGTTTAAAGAGCACTGTGACTTTATGTTTGGTGGACCTTTAAAAGCCAAAAGTGAAGAAGAAAAGTGCAATTATTTAATGTTATGGGCTGGTGAAAAAGGAAGAAATATTTATTCAACATGGAATCTTACAGTGGAAGAGAAAAGGAACCTTTTGACACATTATGAAAAATTTAAAAGTTATTGTAAACCAAAGTCAAATAAGATCTATTCCAGATACATTTTCAAATCAAGAATTCAGGAAGCAGAGGAGCCTTTTGAACAATTTGTGACAGATTTAAAATTATTGTTCAAGGAATGTGGATATGATGAAACAGTACATGATGACATGATAAGGGATCATATCGTATTTGGAATAAAATCATCCAAGGTAAGAGAAAAGCTCATCAGTGAAGGCAATGACTTAACACTTGAAAAATGTATGGACATAGCACGAACATATGAACTGTCTCAAAAGCAGTTGAAGTCCATGAATGCTGGTGAAGACCCAAATGTATGTGCGATAAAAAGCAAACCCCGGACAAATCAGCGTATTCCAAAATACAAGGGTAACAGAAAAAGCACCAGAGAAAAGTCAAATCATGACACACATGCAGTAAAATGCATGAAATGTGGTTACAATCATGCTGAAAAACCATGTCCAGCACTGGGTAAAAAGTGCAGATATTGCCGGAAAATGAATCATTTTAGCAAAATGTGCTTAGCGAGAAGACAAAAGCATGACAGGCAGCGAAAAGGTGTAAACTCTCTTGAGGATTATGATTATGATTCTAACAGCAGTGACAATACGGATTATGACAGTTGCGACAGTGATTTGGTGTATGTGAAAATGTTGTCAGATGAAATGGAAATACATAAATTATCAGATGATTGGACAGTGCAAAGTATTATCTATGACAATGAAATTTCCATGCAGATTGACACAGGGGCAAAATGTAACGTTATCAGTCAAAGTGTTCTCAAACAAATGAAAATCAAAACAGCTTTGAAAGGAACGGATACCAAATTAAGATCTTACAGTGGACACACCATCAAACCAATAGGTTCAATTAGACTACCTTGTTATTTCAATAACAATATTCATGACATAGAATTTCAGGTTATTGAACAGAACGCACCGACGATATTAGGCTCAGAGACTTGCCAGAAAATAGGTTTAGTTCAAAGAATGTACAAACTGGACAAACCAATTAATAATGTGGACAATAGTGACATTCAAAAGGAATACTCAGATCTATTTCAAGGAATTGGACACTTACCAGGTAAACATAAAATTCATATTGATCCAAATATCACTCCTGTCGTGCACCCTCCAAGAAGAATACCTATTTCCATGAGAGATAAGGTAAAAACTGAACTGTCACGCATGGTCAAAGAAGGAATCATTAAAAAGGTTAAGAAACCTACAAGTTGGGTCAGCAGTATGGTTGTGGTTACAAAACCTAACGGATCCATAAGAATTTGTATTGACCCTAGAGATCTGAATAAAGCTATAAAAAGGCAACACTTTCCACTTTTGACAGTTGAGGAAGTCGTATCTCGTATGCCGAATGCTAAGATATTTAGTAAAATAGATTGTACATCGTCATTTTGGCAGCTCGGACTGGACCATGAAAGCTCTAAGTTGTGTACATTCAATACCCCTTTCGGGAGATATCGTTACTGTAGATTACCTTTTGGAGTAAAATGTGCCAGTGAACTGTATCAGTCAGTCATGTCAGAAATGATTGAAGATATAGAAGGCGCAGAAGTTATTATGGATGACATATTAGTATGGGGCAATACATTAGAAGAGCATGATCAGAGACTGAAAAATGTCCTAGACAAAGCTCGGAAGTATAATCTGAAGCTTTCGCCGAATAAATGTGAATTTCGAAAGTCAGAAGTCACCTACGTTGGACACGTGTTGAGTGAACATGGACTCAAACCAGACTATGAGAAACTCAGGGCTGTAGAACAAATGAAAGCACCTGAAAACAAGAAAGAATTGCAGCATTTTCTTGGATTCATTCAGTACCTTGCAAAATTCCTGCCAAACATGTCGGAGGTATCAGCTCCATTGAGAGAATTGTTACACAAGGACATAGAATGGCACTGGGACGGTGCACAAGAAAATAGTTTTCAGTCACTCAAGAAAATGTGTGTAAATGCACCAGTACTAGCGTACTTCGACAAAAATAAACATATTGTTCTTTCCGTGGATAGTAGTTCCAAAGGAATGGGAGCAGCACTTATACAAGAAGGCAAACCTGTTGCTTATGCCTCATGTGCATTAACTGAGACACAGCAAAGATATTCCCAGATCGAAAAGGAGACATTAGCAATTGTATTCGGGTGTAGAAAATTTCACCAATACATATATGGTCAAAATGTAACTGTAGAAAGCGACCATAAGCCATTACAATCCATTTACAGAAAGGGAATACATGAAATGCCAGTTAGACTGCAAAACTTAATGTTTCAGTTACATAGGTATGACATAGACATAGTTTTCAAACCTGGCAAAACAATCTTTTTATCTGACCATCTCTCTAGATCTTATTTGGAAGAGACAAGTGACAATCTTGCAGAAGAAATGAGCGTGAATGAAATTCAGTTATTGTCATATCTGTCAGTATCGCCTGAAAAAAGGGATGAAATACGACAAATGACCAGGGAAGATAGAGAAATGACATTATTAAAAGATGTCACAATCAATGGTTGGCCTGAGACCAAAGATACACTACCGCCAGAACTGAAAACTTACTGGAATTATCGTGATGAAATTGCTACCATAAACGGATTAATGTTCAAGGGATTAAAATTAATAATTCCTAAAAAACTGAGAAATGAAATGCTTGAAATTATACATTCTTCTCACCTTGGAATAGTAAAGTGCAAATCCAGGGCGCGCGAAGTGTTGTTTTGGCCGTCTATGAACAGTGACATTGAAGAAAAGGTGTCAAAATGTGCTACTTGCGCAGTAAATCAGCCAATGAACCCAAAAGAACCATTAATTCCTTCTGAAATTCCAGACAGGCCATGGAGTAAAATAGGAATAGACATATTCGAGTACAAAGGAAATCACTATCTTATATCAGTGGACTATTTTTCAAAGTGGCCAGAAGTGAGCAAACTAGACAATTTGTCAACTAAGAATGTAATTCAATACATGAAGGGACAATTTTCTAGACATGGGCTAATTGACATACTAGTAAGTGACAATGGGCCACAGTTCGCTAATGCACAGATGCGTCAGTTCGCCAAAGAATATGGATTTCCGTCAAGTAACGGTCAAATCGAAAGAACTGTAAGAACAGTGAAAAACATCTTCAAGAAGGCCGATGATCCTTACATGGCACTTCTTGATTTTCGTAATTCTCCAATTGATGCAGATACACCTTTGTCACCTGCACAGATATTATATGGGAGACGTTTAAAAACAAAGTTACCAACAGCAACACCACTCCTAAAACCATCAAATACGGAGGAAATAAGAAAAAGTCTCAAACATAGACAGAATAAACAAAAACATTATCATGACAGACATGCTTTGAAAAATGATCTAAAACCTCTTGAAAAGGGAAAAAATGTGGTCATGCGACACGAAAATAAATGGAAGCATGGCACAATAGAACGAAAACATGATTTACCCAGATCATACGTAGTCAAAACACCCGACGGACGGAAGTATCGACGAAACAGAAAACACCTAAGACCAACAAAATCAGTACCAACACGTACAGAGCCCGAGGAAATCGTAGTACCAACTCGGGATACACCTCAACAATCGACGTCGAACAATAATGAATGTACAAACAACGGCTCGAGAAAATCGTTTGAATCACCAACATTACAACAGCCTGATCTAGCAGTGCGTATACCAGAAAATACGGGAAAATCACCATATAAAACAAGATCCGGTCGAATCTCGAAACCTCCTAATCGCTACAGTAGTGTTTAAAGGCCGTAAAGTGCTTCTTGTGTTAATACATGCTTATATTCTGTGATGTGGATATATTGTTAAAATTCTGTATAATATTCTTCATTTTGGATTACTAAAGTGCTAATTCATAATTGGATTAAATATTCTGAGAATTGTATCAATACTCATATCTTTCACAAATATTGAATATTTTATCAGTGAAAATACTACAGAAACTCTGAGTTTACTATATCGTAAGAGAATTCCATTCAGAAAGCCATGAACAATGATGACTCAAAATTTTATAGACTAGCAGCAGTCTACTTCTGAATGAAACAGACAAAGAAACATTTATATCAAATTTTAAGAATACATCATACATGTTTAGCTTAAAATATGCTTTCATATGCTTATATATATGCTTAAATTTGTTTTGTGTCAGTTTTATGCAATGAATGACAGTGCAATAGCCAGAATTGACAATTGACTTTTACCGTAATTCTTTTAAATAAAAAGTAAAAAGAAGTAGGTGAAATACGGTTCAATTAAGTCATCAACCTAGTTTACAGAGAGGAAAGCAGTGTTTTATCTCAAATCTCTCATGAACTGTAATTGACTGCAGACTCGCTTATCACAATCATGACTGGTATATGATATTTTAAATGGTCAACGCCTTGATAAAGAACACAGTAAATCTTAATTACCAAGAACATTGTGTCTGTGTGGTAATGATATAGTATTTGATAAGTTTGGTTTCTCCAGTTAGGCCAAGCAAAAATAATATTAGTTTCTACATTTAAAAAATTAGAGATTTTAATTTTCATTTAAAAAAGAAAGGATGTTATGTATTTAAGAATTGTTGCATGATGAAATACACCTACTCACTAATTCTTATCAAAGTGATTCATTGTACGTATTTGTCTGTAGTATAAAAGAGCTAGCTTTATGCAAATTAAATAGTGTGTGTACTGCCCAGCAGACTGACTTGTTGTTGTCTTATACCAACAAAACATAACAATAGGGGTAATTTAGGAAGATTTTCTTCATCTATCTTGCAAATGTATGCCGTGTGTACTCATTACAATCGCCTCGATGAGGCGATTCTAATGAGTACACACAACATACATTTATAATACATAGCACTGAAAAGATATCCACAATTATCTCCATTATGCCTCCTGGTATGGCACTAATAGTAACCCTCTATGGCTCGAACTACCGCTGTCTCGAACAAATTTCCATGGTCCCAAAGGGGGTTCGAGCCATCGAAGTTCGACTGTAGTTGACTAATAGGTACATGTATCGGGCGTTATAGGACTCGGATCAATCTACACTGTTAGCTTAACCCTTGTCCTGCTGAATATTTATATATGCCACACCCACTGCCGATTATCAACCAATCAGATTATTTGATGCAAATTATGGCATTAAATTCACAATCTGAATGGCAAACAATGTAGATCCTGATCAGATGGCTTCGTCAGAAGCCATCTGATCTGGATCTTCATTGTTTGGAAAATAATGCACATCCGGGCTCAGCAGGACAAGGGTTAAAATGTGAACATTTTATACAACTAACCACAAACAAAACAAACCTGACACCCCTATTATCGGAAATGGACCACTCCAAACTTGAAGATGGATGATTCCATTGTAATATATGGGGTAATCCTTGTCCTGCTGATTAAAATTACCCTTTCCATTACAAACAGTGTAGACCCATATCAACGGCCCCGTCCATCGGGGCTTGAAGAAATAGATGAGCTGCATGTTGCTTCCATGCAGAGCTGAAACTGACCGCACACGAGTCCATGCCGGCCCCCGCCCATCGGGGCTTGAAGAAATAGATGGGCAGCATGATGCTTCCACGCATAGCTGAAACTGACCGCACACGAGTCCATGCTTATAAACCCTGTTGGTTTCTTTGAGCGGCAGGGATTGAGATGTCATTTCATCTCAATGTCGGGTAAAAGTCCCTCAAAATTGGAAGCAACGTCTCCAAAATGACCTATACAGTGTTGACGGGGACGTACAACTTCAAATCAAACAAACAAGACCCACATCAGATGGCTCAAGAAAAATTATTTTTGGATGGATACATTATATAAAGTGATTGGTTAAATGTCAGAAATGGATTCGACAAATTGAATGAGGGAGTGTTTGAGTTTTACGTCCCACCAACAGCTAAGGTCATACGGAGACGGGATCTCAGTTTAAAGACTCCTCCGAAAGTCTGGAGAAGCCCGGGATCGATCCTGCGACCCCTGGTTTACAAGGCGAGTAGCGTAACCACTACACCACGGAAGCTTCTAAACGACAAAATTAATATACCCAACAGGACAAGGGTTAAGTTTTTTTTATATATGGTATCAGTAAGCCTCTGACGTCACTGACCTTTCTTTGCTGCTGAATGAAAGTTACGCTCCAAACGAGCGTCTGATGTAATACGTAGCATATCCACGGAAATAATCGAGTGTACCACGTGACCTTGTCCGGTGCCAGTTTCCAGTAATACCATCGACCAGCTGCTCCGGCACCTGATCTGAAAAAAAGAAAAAAAAAAGAATGAAAAACGGGAATTACCGGTTTTCTTAACGGATTGATACTACATTCAAGGATTTCATTCTGATCTGTAAATGTCAGTCGGGCAGATTGTTTTTCAAGTTACTAACTACACATCACGAAATTCTGGCCCTCTTGAACCCCACTTTTATACAGTAAAACTGGGGGTTATGGGGGTTAACCTTATTTTTTCTTTTTTTTTCTGCTCAAAATATAGATTGTGGGTATACTCTTAGAATTCTGCTCAAAATATAGATTGTGGGTACTCGTTAGAATCTATGTTTTGAGCAGAAATAAGAAAAACATCACAATTTTCCTCTTAAAACTTTCGTTTTCTCGGCGGTAAAGTTTACAATGCATTTGTATAGGCGTGTTTTCGTAATGAGATAAAGTCATGGCTTATTGCAGCGCTTTTCTCCTCGCTGCGATATCAGAGGGTTGGCCATATATGCTGAGCTTGCGTATGAGAACATTGGCAAACAGTGTAGACCCAGATCAGATGCCACAGAACCCGCATTTAACGGTTGAACGAAGCACCATAAGTCGCAGTTCGAATCTACTTTTCCCCAGCCTACACTCAGAGGCAATCGACCAATCAGTTCTGTCTCTGCTTTGATTTCTTCAATAGCGTCTGACAGATGATCAAGTGGTCATTGGTTCGATCCTTGTTGGGTCCAGCACCATACTTTCGTGCATATTGATAATAAAGTGAAGTTATAAGAGCCTTGTTTGTTTGTTTGTTTGGTTTGAGGTTTTACGTCCCCGTCAACACTGTATAGGTCATTTTAGAGACGTTGCTTATAATTTTGTGGGACTTTAACCCGACAGTGAGATGAAAGACATCTCAAGCCCTGTCGCCAAATGAAACCAGCAGGGTTTATAAACATGGACGGGCCGACTCGCACCGCTTTGCTTTGGCAGGCTTAGATTCTCTAAGCGGTTTACCAGTATTCGTGTGCGGGTTGGTTTCAGCTCTGCATGGAAGCATCATGCAGCCCATCTATTTCTTCAAGCCCCTATAGGCGGGGGCTGACATCTGACTGATGATCAAGTAGTCATTGGTTCGATCCTTGTTGGGCCCAGCACCATACTTTCGTGAAATGAAGTTATAAGAGTTAATTCAAACACAGCGAGCCTATGTAGGAAATTCTAACACAGCGCGCCTATATATAGGCAATGGGAAATAACTGTGTTTTATTCTGCAACAAATCACAGCTCGGAAGAGCGTGACGAATGACGTCATTAAAACTGCCAATTTATGACGTCACTAGTCGTTTTACTTGACGTTAGACGGTGTAAAGACATTTTCTCGCAACGAAAATGTCAGAAAAGGATATAAATGCATGTGTTTCAGTCGATAATTTTAGCGGGTTTTCTTCTCACAATGGCGAAAAGTTGTGAGATTTTGAAGGAAACAACAACATAATTGCCGATTTTCGGCCTGTTAGAATCGAAATAGATCAGCTCTAGTTTGTGATTTGTTGAGTAATAAAGCACAGTTTGTCTGTCAGTTGTAAATAGACAAATGACACGCGCTACGCGCTCGTGATTTGTCTACTTTACAACTGACCTCCAAACTGTGATTTAGTACGAAACAAATCACAGTTAGAGCTGATCTATTTTTAATTGAAAGAAACGGAGTTTTTCTGCAGTAAATTACACGCCGTTTTATGACGTAACTCGTAGATTCTTTGATGTTAGCGGATGGGACGTCATTTTCTCGCATGAAAACGTTACAAAAGGACATACATGCCTGTGTTACAGTCAATATTTTTGCGGGATTTCTTCTAACAACGGTGGAAGGCTGAGAGAATTGTGAGTAGACAACAACATAAATGTTCTAGAATCGAAATAGACTGGAAATTAATGAGTAATAAATCAGAATTTGGAGGTCAGTTTGGAGTAGATAGAAACACAAGCGCGTAGGAGTAGAAAATAAAAGTTTGTCGGTCAGTTGTACTTGTAAGTAGATAGATCACTCTGCGTTACGCGCTCGAATGGCCCGCCCAACGGGGCTTGGAGAAATAGACTGGGCTGCATGGTGCTTCCACGCAGAGCTTAAACCGACCGCACATGAGTACTGATGAGTGATGAAGCGCTTAGGGGTTCAGACCGTCCCTGCATATAAACACTATTTTCAACAGTAGGGCTTGAGATGTCATATTATCTCAATGTCGGTAAAAATCGCACAAAATTTGAAACAGTGCCTCGAAAATGACATAAATAGTGATGACGGGGACGTGAAACCTCAGTTAAAAGAAAAAAAAAACAAAAAAAAAGGGATAATAAAAAAAAAAAAAATAAATAAAACGCGCTCATGATTTCATTGCAAAAACACGTCTACACAAATACATTGTAAATTTAACCGCCGAAAAAAAAAAAAAAAAAAAAAGAGAATTTTAAGACGAAAAATTGTGATATTTTTCTTAATTCTGCTCACAATATAAATTGCGGATACACGTTAGAACCGCCTCTCTGAGGCGGTTCTAACGGGTACCAACAATCCATTTTTTAGAGCAGACCCCGCCCATAGGGGCTTGAAGAAATATATGGGCTGCATGATGCTTCCACGCAGAGCTGAATCCGGTCCGCACACTAGTACTGGTAAACCACTTAGAGGATCTAAGCCTGTCCAGCAACCGCGCCGCGAGGCAGACCGTCCGGTAACCGGTCATTTCGTACCCAAGTCATTTCGTACCCTAGTCATTTCGTACCATTTAAGTCATTTCGTACCTGCATTTTGGTCATTTCGTACCCACTAACAACCGTTTCGTACCCAAGTCATTTCGTAACCGTTTTGGTCATTTCGTTCCGGGTACGTATTGACCAAAAAGGGTACGAAATGACTTTAACATAGTCAGTTCGTACCAAGTCATTTGGTAATATCGTACCTGGTACATGCTCTGTTGTTTTGGACGGACAGACTGAGGGTTGGACGGGGCTAATAATAGTTCTTGACAATGATCAATCTTAATCATATTTGAAAAATGTTACTGGCTGCTGCTTCGCCGCTCGCCCATCTCCACAGGGCTTTTGAGTTCCATGCATATGTGTGCCTGCAGTGACTGTGTGTATATGATTACGATGACATGCGCTGTGAATTGGATTATAGTGAGGGAGAGGCGCGCAGAGTCAACCTCACTCTCTCGTCCTAACCTAGCTGGATTCTGAGGCAAGACATTGTCGTGACAACTTGAGCTAAGCCCGGATGCATAGCTGGAACAAGCAAATCCAGATATGTAGGTTTTTGCTTTGAGTTGCCTTCTCCTAGATGGATTGCCGGCCAGGGCTTCAGAGCTCCATCTACCTCTTGCAGTCGCAGAGGAACCACGATGAGTTCCATGCCTTCCATGCGCACAGCCAATATGACCAAGCACCAATACACAGATGTGCACAAAGTAACGCGAAGCCAGTCCGCCCAATGGGGGGGGGGGGTCAGTATTCAATTAAAAAAAATACATGTTACCAGTAGCAGCAATGAACCTGACCTGACACAGATTCCGTACGGGGCTACTTTTAAGTATATAGTTGAGAAGGAGGAACTTGTTATCGCAAAAATATATTTTTGATTTTATAA
The DNA here is from genome assembly GCA_963580285.1 of Lucinisca nassula. Taxonomy (NCBI): domain Eukaryota; kingdom Metazoa; phylum Mollusca; class Bivalvia; order Lucinida; family Lucinidae; genus Lucinisca; species Lucinisca nassula. The sequence continues at coordinate 98,882,331 of OY757014.1, forward strand.
ACGTCATTTTCCGGACCATTATGGATAGGTGGACAGACGGACGCATCACAGCGACTCTGTAAAATTGGATAATTGTCAAGAATGGTTTTCTTGTTAAATTTTCGCGTCTTTAATTATGATAACTAAACTGCTAATTTGCTACACAATAGGACGACCATTTTCAAAGCCTTTTTTATTTTGGCGGTCGGATGGATGGATTAATGGAGAGCGATCGATGCATGGATCTTAGGCATGGGCGAGTACAGAGAAGGAAAGAAGACCACATCACAGCTTCTGTAGTCTTGTTCAATGGTGTACGCTCCGACAAACTCAAAAGGGGATGTTGTCGAGTAGTTGTTTTCGTGTTTAGCATTTCGACTCCATGTGATGAACACATGTAAACCTCACTTAATGTAAACCTCACTTAACATACGGAAAAGTGGAATTTCCATGTTTTACTGATTGCGGTCAAAACATATGTTGTGGCATGTCTTTGGTATAGTCTCCAACGAGGACTCAAAACCTATGTCTGTGTTGAGGTCAAAACAAAGTTTGTGGAAACTCTATGAAATAGTTTCAAACGGTACTCAAAACCTATGTTTGACAGTAGTAGACATTAACAGAACGCATTTTGATGCAGGGTGAGGTTTTATTTTTGGATACTCGCATTGGCATAAACTATAGTTGTTTGTATTGGAGTTTGTATTGGAGTTTAACATTATTTTATGCCATTTTGAGCCAGTCAGTTTATCTATCCACACATTGCCTGGGCAGGTTTATACACAAGCAGTTCACATTCTTACGCCAGAAACTGACAACTAGCATTCTTGAATCAACGGCCGTAGAAAAGATTTCACGATCAATCTCCACGAAAGAATGTTGCCGACCCCGGCAGGTATCGAACCCGCGTTCTCCTGATCACCAGTCAGACACGCATCCGACTGAGCTACCGAGGCCAGCTATAACCCGGCAACTTGTGTAAAATATATTGTATGGTATTGTGTCAGTACGTTCAATATTATGTTATAGATATAAATTGATAATTTGTTAAAATAAAAAATAATTGAAACAAATATCTTAGAGTCATTCTTACTCTAAACCAAGCCATTACGCACCAAAGTTACCCGTCACTTGTAAAATCAGCTTTAAAACAATTCAACACACAAAATTCAATTCGTACCTATTTTTGAAGAACTGGGTACGAAATGACCAAAACTGATTCCCAGAAAAAAATAAAAGTGGGTACGAAATGACCAAAGTGGGTACGAAATGACCAAAATGGGTACGAAATGACCAAAATAAAAACTAAAACGGGTACGAAATGACCAAAATGGTACGAAATGACTTGGGTACGAAATGACTAGGGTACGAAATGACTGGAAACCGACCGTCCATGCTAATAAACCCTATTGGTTTCATTGGGCGACAGGGCTTGAGATGTCATTTCATCTCAATGTCGGGTAAAAGTCCCACAAAATTGGAAGCAACGTCTCCAAAATGACCTTTACAGTGTTGACGGGGACGTTAAACCTCAAATCAAACAAACAAACAAACAAGGCTCTTATAACTTCACTTTATTATCGATATGCACGAAAGTATGGTGCTGGTTTTACCATATAAAAGTGGAGTTCATGGGGGTCAGAATTTGATAGGCGTGTTTTCGTGATGTGATCTACTTTACAATCGACCTTCAAACTGTGAGATCACTGCTGTAGCTGATCTATTTCTTAAAGGAATGAATTTCATTTTTGTGGATTTTATTGATGTGTAAACTCCGGCGAATCATTCACAAAACTGCATGAAGCACGAAGGGAAGGCTTTATGCTAAGTTTGTGAGTGATTCGCCGGAGTTTATACATCAATAAAAACCAGACAAATGATAAGTCATTCCTTATAATTCCAGCTATGTCATCGAAATATTAAAAATGCAACCAAAAAGGTATTTTTTTAGGAATTCTTTCGAAAGCGTAACAATGAACTTACCAACGGCCACGGCGGAATTATTATTCAGTTAGAAGCTGCCATCTTTGAAAGAAACCCAAGCGGAAAAAACGTCAAGTCTTTAAATTCAGTTTATTTGTCTTCTAACATTTACGTTTTCAAAAGTTTTCCATCTTTTAATCGAACGCTTTTGGCGTCGTTCATGTACAATGACGTAACGCGCGGGTTCTATATAAACGTGCTCTTTGACGTCGCTGTCGCTTTGTTTGAGATTCTTGCTCATGGAATTTATAAAAACTTTTATTTAAACCAATCAAATCGCTCAAAATGTATAAGATGATGCAGAGTTGGAATTATTTAGTAGTAAAAAGCTAGGTTACCTTCCCTTAACACCTGGTTCCTCTACATAAGGTTCTGGTAAGAATCTTTCTTGTGAAGTCTTGGAGTTGTTGTGAACATAACCCGATGGTGCATGCCAGCCCCTTGCCTCACCTTGGTAGAAAAATAAACAACATGCTAAAAACGTGAAGTCATCCTGCTTCAAAACATAGGTTGTGGCACTCGTTAGAACCGCCTCAATGAGGCGGTTCTAACGAGCACCCACAACCTATGTTTGCCAATCTGCCAATCTCTTGACAAAGGCAAAGAAGTGCGCGCAGTGTTTTGCGATATAAGCTGCATGTGAGCAACTTATGAGCTGCAGATAAGCAACTTATACGCTCTACTATGATGGGAGTAATAGGTTTGTGTTAGTGAACTTGCTTTTGCGTACATAATTTGTCATGTCTTAACTTGTATTGGACAGGAGACAATAAAATTATCTTATCTTATCTTATCTTATCTTATATTATCTTATCTTATCTTATCTTATCTTATCTTATCTTATCTTATCTTATCTTATCTTATCTTATCTTATCTTATCTTATCTTATCTTATCTTATCCAGGTGGTGTGAAATACCTTTTCCATGCGCTGGTACATGAATACACGCACTTGTTAAGTGATGTAAATTTTGATTGAGATACATGGTTGCGGATTTCCCAGAAAACAGCATTTGACATCTCATGCAAATTGTCTCCTATGCAGGCAATTTGCATGAGATGTCGAGTCCTGTTTTCTGGGAAAAATAAGAAAAAAATATCAACAGTTTGTCGTCTGCTGAGTTAACCTAGAGAGCGTTAAATGGTAAACATGTTAAAATCCTAAGTGCAAATCAAATAACGTTAACCCGTATATAACAATGGAGTATTCCCCTAATGAGTTTAGAGTGAGCCATTTCCAGTTATAGGGGTGTCAGGTTAGTTTTGTTGGTGATAAGTTTTACAAAAATGTTCAAACTTTAGACTCAGATCAGACGCTACACTATTTGCTACACTATTTGCCAATGTCACAAAATGGGCCGCTAGGCATATATGGGTCGACTGACAATAGCTATTTTAACGTATTTTGGCTATTACCAGTTGACTGGCAATAGATATTTAAATGCATTTTAGCTGTTATCAAGCGAGTGGCAGATCCCATTTCGAAGGGTTTTTTTTTTTTTTGGCTTTTGCAAGTTCCCTGGCAATAGCAATGTTCCCTGGCAATAGCAATGCATTTTACTTTATTTTATATTTTTACTTTATTTCATTTTTACGGCCTGTAAAGAGTGAGTGTTTCAGTTTTACGTCCCACCAACAGCTAAGGTCATACGGAGACAGGACCTCGGTTTAAAGACTCATCCGAAAGTCTGGAGAAGCCCGGGATCGAACTACGGCCTGTAAATAATCACGAAATCGTACCTTAAAAACCACCACCGTAAAACTGGGGTTAACAGGGGTAAACATTGATTTCTCTTATTTATTCGCAAAAACCTGGATTGTGGGTACTCAATACAATCTATATTTTGCCGGTAGAAATGTGAAAAAAAAACAAAAAACAAATCTCTGAAAATTTTCATTTTTTGGTGGTAAAATTGTCAATATATTTGAATAGGCATGTTCGTAATGTGAGCCCGTTGTTAAGAGAAAACCGCAGTACCCTGAGAGTATCGCGTTTATAAATTTGTGCAACTTGCCTATTCAAATATATTGAAAAATTTTCTATCAAAAGCTGAACCTTTTCAGGCCAAAAATCCGATATTTTTCATATTTCTGTTTTAAACATAGATTGTAGTACGCTCGGCGGTTCTAACGAAAACACACAATCTATATTTTTGAACAGAAATAAGAAAAATAAGTTTTAGCCCTATACCTCAGTCTTACTATATAAAAGTGGGGTTTGAAGGGGTCAAAATTAATATAGGCGTGTTTTCGTGATGTAATGAATCTCTTGTAAGCCTCAGTTTAAAGACTCCTCCTAGAGGAGCAGAATTATCTAGGTCCTCATTGTTTTCAACGATGAGTTTTAGAGTATAATCCGCAGACACCAAAAGCAGACGACAATTGTTGTGACTGGAATGTTAAGGGGAAAACGTGTCATGGCATAATAATGAATGACGTGAGGGTCATCACGTGAACAAGTCCGTGAAATGAACACCCCCTTTACCCCTCTTTATACAGAGAAACTGGGGTTTATGGGGGTATACATTATTTTTGTGATTTTTGCTTCAAAACATAGGTTGTGGCACTCGTTAAAACCGCCTCAATGAGGCGGTTCTAACGAGCACCCACAACCTATGTTTGCCAATCTGCCAATCTCTTGACCAAGGCAAAGAAGTGCGCGCAGTGTTTTGCGATATAAGCAAGGCATTTGATAGAGTGTGGCACCGAGGCCTTCTCTATAAGCTTGAATCTGCTGGGATCTCTGGTTCTTTCCTGGCATGGCTTAAGGACTTTTTGAACGACAGGAAACAGAGAGTTGTATTACCTGGATCTGCTTCTTCGTGGGCAGCTCTTAAAGCAGGTGTACCGCAGGGATCTATTTTAGGCCCCATTCTTTTTCTTATCTATATTAATGACATTGTAGACGATATTCACTCTTGCGTACGGCTATTTGCCGACTATACCAGCCTTTATATTATTGTAGATAATCCTATACATGCGGCTGATGAACTGAATGCAGATCTCGCAAAAATACATTCGTGGGCGACTAAATGGCTTGTATCTTTCAACCCGGCGAATCGCCTTGAAAACCAGGGATCGCAGGATCGATACCGGGCTTCTCCAGACTTTCGGATGAGTCTTTAAACCGAGGTCCCGTCTCCGTATGACCTTAGCTGTTGGTGGGACGTAAAACTAAAACTCACTCACTCACTCAACCCGGCGAAATCTGACTCCATGGTATTATCACGGAAACATAATAAACCCCTTCATCCACCGCTTAACATGAACCAGCAATTGATTGATGATGTGAACTTTCACAAACACTTAGGTCTTACATTCTCAGAGGACTGTTCCTGGCACGACCATATAGAACTCGTGAAAGCAAAAGCATGGCTTCGCATAAATATTATGCGAAGACTGAAATTCCAGCTTGATAGAAAGTCTCTTCAAACAATATTTATAGCTTTTGTAAGACCACTTCTAGAATATGCTAATGTTGTTTTGGATAATTGCACTCAGCAAGAGTCAAACGATTTGGAAAAAATCCAAAATGAAGCTGCTCGTATTGTCACAGGAGCAACTAAACTTGCATCAATCCAATCACTTCTATCTGACACAGGGTGGGAAAGTCTTGCATCTAGAAGAGAAAAACATAAACTCATCCTCTACTATAAGATGGTTAACAATATGACCCCCGAATACCTCTCTTCACTTGTACCACCAACTGTTGGCAGTATATCGCGATATAATTTGCGTAATGAGACGAACCTTCAGACAGTTCCTGCAAGATCTCAACAATACTATAACTCATTTCTTCCTTCAACTACGCGAATTTGGAATAATCTTCCGGAAGATACTAAGAACTCACCATCTGTAGCAACTTTTAAAAACAAACTTAATAATAATATTAGCAAACCCCCACGATACTACCAAATTGGTTCACGACTAGAAAAATTTATCATGCTCGATTACGACTGAACTGTAGCTCTTTACGCCAACATCTTTTTCAGAAAAATATTATTGACAATCCTTTATGTGAATGTGGCATAGTTGAAAACACTTCACATTTTTTCTATTTTCTTATATGGTAGTACTGACCTGCCAGAGGATCAAAACGAAGACATCTTTTTAGCTGTGCAAGATTACATACTAAAAACTAAACGCTTTTGTTAGTTCGTTCGACTGTTTAAACGTTCGAACTGTCTTTAAAATTAATTAGTTTTGACAACAAGCGTTTATATGGCATAAACTACGTTAAAGAAAATTTAGATGCGCTACTTTTAAACACACACACACACACACACACACACACACACACACACACACACACACACACACACACACACACACACACACACACACACACACACACACACACACACACACGTCGGACATATATTGTAAACATTAAATCCAGCTTTATACAGGTTTATTGCTGAATGTTGTCCATAATATAATGAACTTTAACTATTACAAAACTGGCTATATGTTCCACTCCCCGTGGAGCCCCAACCAACTATCTACTATATTTATGTTTACTCAGTTATAAAAGTGTGAGTAATTTTGACAATTATTGAATGACAATTACAATATGATTGTACACACAATAGTATTGCAAACACTTGGGATACAGATTCGAATAAGTCACTGGACTTTTTTCGGAATCCCATTTGTATAGTGGTTGTATTGTAATCGTATTCTATACTGTTTTGTATATTTACTATGTATTATGCAAATGAAATAAAGTTTAAACCAACCTATGTTTGCATTATTTGTAAAAAAAATATCACGGAATTTCATAAGAAAAATGGCCATTTTGAGGTGTGAAAATTTCACTATATCGCACGGGTGTTTTATCGTGATGTAACATTTGTTCCGTACCAGACAGACCTAATCCGAGAGTTTTGTTTGATTGTTTGATTTTAGGTTAACGTCCTCGTCAACACTATGTAGGCCATTTTGGAGACGTTGCTTCCAATTGTAACGGACTTTACCCAACATTCATCACGTGAACAAGTCCGTGAAATGAACACCTCCCCCCCACACACACTAAACCCCACTTTATACAGATAAAACTGGGATTTGCGGGGGGTGGGGGGAGTGGGGGGGGGTAAGCATTATTTTTCTTATTTCTGCTCCAAAACATAGGTTGTGGGTTCTCGTTAGAACCGCTTCATTGAGGTGATTCTAACGAGCACCCACAACCTATATTTGCGGTTTAAAGAAAAAAAAAGTATCACGGAATTTCATAAAAAGTAGCCATACTGAAGATGTCATTACGATAACTGACCAACGGGCCTCCGTGGCCAAGTGGATAAGAGCGCTGACTCTTAGTCATTAGGTCTCTCACCGCCGTAGGTTCGAGCCTCGCTCGGGCCACGTGTGAGACGCCAAGTTCTGCAACGGAAGGTCACGTGGTTTTTCTCCGGGTACTCCGGTTTTCGCCCACCTCTGATTAACGATCGGCTCGATATGAGTGAAATAATCTTGAAAGGGCCGTAAAACCAACCCCCCCCCCAAAAAAAAAGATAACTGACCCGTGCGACATAGTGCATTTTTCACATCTCCGAAATGACTACTTTTTGTCGCGCCTGCTATAAGCATGGCGCGATATAGGCGCCCGGTTTTCCGTCCGTTCGTCCGTCCGTTTGTCAAGGCGTCAACATTTGCGACCACCCTAGAGCGTTCACCCTAATTGTCAAGTTTATTTCTCAAGAACTATAAGATCTTCATTAATGATACTTGGTACAAACTTGTATCTGGGGATGACAACTTACATGCAAGCATCCATATTTGACCTTGACCTACATTTCATGGTTCACTGACTTTGAAAAATATTGCGACCACCCTAGCGTTCACCCTAATGGTCAAGTTTATATCTCAAGAACTATAAGAGCTTTATTAATGATGCTTGGTACAAACTTGTATCTTGGTATGGCAACTTAAATGCGAGCATCCATATTTGACCTTGACATATATTTCATGGTTCACTGACTGTGTAAAATATTGCGACCACCCTAGCGTTCACCCTAATGGTCATGTTTATTTCTCAAGAACTATAAGAGCTTCATTAATGATACTTGGTAAAAACTTGTATCTGTGGATGGCAACTTAAATGCAAGCATCCATATTTGACCTTGACCTACATTTCATGGTTCACCGACATTGTAGATATTGCGACCACCATAGCGTTCACCCTAAATGTCAAGTTTATTTCTCAAGAATCATTAGAGCTTAGTGATACTTAGTACAAGCTTGCATTTGAGAATGGAAACTTTTGTGCAAGCATCTATGTTTGACCTTGACCTACATATCATGGTTGGGTGACTTTGCGCCCCCACAGGCGCGACATAGCCTTCGGCGGAATTCTTATCTGATGAAAAGTATTGATATTTTTCTTATAAATGATGCAAAACATAGGTAGTGGGTGCGGTTCTAACGAGTACCCACAACCTTTGTCTTGGAGAAGAAATAAGAACAAATAATGTATACCCCCGTAAACCTCAGTTTCCTCTATATAAAGTGGGGTTTAGTGGGGTCTTTATTTCACGGACGTGTTCACGTGATGTGAAAAAAATGCACTGTGTCGCACGGATGTGTTGTCGCACAGATGTGTTGTCGTAATGTTGAGACGATTCAGAAATGCCATCTCAATCCCTGCTCACGAAGGAAACCAATATGGTTTGTATACTGTACATGGACGCGCCGACTCGCACCACTTTGCCTGGACAGGCTTAGACCTTCTAAGCGTTTTATCAGTACTCGTGTGCGGCCAGATTCAGCTCTGCATGACAGCATCTTGCAGCCCAAACAATTTCTCCAAGCCACTATGGGCAGGGGTAAATTAGTCTGTCAGTTATACGGATAAACTTGTGTTCGGTCTTGTCTAGGATCAAATTAACTTTTAACTCCTGCCCTGCTGTTCACGACAACCCCTATCTTTGCAAACAGTGTAGATCCAGATCAGCTGGCTTCTGATCAGGATCTACACTGTTTGACATTCAGTTTATGAAAGTGTAGGAATAAATTACATCAAGTAATCTGATTGGTTCAAAGTCAGAGATGGGTGTGGCTAAAATGAATATTCAGCAGGATAAGGGTTAAGAAGACAGTCACAAGACTTGTTGTCTGTTTTTTGTTTGCTGCTTACTTTCAAAGTCATTTTTGGAAACAGTGTGGACCCAGATAAGACTTCTCCTATAGGAGCAGTATGAACCCAGATTAGGCTGCTCCTTGAAATGCAGTCTGGTCAGGTCTATATTGCTTGTTTGAATGCAGAGGTATGTTTGAAAAGTTTGCAAGAAGACGCGGCAGACAACATAGACAACATTTTGAAATACACTTGTTATTTTTGGCATCTCAAGGGTAAATATACTTAAGAGCGAACACAAATCTGGGCTTGGTATTATGTATGATTTGAGGTTTAACGTCCCCGTCAACACTGTAAAGGTCATTTTGGAGACGTTGCTCCCAATTTTGTGGGACTTTTACCCGACATTGAGATGAAATGACATCTCAGGCCCTGTCGCCCAATGAAACCAATAGGGTTTATTAGCATGGACGGTCCGCCTCGCACCGCGGTTCCTGGACAGGCTTAGATCCTCTAAGCGGTTTACCAGTACTAGTGTGCGAGCCGGATTCAGCTCTGCGTGGAAGCATCATGCAGCCCATATATTTCTTCAAGCCCCTATGAGCGGGGGCTTGGTAAAATAAGTTCCATCTGCGAAGAGTATAGATCTGGGGCCAACTGTTCAAACTAACGACATCGTTAGTTAACATATCGTTAAATCTTTGATTTGATATTGCAAAATATGCCAGTATTTTTTGCAGAAAAAAGTGTTCACTTTTTCAGCAAAAATACCAAAATTTTATATATTGTACTTGCTAGAACGGTGAACAGTTTGACCACTGTCGAGCTTGTTAAGCTAACGAGGCTTGGAACAACTGGGCTCTGGACCAGATAATCGAGCCCATTCGACTTGAAAAAGTAATATGAGGGTCATGTGCACTGATGAGGCATACCCGTCGAAACTAGCCTAGCAACCCGGCTTTTGCAGCTGTGCGCGGCCCGCGACCAATGAAAAACGTCGGTTTTCGAAAGAACATAGACTTGACCAATAACCAGACCGATGATTACATTACGATAACACACCCGTGCGACATAGTGCATTTTTCACATCTCCAAAATGGCTACTTTTCTGATGAAAGTCCTTGATATTTTTTTTATAAATGTTCAAAACATAGGTTGAGGGTGCTCGTTAGAACCGCCTCAGTGAGGCGGTTCTAATGAGTACCCACAACGTATGTCTTGGAGCAGAAATAAGAAAAATATTGTGTACCTCCGTAAACCCCAGTTTTCTCTATATAAAGTGGGGTTTAGAGGGAGGGGTCTTCATTTCACGGACTTGATCAAGTGATCTAACAGAAATTGTCCTAATCGCCCGACATTGACGGGCCGTGCGTTTCCAGAAAGTTTCGTTCTTGATTTTTATGATTTTGGATGTTTTCAATCTTTATAACCTTATTACATATTTAATACAGTAAGCCTGCCAAAAATGGAGACTAATACTGCTTTAAAAGGCTTAATTATTCTTTATTTGTGTTGTCTGCACACAGTGTCATCTGGTCAGAAACCACCTTTGGGACTGTTCAAAAGTGGTCTTTAAAGACCACTTTTGAACAGTCCTAAAGGGATCTTAATATAAGAATTTTACTGTACGTAAAATTGATTTATTGTGTTGGGGTTTCACGAAACGTCAACCAGAGTGGATAATTTGGTGTCGTCTTCCAGAGAAAGGGAGAAAAGAGATTTTTTTTTTGGTTTTACGACCTTTTCAAGATTATTTCAATCATATCGAGCCGATGTTAATCAGAGGTTGGCGAATACCGAAGTACCAGGAGAAAAAACCACCTGACCATCCGTTGCAGAGCTTGGCGTCTTGCATATGACCCGAGCCAGGCTCGGACCCGCAGCAGTGAGAGTCCTAATAATAGTCCACTGTAGGCCACGGAGGTCTGCGAGTATAGAGATAGCATAGATGGTGAAAGTAAGGTACATGGAAGACAGAGGAAAGGGAATGAAAGAGAAGAAACGGAAGAAAGAAAATCAGTTATCCGCTACACTTATAGTTCGAACAATTTGACATGATACTGACCTTTATGCAAGGAATAGATTAGTCAATGTTATCGCTTAATACCTCGGCGTTCGTAAACACCTCGTGAATTTTCGGCATCTCGTGAATTGCGACCCATTTACCGATCTCTATGTATTGAATAACAGGGAGACGGCGAAGATAAAATCATGCATTCATTCGGTTGTGGAATTATGTTAATAGAGTTCACCAATCTCAAGTCAATTTGTTCGAACTTTACCTGCCTTGGATAGTAGGTCTTGTCCAACTGAAGGCCAAATCAGTTGGACACCCCGTTAGTTTGAACACGTATATATTACAGGCTAATTTTAAGAAACTTTCATCATATCTGGATCCTTTATTTGTTTATGCCCAGTCAACACTATTTAGATTATATCGAGCCAATCGATTTCCCTAACCACACTTCGTCCGGGCAGGCTTATATATAAACGGCTAATCAGTACAGTGCAACTTCTTGCGTTAGAAACTGACAACTGCCCTTCTTGAATCAGCGGAATGGGGAGAATGACTTTAGAACAAATTTCATGATCAGCCTCCATTTTGAATAAATGTGAAAAGCTAGATCAGCAATATTTTCCATTATATTTACAGGAGAAACACATTTTCCCCAATAGCAGTGTATACTCGCAACGAAATGAATTCTCATTCAAAAAGATGTCCACTCTTCGAGGAAAGATTTTGATCCTAAGGAACAATTCTTCCCTTTCAGGGGAATGGGTACGCCTTCAGGGGAGTCGACTCCTTCAAAAGTATTGTTGTCTCCCTTGTTAATAGGGGTCAACTCTTAAAGGAAAGAATTTGCTCCTCGAATTTGCTCTAGGAGCAAATTTGTTTCTTTAAGAGTAGACCCCTTTTTCAGTGGGACAGAGCTTATAGAAAAGCGAACAGAAAGTTCTGAAAGTTGTCTCCCTTTGAAAATTGGCGAAACAATCTGCTAGGTGTTCAAATTCCCCTATGCTTGGAAGTAGTAGCCTCCCATAGACATGTATCCAGTCCACGTTTAACAACTCACCCACTCTATACATAACGCCAATAAGTACAACGATGAAGGCCATTCCACCAGCCCACATAAACGCATCGTGTCTGTCTCTAATGCCATATTTCCTTACTGCGTTCTTCTCTTGCACCTTCATGAATAAATAGACAATCAAACAATCAACTAATTAATCGACCGATCGATCAATCAATCTATTTTTAAATTACCCAATCAAAAAATAAATCAAAGAATCACTCAATCAACCGATCGATCGACCAGTTAATCAATCAATCAATCAATCGATCAACCGATCGATCAATCGATCGATCAATAAACCAATCGATCGATCGCTCAACCAGTAAATCGATCGATCGATCGACCAATCAATCAGCGAATAAAAAGGTAACCCTTTGTCACGCTACGTGCACTGCAAGTCTGCATTGTTCAAACTGTTCCTATATCTTGACGGTAACGTTGTTTCAACGTGGAATTAACGTTTAATCAACATTGTGCTCCTCGCCGTTTGGATTTGTTAATGTAAATGGCGAAAGCCAGGGGCACCATGTGACAAGGTGTTGATGGTACGTAAAATGGTCCTCATCCGACCGTAAGTATTAATACACAGATTGTCAAGAAGAATATATGGTTGAGTGTTTTGATATAAAGCCTAAGACATGAATGGGTCGGTGACCCCCCCCCCCGCCCACCTCACGCCTACCGGGGCTTGAAGAAATAGATGGGCTGCATGATGCATCCACGCGGAGCCGAAACCGATCGCACATGAGTAGTGGTAAACCGTTTAGAGGATCTAAGCATGCCCATGCAAAGCGGTGCGAGTCGGACCATCCATGCTTATAAACCCTATTGGTTTCATTGGGCGACAGGGCTGGAGATGTCATTTCATTTCAATGTCGGGTAGAAGTCCCACAAAATTGGAATCAACGTCTCCAAAATGACCTTTACAGTGTTGACGGCGGGCCCCCCACCCACACCGCCCCCCCCCCCCCCCCCCTCTGCGTCTTATAATAAAGATTGATTGTGCTGGATTTTAGCGACATGTCAACCCTTGGTGGGGATATTTTCTCCCAAGAAAGGGAGAAAAGAGATAGAAGCATTTTTTTTTTGTTTTATGGCCCGTTCAAGCTTATTTCACTAATTTCGAACCGATGGGTGAAAACCGGTGCACACGGAGAAAATAATAAAACCTTCTGTTGCAAAACCTGGCGCGAACCACAGTCAACAGGGGAATAAAAGGAAAGACAGGACACATAGTAAAATGAATGGAACTGTAGATTTAAGACATAACTACATTTCCCATTTTCCCTTACCTGCTGCAAGGACAGCAGGCCTTGTCCAACTGTAGGCCAATATCAATGGACGCTCGAGTCATCACGACAACACGTGCAATTGAGGCGGTTCTAACGAGTACCCACAACCTATGCTTTAGAGCAAAAATAAGACTAATAGCGTATACCCCCATAACCCCAAGTTTTTTTCGATATAAAGTCGGGTTTAGGGGTGTTCATTACATGCATTTGTTCACATGTGACACTAAATTCTCAAAAACCCCGCCTCACCAAACCAACACCCTCTCCGCATTATCAGAAAAAGCAATACTTTATATGGTTTAGGGATCTGAACGGTTTCGTATGGGAGAGGGTGGGCCATTCCCCTTGATGACTCATGATGGGTGTCAGTGAATGCTTCTTATTATCAGGAACAACAATTATATGGATTAGGGGTTGCAGTCTATACGATGTCTGAGATATTAAACCTTAGGTGGGAGGTAACCCTGTCGATGTCAGTTTTTGCTTCTGATGATATTGAACAACGATATAGGGTCTGAATGGTTTCTGAGATATTAAGCCTTATATGGACTGTATGGAGTGGCGCATACCCATTGGGAACCCCTGGTGGGCCTTCTCAAGACAATCAACACTATATATAGTTTACGGGTGTCATCGCGGTCTGAACAGTTTATGAGATATTACGATATTATGAGTGGGGGGTGGGGCATATCCCCGAGGGTCCACCGGTCGTTGTCATCATAAAGAGCACCAATAAAGTGGTTTACGCTTAGGGATTTGAACAATTTCTGACATATTAAGCCTTATTATTATCTGGAGGGGATTGGGCATACCTCCTGGGGACCTAATGTCTGTGACCTTATGGCCATAATATAAAATTGCACTTGTTAAAGATACAATCACATATCAAAGGTCTTAGCTTTCTGGTTTCTGACAAAACGAGTTCTAAAGATTTCCCATGTACGGATCTATGTAAAACAAAATATCTCTGCGGCGGGACGGGTCATATTTGACCCCGGGGCTGTAATTTGTAAAGTCTTGGTAGAGTTCTATATATGAAACAACAAAGCAATTATCAAAGACATTTTCTGGTTTCAGACATTCAAATTTAATGGGCCTGTGCAAACAAAGTGGCCCATTGGGGCAGGGTCATTTTCGCTCCTAATACAATAATTTGAACAGCCTTGATGGATGTTTAGCCTGCCAAATATCAAAGATTGGGTCATCTGGTTTAAGATAATGAGATTTTAAAAGGGGATACCTTTTATAAGTGAAAATAAAACAAGTGGGTCTCGGGGCGGAACTATTTTTTGGCCTCAGTGCTACATGTATAATTTGAACATGTTTAGTTTTGTTTGATTTGAGATTTAAAGTCCCCGTCAACATTGTATAGGTCATTTTGGAGACGTTGCTTCCAATGTTGTGGGATTTTTACCCGACATTGAGATGAAATGACAACTCAAACCCTGTCGCCCAATGAAACCAATAGGGTTTATAAGCACTGACGGTCCGACTCGCACCGCTTTGCCTGGGTAGGCTTAGATCCTCTAAGCGGTCTATCAGTACTCGTGTGCGGGCCGGTTTCAGCTCTGCGTGGAAGCATCATGCAGATCATCTATTTCTTCAAGCCCCGATGGGCGGGAGCTTGTTGAACAACGATATAGGGTCTGAATGGTTTCTGAGATATTAAGCCTTATATGGACTGTATGGGGTGTCGCTAGGCCATTGGGAACCCCTGGTGCACCTTCTCAAGATAAGAACACTATATATAGTTTACGGGTGCCATCGAGGCCTTAACAGTTTATGAGATATTACGCCTTACTTGAACTTGAAGGGGTTGGGGTGGGGTGGGGGTGGGGGTGGGGGCATATCCCCGAGGGTCCACCGGTCGTTGTCATGGAATGCATCTTATCATAAGGAGCACCAATAGAATGGTTTACGCGTAGGGGTTTTAACAATTTCTGACATACTAAGCCTTATTTATCTGGAGTGGGTGGGGCATACCTCCTGGGGACCTAATGTCTGTGACCCTATGGCCATAATATAAAATTGCGTTTGAAGTCCACTTAATAAAGATACAACCACATATCAAAGGTCTTAGCTTTCTGGTTTCCCACACGAGTTCTAAAGATTACCCATGTACGGGTCTATGTAAAACATAGTATCTCTGCGGTGGGGCGGGTCATATTTGACCCCGGGGCTGTATTTGTACAGTCTTGGTGGAGGTCTATATATGAAACAACAAAGCAAATATCAAAGGCTTTTCTGGTTTCAGATATTAAAATTAAATGGGCCGGTGCAAACCAAGTGGTTTGAGTCATTTTCTCTCCCAGTACAATAATTTAAGCCATCTGGTTTAAGACAAGGAAATTTTAAATGGGGATACCTTTTACAAGTGAGTGAGTGATTGTTTGACCAACAGCTAAGGTCATATGGAAACGGGACCTCGGTTTAAAGACTCATCCAAAAGTCTGGAGAAGCCCGGGATCGATCCTGCGATCCCTGGTTCACGAGGCGAGTAGCGTAACCACTGCACCACGGAGGCTTCTACCTTTTATAAGTGAAAATAAAACAAGTGGGCCCCATTTTTTCGCCTCAGTCCTACAAGTATAATTTGAACAAGTTTAGTTTTGTTTGATTTGAGGTCCCGACATTGAGATGAAATGACATCTCAAACCCTGTCGCCCAATGAAAGCAATAGGGTTTATAAGCATTGACGGTTCGACTCGCACCGCTTTGCCTGGACAGGCTTAGATCCTCTTAGCGGTTTACCAGTACTCGTGTGCGGTCGGTTACAGCTCAGCGTGGAAGCATCATGCAGCCAATCTATTTCTTCAAGCCCCGATGGGCGGGGGTGAACAAGTTAAGTAGAGGTACAATAATTCAAGTTAGGTTAGAATATTTTTTAAAGTTTTGCCCCATGTCAGTCTTGGTAAAACAAGTAACCCCTGGGGCGCCTGGACTATTCTGGAACAAGGTGGCAGATGTCTACCAGATGAAGTTTTTGGTCTGGGTCTTGAAGTTTCAAACAAGAAAAAATGTTCCAAATGAGTCCATGTAAAACTGATTTATAATAAGAAATTACGATAACACACCCGTGCGGCAGAGTGCATTTTTTCACATCTCCAAAATGACTACTTTTCTGACGTAAATTCATGATAATTTTTCTTATTTATTCTGCAAGCATTGGTTGTGGTTGCTCGTTAGAACCGCCTCATTGAGGCACGCTATATTTTAAAGTAGAAATAAGAAAAATTGCGTTTAACCCCGTAAACCCTAATTTTGTCAATATAAAGTGGGGTTTAGGGTGTGTTCATTTCACGGACTTGTTCACGTGATGCTCCAGGAAAGGAGGGGTAATGAGGATAACGTCGGGATATTTTTGTCTTGCACACCAGACAAGGAAATCCGTGATTTTACCCTGGGATAGAAATTTATGTTCTGACCCTGGTATTCCGACCCCAAATCGAATATAATCGCGTGTTTGATAAATGCACTGGTTGATTAAAACCTCATGCGCGGCGTCGTCATGCGTGACGTCACTAAACATTCCTGTTCTGTCATCACAAAATGGCGGACGACGGTAACCGAAGTGACAGAGCATTAAAAATTCGCAATAGAAATGGAAGGTATGCAAGAAAAAGAATCCAATATGGGTGTGAAGGGTGGATAGAAAAATCCGTCCCTCGGGATCACTGTCCGGCATCACTCGGCAAGCCTCGTGATGCCGGACAGTGACCCTTGGGACGGATTTTTCTATCCACCCCTCACACCCATATAAGATTCTTATAGTCTTATTACTCTAAAGACTTATCTTTTAACAGAAAAGTACATGCATAAGAGAGAAACACTATGGTTTCTACCAGACATATGTTCTATAAAAGGGTTATCCTTTGGAAGCAAGGAATACACCACAGAACTGGAAAGTATGGAGTGTACATATTTTCTGGGCCAGACTAGCTAGTTTCGGCCAATTAGGCCTCACCAGTGGCCCTCAAATAGTTTCAAAATTCCACATTGGAATCAATGATCCCAAAAGGACAAGAAAGTATAAACAACACTATGATGCAGGGCAGGGAGACATTGTACGGCCGCCACACATTCCCAAACATCAGCTGTAGTGACGTTAAATATGTTCTATAAAAGAGATATCCTTTGCAAGCAAGGAATTCTTGGTATTTGGTAAACTTGGTACCTGTATTTTCCTATTTGCTAAGAAGAAGTCTTTCTTCTTAGACGGGGAAATAAATCTCTTTAGCTGGAACTACGTTTTGTACAAGATACCACGTTTGCAGTGAAATCATAATATGCAAACGCAGGAAAGTTTCAGTCACGTCGACGTTATTCATGACGCCATTGGAATGGCGTCTGGGACGATATCAACAGATGATCAGAATGCGTGACGTTTGAGTCGGATGCAGCGTTTAAACAAAGTCAAGATCAGTTTATGGAAGTGCATGCAATATACAGATTATTCATTTCTCCTATTTGAAATAGGGAGGTAAAACAATGCGATAAAGAAACGAGTGCGAACCTATTTGAAATATGGGATTTATAAACCAATCCATTATAGAAACTCGTGCTTCGCGCTCGTGTCTTTAGTGGACTGTTTTACCTCCCTCGGTTTATAAATCCCATATTTCAAATAGGAGAATAAATAAACTCTCAATTTTCCTTGTTACTCCACTTTTTCTGCAGCTTTTCTTTGTTTAATGTCCCCGTCAACACTGTAAAGGTCATTTTGGAGACGTTGCTTCCAATTTTGTGGGACTTTTACACGACATTGAGATGAAATGACATCTCAAGCCCTGTCGCCCAATGAAACCAATAGGGTTTATAAGCATGGACATGGACTCGCACCGCATTGCCTGGGCAGACTTAGATCTTCTAAGCGGTTTACCAGTACTTGTGTGCGGGTCGGTTTTCAGCTCTGCGTGGCAAATTCATGCAGCCCATCTATTTCTTCAAGAAAAACATTACGAAAACACGTCTATACAAAAATATCGTAAACTAAACCGCCGAAAAAACGAAAATGTTAAGATGAAAAATGATGATATTTTTCTTATTCGAGGCGATTCTAACGAGTTACCACAATCCATATTTTGCGCAGCAATATGAAAAAGATCAACTTTTTTTTTCTGAAAAGTTTCATTTTTTTTGTGTGGTAAAATTGGCGTGTTTTCGTAATGTAAGAATTCGGACTTACTGCGACATCATGGTGATCAGGTTGGTTTGAGCATGCCATCATATGCTTAAGAAGAAAAAAATGTATTCCTGTGGCTTACATACGGAACCCGGGAAGGGACATGATTTTTTATTTTTATTATGTTGTGCGAACAAGATAATATCTTGAGCGGACAAGATATTATCTTGTTCGGACAACATATTATCTTGTGCGGACAAGATATTATCTTGTGCGGACAAGATATTATCTTGTTCGAACAACATATTATCTTGTGCGAACAAGATAATATCTTGTCCGCACAAGATAATATCTTGTCCGCACAAGATAATATCTTGTCCGCACAACATATTATCTTGTTTGCACATCATAGACCTTGGGAAGTTGTGCGAACAAGATATTATCTTGTGCGGACAAGATATTATCTTGTTCGGACAACATATTATCTTGTGCGCACAAGAAATTATCTTGTGCGGACAAGATAATATCTTGTGCGCACAAGATAATAAGTTGTGCGAACAAGATAATATCTTGTCTGCACAAGATCTATGTTGTGCAGACAAGATATTATCTTGTGCGGACAAGATAATATCTTGTTCGCACAACTTAATATCTTGTGCGGACAAGATAATATCTTGTCTGCACAAGATAATACGTCTACTTATAAAATAAAAAAAAAATCATGTCCCTTCCCGGGTTCCGTACTTACAATCTTACAATGGAGATTTTTGCTTTTCACGACTGTAAAGAAAACCAGATATCGTATTCACCCTAAATATTCGGACACCTCAACTCCTTACAAAACGTGTCCTAGAACTAGTCCTCAGTGTTTTTTTTTTTTTTTTTTTTTGTTTGATTTGAAATTTAACGTCCCCGTCAACACAGTAAAGGTCATTTTGGAGACGGTGCTTCCAATTTTATGGGACTTTTACCCGACATTGAGATGACATAACATCTCAAGCCCTGCCACCCTATGAAACCAATAGGGTTTATAAGCATGGACGTGCCGACTCGCACCGCATTGCCTGGGCAGGCTTAGATCCTCTAAGCGATTTACCAGTTCTCGTGTGCAGGTCGGTTTCAGCTCTGCGTGGAAGCATCATGCAGCCCATCTATTTCTTCAAGCCCCAATGGGCGGGAGCTAAATAAGAACAAGTAAAATTAAAATTTACTACCAGATATTGTGCCTTAACCCTTTTTGTACCAAATGAAATCTTCCTCCTTATATAAAGCAGGAGTCCATTTCAATATTTAGGAGTGACAGGTTGTGTTTTCTTCAAAATGTATTAGGAAAATCGCTGAACCTTTTGCAAACAGTGTAGGTCATGATCAGACGCCGCGTTCTGCTGCTACTGATCTGGGCCTGCACTGTTTGCCAAGGTATCCCTTTAGGGATTTCTGGTACTGAATGGGTTAACCCGTTTAGTACCAGAAACCCCAAAACGGGTACCCTGGCTAACAGTGAAGGCCCAGATCAGACGCCGCAGAACGCGGCGTCTGAACAGGGCCTCCTATGTTTGCTAAAAGTTCAGTCATTTTCCAAATAAATTTTGATGAAAACACCACCTGACATCCCTAACTTCTGAAATGAACTCCTGCTATATATATGGAGGAAGATTCCATTTGGTACTAAAAGGGTTAAAATAGCTGGATGAGTAGCAAACATTGCAGTACCTGATGTGACGCCTCGTTCTGAGGCGGTTCATCTGGGCCGACACTGTTTGCTCAGGCCTGTCTGTGAGCTGAATCCGGCCCGCACACTAGTACTGGTAAACCGCTCAGAGGATCTAAGCCTGTCCAGGAACCGCGGTGCGAGGCGGACCGTCCATGCTAATAAACTCTGTTGGTTTCATTGGGCGACAGGGCTTGAGATGTCATTTCATCTCAATGTCGGATAAAAGTCCCACAAAATTGGAAGCAACGTCTCCAAAATGACCTTTACAGGGACGTTAAACCTCAAATCAATCAAACAAACAAACAGGCCTGTCTGTCCGAATAAATACGGTAATGTATATAGGTACACATGTACCCTAAAGAATCTATTCACCGACCTATAAATTTGAGAAAGTACATGCACCAATAAATCTGTTTACGAACGGTGTCTATATGCATAATGACATTTGGCGGAATCCATTATGTAAACATGTCCATGAAATGAAAGTCCCTCCAAAA
The DNA here is from genome assembly GCA_963580285.1 of Lucinisca nassula. Lineage (NCBI taxonomy): Eukaryota > Metazoa > Mollusca > Bivalvia > Lucinida > Lucinidae > Lucinisca > Lucinisca nassula. The sequence continues at coordinate 98,903,062 of OY757014.1, forward strand.
CGCACTTTACATTAAGAAAACTAGGGTTTACGGAGGTAAACATTATTTTTCTTATTTCAGCTCCAAGACATAGGCCGTGGGTACTCGTTAGAACCGCCTCAACCTATGTGTTTGCAGTATATAAAATAACACTGATTTTCGTCAGAAAAATAGCCTGCCGGGGTCGACAACATTCTTTCGTGGAGTGTGTGTGTGTGTGTGTGTGTGTGTGTGAATTCGGGTTTAACGTCGCTTTCAACAATTTTTCAGTCATATCACGACGGTGTCTGGTTGCGACAGGGAGCTCAATGCTCACGTTTATAGTGCTGCCTCACTGAAGCATCATGTCCCAGACACATTACATGATACCACACCCAGTCACATTATCCTGACACTGGACCGACCAGTCCTAGCTCTACCCCGTAAATCTGAGTGCCAAGCGAGGAGCAGCTAGTACCATTTTTAACGACTTTGGTATGTCGCGGCCCGGGATCGAACCCGAGACCTCCCGTTCCCCGGAGCGGACACTCTACCAACTGAGCTATCGGGGCCGGTCTCTTTCGTGGAGATTGATCATGAAGTGTATTCTACGGTCATTCTCTCCCTTCCGCTGATTCAAGAAGGGCAGTTGTCAGTTTCTGGCGAAATAATGTGCACTGTACTGGTTAACCGCTTACGTATAAGCCTTCCCATGAAAAATGTGGATAGGTAATCTGACAGGCTTAAAAACTACCTAAAATAGTGTTGACTAGGCCGTTAAACTCCAATACAAACAAACAAACAAACAAACAAGAAAAAATAGTCATTTTTGGAGATGTGAAAACACGCACTATGTCGCACGGATTTTATCGTAATGGGAGGACAGCAAAGGTTCAGGTCATCCTGCCCATCTGACATCACGAAAACACGCCTATATAAGTTTGACCCCTTGAACCCCACTTTTATATAGTAAAACTGGGGTTCCGGGGGTATACCTTATTTTCTTATTTCTGCTCTAAAAATAGATTGTGGGCACTCGTTAGAGCCGCCTCGATGAGGCGGTTTTAACGAGTACCCACAATCTATATTTTGAGCAGAAATAAGAAAAATATCAAAATTTTTCATCATAAAATTTTCATTTTTTTCGGCGATAAAGGTGGCAATGTATTTGTATAGGCGTGTTTGCGTAATGGCAATCAGAGTCTTCTCTGCCTTTACGAAAACACGTCTACACAAATACACTGTAAATGTTACCGCAGAAAAAGCGAAAATTGTACGATGAAAAATCGTGATATTTTTCTTACTTCTGCTCAGAATATAGATTGTGGGTACACGTTAGAACCGCCTTTATTCATATGTTTTCTTATTTCTGCTGTAAACCCCAGCTGTACTATATAAAACAGGGATTCAAAGGGGTCAGAATTATATAGGCATCTTTTCGTGATGGGTATTCAAGTCTATAATCGTTAGCAACAGATCAGGTAAGTGTTTTGTGAATTTTGGTTGGTTTATTTGAGGTTTAGCGTCCCCGTCAACACTGTAAAGGTCATTTTGGAGACGTTGCTTCCAATTTTGTGGGACCTTTACCCCATATTGAGATGAAATGAGATCTCAAGCCCTGCCGCCCAATGAAACCAATAGGGTTTATAAGCATGGACGGGCCGACTCGCACCGCTTTGCCTAGGCAGGCCTAGAGCCTCTAAGCGGTTTACCAGTACTCGTGTGCAAGTCGGTTTCGGCTCTGCGAGGAAGCATCATGCAGCCCATCTATTTCTTCAAGCCCCGATGGGCGGAGGCCGAAGTGTTTTGTGATAATTGAAGGATAGTTTTCTTTATTTTTCAATATAAACCTATGTTGTGGGTACTCATTAGAACCGCCTCATCGAGGCGGTTCTAATGAATACCAACAACATAGTTTTTTTTATGGAAAACTGACAAAAACTGTCCTTCAATTATTACAAAATACTTACCATATATGTTGCTCTGACTGTCCCAGAAGCGGGTCGAACTGCACAGTCTGATCGGCTCAAAATGACCTAAAACAGTGTTGACTGGGCAAACAAACACAGAAGACAGTTTCTTTTCATGCATCGGCTCAACTGTATACTCGTCTTAAATTTCAGAATAAATATATCAGACGGGTACAAAAGAACGAAAATGACTTACTTTGCCACCTTCTATATAATAGTATATATTTAAACTTTAAAGGTTCGGCTGTTTAGAGGTCAAAAATTGGGATACAATGTAATTGACAGAGAGACATTTTTTTAAGTTTGTTTAAGAAATATATCAACTCTTTCAGTGATTTTTTTTTTTTTTTTTTTAGTTTGTAGGTTTGTTGTAAATTCCTTAAATAACGCGCGCGTAGCGCGAGTGATTTGTCTACTAACAACGGACTGACATGCATTGATTTATTTACTCAGCCAAACACACACTAGACCTGCAACAAACTAAAAACCGACAATAATCTAATTGTTTCCTTCAAATTCTCCTTTAACTTTCACCATTGTTAAAATTCTGTAAATTATACTAAGTGCATCACGTTTTGGTACCAGAAATAACGTTTAACAGTCAAACGTAAAATTCTATGAGTGGCGTCATAAAATGGCGGCTTATCGTGTCAAGCTCTTCTTCCCAATTAATCACAGTTCCATTCCATCGTCTATATAGGAGCGCTATGTTACAATGAACGTTTAACGTCCAGGTAAACACTATTTAGGTCAGATCGAGCCGATTTCCTATGAAGATTTAACTGGTACATTGCATATTTCTTGCATCTGCGGGAGGGAGAGATTGAACGTTGAAACTATTTCATGGTCAGTCTCCACGAAAGAATGTTGCCAGGCCAGATAGGTATCGAATCGCGACCATCTGACCACCAGTAAGCCGTGCCTGCATTCGACACAGAAAGAGGGAGATGACTATATAAGTACCCATTTTCATACATTCGCATGTTGAAGCCTCCATGGTGTAGTGGGCACGCTACTCGCCTTGTAAACCAGGGATCGTAGGATCGATACCGGGATACTCCAGAATTTCGGATGAGTCTTTAAACGGAGGTCCCGTCTCCGTTTGACCTTAGAAGTTGGTGGGACGTAAACTCAACACTCACATTCGCATGCAGAATTCTGGTTGAAAGGCTAACGGATTGCTAGCTACTACCGAACACTCGATTAATTTCTAACCCTTCATATACCATGTACACGTGCAAAATATTTCAAGTACAAGTACATTTGGAATTTACAGAAAGCTGACATATGTTTCCCTGAAAGCGCATTGGAAACAACTAAATAAACAACACATACCATATTTCGCATCATTTGAACATCACGGGAAAACACGACTATATAATTTTGACCCCCTTGAACCCCACTTTTAACCATTGAGGCGGTTCTAACGAGTACCCACAATCTATATTTTAGAGCAAAAATAAGAAAAAAATATCACAATTTTACATCTTTCAGGCAATAAAATGCACAGTGTATATATGAATAGCCGAGTTTTCGTAATGAAGAGATGAAATTTCGTTATGATCGAGTCAACGCACTGAGGGTACTGGTGGGTCGATTTCTGTCAGCCCAGAAACTTCTAGAAACAAGAGAACCATAATGGTCCTATATCGCTCACCTGGGCTAACAGATTTGACGTTTCTGGAAGTTTTAATCTTAACCGAAGGATTTATGCAGATGACAAGGTCAAAAACAGGTATTTACAGCATTCAAGGGGACGTAACTCTGAGAGACAGGCAGACATCACCAGTTTTCAAACTCATCCAAACTTTCATTCCAAACCTACTTATATGCTAGTTTCAGGAAGGGTCGATCAAAACTAGAGGCTTTATCTGTGGTGATGACAAGATACAAAATAGGCATTTTCAGCAAAGAAGGGGACTTAACTGTATGAGTAATGTGCCAACAATGTTAGTTTGCAAACGCATTCAAGCTTTTATCTCCTACTTACTTATATGAAAGTTTCAGGAAGGTTCGTTCAAAACTTAATGACTTATGATGATGACAATGTCAACAAGATGTGTTTTTGAAACACGAACATGTCCCCGGGCATGGTCATTTTTTTCAAAGTTGGTCACAGTTCAAGGTCAAGGTCACATGTCAGGGTTTTTTATTTGAGTGGGAAGCCCTTGACACAAGGAACCTGCATGCAAAATATGAAGGCTCTATCTTAAACGGTTCAAGAGTTATGCACAATGATATATTTTTCTTTTAAGTAGGTCATAGGTCAAGGTCACAAGTCAAAATGTTTTGCATGAATGTAAAGCTCTTGTCACAAGGAACCAATATGCCAAATATGAAGGCTCTATCTTAAACGGTTCAAAAGTTATGAACAATTTTATTTTTTTTTAAGTAGGTCAGAGGTCAAGGTCACGGTAAAACAAGAGGCTCAATGAGCCTAAACCGCTCACCTGAGGAACTTAAGTTTTAACAATTCACAGACTTGACTACTAAATCTGCTAATAGAATCCAGCCCATTGACCCTTACAGGATATAAGTCATGATTATTGCATTGCATTCCAAGTTTGAGACTTCTAGCTTCTATAGTTCCTGAGAAATCTTTGACGAAAATTTAACATTGGTCAAAATGGAGAGAAAGAAGAATGAAAGAACAGATGAACAAATAAGCTGAGAAAGCCCAATGTCTCTTACACAAAATAAGTTATCATTATTCTATTGAATACCAAATTTGATGCTTCTAGCTTTTATAGTTCCTGAGAAATCTTTGATTAAAAATTTAACATTGGTCTATTATCTCTATATGGAGAGAAAGAAGAATGAAGGAACAAATGAACCAGACTAGCTCCAAAACCTAATGCAGCCTTTCCCCTTGCCCAATGGTGCTACACATAAAATTTAAACAAGATTGGTTGACTGCCTTCTGAGATATGCTTCATTGAAAGTGTGGACGACGGATGGACGGACGCCAGACGACGGACTCCGGAGCCTTGGTATACTATCGGCTCACTGGAGCCTTTGGCTCAGGTGAGCTAAAAATTCAAGTCGCTATTTCTGTCACATTATTTTCCCTACGTTAAGTCTATGGGCAAATTTTTTGTCGCTCAAGGTCATGTAACTCCGAGGTCAATATTCCGATTCGAACTTAACTGAGATTTCATGCCTGTCCTCGTTACCTGCAAGTTTGAAGCTGATCTAAATAAAAATAAAGTTGCTATCGTGGTCACAACGTATTTTTTTATGCTCAAGGGCAGGTAACTCCAAGGCAAATAATCCGATTCGGCCAAAAATCTAAATTAACCGAGATTTTATGTCTGTCCTAGTTACCTGCAAGTTTGAAGCTGATCTGAAAAAAATTCAAGTCGCTATCGTAGTCACAATATTTTCCCTATGTTAAGTCTATGGGCAAATTTTTGTCGCTCAAGGTCACGTAACTCTGAGGTCAATATTCCGATTCGGCCCAAAATCGAACTTAACCGGGATTTTATGCCTGTCCTCGTTACCTGCAAGTTTGAAGCTGATCTGAATAAAAATAAAGTTGCTATCGTGGTCACAACGTATTTTTTCATGCTCAAGGGCAGGTAACTCCAAGGCAAATAATCCGATTCGGCCCAAAATCGAACTTAACCGTGATTTTATGTCTGTCCTCGTTACCTGCAAGTTTGAAGCTGATCTGAAAAAAATTCAAGTCGCTATCATAGTCACAACATTTTCCCTATGTTAAGTCTATGGGCAAATTTTTTGTCGCTCAAGGTCACGTAACTCCGAGGTCAATATTCCGATTCTGCCGTAAATCGAACTTAACCGAGATTTTATGCCTGTCCTCGTTACTAACTACAGTGATGACAACATTTTCCCCATGTTAAGTCGATAGGCAATTTTTCGGGCGCTCAAGGGGACGTAACTCTTGAGTGAATTATCTGATTCGGCCCAAAATCGAACTTGACCGAGATTTTATGCCTGTACTGGTTATCTGCAAGAATGAAGTCGATCAGAAAAAAAATTGACGGAGCTAGAGTGATGACAAGCTTTTTCCTATGTGAAGTCTATGGGAGCTAGATGTTGCCATGGTAACCAGAGTTCCACTCAGATCTGCCTGAAAACCTAATGAAGCCTTTCCACTTGCCCAATAATGCGACACATGAAATTTGATCAAAGTTGGCCAAGTAGTCTTTAAGATATACATTTTTGAAATTCCCATTAACCCTAATGCAAAAACACACAAGGGCAGGTAACTCCTAAGTGAATGATCCGATTCTGCCAGTTATCGAACTTGACCGAGATTTCATGGCTGTGCTGGTTGTCTGCAAGAATAAAGCCAATCTGAAAATAATTGAAGCAGCTACGGTGATGACAACATTCTCCCCATGTTAAGTCAATAGGCAATTTTTTCAACGCTCAAGGGCACGTAACTCCTGAGTGAATAATCCGATTCAGCCCAAAATCGAACTTGATCGAGATTTCATGCCTGTCCTCGTTATCTGCAAGAATGAAGTCGATCAGAAAAAAATTGACGGAGCTAGAGTGATGACAAGCTTTTTCCTAACGCTCAAGGGCACGTAACTCCTGAGTGAATAATCCGATTCAGCCCAAAATCGAACTTGATCGAGATTTCATGCCTGTCCTCGTTATCTGCAAGAATGAAGACGATCAGAAAAAAATTGACGGAGCTAGAGTGATGACAAGCTTTTTCCTAACGCTCAAGGGCACGTAACTCCTGAGTGAATTATCCGATTCAGCCCAAAATCAAACTTGATCGAGATTTCATGCCTGTCCTCGTTATCTGCAAGAATGAAGACAATCAGAAAAAAATTGACGGAGCTAGAGTGATGACAAACTTTTTCCTATGTTAAGTCTATGGGAGCTATTTGTTGCCGTGGCAACCAGAGTTCCAATCCGATCTGCCCGATAACAGTATGCAGCCTTTCCCCCTACCTGATAATGCTTCACATGAAATGTGATCAAGATTGGCCCACTGGTTCCGGAGATATACTTCTTTGAAAGTGTGGACGACGGACGACGACGGACGACGGACGACGGACGCCGGCTCGTGGTATACTAATACCTCACATGAGCCTTCGGCTCAGGTGAGCTAAAAATGCATGCGTGTGAAGCTCTTATCACAGGAAACCTACATTTCAAATATGAAGGCTCTATCCCAAAGGTTCGAAAGTTATAATCAAAATGTTATTTTTCTTTTAAGTGGGTCAAAGGTAAAAGGTCAAAGTCACAGATCAAATTTTTTAAAATGAATGTAAAGCTCTTGTCACAAGGAATCTACATGCCAAATGTGCTCTATCCCAAAAGGTTCATAAGTTATGACCAATGTTAACTTTTTCTTTTAAGTAGGTCAAAGGTCAAGGTCAGAGGTCTAACAAATTTGCATGAATGTAAAGCTTTTGTCACATAGATGCCATATATGAAGGCTATATCTCAAGCGGTATAAAAGTTATGGCCAATGTTATTTTTTTTTCTTTTAAGCAGGTCAAAGGTCAAGGTAAAGGTCACAGGTCAAATGTTTGCATGTATGTGAAGCTCTTGTCACAAGAAACCTACAAGTTGTCCACGAACAAACCAACAAACCAACCAACCAACCAACAAACAAACAAACAGACAGGGCAAAATCAATATGTCCCCGCTATCGCCCGGGGCATTCATATGGGCATTTTCAGCAATCAAAGGGACATAAATCTATGATAAATAGGCCGCCCTCACCAGTTTTTAAACTCATCCAAGCTTTTATCCCCGACATACTTATATGTCAGTTTCAAGAAGATAAGATCAAAACTGAAGAGGCTACGGTGATGGCAAGGTCAAAAACAGGCATTTGCTGCAGACAAAATGACGTCAAAAACAGACATTTGCTGCAGACAAAATGACGTAGCTCAATGATAAATAAGCCAACCTCCTCGGCTTTTAAACTCATTCGAGCTTTTATTCCTGACTTGCTTATATGTAAGTTTCAAGAAGATCCGATCAAAACTGAAGGATCTACGGTGATGACAAGGTCAAAAATAAGCATTTTCAGCAAAGTAGGGGACAGAACACTGCGAATAATAGACCAACATCGCTAGTTTTCAAACTCATCCGAGCTTTTATCCCTGACTTACTTGTTTGATATTTTCAAGAAATCATGATGAAAACTGAAGGAGTTACGATGATGACAAGGTAAAAAATAGGCATTTTTAGCTCACCAGAGCCAAAGGCTCCGGGGGAGCTTATAGGATAGGCAGTTGTCCGTCGTCTGCGTCGTCTGCGTCTGGTGACGTCAACACTTTAAACGACATCTCCTCTGAAGCCGCTAGGCCGATTGGGCCCAAATTTCATCTGTAGCATCCTTGGGTTGGGGGATTGAAAGTTTGTGTTTTTTATGAAATTCGGCTCATCAGTTTGGTTGCTATGGCAACTTAGAATTTCCATAGACTTATAATGGGGAAAATTGAAAATGGCATTTACTGCCAAGCCGCTGCAGATTTTTTGACAAAACTTTCATAGAAATATTCCTTAGGCAATCTTCTATCTGCCATATGATTTTAGGCCTACTGCTCATTTGTATTGGTAACCATGGAAACCAAATTGAAAAAAAAATAGAAAAAAAAAATACTTAAAAAATCATCTCCTCAGAAACCGTATGCTTTATGAGGCTGAGAGTTTATGAAAATATTCACCATATTTGCCTTTACAGGTTTTGTGTTTTTTATGAAATTCCGCTTTTTAGTTTGGTTGCTATGGCAACTTAGATTTTCCATAGACTTATAATGGGGAAAATTGAAAAATGGCATTCGCTGCCAAGCCGCTGCAGATATTTTGACAAAACTTTCATAGAAATATTCCTTTGGCAATCTACTATCTGCCAAATGATTTTGGGCCTACTTCTCATTTGTTTTGGTTGCCATGGAAACCAAATTGAAAAAAAAATGAAAAAAAAAAAAAAAAAAAAAAACTTAAAAAATCATCTCCTCAGAAATCGTATGCTCTATGAGGCTGAGAGTTTATGAAAATATTCACCATATTTGCCTTAACAGGTTTTGTGTTTTTTATGAATTTCGGCTCTTTAGTTTGGTTGCTATGGCAACTTAGATTTTCCATAGACTTATAATGGGGAAAATTGAAAAATGGCATTAACTACAAAACCTTTGCAGATATTTTGACAAAACTTTCATAGAAATGTTCCTTAAGTAAACTTCTCACAGCAATATGCTTTTATGTCAACCTGGGGGTCCTGTAGGTTGTGCCGGGGCCATTCCCCGCCACCAGTACTTCATAAAATTCCTTATATCTCAGAAACCTTACAGATCCCCACCCCTAAACCATATATATTCGTGTTCCTTATGATAAGATGCATTAAGTGACACCAACCTGGGGATCCCCCCGGATGTGCCGGGGGACATGCCCCACCCCCTCCACTTCATAAAATGCCATATATCTCAGGAACCATTCCGATCTCCACCCGTAAAGCGTATATATTCTTGTCTCTTGTGATAAGATGCACTCAGTGACACCAACCTGGGGGTCCCCCAGGATGTGCCTGGGCCATGCCCTACCCCTCCATTTCACAACAGGCCCAATATTCCATATACCTAACAGATCCAAACCCCTAAATGAAATACATTTTTGTTCCTTATGATAAGTTGAATTGAGTGACACCAACCTGGGGGACACCCGGGATGTGCCGGGGACATTCCCAACCCCCTCCACTTCATAAAAGGTTGGCTCCCGCCCATAGGGGCTTGAAGAAATATATGGGCTGCATGATGCTTCCACGCAGAGCTGAATCCGGCCCGCACACAAGTACTGGTAAACCACTTAGAGGATCTAAGCCTGTCCAGGAACCGAGGTGCGAGGCGGACCGTCCATGCTAATAAACCCTATTGGTTTCATTGGGCGACAGGGCTTGAGATATCATTTCATCTCAATGTCGGGTAAAAGTCCCACAATATTGGAAGCAACATCCCCGAAATGACCTGTACAGTGTTGACGGGGACGTTAAACCTCAAATCAAACAAACAAACAAAACTTCATAAAAGGCCAAATATTCCAAAACCTTACAAATCCCCACCCCTAAACAATATATATTCTTGTTCCTTATGATAAGAAGCATTAAGTGACACCAACCTGGGGGTCCCCCCAGATGTGCCGGGGACAAGCCCCACCCCCTCCACTTCATAAAATGCCATTGATCTCAGAAACAATTCAGATCTCCACCCCTAAACCATATATATTCTTGTTCCTTATGATAAGACGCACTCAGCGACACCAAGCTGAGGGTCCCCCGGGATGTGCCGGGGTCATCCCCCTCCCCCTCCACTTCATAAAAGGCCAAATATTCCAGAAACCTTACCGATCCCCACCCCTAAACCATATGTATTCTTGTTCCTTGTGATAAGAAACATTCAGTGACACCAACATAGGGTTCCCCCAGGGCTCGCCCGGGCCATGCTCCATTCTTCAACTTCACAAAAGACCATATATCTGAGAAACTGTTCAGAGCCCTACCCCTAAGCCATATATATTCTTGTTCCTTATGATAAGATGCAATCAGTGACACCAGCATGCCCCCTCCCCTTCATTAAAAGCCATATATCTCAGAAACCGGTCAGATCCCCACCCCTTAACCATATATATTCTTGTTCCTTATGATAAGACCCCACTTCATAATAGGCCATATATCTCAGAAACTATTCAAATCCCCACCACATAATCACATATATTCTTGTTCATTGTTATTAGACACATACAGTCAACCCATCTGGTGGGGTCTGCAGGGGCCATTTGTTTCCCATCAACTTCATAAAAGGGCCTCATATCTCAGAAACTGTTCAGCATTAGGTTGCAACAATCTTGGGCTTTTCTGGAATCTACCATGCCCGAATCCCTCCACTGCTTAAAAGGCCTTACATCTCAGAAGCCATACATATCCCACCGCTAAACCATATATGTCTCTGTTCTTTTTTATAAGACACATTTAGTGGCACCAACCAGGGCTCCATTGGGTTCATGCGCCACCCTCTCTACTATATAAAACACCTAATATTTCAGATACAGTCCACATGAGTGCTCATTTGGGAATTGGGAGACTTTATAATAATACCATGTTAAAATACATGTCTGCCATTGGGCAATGCCCATCTGAGCTCCGGTTTATGAAATTTGGCTCTTTGGTTTGTTTGCCATGGCAAGTTAAGAGTTTCCATTGACTTATAATGGGGAAAATTGAAAAATGACAGTTATGCCTTTCAAGATATTTTGTCAAACTTACATAGAAATGTTCCTTTAATAATGTTCTTTTAGGCCTATTGGTTGCCACAGATGGGAAATTGTCAGTTGTCATCTGTTGTCCTGCAACAACACATTCAAGCGACATCAGACCTCTGAAGCCACTAGGCTTATTGGGTCCAAATTTTATCTGTAGCATCCTTGGGCGCAGGGCTTCCATGGTTTATTAAAATACTTTGCTGCCAGTCGGCAGTGCCCGCCTGAATTCTGGTGAGCATAGTGGCCATGGGCCTCTTGTTTTGCAATCAAAGGGACGTAACTCTATGATAAATAGGCTGACCTCATCAGTTTTTAAAATCCCTGACTTACTTACAAGTAAGGTTCTAGAAGATCCGATAAAGACTGAAGTGGCTACGTTGATGACAAGGTCAAAAATATGCATTTTCTGAAATCAAGGGGGACATAACTCTCCGAAATATAGGCCGACCTCACCAATTTTTAAACTCTGCTGAAGTTTTTCCCTTACTTACTTACAATTTCAAGACGATCCGATGGAAACTGAAGGGGCTGCAGTGATGACAAGGTAAAAAACAGGCATTTTAGCTGTCAAGGGGATGTAACTCTATGACAGATAGGCCGACCTTGCCAGTTTTCAACCTCATCTAAGCTTTTATACCTGACTTACTTGCTTGTAAGGTTCAAGGACATCCGATCAAAACTAAAGGGGTTACGGTAATGACAAGGTCAAAAATTTAGTATTGTTAGCAAAGTAGGGGACATTACTCCATAAGTAATCGACCGACATCGCTAGTTTTAAAACTCATCCGAGCTTTTATCCCTGACGCACGTGTTTGTAAGTTTCAAGAACATCCGATCAAAACTGAACGGGCTACGTTGGTGACAAGGTTCAAAATAAGCATTTTCAGCAAAGTAGGGGACATAACTCCGTATGTAATCGACCGACTTGGCTAGTTTTCGAAATCATCCGAGCTTTTAACCCTGAATTACTCGTATGTACGTTTCAGGAAGATCCGAACAAAACTGAAGGGGCTACGGTGATGAAAAGTTCGAAACTAGGCATTTTTCAGCAATCAAGGGGCGTAACTCTATGATTAATGTACCCACTTGGCCGGTTTTCGAACTCATCCGAGTTTTTATTCCCAGCTTCCTTACATATACGTTTCAGAAAGATCCGATCACAACTGAGGACGCTCCAATGATGACAAGCATTTTCCCATTGTAAGGGTACCTTGTTGTTGCCATAGCAACCAAAGTTTTCATTCGATTTCGAAAAAAAGCTTATGTCATCAATGTCCCACCAGTTGAGAAATGGTTGAGATCAGCCTGCAGGTTGCAGATATATAACTGTTCAAAGGTGTGGACGGACGGACCGACGGACGTACGGACGGACAACGGAGGAATCACTATACTATAAGCTCCCCCTGGAGCCTTCGGCCCTGGACAGAGAACACTGTCGGGAAACAAACTCCGTGGTAGCTATCATTTGTGCTTACGTCACACGTTAGGAAGTTTGTTCGGGTACGATTTATGTTCGGAAAACAGGTATTTCCATTCCATTTCTTTCTTCAACACCTTCAATTGGAGATTTGAAACGTAGCGCAGTAGGTGGCGCATACATTCCCATTTCTTTGGCTACTTTCATTATCTGTGTGCTTACCATGGTTACCAAGAACACTTGGGACAGAACTCCGAAAAACTGACTGTTAGCGAACACGGAAAGTTCAAGTAAATCTTCCTTTTTCATAGCCCACAGAAGAAAAGTTCTGATAACAGGTTCGCTTTGAAGCACCTTCGTCACTTACCTACACCCATTCCTTTGACAGCAGCAGAAAATCCCTCGTCGAAGTGTTGGAAGAGAAAAAAAGTAATAAAATAATAGCGTGCACGGACTTCGGGCACGAGCAAAGTGAGATAGCTTCCACGTAAGATCTTTCCCGAAGGGTTTTGCAGATTTACAAACATGCTTGATATGCATATTTTCTCTCTTTTTAAATACACGGAGTTCGTTTTCTCAATGGGATAAACGTGTTTATATATATCCAAAATTAGATAAATTGTTTAACAAAAACAAGGTTTCATTTTTTTTCTCTAAACGAAGATTTGTATCGTGTTAGTCGCTTTCTAGTTCAATGAGCAAAGCAACTCGCCATTTATTCAGTGCGGTTCAGCGATGTCCATTTGATTCTACGAAGAGCGTTTGTTTGTATTGGAGTTTGACGGCCCATTGAACCCTATTTTAGGACGTTTTTTAGCCGGTCACTTTACTTCATCTACACTTTTCCTGGGCAGGCATACACGTAAGCGGTTAACCGGTGCAGTGCACATTCTTTCGCCAGAAACTGACAACTGTCCTTCTTGAAACAGCGGATGGGAGAGAATGACGGTAGAAAAGATTTCATAATCAATCTCCACCAAAGAATGTTGTCGACTACAAAGAGTTACTTCCGAAAAAGGAGAAGAGAGTCAGTATTTAAATCTACAACAGGTCTACAATAAAAGCGAGTGTATTTCAATTTGTCGACGCATTTTCGTTTGGTTTCATTGGAGTACAACCCTGTCAACACTAAGTTATATCGAGCAAGACAGTGTAATTAACCACATTTTATCTTCACTGCAGCTGCTGAACATGTGCCATGTGGCGGCCTTAAAAAGTCAACCCGTACATCATCCTAGTGCAGATTATATTTTCTCGTCCTTTGGGATAATTGAGTTCATTTAGAGAACTTATTTATCTTCACTGCAGCTGCTGTTATGCCCTGTGTCGGCCGTACAAAGTCTCCCCGTACATCATAATAGTGCAGATTATATTTTCTCATTGAGTTAATTTAGAATAATATTGAAAATAGAGTTCTGCTTAAGCCGGTGCTAGAGGGAGTGGCCGTTGTTGCACATTTCAGCACTGGTCATGAATAGGCTCAATAAAACCAGTCTGCTATTTTCGTTTATTTGGTGTATTCTTTGCGTCCAAAGGATCTAACTATTCAGAGTTTATTTATTCATAGGTAGTCAACCAGAACTGTGGAAATTATTTTGCCAGGGGCTGACACCTGCCTTTCTTGAATCAGCAGAAGAGAGAGAGAATTACCGAAGAAACGATTTCAATGTTGCCGAACAGACGGGGATCGATCATGAGTCAGACACATTTTCGATAATTTTCTGAAAAAGGGGTAGTCCTTTGGAACTAAAAACTATGGGGTGTACAAAATTTTCTGGGCCCGACTAGCTTGTTTCGGCCATCGAGGCCTCATCAGTGACCCTCAATTGTTCCCTATTAAATCCCGCAGTCCAATAAATGATTACAAAGGACAAGAAAATATAACCCACTGAGGTCATTACCTGATTTACCTGCATATGCGACAATATAAAGGCCCGGTCTATGTGCAAAATTTGTAAAGTAGTCTTTATGTGCTCATATTCATATCAGGAAGAAAAGAGCTGATCCACACAAAAAAGCGATTTTTTGCAAAATTCATGCATGTATGTTTACTTTTATGCGGATCGGTTTCAACTCTGCGTGGAAGCATAATGCAGCCCATCTATAGACACATCCAATGTCTACGTCACACAAGGTCAAAGGTCATTAGCCTCGTTTTATCTGGTGGGCAAAAAAACTTCCGGTTCCATACTCTACCATTGATGTAGCAAGAATTATTTTCTGTAATAACTATTGTTAAATCGTCTTTCAATCAAACCATTTTTGACATTAAACTGCTTCCTTTTCGTATAAAATTGAATAGAAAATATACATGCTTTTATCTTATTTCCATTCGTTAAATAAAGCGCATCGACTACGTTTTGGGCATGATGGTGGGTAGTTATATGACGCTTTACAGGCAACAAAATGTGCGATAAAATGTCAGAAGAGACTGGTTCTATATCATTTATTACTTCAAAAACACTAACTGACAAGGACCAGTTAATTTTGTGGAGAAGAAATGAGTTTAATCACACGATAAATATTCGAAATTCCCATTGACACTGTACGGCAACAGTCATGTTTTGCCAACCAGATCAAACAGTACATCTACAGGGGAGATAGTTTTCGCATGCGCAGTGAAATGTAAACAAGATCACGTGTCAAAACATTGGATCTGTCTATTTCTTCAAGCCCAGATGGACGGGGCCGAGCCATCTTAGATATCGGAACGCAACGATTTAAACAATTTGGAATCTACATGTCGCCCGAATACCCTCACTAACATGGTTCAGGACATGTCGAAATTGTTAATTTTACGACAGACGGGCTTACCTTACCTGCAGACGATAGACGGAAAGCGGACAGCAAACTACGAAGTAGTTCGATCAGGTACCGTGGTTAACCATGGTTAACCAGTGGTTAGCCAAAGTGTGATCGAACTCAGTCTGGTAGCGGTCTGGTAGCGTGGCGGGAAAGTCGTGACGTCACTCTGGTCATACCAGACTAAAGCGTGGGTTTCTCTGGTAGATACGTCACACCATACGTAACAAAGATGGCGGCGAAAGGGCGAACACTAATGTCCACGAATCGTCCGGGAAATGGTTGGTATTTTGCCCAGTAGTGGTGCGTTTTCCCTAATATCTCCTCTTCGAGTGGTCAGATATTTACAAAATTAGTATCAAATAGAATTTTACGCTCCATTCTAAAATATTATTAAAAATTATTTTTCATTTTTAACATTTTAAGGGTCCATTTCTGAAGTTAATTTGTCCGGGAAATTCCCCTACAAATTAACTTAAACAAGAGGGCCATGATGGCCCTGGATCGCTCACCTGATCCACAGAGTAACAAGTGGGCCCCGTGGAGGGCCATTATTGACCTCAGGGCTATAATGTGCATAATGTTAAGGGAGATCTAAAAAGGTGAAGCTTCATACCACATATCAACCAAGGCTATAATTTGAACAATCTTGGCAAAGGTCCACTACATGGAGCTACACACCAAATATCAAAGACCTGGGCCTTGCGTTTCAGAGAAGAAGATTTTTAAAGATTTTCCCTATTAAGTCTATGTAAAACCGAAGGGCCCCGAGGTGGGGGCATTTTTGGCCTCAGGGCTATAATTTGAACAATATTGGTAGAGGTCCACCAGATGAAGCTTCATACCAAATATCAAAAACATGGGCCTTGCAGTTTCACAGAAGAAGATTTTTAAAGATTTTCCCTACATAAGCCTATGTAAAACCGAAGGGCCCCGGGGCGGGGGCATTTTTGACCCCAACACTATAATTTGAACAATCTTGGTAGGGGTCCAGTAGATGAAGCTTCATACTAAATAGCAAAGACCTGGGCCTTGCAGTTTCAGAGAAGAAGATTTTTAAAGATTTTCCCTATATAAGCCCATGTAAAACCAAAGGGCCCCGGGGCGGGGGCATTTTTGGCCCAAGCACTATAATTTGAACAATCTTGGTAGGGCTCCACTAGATGAAGCTTCATATCAAATATCAAAGACCTGGGCCTTGTGGTTTCAGAGAAGACGGTTTTTAACGATTTTCCCTATATAAGCCCATGTAAAACCAAAGGGCCCCGGGACGGGGGCATTTTTGGCCCCAGCACTATAATTTGAACAATCTTGGTAGGGGTTTGCTGGATGAAGCTTCATACCAAAAATCAAAGACCTGGGCATTTTGGTTTCAGAGAAGAAGATTTTTGAAGATTTTCCTATATAAGCCCATGTAAAACCAAAGAGCCCCGGGGCGGGGGCATTTTTGGCCCAAGCACTATAATTTGAATAATCTTGGTAGGGGTCCACCAGATGAAGCTTCATACCAAATATCAAAGACCTGGGCCTTGCGGTTTCAGAGAAGAACATTTTTTAAGTTTTCGGTGAAAAAATCTATTTTTGGCTCCTGTGACCTATATGTGCAATGGACCGGAACCATTTGCACAACTTTGAAAGGGGACCGCCTAAGGATCATTCCTGTGAAGTTTGGGCAAAATCCGATCAGTGGTTTAGAAGGAGATGTCGTTTGAAGAAATTGTTTACGCACGGATGACAGACAAAAAGTGATCTTAATATAAAACACAAGAGGGCCATGATGGCCCTTGATCGCTCACCTGATCCATAGAGTAACAAGTGGGTGCCATTATTAACCCCAGGGCTATAATGTGCATAATGTTGAGAGACGTCTAAAAAGGTGAAGCTGCATACCAAATATCAACAAAGGCTATAATTTGAAAATCTTGGCAAAGGTCCACTAGATGAAGCTACACACCAAATATCAAAGACCCAGGCCTTGCGGTTTCAGAGAAGAAGATTTTTATTAAGAAATGGCTCCGGGGTGGGGGCAGTTTTGGCCTCGGGGCTATAATTTAAACAATCAAGATAGAGGTCCACTAGATGAAGCTTCACACCAAATATCAAAGACCTGGGCCTTGCTGTTTCAGAAGAAGATTTTCAAAGATTATCTCTATATAAGTCTATGTAAAACCAAAGGGCCCCGGGGCGGGTGCATTTGTGGCCCGAGGGCTATAATTTGAACAATCTTGGCAGAGGTCCACTAAATGAAATTTCACACCAAATATCAAAGACCTAGGCCTTGTGGTTTCACAGAAGAAGATTTTTAAAGATTTTCCCTTTATAAGTCTATCCTTTGGGAGCAAGGAATACATCAAAGAACTGGAAAATATGAAGTGTTCAAGTTTTCTGGGCCAGACTAACTAGTTTGGCCAAGTCTTTCTGCAGCAAAACAAACCTGCAAAGGCATGGGTAGACTATTTTTGATAGTTACTCCTCGAATTCGCTGTTCACCAATAGGAAAATATAAATCAATGTAATGTGATATTTTAAATCTTTATCACATCTGTGTATCGATAGATCTTCCTTTCAGTTATTTTTTCGCTGAATTTGTGCTCTCCGTGGTAACTGAAAACATTCAGGACAAATAGTTAAGGAAAACTTGTTCCAGGTGTTATCAGTTACCGTGGAGAGAACAGAGATAATAAAGCACTGATAAAAAAGGGAACTTTAAACCTCTCTAGTATATTAAAGGAATACTTTCTCCTAATACAAGTACTGGTAAAATAGAAGTGAATGCAATGATCAGGAATCGATACAACCCACAGCTCCCATCAGAGACACCAAAGGGAAAGAAACACAAACATGAAACAACAGAAACTAATGGAAACATCAATAGCGGAAAGCTAAAAAGGACAGCTACTTTCCCAGAGAATGGCCAATTGGCTATCCAAAACAAAATAATATAAGCGACACAAACACCAGAAGACAACCCATAACAAAACTAAACCACGACAGAAGAACCGCAAAGGAACGGTCAGTGAAACGAATTCCACTGGGGGCTTAAAACGATTTTACGTGGCCACAATCCTCACCCTTACTTCCGTCGCAAACGAAACAAATAAATAGTTCAGTCCACATGAAGGCCTCCTAACTCATCAGTGCAACATCTCCATGAACACAAAATATGAAACACCACAGAGACGAAACAACGATGAGGACTCGACAGCAAGAAACCACTGAATTTGTTTGTTTGTTTGAATTGAGGTTTAACGTCCCCGTCAACACTGTAAAGGTCATTTTGGAGACGTTGCTTCCAATTTTGTGGGACTTTTACCCGACATTGAGATGAAATGACATTTCAAGCCCTGTCGCCCAATGAAACCAATAGGGTTTATTAGCATGGACGGTCCGCCTCACACTGCGGTTCCTGGACAGGCTTGGATCCTCTAAGCGGTTTACCAGTAGTAGTGTGCGGGCCGGATTCAGCTCTGCGTGGAAGCATCATGCAGCCCATATATTTCTTCAAGCCCCTATGGTCGGGGGCGGAAGAAACCACTGAAATGCTGGAGCAAAAGAAAACCAACAGTTAGACTCCGATGGACCCGACCAGAGACAGAGCATCAGATACCAACCAACATTACATTGAGTTACATCTCTCTAATCCTCAGTAAGACTTTGCGCTAGAACCGTCATAGAATCTGAGGCCTGGCCCACCGGCTTGCAATTAAAGAGAGAAGCAAAGTTGTCAACCGCGACGGGGTTAACTACCATGCATGCAGTCTGTCGTATAGCTTTTATGTTGCACCCAATCTTTTTATATCGAAGAATGATTTTACGAAATTGGGTGCTGAAGTCATTGCGGTTATATATTTTTCTGAATTTATATACTAAGTCACCATAAAATTCGAGTTCCGATAGACCTTGTTGCAGAAGAGATTTAAGTCCAATATTGAATTTTGAAATTAAATCAGAATGACGTCTATAAAATTTTGAAAAGGCTTTGCGTAGTTTGTGGTACCGATAACCCTGATTAAGAAGTTAAGCAGTTAACAATTTATTACGAGTATTGAAATCAGGTACATGACTACACACGCTGAAAAATCGAATTAATTGCGAAATATAAACGCCATAGGATGGCGTACGAGGAACATCACCATCCAAAAAAGGCAAATTTACAATCTCAAAATCAAAATGATCGCGTTTATCATAAATTTTGCAAGACACAAACCCATCCACATAAGAGAGAAGTTAGATGTTAATCCAAAAACGGGGCCTCGATAGCAGAAGAATTTGTTTTATTCATCTTTAGTTCAGGGGCGGGGGGGGGGGGGGTGGGGTGTAAATTTGACTAATGAAATATCGAAATAGGTATTGTCAGTATTTAATAAATAATCCAAATATCGAGAAGTGTAGCTAAAGCTTCAATGATTTCAGACTGGTTTTCAGCAGAAAGGGACATCATGAAGTCTCTCTCATAACAAAACAAAAACAGATTAGCCACAATGAGTGCGCAATTATTACATATCGGAATACCCACAACTTGTCTAAATAACTTAGTACCAAATCTTATGTAAATATTGTCAAGTAGAAGGTGAGACCTACGTAAACCGCTCAGAGGATCTAAGCCTGTCTAGGCAAAGCGATGCGAGTCTGGCCGTCCATGCTTATAAACCCTATTCGTTTCATTGGGTGGCAGGGCTTGAGAAGTCATTTCATCTCAATGTCGGGTAACAGTTGATCGGGAAGCAACGTCTCCAAAATGACCTTTACAGTGACGACGGGGACGTCATAACTCAAATCAAAGAAACAAAATCTAAGATGCCCATGGCGGCCATATTGAAATTCATCAAACGACCTCCCAGACTGTAAGGCGGGAGCGAATATCGATGCCACACGTTTGACAAGGCCTTCGTGTGTCACTAGTATAAGGAGATAGTGGGTACAGCATCTGTATGGCGCCTGAATGATATGGCTCCTTTCATGGTCACTTAGACCTGAACGGCTCCGAAAAATTTTACCACAATAATGACACACTGCTGGCTGGTGTTCCATGGCTGCAATAAATAATTTAACAGGTAAAATGGCAGATAAATATATGCATTTTGTTTATGGAAATCAATGTCCGTGGAAGCTAACATATTTGAACTCGTCCGTGGAAGCTAACATTCTTAATCATATCCGTCGAAGTTATCATTACCAATCCGTGTCCGTGGAAGCTAACATGTAAGACTCGTGCGCATGTAGGCTATTTTTATTTTCTGTATGTTGCACATCTGGAGCATCGGTAACATGATGCTGTGGTTTGCTGTCCGTTTTCCGTCTATCGTCTGCACGTAAGCCCGTCTGTTGTAAAATTCACAATTTCGACATGTCCAGAACCATGTTAGATGCAGGTGAAATTGGGTGTGGGCATTCGGGCGACATGTAGATTCCAAATTGATTAAATCGTTGCGTTCTGATATCTAAAATGGCTCGGCCCCGTTCATCGGGGCTTGAAGAAATAGATGGGCTGCATTATGCTTCCACGCAGATTTGAAACCGACATACATGTATGAATTTTGCAAAAATCGCTTTTTTGTGTGTGTGGATCAGCTCTTTTTTCTGATATGAATACGAGCACATACAGACTACTTTACACATTTTGCACATAGATGATTATGTTCTCGCATATGCAGGTAAATCATTTAATGGCCTCAGTGGGTCATATATACTCGTATTTACTAGTCATTTGTAATCATTTATTGGACTGCGGGATTTAATAAGGAACAGTTGAGGGTTACTGATGAGGCCTGGCCGACCGAAAGAAGCTAGTCGGGCCCAGAAAAACCTTGCACACCCCATAGTTTTCAGTTCCAAAGGACTACCCCTTTTTCAGAAAATTATCGAAAACGTGTCTGACTGATGATCTATCCCCGCCTGATTGGCAACAGTAAAATCTTTTCTTCGGTAATTCTCTCTCTCTCTTCTGCGGATTCAAGAAAGGCAGGTGTCAGCCTCTGGCAAAATAATTTCCACAGTTCTGGTTGACTACCTATGGATAAATAAATTCTGAATAATTGATCCTTTGGACGCAAAGAATACACCAAATAAACGAAAATAGCAGACAGGTTTTATTGTGTCTATTCATGACCAGTACTGAAATGTGCAACAAAGGCACCGGCTTAAGCAGAACTCTATTTTCAATATTATTCTAAATGAACTCAATGAGAAAATATAATATGCACTATTATGCTGTACGGGGAGACTTTGTACGGCCGACACAGGACATATCAGCAGCTGGAGTGAAGATAAATAAATTCTCTAAATGAAGTCAATTATCCCAAAGAACCAGAAAATATAATCTGCACTAGGACGATGTACGGGTGGACTTTTTATGGCAGCCACATGGCACAACAGCAGCTGCAGAGAAGATAAAATGTGGTTGCGTAAACTGTCTTGCTCGATATAACTTAGTGTTGACTGGGACGTACAACCCCAAGGAAACCAAACGAAAATGCGTCGACAGATTGAAAAACACTCGCTTTTATTGTAGACCTGTTGTAGATTTAAATACTCACCCTCTTCTCATTTTTCGGAAGTCACTATTCGTAGTCGGCAACTTTCTTTCGTCGAGATTGGTTATGAAATCTTTTCTACCGTCATTCTCTCCCTTCCGCTGTTTCAAGAAGGGCAGTTGTCAATTTCTGGCGAGAGAATGTGAACTGCAACGGTTAACCGCTTACATATATGCCTGCCCAGGAAAAGTGTGGATGAAGTTAACTGACCGGCTCAAAAATGACCTAAAATAGTGTTGAATGGG
Organism: Lucinisca nassula; assembly: GCA_963580285.1. Classification (NCBI taxonomy): domain Eukaryota; kingdom Metazoa; phylum Mollusca; class Bivalvia; order Lucinida; family Lucinidae; genus Lucinisca; species Lucinisca nassula. The sequence continues at coordinate 98,925,239 of OY757014.1, forward strand.
CCGTCAAACTCCAATACAAACAAACGCTCTTCGTAGAATCAAATGGCACATCGCTGAACCACACTGAACAAATTGCGGGTCGCTTTGCTCATTGAACTAGAAAGCGACTGACACGATACAAATCTTCGTTTAGAGAAAAAAATGAAACCTAGTTTTTGTTAAACAATTTACTCTAATTTTGAAGCTATATAAACAAGTTTATCCCATTGAGAAAACGAACTCCGTGTAGCTATAAAGAGAGAAAATATGCATATCAAGCGTGTTTGTAAATCTGCAAAACCCTTCGGGAAAGATCTTACGTGGAAGCTATCTCACTTTGCTCGTGGCCGAAGTCCTTGCACGCTATTATTTTATTACTTTTTTTCTCTTCCAACACTTCGACGAGGGGTTTTCTGCTGATGTCAAAGGGATGGGTGTAGGTAAGTGACGAAGGTGCTTCAAAGCGAACCTGTTATCAGAACTTTTCTTCTGTGGGCTATGAAAAAAGAGGATTTTCTTAAACTTTCCGTGTTCGCTAACAGTCAGTTTTTCGGAGTTCTGTCCCAAGTGTTCTCGGTAACCATGGTAAGCACACAGATAATGAAAGTAGCCAAAGAAATGGGAATTTATGCGCCACCTACTGCGCTACGTGTCAAATTTCTCCAATGGAAGGTATTGAAGAAAGAAATGGATATACCCGTTTTCCGAACATAAATCGTACCCGAACAAACTTCCTAACGTGTGACGTAAGCACAAATGATATCTACCACGGAGTTTGTTTCGCACGTTTTCTTGAATAATTTGTTGATTACGTGCGAGCTTTTTTATATGTGTGAGCGAGTATTTGCATGTAACTATTATCTTTTCATGCGTCCGTCTCATTTTTCCATCCATTTCAGGTTAAAATCTATGATTGTTTAATTCTTGTGTTTGCTTAAATGTCTAATATAATTGTTATGTATGTAATCACTATATATGTTTTACGAGGGCCTCAGGGAAGATTGGCTATGCCAACTGAGTAACCCTCTATAAATAAAGTCTACTTACTTACTTACTTACTTACTTACTTACTTACTTACTTGTTTCCCGACAGTGGAGAATCAAACTTGACAGAGAATTAAGCTGTTTCGTATAACCCTTTAATTCCAGTTTTAAGCAAACAGTGTAGGCCCTGATTAGACGGAGCGCTCTGTGGCATCACTGTTTGCCAAGCCCGACCCATTGGTCCAGAATCACGCTGACCTTCCTGCGATAAATTTAACGCTGCTATTTTCTGTAAATACGTTTCCTGGATTCACCACAAAGCTCAGTGATAGCCATGTGGACTTTTGCACTGAAGAGCTACTCGCGCTTTATAGGGCTGGGATAACAATCGACCCAAAATCGATAAACAATCGACCCAAAATTGACAAACAATCGACCCAAAATTGATAATCCAATCGACCCAAAATTATGAATTTCGATGGAACTGGATATTGTAACTTGAGATGAGATTGTGGTAGTTTTCAAGTCACTTATCCTAACGTTTTTTCTTGTTTTTAGAGTTTAACGGCCCAGTCAACACTGTTTATATTATATCGAGCCGGTCAGTTTGCCTAGCAAAATTTTCCGAGGCAACCTTGTGCATAAGCGGTTAACAAGTTCCGTGCACAATGTTTCGCCAGAAACTGACAACTGCCCTTCTTGAATAAGCGGAAGGTAGAGAATGACCGTAGAAAAAAAAATATGATCAATCTCCAAGAAAGAACGTTGCCAACGACAGGTATCGAGTCCCAATCTCATGTTCACCAGTCAGACATGCGTGCATCCGACTGAGATCATCACGAAAATACGCCTGATTTAAGTATATTGAAAATTTTACCACCAATAAATATAAAATTATCAAATAAAAATTCTGATATTTTTCATATTTCTGCTCTAAACAAAGATTATGGAAACTTGTTAGAACCGCCTCGGGTCTAACGAGTACCCACGATCCATTACGATAACATACCCGTGCAACATAGTGCACTTTTCCCATCTCTAAATTGGCTACTTTTCTGATGAAAATTCGTGATATTTTTCTTATAAATACCACAAACATAAGTTGTGGGTACTCGTTAGAACCGCCTCATCGAGTACCCACAACCTATGTCTTGGAACAAATGAATACCCCGTAAACCCCAGTTTTCTGTATATAAAGTGGGGTTTAGGGGGGTTCTTGCTTTCACGGACTTGTTCACGTGATGTATGTTTTTGAGCAGAAATAAGAAGAAATAGAAATGTTTTCAGGAAAAAAAAAACAATGTCCCCCTACCATAAATATAATCTAAAACCCATTTGACCTAGAAAACTACGTATTGGCCACCAAAATCTAAGCTGCATATAAGCCATTGTTGGCCATAAAAAAATGACAGTTTTCGGGGGACTGTGACCTTAAGAAAAGGTCAACGTCACCAAAACCTAATCAAAGCAATCTATATTGTATCTAGTTTGACCAACAAGCCAAAATTGACCATTTTGAGGGCATGTGCTCTTGACAATAGGTCAACGTCACCAAAATCTAACCAGATCTTTCTTTGGTAGGTTGCATTAATATATTGGACCAAGTTGGAGCAAATTTCGTCAATTCGTTCAGGAGATAGGGTGCAGACAAGCAGTTTTTATGGAGTCTGTGACCTTGAATATAAGGTCGAGGTCACCAAACTCTCATCAATCTTTGGTAGGTTGCAGTGATTGATTGTCCAAAAGAGACAAAATTTAAACAACTCGCTCGTGCGACAGGGTGCAGATAAGACATTTCTGGCCCAAATTCGACATTTTTGGGGGCCTATGCCCTTGAGAATAAGGTCAAGGTCACCAAATTCTAATCACATTTTTGGTAGGTTGCAATGATATATTGCACCAATTTTGACCAAATTTCGTCATTTTTTTTTTACGAGATACGGTGCAGACAATCCAAAATTTACAGTTTTCGGGGGCCTGTGCCCTTGAAAAAGGTCAAGGTCACCAAAATCAAATCAAATCTCTGGAACATTGCAATGATATATTGTACGTGCAATGATATATTGTACGCAGTTTAACCTAATTTCATTGGTTCGTTCATGAGATAAGGTGCAGACAAGCCATTTTTGGCCCCAAACTGACAGTTTTGGGGAACATGTGCCCTTTAAAATGAGGTCAAGGCCATCAAAACCTATTGGCTGTTTTCTTCCATCCTAGTGCTGTAACGATTTAAATTTGCTCAGAATCGATCGATATGTTCAGGAGATTATTATAGGCTACGCCGACGTTGAAGCCGACGCCGACGCCAACGCAAACGGGATCCGCACCAAAAACAATATGTCCCCCACATCCTTGGTGTGTGTGTGTATGGGGGGGGGGGGGGGTGGCAGAAAAATGCATACCCTTGTAAACCCCAGATTTACTAGATTTTCTATCTAAAAGTGGGGTTAAATGGGATAAGAATTTTATAGGCATGTTTTCGTGATGTGGCTGTCTTTTTCTACATAGACTGTAGGTGTTAGTTAGAACTGCCTCTTTGAGACGGTTCAAAGAAGTACCAAAAGCTAATAATATGTATTTTAGCCAAAATGATGGAAGTGGTGGTCAGCTTTGAAAACCACGTTTTTCTCTTTATAAAGTGTGGTTTACAATATGTTCATTACCCGGTCTTGTAAACTTTGTCTTTTCTATTACGAAAACGCCCCCGTGTGACCAACAGTACATTCCTTTACAGATGAAATTTTGTGATATATTTGTTATTTATTCCCCAACCATAGGTTGTAGGTGCTCTTTAGAACCGCCTCATTTAGGCGGTTCTGATGAGTACCCACACCTTATGTTTTGGAACAGAAATAAGAAAAATAATGTTTACCCCTATAAATACCGGCCCCGATAGCTCAGTTGGTAGAGTGTTCGCTCCGGGGAACGGGAGGTCACGGGTTCGATCCCGGGCCGCGACATACCAAAGTCGTTAAGAATGGTACTAGCTGCTCCTCGCTTGGCACTCAGATTTACGGGGTAGAGCTAGGACTGGTCGACCCAGTGTCAGGATAATGTGACTGGGTGTGGTATCATGTAATGTGTCTGGGACATGATACTTCAGTGAGGCAGCACCATAAAAGTGAGCATTGCGCTCCCTGTCGCAACCAGACACCGTCGTGATATGACTGAAAAATTGTTGAAAACGACGTTAAACCCGAATTCACACACACATTGCCCCTATAAACCCTTGTTTTCTCTGAATAAAATGGGTTCACAGGCCGGCTAGGGGTATTCATCACACGCCGGACCTGTAAACATGGTGCTAAGCGGAATGTGAATTCGAGCAATCAGTTATAGTTCGAACAATTTGACATGAAACTGACCTTTTTGCAAGGGATAAATTAGTCAATGCTATCGTTGGCTTTCGTAAACTTCTCGTGGATTTTCGGCATCTTGTGTATAGCGACCCATTTACCGACCACTATGTAATGTATAACAGTATCGACCCCTTCGGATAACTGCGAAGATAAATATATCCATTCAATCAGGTGGAAATTATGTTAGTATCAGGTCAATTTGTTCGGACTATATTACAATTTAATAATCAAAACACTAAGAGTGCTGATGGGGCATAGCTTGTGATCAATGGATAGGGTTAGGCAATTTTAGCGTCTGGTTGGTATTTTAAATCAGACTCATAAAGAATATATTTTTGAATAAAATCCAATGAACATAGCTGTTTGAAACTATTCTGGGCCAGAAGTCCTGCTAACGCAACACACCCCATGTTGAAATTCTGTTGAAACATGGGGTTTTATCTTTGGATATCAAAAATGGACTTCTTTGGTTTACGTTACACGTTAGCGCGATGTAACTTTGTCCCAGTGAACGTAGCATTTTTAAGTGCTGCAGAACAGACGTTATCGTTTTAACAACGTTTTGAACTAGCCGCCATGCCCTTTTAGTTTAACGATCGCATCTGAAGAGGTGATATGGAGTTGTGGGGCGTTTTCGTCACAATTTGCCGTAGGAAAAGCAAGAATGATGACCATGTACGTTTATTTCATTGCAATAACATTTTTTCGGTCCCTCGAAGATATTCAGACAAATTCTTTGGAATCCTGCAAATGTTATTCATGAAAAACTATGGATGGTCACTTTAATTGTTCAAATGGGGCTTGAATATATTGGGAGGTGGCTTATGAGGCCTACTTCGGCGAAACTAGCTAATCTGGTCAAGAACATTTGACCACTTGATGTTTTAATTCCTTTTGGTAATTTCATTTTTTCCAGAGCATAAACCTTTACAGAAAACAAACGAGTATACATGTACAACGCCCGATATAAAGGGACTGTTTGTTCACCGATTGTTTTTTTTTTTTCACTGTTGTTCTTGTTTCTTTTAATTATTTTAAATTTTCGAAAAAAAATGTTTATATTTCTTAATCGTTACTAGCAAGTGTTCAATATGAATAAATTTATAGTGGTGTGTAACGACCAAATCAACACTTTTTATGTCATTTTTTGAGCTGGTCAGTTTACCTATATATAGCCACACTTGGCCTACATGTACGTAAACGGTAAACCAGTACAGTGCATACTCATTCACCAGAAACTTCCAGCCGGCCTCGGTAGCGCAGTCGCATGCGCGTCTGACTGGTGATCAGGAATACGCGGGTTCGATACTGGCCGGGGGTCGGCAACATTCTTTCGTGGTGATCGGTCATGGAGTATTTTCTACGGTCATTCTTTCCCTTCCTCTGATTGTCAGTCTCTAGCGAAAGAATGAGCACTGTACTGGTTAACCGCTTTCGTATCAGTCTGTCCAGGAAAGTGTTGATACATGTAGGTAAACTAAGCGGCTCAAAATGACCTAAATGGTGTTGACTGAGCCTTTAACTCCAATACAAACAACCAAACAAGAAACTTCCAACTGCCTTTCCTGAATCAGCAAAAGGGAGATAATTACCGTGGAAAAGATTTCATGATCAATCTCCAAGAAACATGTTGCCGACCCCGGCTGGTATCGAACCCGCGTCCTCCTGATCATTAGTCAGTCGCGCATCCAAATGAGCTATCGAGGCCGTTCACAGCCTAGGGGGCTAACACTTAACCATAAGGTCTCTGAAACCTCGTTATTCATTAACCCATGTATGCCTAGCAGCCTTTTGTGGGAACATTTGCAAATATTGCAGATCAAGATCAGACGCCGCGAAACCTGGCGTCTCATTTGTGTCTAAACTGTTTGCTGAAAGTACATACAATTTTTGCAAAATTTACTGCTAACAATACAAACCTGGTTCCCCTACAAAACTCCCTCGTTATTGATATTAACACCCCTATTAACCCATGTATACCTAGCAGCCTTTTGTGGGGACATCTGCAAACATTGCAGACCAAGATCAGACGCCGCAACACATGGCGTCTCATCTGTGTCTAAACTGTTTGCAAAATTTACTGCTAACAATACAAACCTGGCTCCCCTACATTTGTACGGGGATCGATTCAAACTTCTTAACTGGGAGATATGGTATAATGACACAAAGAATTACATTGTCAACCCACACTGCGTAAAACCCATTTTGTACAGCATGGAATCATCCACGAAACGAGTCTATTTCAAAATTTAGGGATGTCTAGTTGTGGCTTCTTCAAAATTGTATCTGGAAAATGGCTGAACCTTTCGCAAACTTGCAGTGTAAGCCCTAATGAGACTCCGCGTTCTGCGGTATCTGATCTGGGCCTGCGTTGTTTGCCAGTTGCCAGTTTTGGGATTTCCGGTACAAAATGAGCTGTAAAATGGACTAATTGTACCGATCTTGATACCCGCAGTCTGTGTTATGGGCGTGGATATGGGGAGTATCTGGAATTTTACTTGGAAAAATCACTTTCAGTGGTAAAATTTTACCGGTATATTTGATTAGGTGTGTTTACGTATTGATTCGAATAGAGTAACTACCGAGAGGTTGAGAGAAATGTCGCTGCTAATTGTGTTCCGGTTATTTCTGCATTTTGAAGATATATTTCAAGACGTTCTACCTATATCTATCCTTTCTCCTTATTTCTTGGATATTTCTCTTCTCTATTGATAGTCCCCATACTCGTGTGGTTATGTTTGATTTGTCATTTGTGAATTGCTTAAAACTGTATTTTGTACTACTTGGGAAGGGCCGTAACTAATGTTGCTAGAACTTGTGGCCCAACCCATTTGCTTGTATCTTATGTTATAAGCAATAAAATATGTTTAAATCACAAATCTATAAAAAGACGCTGAATGGCGTACAAATCTACATTGTTTTCATTCACGTTTTTTTAACGGAGAATCCCTCAGTGAATCCCTGTCACGGTAAACTTTATTGATAAATTTATAAAATATTCAAGTTATAATATTTATTTCCATCGACTGTTTCATTTAATGAGGAACTTTTGAAACTGTTTCGAATATTGCGCTATATTTCCTCACGGTGTCTCTTGGTGGTGACTAGGTCGTATGCATTAATGCAAAAAGTAGTGCCAAATCACTCTTCAATACTCTGGCGCTATTGCCCCAAAAATGTCACTTTTTAAGTATACGTGTACAAGGCATGTCATAGTGTTCAAAACTAAACCCTCAGTCTTTGCTCGGGACATAGATTTATTTTCAGATGACATCACGAGATTAAGTTCGTGAAATGAACACCCCCGAAACACCACTTAATAAAGAAAACTGGGGTTTGCGGTGGTATACCTTATTTTTCTTATTTCTGTCCCAAGACATAGCTTGTGGGTACGCGTCAGAACCGCCTAAATGAGGTGGTTCTAACTAGCACCCACAACCTATATTTTGAGGTATAAATAAGAAAAATCACAGCTTTTCATCAAAAAAGAAGCCATATACATGTATGCACTTTATCGCACGGGTGAGTGATCGTTATGGAACTGATGATCATTTCTGCTTCGAACATAGATTGTGGGCACTCGTGAGAACCGCCTCAAAATGAGTACCCACAATCTTTGCGTGTAACTGCTAATGAGGAATGTAATCTCTCTTCTTGTAAACCCCACTTTTTATCATTTAAACTGTTTTTTTTTCGGAGAGTTTATTTCACGGACTTGCCAATGTGATGCACGAAACTAAAGTTACATTATTTAAGATTTTTTTTTTTTCTGCTGTTCATGAAAGTATGAACGCAGTTAGTCGCCTGTAAAGTAAATGAACCCATTCTAAGTTTTGCTAGCGACCCGCTGTCGTTCGTACTTTCACGAACAGCGGAATAAAAAGGTTTATTTATTATATTTACATTCTTTGCTCCTAATCACTGGGCAAAAAAATGCTAATAGGGCAAACATTTTTTAAGCTGAAAAACATTGCTTTTTTCTACAAAGAGCTGAACAGCGTTGACGTCGCCAACACCCAAAAAGATCGAAGAGAACCATAGTTTAGACTGACGTCACTGAAAATCATGTGACTCGATGGATGCGTTCAAGGAAGTATGAACTGCATTGTTTTCCATAGGTTTACATTAAGCTTTACACTGGAAATTTAAATATTTGTTAATAATGCCCCAACCCCTCACCCCCGCATATCGGGGTTTGGAGAAATATATTGGGCTGTATGCTATTTCCACGCAGAGTTGAAACCGACCGCACATGAGTACTGGTAAACAGCTTAGAAGGTCTAAGCCTGCCGAGGCAAAGTGATGCGAGTCGGACCGTCCATGTATAAAAACCCTATTGGTTTCATTGGGCGGCAGGGATCATTTCATCCAAATGTCGGGTAAAAGTCCCACAAAATTGAAAACAACGTCTCCATAATGACCTAGATAGTGTTGACGGGGACGTTAAACCTCAAATAATACAAACAAACAAAACATTATTTGTTAAAAATTGAAACAAATAATATAGACATGGAATGTATAAAAAGCAAATCATTTGTGGGGTTCGGGTGGGGCGGGGTGCAAAAGTCCTCTCCTGGTTATGCAAAAACATATACATGTAGTTATCACACTTGTTTCTATATTAACATCCATAACCACAATTTTGCATATGCGATAACAGCGAAACATACCGAATTTCCATTTACAAGGAAAAATGGGAACAGAAGGTGTTCGGAGGGCTTGCGAAACTTCAAGTCCTCGCGCGGTACAAACTTGGCTTTACTTCTAATCTTGGCCGGAGACATTGAAACTAACCCCGGCCCAAGGTTTCGCTGCGGACTCTGCAAAAATATTGCAAAGGTTCCGAGAAATGGATAGAATGTGAGGACTGCAACAAGCGCTTTCACTCCTCATGTTCTGATTTGGATAACAGTCAATTGTTAGAAATTGAATCTAGAGCTGGAACTTGGTATTGCAAAGCTGACTGTGGTCTTTGTAGTGGTGCTGTCCTTAATGGCCACAAAGCCGTTCAGTGTGATCAATGTGAAATGTGGATACACACTGACTGTTCCTTCATTTCAGATGCAGAATAAGGCACATTGGTAAATTCAAGCTGCCACTGGATATGTCCAAAATGTGAGGTCTGTAACTTTTCAGACTCCTTCTTTGATGTATATGTAGAACTGAGTAAGCCAAACAGGTTTGAACCTCTGTCGGAGGATAAGAGAGGCAAATCTTCGACTGCTGATGAAACTAAGTCAAATTTTGTGAAAGGTTTGAAACTTTGCAGTATAAACATAAATGGAATTAGAGGGAAAATTCTTGAACTTTTAGTTTTCCTCGATACATCTCAACCTCATATTGTTGCTATTCAGGAAACAAAGATTGACAGTTCAATTACTACATCTGAGCTTTTCCCTGAAAATTGTCAGTACTGTGTGTACAGAAAAGATAGGAACTCTAATGGCGGTGGGGTGATGTTGCTCATTCATAGAGACATCCCTCACATGCCATTCATGGAACTTGAAAATGACACCGAATCGGTCTGGGTTAAGGTTTTTGCAAATAAAACTTCCCACTTCGTAGCAAGTTGGTATCGACCACCAAATGGTGCAATCGAAAACTTCCAGTTGTTTAAAGACCAACTGGATTGCATTAAATTGCAGCATAAGGGTAAAAAACTCCCGGCTGTACATGTTCTAGGTTACCTCAACTTCAGAGACATTGCTTGGCCCGACAGGCTCAGCAAACAAGGCACAATGCTGAGTCAGTCGGAAGGACAAATATTAATTGACATTATGAACGATCATGGTCTTGAACAAATTGTTAACTTCCCAACTCGTGATAAGAACACATTAGATCTGATCCTTACGACTTTGCCAGGACAATTCGAAGACATTCATTCCCCAGATAAACTAAGTGACCACGATGTTGTCTCCGGATATTTAAAAATTCACATCCCACCAATAAAGAAACCTCGGAGGAAGGTGTACTCATATCAGAAAGGTGACTATGAAACTATGAGGAAGGATGCACTCAGATTTGCAGAGGAGAATTACTTTAATGGTCATTCAGATGCTCGGTCTGTACAGGAGAATTTTGATTTGATAACTTCTTTCATTCATACTTCGGCCGAAAATCATATCCCCTCAAAAACTAGTAGGTCTGTATCTTCTATTCCCTGGATCACTCCAGAGATAAGGTGGAAAATTCGCAGAAGGAATAAGATTCATGCAAAGGCAAAAAAGACGGGAAGTGGTAAACTCCGGACAAAATTTGAAAACTTGAGACGTGAAATCAAGTTTGATATAAAAAATCAGCATGATTTGTATGTGAATAACTTGGTAGGTGATGTAAAGGCAAATCCCATAGACTTCTACAGATATATTAATAGCCAGAAGAAAGACAGGCAAGGTATCCCGCCCCTTAATAAAAGGGGAGGGGGCGGGGTTGCTGAATCAGACTCTGAAAGGGCAGAGGAACTAGTTGGTCAATTCAATGATGCGTTTAATAAAACTGAGTTCACGGAGGTTCCATTGACTGGAAGATCGGCACCATTCATGAATAATATTGTTGTGACAGCTGCAGGAGTGATCAAATTACTTCAAGGCTTAAACCCCAGTAAGGCCTTAGGACCTGATGAGCTTCATCCTAGAGTCCTGAAGGAACTAGCAAATGAGTTCGGTCCAGTTTTTGCACACTTGTTTCAACAGTCTCTTGATACGGGTGAAATTCCCAAAGAATGGCTCTTAGCAAACATCTGTCCACTCTTTAAAAAAGGAGATAGGGCTCTTGCCCGTAATTATCGCCCTGTGTCTCTGACTTGTGTTCTGTGTAAATTACTGGAACATATAGTCTGCTCGAACATCATGGCCCACTTGGACGAACATAAACTTTTGTCAGACAGACAACATGCATTTAGGAAAAGACACAGTTGTGAAACTCAGCTAAGCACAGTTATCAATGACTGGGCAAAAATCTTGGACAAAGGGGAGCAGGTGGACACATTTATTCTGGACTTCGAGAAGCTTTTTACACCCCTCCTCATGAGCTACTTAAATCTAAGTTATTTGGTTACGGAATTGGGGGAAAGACCCTCAAATGGATAGATTCCTTTCTTTGCTACAGAAAACAGCGGGTTGTTGTTAATGGTGAATCTTCGGAGTGGGCTCCAGTTTTGTCTGGAGTCCCGCAGGGGACCGTTCTTGGTCCACTTTTGTTCTCCCTGTACATCAATGATATTTCCACTGACATTGACTCAGAAATAAGACTGTTCGCAGATGACTGTGTTTGTTACCGGGAAATTAGAGATTCAGATGACTCATTGAAACTTCAGGCTGACATAGATAGATTAGGATGTTGGGCACGTAAATGGGGCATGAGATTTCAGCCAGTTAAATGCAATGTTATGCAGATAACTAGGAAGAGATCTAATAAAGTTGAGGCTTCTTACACCTTAGAGGGAACGGTCCTCGAGAATGTGGACTCCATTAAATACCTTGGAGTGACAATCTCACACAACTTGAGATGGAATACTCATATTAGCAACATGTGTACTAAGGCAAATAGAACGCTTGGTTTCCTGAGGCGAAATCTTCATCAGTGAACTCAGGATGTAAAAGAGGCAGCATATAGAGGTCTTGTTCGCCCAATCTTGGAATATGGTAGTTGTATCTGGGACCCCAGTGGAGTGGTCCTTAACGATGAAATTGAGAAAGTTCAGAATAGAGCTGCTAGATTTGTAACAGGCAATTACTGCTTTGAAACCGGGAGCATGACTGGAATACTTGGAAAATTAAAATGGGAGTCTCTCAAAAAAAGGAGAAAAGACAGTAGGCTAATCCTTTTATACAAAGGTCTAAAGGGTGCTGCCAGCATTCCAACAGATGACCTTGTTCCCCCAGCTAGACACTGTAGAAATCACCATTCGTTGGCGTTTCAGACCCTTAGCGCAAGAACTGACATTTATAAACAGTCGTTCTTCCCCAGAACCATTAGAGATTGGAATGCCCTTCCCCATTCGATTATTTCGACAGCTGAAGGTGCTGATGATTGTGTAGCTAAATTTACCTCTTTGGTTAGAGCTAGGGACTAACTTCCCACATCACAGGTCCTGGTGTATGAATGTCATTTGACGTGTCACCAGTAACAATTCTGAATCTGATTCTGGTTATGGACACTGCCCTGATAACCATTCTTTGCCCGCCCGGGCTGATAACTGGAAGTAATGTATTTTTACATTAAGAGAGGTTAATATCGTGCTAATACACTTCTGGACTGTGTCCAGACCTTTAAACGTAAAAATCGATTTACCTACTTTAAAAATCACCAGTGACACCGTCATTGCTAAAAACTACGCCATCACTAACATCTACGTCATCACGTAATGCAAACATTCTAGCGTAATCTGTCAAACTGATTGATTGTTGGGGTTTCACGACATGTCTACCTTCGTGTGTAGTTTTGTGTCGTCTCCACGGAAAAAAGAGAAAAGTCTAGAAGGGACACGGGAGACTGAGGAAAGCTCAAAAAAGTTAGCAGGATGGCAGGACAGCAGGATGAAACATGTTAAGTTAGCAGGATGGCAGGACAGCAGGATGAAACATTAAGTTAGAAGGATGGCAGGACAGCAGGATAAAATCATAATAAGTGAACAGGATGGCAGGACAGCAGGATGAAATATTAAGTCAGCAGGATGGCAGGACAGCAGGATGAAACTAATGATTGAGGAGGATGGAAGAGCAGCAGGATGAGAACTTGTTCTGAATTTCAAAATATATACAACCATGTTATTGGCACCTATAGCTATGATAGAATCTAGAAATCAAATTTAGCCCCTTCCCGTCTTTAAAGCGTACGGCCGGGAAAACCCAATTTTCGTCCTGCCACAAATTCACCCAGATGAAAAACGGTTTCAAATTAAAAAACTTTTACCATCATGTTGTATGCAACAAAAATCTATGTAAGAAATTGGAAATTAAATTTGGCTCCTATCAGCGATTAAAGCGTACGGCCGTGAAAACTCAATTTTCATCCTGCTGGAAATGCAACATCAATTTTCATCCTGCTGAACCTGTCAAGTTAGCAGGATGGCAGCACAGCAGGATGTGAAGTTCTTCTGAATTTCAAAATATTTACCACCATGTTGTAGGCATCTAAAAACTATGTAAGAAACTAGAAATCAAATTTAACCCTTTCCAGTCTTTAAAGCGTACGGCCGCAAAAACCCATTTTTCGTCCTGCCACAAATTCACCCAGATGAAAAATTGTTTCAAATCACAAAACATTTACCATCATGTTGTAGGCAACAAAAATATATGTAAGAAAGTGGAAATTAAATTTGGCTCCTATCAGCGTTTAAAGCGTACAGCCGTGAAAAACCAGTTTTCATCCTGCTAGAAATGCAACATCAATTTTCATCCTGCTGAACCTGTCAAGTTAGCAGGATGGCAGCACAGCAGGAAGAGAAATTCTTCTGAATTTCAAAATATTTACCACCATGTTGTAGGCATCAAAAAATATGTAAGAAACTAGAAATCAAATTTAGCTCTTTCCCGTCTTTAAAGCGTACGGCCGCGAAAACCCATTTTTCGTCCTGCCACAAATACACCCAGATGAAAAATTGTTTCAAATCACAAAACATTTACCATCGTGTTGTAGGCAACAAAAATCTATGTAAGAAAGTGAAAATTAAATTTGGCTCCTATCAGCGTTTAAAGCGTACGGCCGTGAAAACTCAATTTTCATCCTGCTGGAAATGCAACATCAATTTTCATCCTGCTGAACCTTTCATGTTAGCAGGATGGCAGCACAGCAGGATGAGAAATTCCTCTGAATTTCAAACTATTTACCACCATGGCGTAGGCATATAAAAACTATGTAAGAAACTAGAAATCAAATTTAGCCCTTTCCCGTCTTCAAAGCGTACGGCCGCGAAAACCTATTTTTCGTCCTGCAGAAAATACACCCAGATGAATAATTGTTTCAAATCACAAAACATTTACCATCATGTTGTAGGCAACAAAAATCTATGTAAGAAAGTGGAAATTAAATTTGGCTCCTATCAGCGTTTAAAGCGTACGGCCGTGAAAACTCAATTTTCATCCTGCTGGAAATGCAACATCAATTTTCATCCTGCTGAACCTGTCAAGTTAGCAGGATGGCAGCACAACAGGATGAGAAATTTTTCTGAATTTCAAAATATTTACCACCATGTTGTAGGCATCTAAAAACTATGTAAGAAACTAGAAATCAAATTTAGCCCTTTCCCGTCTTCAAAGCGTACGGCCGCGAAAACCCATTTTTCGTCCTGCCACAAATTCACCCAGATGAATAATTGTTTCAAATCACAAAACATTTACCATGATGTTGTAGGCAACAAAAATCTATGTAAGAAAGTGAAAATTAAATTTGGCTCCTATCAGCGTTTAAAGCGTACGGCCGTGAAAACTCAATTTTCATCCTGCTGGAAATGCAACATCAGTTTTCATCCTGCTGAACCTGTCAAGTTAGCAGGATGGCAGCACAGCTGGATGAGAAATTCTTCTGAATTTCAAAATATTTACCACCATGTTGTAGGCATCTAAAAACTCTGTAAGAAACTAGAAATCAAATTTAGCCCTTTCCCGTCTTTAAAGCGTACGGCCGCGAAAACCCATTTTTCGTCCTGCAGCAAATACAACCAGATGAAAAATTGTTTCAAATCACAAAACATTTACCATCATGTTGTAGGCAACAAAATTCTATGTAAGAAAGTGGAAATTAAATTTGGCTCCTATCAGCGTTTTAAGCGTACGGCCGTGAAAACTCAGTTTTCATCCTGCAGGAAATGCAACATCAATTTTCATCCTGCTGAACCTGTCAAGTTAGTAGGATGGCAGCACAGCAGGATGAGAAATTCTTCTGAATTTCAAAATATTTACCACCATGTTGTAGGCATCTAAAACTTATGTAAGAAACTAGAAATCAAATTAAGCCCTTTCCCGTCTTTAAAGCGTACGGCCGCGAAAACCTATTTTTTATCCTGAAGCAAATACACCCAGATGAAAAATTGTTTCAAATCACAAAACATTTACCACCATGTTGTAGGCAACAAAAATCTATGTAAGAAAGTGGACATTAAATTTGGCTTCTATCAGCGTTTAAAGCGTACGGCCGTGAAAACTCAATTTTCATCCTGCTGGAAATGCAACATCAATTTTCATCCTGCTGAACCTGTCAAGTAAGCAGGATTGCAGCACAGCAGGATGAGAAATTCTTCTGAATTTTAAAATATTTACCACCATGTTGTAGGCATCTAAAAACTATGTAAGAAACTAGAAATCAAATTTAGCCCTTTCCCGTCTTTATAGCGTACGGCCGCGAAAACCTATTCTTCGTCCTGCAGCAAATACACCCAGATGAATAATTGTTTCAAATCACAAAACATTTACCATCATGTTGTAGGCAACAAAAATCTATGTAAGAAAGTGAAAATTAAATTTGGCTCCTATCAGCGTTTAAAGCGTACGGCCGTGAAAACTTAATTTTCATCCTGCTGGATATGCAACATCAATTTTCATCCTGCTGAACCTGTCAAGTTTGCAGGATGGCAGCATAGCAGGATGAGAAATTCTTCTGAATTTCAAAATGTTTACCACCATGTTGTAGGCATCTAAAAACTATGTAAGAAACTAGAAATCAAATTTAGCCCTTTCCCGTCTTCAAAGCGTACGGCCGCGAAAACCCATTTTTCGTCCTGCCACAAATTCACCCAGATGAAAAATTGTTTCAAATCACAAAACATTTACCATCATGTTGTAGGCAACAAAAATCTATGTAAGAAAGTGAAAATTAAATTTGGCTCCTATCAGCGTTTTAAACGTACGGCCGTGAAAACTCAGTTTTCATCCTGCTGGAAATGCAACATCAATTTTCATCCTGCTGAACCTGTCAAGTTAGCAGGATGGCAGCACAGCAGGATGAGAAATTCTTCTGAATTTCAAAATATTTACCACCATGTTGTAGGCATCTAAAAACTATGTAAGAAACTAGAAATCAAATTTAGCCCTTTCCCGTCTTCAAAGCGTACGGCCGCAAAAACCCATTTTTCGTCCTGCCACAAATTCACCCAGATGAAAAATTGTTTCAAATCACAAAACATTTACCATCATGTTGTAGGCAACAAAAATCTATGTAAGAAAGTGAAAATAAAGTTTGGCTCCTATCAGCGTTTCAAGCGTACGGCCGTGAAAACTCAATTTTCATCCTGCTGGAAATGCAACATCAATTTTCATCCTGCTGAACCTGTCAAGTTAGCAGGATGGCAGCACAGCAGGATGAGAAAATCTTCTGAATTTCAAAATATTTACCACCATGTTGTAGGCATCTAAAAACTATGAAAGAAACTAGAAATCAAATTTAGCCCTTTCCCGTCTTTAAAGCGTACGGCCGCGAAAACCCATTTTTCGTCCTGCAGCAAATACACCCAGATGAAAAATTGTTTCAAATCACAAAACATTTACCATCATGTTGTAGGCAACAAAAATCTATGTAAGGAAGTGGAAATTAAATTTGGCTCCTATCAGCGTTTTAAGCGTACGGCCGTGAAAACTCAGTTTTCATCCTGCTTGAAATGCAACATCAATTTTCATCCTGCTGAACCTGTCAAGTTAGCAGGATGGCAGCACAGCAGGATGAGAAATTCTTCTGAATTTCAAAATATTTACCACCATGTTGTAGGCATCTAAAAACTATGTAAGAAACTAGAAATCAAATTTAGCCCTTTCCCGTCTTCAAAGCGTACGGCCGCGAAAACCCATTTTTCGTCCTGCCACAAATTCACCCAGATGAAAAATTGTTTCAAATCACAAAACATTTACCATCATATTTGTAGGCAACAAAAATCTATGTAAGAAAGTGAAAATTAAATTTGGCTCCTATCAGCGTTTAAAGCGTACGGCCGTGAAAACTCAATTTTCATCCTGCTGGAAATGCAACATCAATTTTCATCCTGCTGAACCTGTCAAGTTAGCAGGATGGCAGCACAGCAGGATGAGAAATTCTTCTGAATTTCAAAATATTTACCACCATGTTGTAGGCATCTAAAAACTATGTAAGAAACTAGAAATCAAATTTAGCCCTTTCCCGTCTTTAAAGCGTACGGCCGCGAAAACCTATTCTTCGTCCTGCAGCAAATACACCCAGATGAAAAATTGTTTCAAATCACAAAACATTTACCATCATGTTGTAGGCAACAAAAATCTATCTAAGAAAGTGAAAATTAAATTTGGCTCCTATCAGCGTTTAAAGCGTACGGCCGTGAAAACTCAATTTCATCCTGCTGGAAATGCAACATCAATTTTCATCCTGCTGAACCTGTCAAGTTAGCAGGATGGCAGCACAGCAGGATGAGAAATTCTTCTGAATTTCAAAATATTTACCACCATGTTGTAGGCATCTAAAAAGTATGTAAGAAACTAGAAATCAAATTTAGCTCTTTCCCGTCTTTATAGGGTACGGCCGCGAGAACCCATTTTTCGTCTTGCAGCAAATACACCCAGATGAAAAATTGTTTCAAATCACAAAACATTTACCATCATGTTGTAGGCAACAAGAATCTATGTAAGAAAGTGAAAATTAAATTTGGCTCCTATCAGCGTTTAAAGCGTACGGCCGTGAAAACTCAATTTTCATCCTGCTGGAAATGCAACATCAATTTTCATCCTGCTGAACCTGTCAAGTTAGCAGGATGGCAACACAGCAGGATGAGAAATTCTTCTGAATTTCAAAATATTTACCACCATGTTGTAGGCATCTAAAACTCTGTAAGAAACTAGAAATCAAATTTAGCCCTTTCCCGTCTTTAAAGCGTACGGCCGCGAAAACCCATTTTTCGTCCTGCCACAAATAAACCCAGATGAAAAATTGTTTCAAATCACAAAACATTTACCATCATGTTGTAGGCAACAAAAATCTATGTAAGAAAGTGAAAATTAAATTTGGCTCCTATCAGCGTTCAAAGCGTACAGCCGTGAAAACTCAATTTTCATCCTGCTGGAAATGCAACATCAATTTTCATCCTGCTGAACCTGTCAAGTTAGCAGGATGGCAGCACAGCAGGATGAGAAATTCTTCTGAATTTCAAAATATTTACCACAATGTTGTAGGCTTCTGAAAACTATGTAAGAAACTAGAAATCAAATTTAGCCTTTTCCCGTCTTTAAAGCGTACGGCCGCGAAAACCCATTTTTCGTCCTGCCATAAATTCACCCAGATGAAAAATTGTTTCAAATCACAAAATTTTTACCAAATATCAAAGACTTGGGCCTTGTGGTTTCAGAGAAGATGATTTTCAAAGAGGCTCCCTATATAATCCTATGTAAAACCAAAGGGCCCAGGGCGGGGGCATTTTTGGTCCCAGAACTATTATTTGAATAATCTTGTGGGGTTCCACTAGATGAAGCTTCAAACCAAATATCATAGACATAGGCCTTTTGGTTTCAGAGAAGATTTGTTTGATTTGAGGTTTAACGTCCCCGTCAACACTTTTATGGTTATTTTGGAGACGTTGCTTCCAATCTTGTGGGACTTTTACCCGACATTGAGATGAAATGACATCTCAAGCCCTGTCGCCCAATGAAACCAATAGGGTTTAATAGCATGGACGGTCCGCCTCGCACTGCGGATCCTGGACAGGTTTAGATCCTCTAAGCGGTTTACCAGTACTAGTGTGCGGGCCGGATTCAGCTCTGCGTGTAAGCATCATGCAGCCCATATATTTCTTCAAGCCCCTATGGGCGGGGGTTTCAGAGAAGAAGAGTTTTTAACTTTTCGGTGAAAAAAAATCTATTTTTGGCTCCTGTGACCTAGATGTGCAACGGACCGGAACCATTTGAACAACATTGAAAGGGGACCACCTAAGGATCATTTCAGTCAAAATCCGATCACTGGTTTAAGAGATGTTGTTTGTAGAAATTGTTTGCGGACGGACGGACGCACGGAGGGTAAGAATACAGTAGAGAAGATAGTATAGAAAAAAGAGAGATTAAAAAACCTGGAGATAGAAGAAGAAGAGTTTTCTCCCATATAGCGAATTCAAACATTTTAACTGTAAATATGAAACATAAAAAAAACAAAATCGCATTGGAGCGCTCGACTGCGCACGTGCGCAGGTTGGCGATTGTATGCGACCTGCATGATTATATCAATTTGTACTAACTACGTTGTCGGCCCCCGCCCATAGGGGCTTGAAGAAATATATAGGCTGCATGATGCTTCCACGCAGAGCTGAATCCGGCCCGCACTGGTAAACCGCTTAGAGAATCTAAGCCTGTCCAGGAAAGGCGGTGCGAGGCGAGGGTCCATGCTAATAAACCCTATTGGTTTCATTGGGCGACAGGGCTTGAGATGTCATCTAAATGTCGGGTAAAAGTCCAACAAAATTGGAAGCAACGTCTCCAAAATAACCTTTACAGTGTTGACGGGGACGTTAAACCTCAAATCAAACAAACAAAACTAACTACGTTGCTAACGAGGTCGGCGCAAGTTGTCTCGGGCCCCCAAATGGCCAGGTAGGAATACACATTCCTCCTATGGTGCCTTCCTTCACGTAGGACGAGATAATAATTTGTACAATCTTGGTAGAGGTCCACTAGATGAAGCTTCATATCAAATATCAAAGACCTAGGCCTTCTGGTTTCAGACGAAGTTTTTTTCCCTAATTTTCCCCCTTTGGTTGCCATGGCATCCAGAGTTCTGCATAGAATGGAATTCTTTAAACAAGTCAGAGAGGACTACCCAAGGATCATTTCAGCCAATTTGGGTCAAAATCTGTTGAGCGGTTTAGAAGGAGATTTCTTATTATTAAAGAAATTGTGGACGGACGGAAGTACGGACCTACAGACGGATGTCGACGGAAGGTGACTATCAGATAAGCGCCCCCCCCCCCCCCGGTGCCTTCGGCTCAGGCGAGCTAAGTATCAGAATTCAGGGGTTTGTAGCATGACATTCCTCTCTTCTGCATTACTGAATTATTTATTTTATCTTCATTTATTTATTTAGATGCATTTATCTGTACTTATGGATTATAAATTTATTATATTAGCTTTATGATTTCATTTTATCATTTATGAATAAGTTTGATTTTTTATATTATTATATTATTTACTTTTTTTCATTTATTTGCCAATCAACATAGCTTTCAACTTTTCTTTAGCTATTTGTTCACTTTTTTCATTTAATTCTTGATATTTATTTTTTTACTTATTCAATTATTCATTTACTTACATGTACTTAATTTTTAAGAGGAAACAGAAAACAAGAAAGACATACTACAAGTTCACAAAGTAACTGAAAAGAAACCCAATCAGAGAAACAAACAAGAGGACCAAGATGGTCCTGTATCGCTCACCTGAGCTGACAGAATCAAAGTTTCAGGAAGTGCCAAACTTAACTGAAGGATTTATGGGAGGACAAGGTGACGACGGGGTCAGCATTTTCTGCAAATCAAGTAGAATGTAACTCTATGATATATAGGCTGACCTCACCGGTTTTTAAACTCATTCAAGCTTTTATTCCTTGTTTGTTTGATTTGAGGTTTAACGTCCCCGTCAACACTGTAAAGGTCATTTTGGAGACGTTGCTTCCAATTTTGTGGGACTTTTTACCCGACATTGAGATGAAATGACATCTCAAGCCCTGTCGCCCAATGAAACCAATAGGGTTTATTAGCATGGACGGTCCGCCTCGCACCGCGGTTCCTGGACAGGCTTAGATCCTCCAAGCGGTTTACCAGTACTAGTGTGCGGGACGGATTCAGCTCTGCGTGGAAGCATCATGCAGCCCATATATTTCTGCAAGCCCCTATGGACGGGGGCGGAGCTTTTATTCCTGACTTGCTAAGAAGATCCGGTATAAACTGAAGGGGCTGGGGTGATGACAATTTCAAAAATAATCAATTAACTGCTGCAATCAAAGGAATATCACTCTATGATAAAAAAAAACTCAAGAGTTTTCAAACTCCTCCGAGCTTTTCTGCCTGACTTACTTGTTTGTAAGTTTCATGAAGTTCCGATCAAAACAGAAGGGGCAGCAGTGATGACAAGGTCGAAAATAGGCATTTTCAGCAATCAAAGGCACGTAACTCTATGATAAATGTGCCGACTTGGTCAGTATTCGAGCTCATCCGAGGTTTTATTCCCACCCACCTTACATATAAGTTTCAGAACGATCTGATCAAAACTGAAGGAGCTATGGTGATGACAAGGTCAATATTTAGCATTTTCAGCAATCGAAGGGATGTAACTCTATGATAAATGGGCCGACTTGGCCGGTTTTCGAACTCATCCGAGGTTTTATCCTCAGCCACCTGACATATAAGTTTCAGAAAGATCCGATCAAAACTGAAGAGGCAACGGTGATGACAAGGTCGAAAATCTACTTTTTCAGCCATGAAAGGGACATAACTCTATGAAAAATGGTCCGCCTTGGCCAGTTTTCGAACTCGTCCGAGATTTTATCCCGAGCCACCTTACATATAAGTTTCAGAAAGATCCTATCAAAACTGAAGAGGTTACGGTGATGACAAAGTCACAAGTCGACATTTTCAGCAATCAAAGAGACGTAACTCTATGATAAATGGGCCAACTTGACCTGTATTCGAACTCATCCAAAGTTTTATCCCCAGCCACCTCACATATAAGTTTCAGAAAGATCCGATTACAACTGAAGGGGCTACGGTGATGACAAGGTCAAAAATCTACATTTTCAGCCATTAAAAGGACATAACTCTATGATAAATGGGCCAACTTGGCCGGTTTACGAATTCGTCCGAGGTTTCATCCCCAGCCACCTTATATATAAGTTTCAAAAAGATCCGATCAAAACGCAAGGGGCTACGGTGATAGACAGGTCAAAAATCGACATTTCAGCAATCAAAGGGACGTAACTCTATGATAAATGGGCCAACTTAGCCGATATTTGAACACATCCGAGGGTTTATCTCCAGCCACTTTACATATAAGTTTCAGAAAGGTCCGATGAAAACTGAAAGGGCTACGGTGATGACAAGGTCAAAAATCGGCATTTTTAGCAATCAAAGGGACGTTACTCTATGAAAAATAGGTCGAGTTGGCTGGTTTTCGAACACTTTCAAGATTTTATCCCAAGCCAACATACGCATAAGTTGCAGAAAGATCCGATCAAAACTGAAGGGGCTACGGTGATGACAAATTCAAAAATCGGCATTTTCAGCAATCAAAGGGACGTAACTCTATGATAAATAGGCCAACTTGGCTGGTTTTCGAACTCATCTGAGATTTTATCCCAAGCCACCTTACATATAAGTTTCAGAAAGATCCGATCAAAACTGAAGGCGCTACGGTGATGACAAGCATTTTACCATTGTATGTCTATGGGACCTTGTGGTTGCCATAGCAACTAAAGTTTTCGTGCGATTTTGAAAGAAAGCTTATGCCATAATGCCCCACCAGAGGCATGCTACAGACGAGAACTGATTGAGATTAGCCTGCAGGCTGCAGATATATAGCTGCTCAAAAGTGTGGACGGATGGACGACGGACGACCCACTATACTATAAGCTTCCTTGGGGCCTTCGGCCCAGGTGAGCTAAAAATGCAGGTTTAAGAATTTGAACGAAACCATCTCAAAGACACTTCCATTGGGAGAGATATATTTGCAATATATCCCAATACCGAAAGTGCGGGACCATTCATTCAAAGGGTACAGGGACACAAGCTTGTTTTGACCTTTTGAGTAGTAGTTTCATATTATAATTTAAAAATATCCATTTTATTTCTTGATATACATTTGGGTAAGCATTGAATTATTACATAGGCCTGTTGGCCCACGCCCTTCGGGGCTTGATGAAATAGATTGGGTTGCATGATAGTTCCACGCAGAGCTGAGACTACTGGTAAACTACTATGAGGTCCTAAGCCTGCCCAGGAAAGTGGTGCGAGTCGGACCATCCATGCATAAAAGCCATATTGGTTTCATTTGGCGGCAGGGCTTGAGAAGTCATCTCAGTGTCGAGCACATTACCAAAACACGTCTATTTAAATATATTTGAAAACTTTAACACTAAAAAAAAAAAAAAAAAGATTTAAGAAAAAAAAAATGAAATTTTCCTTATTTCTGCTCCAAATATTGACTGTTGGATCTCGTTAGAAATGCCTCGATAATATGGTTCTAATAAATACCCCCAGTCAATATTTTAAAGCAAACATATTACGGGTGCTCTTTTGAACTGCCCCAATGAGGCGGTTCTAAGGAGCAACCAATATTTGTTTTTGCTTTCAAAAATAAAACTGTTGATGCTCTTTATAACATCCTCGAAGAGATGGTTCTAAGACTTCCCCACGGGGCCCCTCATATGTGTTACAGGGGATTTAAACTCTTTGATGCGGTCATTGGGCATCTAAGTGGCGAAGCAAGGGCGACAACACTTTCCAAATGAGGTAGCCCGCAAAAAAAAAAAAAAATAAAAAAAAAATAAAATAAATAAATAAATAACAGCCAAAAAAAACGACAATAATAAAATTATAAATAATAAAAATAAAAAATTTTCTGTCATCTGTGCGAGTCGGCCCGTCCATGTTTAAAAACCATATTGGTTTCATTGGGCGGCAGGGCTTGAGATGTCACTTCATCTCAATGTCGGGTAAAAGTCCGTCAAAATGGGAAGCAACGTCTCCAAAATAACCATTACAGTGTCGACTTGAAAGTTAAATCTCAAATAAAATAATCACGACAGACATTTTTATTATGAATATAATGGAAAGGTGTTATGGCGCGATAAGCAACGGCGTCGACTCTCACGCTAGCGACCCGTGTTCGAATCTGGATTTTTCCATGTTTTTTTTTTTATTTTTTACCTCTACTAATTGCTTTTTATTTCTTATGCATCATTATGTTTACATACGCTGATACACATCATTTTTCTTTCTTTTTGCCAACTTTTTCACAAGCCTAAACGGATTTAGTGACTGAGTTTGCTTTACATCAAATGTGATTTTATTTAAAGTTTTACGTCCCCATTGGGGCTTAAAGAAAAAGATGGGAAGGGCTGCATGATGCTTCCACGCAGAGCTGGAACTTACCACACACGAGTACTAGTAAACTACTTAGAGGATCTAAGCCTGTCCTGGCAAAGCTGTGCAAATCGGGCTGTCCATGCTCATAAACCCTATTGGTTTCATTGGGCGACAGGGCTTGAGATGTCATTTCATCTCAATGTCGGGTATAGACGATCTTTCACGAGTGGTCATTTCATATGAAATTTATGAAACGAGCCTTTGGCGAGTTTCATAAATTTCATATGAAATGACCACGAGTGAAAGATTCTGTTTATCATATGACCACTTTAAATTGGATTTTATCGCCTTTTTATCTGACAATTTAAAAAAAAAATGCATGGTTGACATGGACGTCGACATGACGTTACTTAATCCCGCCAAAGTGTTATTACACGTGTGGTCATACAATTTTTATTACACGACGTTATCCACTGCTTATCAACGACGTCATATGATTAAAAAAAACGTTTAATAATGTTGCATAACAGCAGGAAGAAGATTGTGTTTTCACAGTCGTACGTTTTAAACGCTGATAGGAGCCAAATTTAATTTCTATTTTCTTACATAGATTTTTGTTGCCTACAACATGGTGGTAATTATTTTGAAATTCAGAAGAATTTCTCATCCTGCTGTGCTGCCATCCTGCTAACTTGACAGGTTCAGCAGGATGAAAATTGTGAGTGAGTGAGTGAGTTTTAGTTTTACGTCCCACCAACAGCTAAGGTCATACGGAGACGGGACCTCGGTTTAAAGACTCATCCGAAAGTCTGGAGAAGCCCGGGATCAATCCCGCGATCCCTGGTTTACAAGGCGAGTAGCGTAACCACTGCACCACGGAGGCTTCTAGGATGAAAATTGATGTTGCATTTCCAGCAGGATGAAAATTGAGTTTTCACGGCCGTACGCTTTAAACGCTAATAGGAGCCAAATTTAATTTTCACTTTCTTACATAGATTTTTGTTGCCTACAACATGATGGTAAATGTTTTGTGATTTGAAACAATTTTTCATCTTGGAGTATTTCTGGCAGGACGAAAAATGGGTTTTCGCGGCCGTACGCTTTAAAGACGGGAAAGGGCTAAATTTGATTTCTAGTTTCTTACATAGTTTTTAGATGCCTACAGCATGGTGGTAAATATTTTGAAATTCAGAAGAATTTCTCATCCTGCTGTGCTGCCATCCTGCTAACTTGACAGGTTCAGCAGGATGAAAATTGATGTTGCATTTCCAGCAGGATGAAAACTGAGTTTTCACGGCTGTACGCTTTAAACGCTGATAGGAGCCAAATTTAATTTTCACTTTCTTACATAGATTTTTGTTGCCTACAACATGATGGTAAATGTTTTGTGATTTGAAACAATTTTTCATCTGGGTGAATTTGTGGCAGGACGAAAAATAGGTTTTCGCGGCCGTACGCTTTAAAGACGGTAAAGGGCTTAATTTGATTTCTAGTTTCTTACATAGTTTTTAGATGCCTACAACATGGTGGTAAATATTTTGAAATTCAGAATAATTTCTCATCCTGCTGTGCTGCCATCCTGCTAACTTGACAGGTTCAGCAGGATGAAAATTGATGTTGCATTTCCAGCAGGATGAAAATTGAGTTTTCACGGCTGTACGCTTTAAACGCTGATAGGAGCCAAATTTAATTTTCACTTTCTTACATAGATTTTTGTTGCCTACAATGATGGTAAATGTTTTGTGATTTGAAACAATTTTTCATCTGGGTGTATTTGTGGCAGGACGAAAAATGGGTTTTCGCGGCCGTACGCTTTAAAGACGGGAAAGGGCTAAATTTGATTTCTAGTTTCTTACAGAGTTTTTAGATGCCTACAACATGATGGTAAATATTTTGAAATTCAGAAGAATTTCTCATCCTGCTGTGCTGCCATCCTGCTAACTTGACAGGTTCAGCAGGATGAAAATTGATGTTGCATTTCCAGCAGGATGAAAATTGAGTTTTGTCTGCTGTACGCTTTAAACGCTGATAGGAGCCAAATTTAATTTTCACTTTCTTTCAAAGATTTTTTTTGCCTACAACAAGATGGTAAATGTTTTTTATGATTTGAAACAAATTTTCATCTGGGTGAATTTGTGGCAGGACGAAAAATAGGTTTTCGGGGCCATACGCTTTAAAGACGGGAACGGGCAAAATTTAATTTCTATTTTCTTACATAGATTTTTGCTGCCTACAACATGGTGGTAAATATTTTGAAATTCAGAAGAATTTCTCATCCTGCTGTGCTGCCATCCTGCTAACTTGACAGGTTCAGCAGGATGAAAATTGACGTTGCATTTCCAGCAGGATGAAAATTGAGTTTTCACGGCTGTACGCTTTAAACGCTGATAGGAGCCAAATTTAATTTTCACTTTCTTACATAGATTTTTGTTGCCTACAACATGATGGTAAATGTTTTGTGATTTGAAACAATTTTTCATCTGGGTGAATTTGTGGCAGGACGAAAAATAGGTTTTCGCGGCCGTACGCTTTAAAGACGGGAAAGGGCTAAATTTGATTTCTAGTTTCTTACATAGTTTTCAGATGCCTACAACATGGTGGTAAATATTTTGAAATTCAGAATAATTTCTCATCCTGCTGTGCTGCCATCCTGCTAACTTGACAGGTTCAGCAGGATGAAAATTGATGTTGCATTTCCAGCAGGATGAAAATTGAGTTTTCACGGCTGTACGCTTTAAACGCTGATAGGAGCCAAATTTAATTTTCACTTTCTTACATAGATTTTTGTTGCCTACAACATGATGGTAAATGTTTTGTGATTTGAAACAATTTTTCATCTGGGTTTATTTGTGGCAGGACGAAAAATGGGTTTTCGCGGCCGTACGCTTTAAAGACGGGAAAGGGCTAAATTTGATTTCTAGTTTCTTACAGAGTTTTTAGATGCCTACAACATGGTGGTAAATATTTTGAAAATCAGAAGAATTTCTCATCCTGCTGTGTTGCCATCCTGCTAACTTGACAGGTTCAGCAGGATGAAAATTGATGTTGCATTTCCAGCAGGATGAAAATTGAGTTTTCTCTGCTGTACGCTTTAAACGCTGACAGGAGCCAAATTTAATTTTCACTTTCTTTCAAAGATTTTTGTTGCCTACAACATGATGGTAAATGTTTTGTGATTTGATACAAATTTTCAGCTGGGTGAATTTGTGGCAGGACGAAAAATAGGTTTTCGCGGCCGTACGCTTTAAAGACGGGAAAGGGCTAAATTTGATTTCTAGTTTCTTACATAGTTTTTAGATGCCTACAACATGGTGGTAAATATTTTGAAATTCAGAAGAATTTCTCATCCTGCTGTGCTGCCATCCTGCTAACTTGACAGGTTCAGCAGGATGAAAATTGATGTTGCATTTCCAGCAGGATGAAAATTGAGTTTTCACGGCTGTACGCTTTAAACGCTGATAGGAGCCAAATATAATTTTCACTTTCTTACATAGATTTTTGTTGCCTACAACATGATGGTAAATGTTTTGTGATTTGAAACAATTTTTCATCTGGGTGAATTTGTGGCAGGACGAAAAATAGGTTTTCGCGGCCGTACGCTTTAAAGACGGGAAAGGGCTAAATTTGATTTCTAGTTTCTTACATAGTTTTTAGATGCCTACAGCATGGTGGTAAATATTTTGAAATTCAGAAGAATTTCTCATCCTGCTGTGCTGCCATCCTGCTAACTTGACAGGTTCAGCAGGATGAAAATTGATGTTGCATTTCCAGCAGGATGAAAATTGAGTTTTCACGGCTGTACGCTTTAAACGCTGATAGGAGCCAAATTTAATTTTCACTTTCTTACATAGATTTTTGTTGCCTACAATGATGGTAAATGTTTTGTGATTTGAAACAATTTTTCATCTGGGTGTATTTGTGGCAGGACGAAAAATGGGTTTTCGCGGCCGTACGCTTTAAAGACGGGAAAGGGCTAAATTTGATTTCTAGTTTCTTACAGAGTTTTTAGATGCCTACAACATGATGGTAAATATTTTGAAATTCAGAAGAATTTCTCATCCTGCTGTGCTGCCATCCTGCTAACTTGACAGGTTCAGCAGGATGAAAATTGATGTTGCATTTCCAGCAGGATGAAAATTGAGTTTTCTCTGCTGTACGCTTTAAACGCTGATAGGAGCCAAATTTAATTTTCACTTTCTTTCAAAGATTTTTGTTGCCTACAACAAGATGGTAAATGTTTTTTATGATTTGAAACACATTTTCATCTGGGTGAATTTGTGGCAGGACGAAAAATAGGTTTTCGGGGCCATACGCTTTAAAGACGGGAACGGGCTAAATTTAATTTCTATTTTCTTACATAGATTTTTGCTGCCTACAACATGGTGGTAAATATTTTGAAATTCAGAAGAATTTCTCATCCTGCTGTGCTGCCATCCTGCTAACTTGACAGGTTCAGCAGGATGAAAATTGACGTTGCATTTCCAGCAGGATGAAAATTGAGTTTTCACGGCTGTACGCTTTAAACGCTGATAGGAGCCAAATTTAATTTTCACTTTCTTACATAGATTTTTTTGCCTACAACATGATGGTAAATGTTTTGTGATTTGAAACAATTTTTCATCTGGGTGAATTTGTGGCAGGACGAAAAATAGGTTTTCGCGGCCGTACGCGTTAAAGACGGGAAAGGGCTAAATTTGATTTCTAGTTTCTTACATAGTTTTCAGATGCCTACAACATGGTGGTAAATATTTTGAAATTCAGAATAATTTCTCATCCTGCTGTGCTGCCATCCTGCTAACTTGACAGGTTCAGCAGGATGAAAATTGATGTTGCATTTCCAGCAGGATGAAAATTGAGTTTTGTCTGCTGTACGATTTAAACGCTGATAGGAGCCAAATTTAATTTTCACTTTCTTACATAGATTTTTGTTGCCTACAACATGATGGTAAATGTTTTGTGATTTGAAACAATTTTTCATCTGGGTTTATTTGTGGCAGGACGAAAAATGGGTTTTCGCGGCCGTACGCTTTAAAGACGGGAAAGGGCTAAATTTGATTTCTAGTTTCTTACAGAGTTTTTAGATGCCTACAACATGGTGGTAAATATTTTGAAAATCAGAAGAATTTCTCATCCTGCTGTGTTGCCATCCTGCTAACTTGACAGGTTCAGCAGGATGAAAATTGATGTTGCATTTCCAGCAGGATGAAAATTGAGTTTTCTCTGCTGTACGCTTTAAACGCTGACAGGAGCCAAATTTAATTTTCACTTTCTTTCAAAGATTTTTGTTGCCTACAACATGATGGTAAATGTTTTGTGATTTGATACAAATTTTCATCTGGGTGAATTTGTGGCAGGACGAAAAATAGGTTTTCGCGGCCGTACGCTTTAAAGACGGGAAAGGGCTAAATTTGATTTCTAGTTTCTTACATAGTTTTTAGATGCCTACAACATGGTGGTAAATATTTTGAAATTCAGAAGAATTTCTCATCCTGCTGTGCTGCCATCCTGCTAACTTGACAGGTTCAGCAGGATGAAAATTGATGTTGCATTTCCAGCAGGATGAAAATTGAGTTTTCACGGCCGTACGCTTTAAACGCTGACAGAAGTCAAATTTTATTTTCACTTTCTTACATAGATTTTTGTTGCCTACAACATGATGGTAAATGTTTTGTGATTTGAAACAATTTTTCATCTGGGTGAATTTGTGGCAGGACGAAAAATGGGTTTTCGCGGCCGTACGCTTTAAAGACGGGAAAGGGCTAAATTTGATTTCTAGTTTCTTACAGAGTTTTTAGATGCCTACAACATGGTGGTAAATATTTTGAAATTCAGAAGAATTTCTCATCCTGCTATGCTGCCATCCTGCTAACTTGACAGGTTCAGCAGGATGAAAATTGATGTTGCATTTCCAGCAGGATGAAAATTGAGTTTTCACGGCTGTACGCTTTAAACGCTGATAGGAGCCAAATTTAATTTTCACTTTCTTACATAGATTTTTGTTGCCTACAACATGACGGTAAATGTTTTGTGATTTGAAACAATTTTTCATCCGGGTGTATTTGTGGCAGGACGAAAAATAGGTTTTCGCGGCCGTACGCCTTAAAGACGGGAAAGGGCTAAATTTGATTTCTAGTTTCTTACATAGTTTTTAGATGCCTACAACATGGTGGTAAATATTTTGAAATTCAGAAGAATTTCTCATCCTGCTGTGCTGCCATCCTGCCATCTTGACAGGTTCAGCAGGATGAAAATTGACGTTGCAATTCCAGCAGGATGAAAATTGAGTTTTCACGGCCGTACGCTTTAAACGCTGATAGGAGCCAAATTTAATTTTCACTTTCTTACGTAGTTTTTTGTTGCCTACAACATGATGGTAAAAGTTTAGTGATTTGAAACAATTTTTCATCTGGGTGAATTTGTGGCAGGACGAAAATTGGGTTTTCGCGACCGTACGCTTTAAAGACGGGAAGGGACTAAATTTGATTTCTAGTTTCTAACATAGCTATAGGTGCCCAATTACATTGTTGTATATATTTTGAAATTCAGAACAAGTTCTCATCCTGCTATTCTTCCATCCGCCTAAATTATTAGTTTCATCCTGCTGTCCTGCCATCCTGCTGACTTAATATATCATCCTGCTGTCCTGCCATCCTGTTCACTTATTATGTTTCATCCTGCTGTCCTGCCATCCTGCTAACTTAATGTTTCATCCTGCTGTCCTGCCATCCTGCTAACTTAACATGTTTCATCCTGCTGTCCTGCCATCCTGCTAACTTTGTCGAGCCACTGAGGAAAATGAATGAAAGGGTAGAAACAGAGAAGAAACAGGAACCTCTCCGCACCACACACACACCTTTATCTGTTGCAAGCTCCACAGGCCTTGCACATATTTAATACAATATCAGTAGGACTCCATGAAGCAAGATAAAACGGCATAAATACCCCAAAATGAACACTCAACATCAACAACCAACAACCAGTTGAACGGTTTTTAGGGTTAAATCGAGGCAGTACACAGAAACTCGACCATTATCAGCCCTCGAGCTAAAGCTCTCGGGCTGATAATGGGGTCTCGGGTTGATACTGAGGGCGATAACCAAAACCCCATGTGATAATCTCTAATTATCAACTATCTGTCGAGAAAGGCGTTTTCTATTTAAAGGAAATATACAGTAAAATTCCTATATTAAGACCACCTTTGGGACTGTTCAGTCCAAAGGTGGTCTCTGACCAGTGGACACTGTTAGCAGAAAACACAAAGAAAGAATAACTGCAACCCACTAAATTATCTTTTTATAGCAGAATTAGTCTTAATTTTTAGTGGTCTTAATAGCGGAATTTTACTTGTATATTTGAAAGTACCAAATTGTAACACCAGATTACGAAAAAGATTTTTTTCGAAACCTCAGCGTCACAGCAGATTCCAGTCTGATTTGTGTCCTAAATCCGCAGTTGTCGACATCACACCAACTGGATCAAAGCAAAACGGATCGAGTTTGTCTGAGTGTAAAAGAAAAGGGAAAACTTGTGCTGCTCCCCAGCTATATATGCTATTACGAATGAGTACTCCTCCTGGACTATTATTTATTTGTCTGCGCATATTAACTCCCTTGCCTGACTATTTTACTTTATCCGTCAGAGTCGCATTCGGATTCTGCGGTGTCTGATCTAGGTCTACACTGTTTGCCAAACCAAACACGTGATTCCAGTCTAGATTTTACCGTTAGCAAACCCTTTTCGGTCACAGGAAGGCTAACGCTGCTATAAACGTTACTCAAGTAGCACATAACCGTTACTGGTTACTGGATTCTGTATATGGTCAGCAATATGCACCTTTGTTTGTTTGATTTGAGGTTTAACGTCCCCGTCAACACTGTAAAGGTCATTTTGGAGACGTTGCTTCCAATTTTGTGGGACTTTTACCCGACCTTGAGATGAAATGACATCTCAAGCCCTGCCGCCCAATGAAACCAATAGGGTTTATTAGCATGGACGGGCCGACTCTCACCGCTTTGCCTGGACAGGCTTAAATCCTCTAAGCGGTTTACCAGTACTCGTGTGCGGGTCGGGTTAAGCTCTGCGTGGAAGCAGCGCATCTATTTCTTCAAGCCCCAATTGGCAATATGCACGTGAACAAAAACAGGGGGTCAGTTTCTGTAGTTGGTTACTTTAGGTCGATTGTTAGACCTAAAGCAGAGAGAAAATCACATCACGAAAATACGCCTATACAAATAAATTTTAAGCTTTACCATCGAAAAAGCGAAAATTTTAAGATAAAAATCGTGATATTTTCTTTATTTCTGCTCAAAATATAGATTGTGGGTACTCGTTAGAACCGCCTCAATGAGGAGAACCGCCTCAATGAGGCGGTTCTAACGAGTACCAACAATATATATTTTAGCGCAGAAATAAGAAAAATAATTTACACCCCTGATAACCCCAGTTTTGCTATATATAAGTGGGGTTCAAGGGGATCAAAATTATATGGACGTGTTTTCGTGATGTTTAAACAGACACCGTTTTTGAAATTTCAACTAAAAAATGGACGTCATAGGAATTTCTTCCCTTGAACTTTAGTTTTGACCCTGCGATACAGAATTGTTATTTATTTCCTGACCTTAGAAATTGCCATTTTGGGTCGATTGTTAGTCAATCAATCCAAATTCACGACCTGCAGAAGCTCCCGCGCCTGCTATTGTCCACATGACTATAACTGACCATTGCCCAACTAGTCTAAAAAGTAAAATCAAGACTGGTCTCGTGCACTTGGTCTTTTGCAAACAATGTAGACTCAGATCAGACGCCGCATAACGCGGCGTCTGATCAGGGTCTACACTGTTTGATTAAAATACGGGAATTTCAGCGTTATGCGAGACAATCTAACTCCCCGTTAAGGACCATTTTTTCACCCTACACTCAACAACAATCGACCTAATCGACCGTCTCACAAAAATCAAATCAATCTAGCCAGTGTGCTTTGTTGAGTATAAAATAAACAATTTGTCAGACAAATCACGTGCGCTACGCGCTCGTGATTTGTCTACTTTACATCTGACCTCTAAACTGTGATTTATTACTCAACAAATCACAGCTAGAGCTAATCTATTTCTCAAACATAGTTTGACTAGTCGTTATGATTTTTCCTCAGTGGCCCGAACTACCCCCATCTCGAACAAATTTTCAAGATCCCAACCAAACTGTTTGAGATACTGAAGTTCGACTGTATTATTTTTATTTCTGCTCCTCAAATAGGGTGTGGTATTTCGAAACATTACGGTCATACACCCGTGCGATATACAGTCCAACCTGTATTAAGCAAGCACCCACGGAATATTCAAAATGTGCTTGCTTAAGACAGGTGCTTGCTGGACGCAGGTGAATTTTAATGCATTTTCCTTTCTCGGGAACTGAATGCCTCCTTGCTTAAGACAGGTTGCTTGCTTAATAGAGGTGGCCGCTAAGGCAGGTTTTACTGTAGTTCATTTTTCCAAAAAATCCGAGATATGTTTTTTTATTTATGCTGCAAACATAGGTTGTGGGTGCTCGTTAGAACCGCCTCATTTAGGCGGTTCTAACGAGTACCCACAAACTATGTCTTGGAACAGAAATATGAAAAATAATGTATACCCCCGTAAACCCCAGTTTTCTCTGTATAAAGTGGGGTTTACGGCGTGTTCATTTCACGGACTTGTTAACGTAATGGAACTGCCAACTTACATGTAACTGATATTGACTTAGGCCTAACGGGCCTCCGTGGCCTAGTGGTTAAGAGTGCTGACTCTTGATCATTAGGTCTCTCACCGCTGTGGTTCGAGCCTCGCTCAAGTTCTGCAACGGAAGGTCAGGTGGTTTTTCTCCTGGTACTCCGGTTTTCGCCCACCTCTGACTAATGATCGGCCCGATATGAGTGAAATAATCTTGAAAGGACCGTAAAACCAAAACCAAAAAAAAAAAAATAATAATAAAAAAAAAATTAACTTAGGCCTACAGTTGAGCAAGGCATGCTGCCCTTGCAGCAGGTACATGAACGGGTAGAGCCCGGTTTGGAGGGAGAATCTTTTTTTTTTTTTTTCGTATGTTTTCAACACTTCCTTTTATTTTCGACCATCTCTCCTGTCTTAATTCTTCAGCTCCTCTACTATCTCTTCTATTATATGTTCGCCCTTTCTCTGGGAGACGTCACAAAATGACCCATAAGGGTTGACGGGTCAAACCCAAACACAATCGATCAATCAATCGCTAGAAACACCTCCAATGATCCGCCTCTATGTTTTGGGGACAAACAAATTACCTTTGTATAGGGCTGGCTAATCGGAACTGAAAAGATAATCGATTATCATTCCTGTCATTCCTGCAATTTCGATCGATAATCGATTAGTAATCACTGAAGATTTGGTCATAATTTTACCCTTCTGGCTTTCTGTCTGAGCACGACTCCCAGCATATGCTGTACTTTGCCATATGCATTTGAACAGACGAGCCTGAGCAAACAGTGTAGACCCAGATGAGACGCCGCAGAACGCGGCGTCTCATCTGGGTCTGCACTGTTTGCCACTCATGCAGCTATTAAAGGCACAACTATGGGTAATACATTTTACTTATCAAATAATCGATTGCAAGCAAATCAGTAATGATAATCATTTTTGTGGAATTTATCGATTAAATAATTGATTATCCGATTAATCATGCCAGTCTTATCTTTGTATACATGTACCTTGATAACATGTGAACTCGGGTTTACAAACGCGCTTATTACACGGATTTGCCAATGTAATGCCATGGTTGTGTCCGCGTTTTATCACTTTGACACTCGTCGCAACTCTAGCAAGTTGAAGTCAAAGCATCGAATAAAGTTTTCTCCCTTTCTAAGCAAATTCTATCGGCCTCGGTAGCTCAGTCGGATGCGCGTCTGGCTGGTGATCAGGAGGACGCGGGTTCAATACCTGCTGGGTCGGCAACATTCTTTCGTGGAGATTACACGGATTTGCCAATGTAATGCCATGGTCCGCGTTTTTATCACTTTGTCACTCGTCGCAACTCTAGTAAATTGAAGTCAAAGAATCGAATAAAGTTTTCACCCTTTCTAAGCAATTTCTATCGGCCTCGGTAGCGTCTGGCTGGTGATCAGGAGGACGCGGGTTCAAACCTGCCGGGGTCGGCAACATTCTTTCGTGGCGATTGATCATGAAATCTTTTACTACGGTCAATCTCTCCCTTGCTGATTCAAGAAGGGCAGTTGTCAGTTTCTGGCGAAAGAATATGCACTGTACAGGTTAACCGCTTACATATAAGCTTGCCCAGGAAAGTGTGGATAGGTAAACTGACCGGCTCAAAAATGACCTAGATAGTGTTGACTGGGCCGTTATTGGAGTTTAGCTGCCCAGTCAAGACTATTGAGGTCATTTTTGAGCCGGTCAGTTTACCTATCCACACTTTTCCTGGGCAGGCTTATACATTATCGGTTATCCAATACAGTGCACATTCTTTCCCACCTAAATTCGTCTTGTCTGAAGATATTCATATATGCTTTTGGTATGCATGTATTTATGAACTGGATTTTTTTTTTTTTTTTTTATCAAATGTTAGCCATCGTTTCAGGCCAATATTCCATTGTGTGTCTTGAAAGGTGGGATAGTAGTCGCAGATAAGATTGACTAGGCGGAGCTGTCGTTTGTACCTGCCTTAGGAATATCCCACTAATAAAAAGGTAAACCGAGTCATCCGATTGTGTGAATTCAACTGTAACACAAGCATAGCCGTGGCGTGTATAACCATTTCGTCCGCTTGTAGAAAGCGTGCGAAAGGCACTCTACCGAATCTTCTGGTGGACTCAGCGAATTTGACATATATTGACAACGCCGGAATAGGTCTGCCTTCGCTACTATACCTTGTGTACACAACCTCCTTATAACATAGTAGAACCTCGATGGCTCGATTAATCATGGCTTGTCTACCAGGGCTGAGTCGAACCCGTTCTTGGGCCACTAGGGATATCCTGTACATAAGAAAAAATAGAGGATAATTTAGGACATTTTAGTGTTTTATCTTGCAATCAATGTTGTGTGTACTCATTAGAATCGCCTCGATGAGGCGATTCTAATGAGTACACAAAACACATTTTCATTCTACTCTCAGTGACTCGAACTACCCCTGTCTCGAACAGATTTTTGAGGTCCCATAGGTTTTCGAGCTAGTGAAGTTCGACTGTGGTTGAAAATAGCAGGTATATTGGTCATGGTGTAAAGCCATTTTACAACTATTTCATACCTTCCTGGGACGCCCCCGCCCATCGGGGCTTGAAGAAATATATGACCTGCATGATGCTTCCATGCGCAGAGCTGAAACCGACCGCACACGAGTACCGGTAAATCGCTAAGAGGATCTAGGCCTGCCCAGGCAAAGCGATGCGAGTCCATGCTTATCAACCCTATTGGTTTCATTGGGCGGCAGGGCTTGAGATGTCATTTCATCTCAATGTCGGGTAAAATTCCCACAATATTGGAAGCAACGTCTCCAAAATGACGTTTACAGTGTTGACGGGGACGTTAAACCACAAATCGAACAAAACAAACATATAGTAGTCGCAGATAAGATTGACTAGGTGGAGCTATCGTTTACACCTTCCTTCGGAATGTGCTATTAACAAAAAGGTAAACAAGGTAACCCGATCGTGTGAATTCAACTATAACAGAAACAAAATAGAAGTGGAGGCAATGATCAGGCATCGAAACAATCAACCCACAGCTCCCATCAGAGACACCAAAGGGAAAGAAACACAAACATGAAACAACAGACCTAATGGAAACATCAAAGCTGTGGTGTAGATAGCTATCTGATCCGCTTGCAGAAAGCATGCGAAAGGAACTCTACTGAGTCTTCTGGTGGACTCAACGAATTTGTCGGCCCCCTCCCATAGGGGCTTGAAGAAATATATGGGCTGCATGATGCTTCCACGCAGAGCTGAATCCGACCCACACATGAGTACTTGTTAACCGCTTAGAGGATCTAAGCCTGTCCAGGAACCGCGGTGCGAGGCGGACGGGCCGTCCATGCTAATAAACCCTATTGGTTTCATTAGAAACAGGGCTTTAGATGTCATTTCATCTCAAAGTCGGGTAAAAATCCCACAAAATTGGAAGCAACGTCTCAAAAATAACCTTTACAGTGTTGACGCGGACGTTAAACCGCAAATCAAACAAACAAAATCAACGAATTTGACATATATTGACAACACCTGAATAGCTCCGCCTAGTCAATCTTATCTGCGACTACAATACCTTCAAGTTTGTTTGTTGAAATTGAGGTTTAACGTCCCGTCAACACTTCATGTATTTAGGTCATTTTGGAGACGTTGCTTCCAATTTTGGGCAACTTTTACCCGACATCGAGGTGAAATTACAATCCCTGTCGCCCAAACAAACCAAAATG
Source organism: Lucinisca nassula (assembly GCA_963580285.1). Lineage (NCBI taxonomy): Eukaryota > Metazoa > Mollusca > Bivalvia > Lucinida > Lucinidae > Lucinisca > Lucinisca nassula. The sequence goes on from OY757014.1 coordinate 98,963,000, forward strand.
GTGTATATGTAGGGACTGGACTCGCATCACTTTGCCTGGGCAGGCTTAGACCCCAAAGCGGTTTACCAGGACTCATGTGCGGTCGGTTTCAGCTCTGCCTGGAAGCATCATGCAGCCCAATCTATTTCTTAAAGCCCCCATGGGCGGGGGCGACGGGAGATAGTCAAGACTATCAGCCCCGAGGCGTTGTGGAACACATGATGAAGTATCGCCCCCGTGACTGATATTTTTGACTGTCTCCCAGAAAGGTAAGGAACAGATGTTTTATAACCATACCCATATTCGAAAGTAACTGTTGTCTTTTGGTCACCATCACGAAAACATGCCTATATACATGTAATTTTGACCCCCTTGAACCCCACTTTTATATTGTAAAACTGGGGGTTACAGGGGTATACCTTATTTTTCTTATTTCTGATCTAAAGTATAGATTGTGGGAACTCCATAGAACCGCCTCGATGAGGCGGCCGCCTCGATGAGGTGGTTCTGACGAGTACCCACAATCTATATTTTGAGCAGAAATAAAAAAATGTCACTATTTTTCATCTTCAAGTTTTCATTTTTTCGGCGGTAAAGTTTACAATGTGTTTGTATTGGCGTGTTGATCAATAAGTAAAAACTGGTAACTATATGCTATTGATTTTTGACCGCAGCTTAATATCACTATAGACCTCCGGTTAATATAAGTTGATCTTGTGTTAATACGGAATTAAGGATGACCCCGAACAATACAGTATAGTCAATAGATACATGTAGTTGGGCTTGAAGAAATATATGGGCTGAATGATGCTTCCATGCAGAGCTGAAACCGACCCGCACACGAGTACTGGTAAATCCCTAAGAGGATCTAACCCTGCCCATGCAAAACGGTGCGAGTCGGCCTGTCCATGCTTATAAACCCTATTGGTTTCAATAAGCGGCAGGGCTTGAGATGTCATTTCATCTCAATGTCGGGTAAAAGTCCCACAAAATTGGAAGCAGCGTCTCCAAAATGACCTTTACAGTGTTGACGGGGACGTTAAACCTCAAATCAAACAAACAAACAATAGATAGTTGGTATACTTGTGTGCACAACACCTCCTACCGTAGATGATGATGATGATTTCGTGTTTAATCCTACCGTAGAGCGCCAATCCTTTTATAACTTGGCAGGCGATATTAGAAGAATCTTATATGGGTGTGAGGGGTGGATGGAAAAAATCCGTCCCGAGGATCTCTGTCCGGCATCACGAGGCTTGCCGAGTGATGCCGGACAGTGATCCCGAGGGACGGATTTTCTATCCACCCCTCCGACGTCCGCCATTTTGTGATGACACAACAGGAATGTTTAGTGACGTCACGCATGACGACGCCGCGCATGAGGTTGTAATCAACCAGTGCATTTATCAAACACGCGATTATATTCGATTTGGGGTCGGAACACCAGGGTCAGAACATAAATTTCTATCCCAGGGTAAAATCACGGACTTCCTTGTCTGGTGTGCAAGAAGCAAATATCTTGCCATATTCATGAAGGTATTTTGTTAACTTTCGTAGTGGGCCGATCAGAAGCAAACGAAATCTGTTCTTTCTTTCTTTCTTTCTTTCTTTCTTTCTTTCTTTCTTTCTTTCTTCCAATTTCGCCTAAACGCCAGGAGGGGACACAGACGGTGTATAATGCATACACTCCAGCTTTGCAGGATGAAAGTCTACACAGTAACCATGTAATTACGGTAGGGTTCTTTAAGCTGCACAGGGGATTGCTCTCCCTGCACAGGGGGCCTCCAGGTCACGTCCCGATCCGTAGGACGGCGCACTTGATGACATTCATCCCTGCAAATGATGCCAATGGAGCGTGCTCGGGCACCGAGATAACATGCATCACCGCGATCGAACCGAGGGCCTCTAGCATCAGAGGCAAGTGCACTAACCACTGAGCTACCACGCTCTTTTTTCCACATCCACATGCATGTCATCATGTTTGGTGCTTTTGTCTCTTAACTCTTATCTTGCTGTTCACGACAACCCATATCTTTGCAAATAGTGTAGATCCAGATCAGATGGCTTCTGAAGGAGCCATCTGATCAGGATCTACACTTTTTGGCATTAAGTTTATGAATTTGTAGCAATAAATTACATCAAGTAATTTGATTGGCTGATAGACAGAAATGGGTGTGGCTTAAATGAATATTCAGCAAGATAAGGGTTAACAGTGTATTTGACTAAATAAAATCCTTGTTATAACATACACAACATTATATGGCTTTAGTTTGTTTGATTTAGGCTTTAACGTCCCCGTCAATACTGTTTAGGTCATTTTGGAGACGTTGCTTTCAATTTTGTGGGACATTTACCCGACATTGAGATGAAATGACATATCATGTCCAGTCGCCAAATGAAACCAGTAGGGCCCCTACTGGTTTCATTTGGCGACTGGACATGAGATGGTTTATAAGCATGGACTTGCAATGCTTTTCCTGGGCAGGCTTAGATCCTCTAAGCGGTTTACCAGTACTCGGGTGCGATCGGTTTCAGCTCTGCGTGGAAGCATCATGCAGCCCATCTATTTTTTCAAGCCCCGATGGGCGGGGGCCTGAATATCTTCTGTAACAAAGTCAATCTGAATCAGTATTTTACGTAACACACCCGTGCAACATAGTGCGGTTTTTCGCATGTCCAGTTTGCCTACTCCCTTGCTTTGCTTTCTTATTTATACTGCAAACATAGGCTTTTGGTACTCGTTAGAACCGCCTCATTTTTCTTATTTATACTGCACACATAGGTTGTGGGTGCTTGTTATTAGGCGGTTCTAACGAGTACCCACAACCTATGCAGAAATAAGAAAAACAATGTATACCACCATAAACCCCAGTTTTCTCTGCAATGAAATGTTCGTCTGACCTTACTGATGATCATCAAAACATGCGTGATACCCTATAAATCATCGTCTTTTTACCAAATGGTATAGAAAAGCAATAAAACACACACATTCCGTCATCGCACGCTTCTATTGGATCTCTTATCGCAAATTAGCTTCAAATACGGAAACCTGCCTTTGCTCATATTACAGCAATATCGTGACGCGAGCTCCAGGGTCGGCGAAATAAGATATTTTTTCTGAATTAATTACCTAGAACGCAATTTACGTAATAAGCTGGTTGCGTGAACTTTAATTCCTTAAATGCACGAATGACAACAAAGCAGACGATAACTTCATTTTTTTACAATTATTGTTAATAACATTATTCTTGTTGAGAGAAATTGGCATTTTATGTGAATCGACTGCTTGCGTAAAATTTGAAGTCTGGCTTCCCCTGAAAAATATAATAAGAAGATTAGAATCTAGTCTGCTTAGTTTTGCTTGATGCCTTAAGGTTTGGTGGCGATAAAGTCTCTGGTTTGATAAAATAACGTTTCTTAGAAAGTTCAAAAGTAACATTAATGCCACCCAGAAAGCTCTCCTATCGCCGCCTAGGCGTTAAAAATGTACATCTCTCAAGGCTAATTCAGCGGACGCAAATTGTTGATATTTTTCTTATTCCACGCCCTCCCTTCCACCCCCTCCCCCAACCCCACCGAAAAAAAGGACTTGACATCTCATGCAAAATGTCGTCGGATATGGACAAAAAAATACCCAACATACAGATCGTTAAGGTGTGCGTTTGTTTGTTTGATTTGAGGTTTAACGTCCCCGTCAACACAGTAAAGGTCATTTTGGAGACGTTGCTTCCAATTTTGTTGGACTTTTACCCGACATTGAGATGAAATGACATCTCAAGCCCTGCTGCTCAATAAAATCAACAGGGTTTATAAGCATGGACGGTCAGACACGCATCGCTTTGCCTGGACAGGCTTAGATCTTCTAAGCGGTTTACCAGTACTCATGTGCGGGTCGGATTCAGCTCTGCGTGGAAGCATCATGCAGCCGCTCTATTTCTTCAAGCCCCGATGGTCGGGGACCATAAGGTGTGTGTGTGTGGGGGGGGGGGGAGAGGGTGACCATAAGGCCTTTCTTCTGACCCTAACCTCTCCCGATGTCCCATTTGGTTTTGCAACGCAAGCCCTTGTTTTAGAGAAACATGATTATGGATGCTGATTGGGTAATTCAGTTTAAACCCAAGTAATCAAAATATATGCTCCAATTCTCATTTAAAATAAACGACACCAACGCATGTAAGACAACTACATATGTAATATTCTTCTTAACTTCTCTCCCTTTAAAGTAAAGTACTACACCTGCATTGGCCCCGCCCATCGGGGCTTGAAGAAATAGATGGGCTGCATGATGCTTCCATGCAGAGCTGAATCCGACGGCACACGAGTACTGGTAAACCGCTTAGAGGATCTAAGCCTGCCCAGTCGGACCGTCCATGCTTATAAACCCTATTGGTTTCATTGGATGACAGGGCTTGAGATGTCATTTCATCTCAGTGTCGGGTAAAAGTCCTGCAAAGTTGGAAGCAACGTCTCCAAAATGACCTATACACTGTTGACGGGAACGTTAAACCCCAAATCAAACACACAAACTATACACCTGTATCAATTATTTTATGAACATCTTAAATTTTTGTTATTTTGCTTCTTTAAACCCCCCAAAATCATAGCATATCTCCAATAGAAAATGCCGAACTATTTTCAAACTTGAATATAACATCTGAAGAGTCATAACGAAAACACGCCTATAATAATACATTGTAAACTTTACCGCCGAAAAAAATGAACATTTAAGATAAAAAAAAATGTGATTTTTGTCTTACTTCTGCTCAAAATATAGATTGTGGGTACTTGTTAGAACCGCCTCGATGAGGCGGTTCTAACGAGTACCCACAATCTATATTTGGAGCAGAAATTTTGGCGACCTTGACTTAATGTTCAAGGTCATTTGGACTGGTTGATGATCAAAATTCGGGGTGACTATTTGGGCCATTTTTCAGTTTCTGAACAAGAAGTTTCATCTTCTTCTTCCTTTTTCTCAAACAGTCCTAGTTTTGGATTAAAATGATCACGCGGCCCCCGCTCATCGAGGCTTGAAGAAATATATGGGCATGATGCTTCCACGAAGAGCTGAAACCAACCCGCACACGAGTACTGGTAAACCGCATAGAGGATCTAAGCCTGCCCAGGCAAAGCGGTGCGGGTCGGACCGTCCATGATTAAAAACCCTATTGGTTTCATTGAGCGGCAGGGCTTGAGGTGCTATTTCATCTCAATGTTGGGTAAAAGTACCCACAAAAATGGGAGCAACGTCTCCAAAATGACCTTTACAGTGTTGACGGGGACGTTAAACCTCAAATCAAACAAAGAGACAGACATTGTAGGTTTCGCAAGGTAAGCCCTAGTTTTGGAATAAATGATCACGAAAATGGGTGGGGTAATTCAATATGAATCCGAGGTATCATGTTTTTGCACTGCATCTCTTTTAGAATATACAGCACCCAGTCATACCTTCATCTGTATGTTAGACAAATGCCTAAGGTAATATCCTACCTAGCGTTTCCCCATTTAAAGAAAAATATGTTATCTGCACCAACTCTTTCATGAAAATCTTCTATTTCTGTGAAATTTTGCATCCTGGAATTCATTCTCTGGAAGAAAACGAGGCATTCTTTTGAAATCAATCTGAATACAACAGTTTGAGAAGCCAAAGAGCAGACTAGATTTTAATGACATTGACCTTATTTCTCAGGTCACATGGGCTGTAAAATTTGCAAAATTGTAAAGGATGTTTGTTTTCATTCAGGCAATTTCAAATTCAAATATTGTGGCTTTTCATTAACTTTCCCAGATATTAATATCACTGGTAAAATGTACCTGCTTTGAGGTTAGATTTAAGTGACCTTGACTTCATGTCAAGGTCATGACAGGGCTAAATATTTATAATTGCACTCAAAGCTTTTGTGCAAGTTATCTCTTCAATTAAGCAGAATTACATCATACTTGGCTGGATGAAGCATCTGGACATGTCTTTGAGTTGGTTTAGTTGTTTTGACATTTTTAAAGTCACCGAAAGACTAAGTAGGTCAGATTTTGTCTAAATTAAGCTTGAGGGTGCAGTTTCTTGGAAACTTATGACTTGATTCTTACAAACTATCATAGATGTAACTCATTGGGCCATGTTTTCAAGTTGACAGTTACGTCATTCAAGGTCAGCAAAGGTCAAGTTTGATCAAAGTTTAGCAATCGTACATGTAAGCATGTTTGCACATTTTGATGGGAACATTTGAGTTAAGGGATGCTGGTTTCACCAAACAGAAAACTGTTCAGAGCCCCACCCCTCAGCCATATATATGTATATCCATGTGCCTTATGAAAAGACACATTCAGTGATACCAACCTGGAAGTACCCAGGGATGCCACGGATCATGCCCCACCCTCCATTTCGTTTGTTCTTGTTTGTAATGGAGTTTAACGGCCCAGTCAACACTATTTTAGGTCATTTTTGAGCCGGTCAGTTTGCCTATCCACACTTTTTCTGGGCAGGCTTATACGTAAGCGTTTAACCAGTACATTGCACATTCTTTCGCCAGAAACGGACAACTGCGGTCAACTTCTTGAATCAGAGAAAAGGAATGACCGTAGAAAAGATTTATATCTCAGGATCCGCACAGATCCCAACCCCTAAACCATTATATTCTTGTTCCTTATGATATGACACATGCAGTGATACCAACCAGGGCTCCGTTGAGTCCATGCTCCACCTCCTCCACTTCATAAAATGCGTAATATTTCACATACAGAGTTCACATCGGTGCTCATTTGGGAATAGGGGTTTGTTGGGGAGACTTTATAACTGGTAGATTAAAATCATATCATGTTAAAGTACATGGCTGCCAATGGGCAGTGCCCACCTGAGCTTTGGTGGGCATAGTAGCTCATGGACCTCTTGTTTGTTCAGGGACTGAAAAATCGCACAAATGGGGACCCAGAATTTTGACCATCAATCAGCCCAAGTGACCTTGAACATTAGAGCAAGGTCCCCTGTAACCTAGAAAACTCATTGTTCTCTTCAAATCAGAAGTTAAGTAGAAGTAAAACAAAGATCAGGAATCGATACAATTAACTTACTCCACCCATCAAAGACACCAAAGGGAAAGAAATACAAACATTAAGCGACCAGACCATAATGGAAACCTAAACAAAGGAAGGCCATAAGGACAGTTACTTTCCCACAAAAATGGCCATATGGTCATCCAAAATTAAAAGACACAAGTGATACCCACAGTAAGTAACAAACAATAACATAAATACATCGCCACAGAAGAACCGCCTTGGAACGGTCAGTGGAAAGATTTCCACTGGGGTTTCCACTGGGGGGCCCAAATCGATTTTACGTGGCCACAATCCTCGCCCTTACTTCCGTCGCGATTTAGACAAATAATTTGTTTAGTCCGCATGAAGGCCTCCTAACTCATCAGTGCAACATCTCCGTGAACACAAAAATCAAAGAACCACAGAGGTGAGACAACGGTGAGGACTCGACAGCAAGAAACCACTGAAATGCTTGAGCAAAAGAAAACCAACAGTCAGACTCCGATGGGCCCGACCAGAGACAGAGCATCAGGCACCAAACAACATTACCAAGAATTAGATCTCTCTAATTCTCAATAAGCCTTTACGTTGGAGCCGTCATAGAATCTGAGGCCTGACCCACCGGCGTGCAATTAAAGAGGGAAGCAAAGTTGCCAACCGTGATTGGGTTAACTACCATGCATGCAGTCTGTCGTGTAACATCCATGTTGTACCCAATCTTTTTATATCGAAGAATGTTTTTACGAAATTGGGTGCTGAAGTCATTTCGGTTATATATTTTTCTGAATTTATACACTAAGTCACCATAAAATTCGGGTTCCGATAGACCTTGTTGCAGAAGAGATTTAAGTCCAATATTGAATTTTGAAATTAAATCAGAATGGCGTCTATAAAATTTTGAAAATGCTTTGCGTAGTTTATGGTACCGATAACCCTGATTAAGGAGTTTAGCCGTTAATAATTTATTACGAGTGTTGAAGTCAGTTACATGACTACACACTCTAGCAAATCGAATTAAGTGCGAAATATAAACGCCATAGGATGGCGCACGAGGAACATCACCATCCAAAAAAGGAAAATTTACAATCTCAAAATCAAAGTCATCGCGTTTATCATAAATTTTGCACGAAACAAACCCATCTACAATAGATAGATGTAAATCCAAAAACGGGGCCTCGGTATCAGAAGAATTTGCTTTGTTTAATTGAAGTTCTGGGGGGTAAATCTGACTGATCAAACCATCGAAATAGGTATTATCAATATTTAATAAATCATCTAAATATCTGGAAGTGGAGCTAAAAGCTTCAATAATTTCAGATTGGTTATCAATGGAAAGCGACAGAATGAAGTCTCTTTCATAACAATACAAGAACAGATCAGCCACAAGAGGTGCGCAATTCGTACCCATCGGAATACCCACAATTTGTCTAAATAACTTAGTACCAAATCTAATATAAATATTGTCAAATAGAAAAGAGAGGGCATCACACACTTTCTGACATGACCAAGGTGTATAATTCTTATGCTATTTTAAGTTTGAAAATAGTAAGTCGTTTACTTTCAGAAGCAAAATAAACTCAAATTAAAGATTTTCACAAAAAGTTGCTGCAGTTGTAATCTTTTATTTTAAAAGGAGAAGAGTTATGTAGGATATTACCGTTTCGAAAACACGCCTATACAAATACATAGTAAATTTTACGTCGAAAAAATTAAGATTTTATGATGAAAAATTGTGATATTTTTCTTATTTCTTTTATACAGTAAAACTTGGTTAACAGGGGTAAACCTTATTTTTTCTTATTTCTGCTCTAAAATATAGATTGTGGGTATATTTTGAGCAGAAATAAGAAGAAAAAAAAATCACAATTTTTCATCTTAAAATGTTCGTGTTTTTCGGCGGTGGAGTTTACAATGCATTTGTATAGGCGTGTTTTCGTAATGATACAATTACATGTAGCTTCAGAAAAGAATTCGGAATAGTTTTGGAGATTTTCTAACTTGAATCTTAAAAATATATATTGTATGCATCCATAAGTATCGCCTCGACGCCTTTTTTTTATTCAACATGTAAACAAGTCCGTGAAATGAATACCCCTCCAAACCACACTTTATATAGCGAAAATTGGGGTTTACGGGAGTATACCTTATTTTTCTTATTTCCACTACAAATCATAGGGTTTGGGTACTCGTTAGAACCGCCTCAATGAGGCGGTTCTAACGAGCACCCACAACCTATGTTCGGAGTAAGAATAAGACAAATATTACTTTTCATCGGAAAGTAGCCATTTTGGAGAAATGAAATAATGCACTATGTCCTACGGGTGTGTTATCTTAAAGGAATATCGTAAAGATTTTCTCATAATGCCTTCTGCGGCCCCCGCCCATCGGGGCTTGAAGAAATAGATGGGCTGCATGATGCTTCCACGTAGAGCTGAATCCGGCCTGCACACTAGTACTGGTAAACCGCTTAGAGGATCTAAGCCTGTCCAGGAACCGCGGTGCTAGGCGGACCGTCCATGCTAATAAACCCTATTGGTTTCATTGGGCGACAGGGCTTGAGATGTCATTTCATCTCAATGTCGGGTAAAAGTCCCACAAAATTGGAAGCAACGTCTCCAAAATGACCTTTACAGTGTGGACGGGGACGTTAAACCTCAAATCAAACAAAACAAACAAAACTATATAAAATGTGTTTAAGGGTGTGTCAATTCACGGTCTTGTTCACGTAATGAGATATTGCCAGCATCGGTAGCTCAGTCGGATGCGCGTCTGCCTGGTGATCAAGAGGCCGCGGGTTCGATACCTGCCAGGGTCGGCAACATTCTTTCATGGAAATTGATCATGATTTTTTTCTACGGTCATTCTCTCCCTTCCGATGATTCAAGAAGGACAGTTGTTAGTTTGTGGTGAAAGAAATTGCACTGTTCTGGCTAACCGCTTACGTATAAGCCTGCCAAGGGTAAACTGACCAGCTCAAAATGACATAAACGGTGTTGACTGGGCCGTTACACTCCAATTCAAACACACAAAATATTCAATAGATTATTTAGTTTACAGAGAAACCTGTTTGACATGTTTTGAGTATTAGTGAAGTCGATTTAAACACAAGACGGACTTACTTGATTGTCAGTTTTGATTTTGCTTTCAGCAAATCACGCGAGAAAATATACAAAGTCTGACCTACAAGTCTAAAAGTGCTACTTTTTGTCAAACAAGTATTAACTGCCTGTCATAAAGACATCGTTTAAACTCTCACAGCGCCAAGCAAAATTTCAGAGCTGACTGCAGTGTACGTTTTTCTCCTGTTTCGAATTGTATTCCGTCTTCGACTTGGCTAATAAATGAACTACGAAGGTAGGCTGAAAAGTTCTGAGCGTGACGCAGATCCAATGGTTTTTACCATGCTGAAAGTGCCTTATTTTTCAACATAGTCTCCCTTCCTGTCCACACACTTCCTCCAGCGATGCTGGAGTCCTTGGATCCCAGTGGTATAGAAGGCCTCATCTTGGTCCCTGAAAAACTCCTACACACCAGCTATCACCTCCTCGTCTGACCGATAATGCTGCCCAGCCAAGTGCTTTTTCATGTTTGGAAACAGGAAATAATCTGATGGAGCTAGATCAGGTGAATACGGAGGGTGATCGACAAGTGTGAAAACATAGTCATGCACAGCAGCCATTGCGACAACCGATTTATGAGCAGGCGCATTGTCCTGATGGAACAAGACCCCTTTTGTCAATTTTCCGGGTCGTTAAGCCTTAACTGCTTTTCGCAATTGTTTAAGCAGATCTGCATAATACTCCCCATTAATTGTTCTGCCCTTTTGAAGGTAATCTATGAATATTATACACTTGGTATCCCAGAACACTGATGCCATTACCTTCCCTGCAGAGGAGACGACCTTTGCCTTCTTTTGGGGGGTGAGCCAGGGTGCTTCCATTGCATGGATTGTCTTTTGGTCTCTGGCTCAAAGTGATGAACCCAACACTCATCCTGAGTGACAAAACGGTCAAGAAAACCATCTTGGTCTGCTTCAAAAATAGCCAAGTTGGCTTGTGACAGGTTCAGTCTGGTCAACTTTTGGTCAGGCGTCAAAAGCCGTGGCGCCCATCTGGCGGAAACCTTCGACATTCCTAATTCACAGTAGAATGTTCTCTACTCGTTCACGGGAGATGCCAACAGTGTTAGCTAACGGATTCACAGTTAAACGCCTGTCATCCATCACGGCCCTGTGCACTTGGCTGATGGTTTCCTCAGTTGTTGCCGTTGTGGGTCGTCCACACCGGTCATCATCTTCAAAGCTGCCCTTGCCCATCTTAAATTTGCTGCCCACCTTTTCACGGTTGCATACGAAGGAGCATCATTCCCTAATGTAGCAACCATATCGGCATGAATGTCCTTAGGAGCTAACCCCTTTTTATGGAGGTACTTGATGACACCACGATGCCAGATTTTGTCCATTTTCTCAAACACGTGCTAGTATCAATTTTCAAAGTCTAGAATTTCTACGTTATTGCAGATAAACTTGAACTCATTTGAGTCAAATCGAGTAAATAAAGGTTTTGATTTAATGAATACAAAATTCCATGGCTGTTTGATGCCTGCTTCTTGGTCAGGCTCAGAACTTTTCAGCCTACCCTCGTAGAGTCTCGAAAATCGTTTTGGAGATCGATTGCTTGTCAAACGGCCCAAAGTACTAGGCACATTAGCTGTACGTTGCTGATGTCCACGTGACTTTCCGGGTGAATGAATGGTAAAATGAGTGGTCATTTCATGTGAAATTTAAGAAACGAACCTTCGGCGAGTTTCATTTGAAAGTACCAAGCGTGTTAGATTCTGTTTACCATATATGGAGGATCTTACACGAGTGTCCATGTATTATTGAATTTATTAAACGAGTTGGGGAAGAGGGATAAAATGCGAGGCTTTGCCGAACATTTTATCCCTTTTCTACAACGAGTCTAATAAATTCAATAATACATGAGCACGAATGCAAGATTCTATTTATCATATGACATTTAAAACGCATTTTACTCACGATTGTTTTACAGAAATGCCATTAGTAAACGCGACGTCGTTAATGACGTCGTATATGTAACGTTAGGGTGCGTATGTAACTAATTTGCATATTTGATTCACTAGCGGATTATCGAATTTATTACATGGCGTTATTTCGTTCTCAAACGCGACGTCATATGATAAAAATGATTTAAAATTGGATTTTATCAGAAGTTCGAATGGAAACGGGCTGTCACGGGCGGCGTCATGATGAAGTTACGCGCCAGTTACCATGTTTTATTACATTAAATAAAGCAAATTACGCACGTCTCTAATTCGGTTACCTCATACAGCACTGGGGAATAAGCTTCGAGAATACGTAGCCAGTTTGACTTGTTTTTCTTGCTACAGTAGCAGCGGTAGCAGCCAGATACCAAGGCAAAGCACCAACAATCTCGCGTCCATCTTTATATCTGGCCCCCGCCCATAGGGGCTTGAAGAAATAAATGGGCTGCATGATGCTTCCACGCAGAGCTGAAACCGACCCGCACACTAGTACTTGTAAACCGCTTAGAGGATCTAAGCCAGCCCAGGCAAAGCGGTGCGAGTCGGCCCGTCCATGCTTATAAACCCTATTAGTTTCATTGGGCGGTAGGGCTTGAGGTTAAACCTCAAATCAAACAAACAAACAATAGCAGCGCCATTACATAAGCTCCTTCCTGCTTTCAGTATAACACCTTTTTTCCTGTTTAGAAACGACACTTCTGTAGTGGGTCCAAGAAAGAGACTGTCTGTGTTTATCACCGTTTCTTTAACAAATTTCGTAAAATGTTCGTTCCCTTCTGATCTGGCTGCAAGCAAAACTTCCCACCCTTTGTTTTAGTATCACTGTTTATCATATGATGTCGCGTCTGAGAATGTAATAACGCCAGGTAATAAATTCGATAATCCACTAGTGGATTAAATATGCAAATTAGTTAGATACGCCCCGTAACGTTACACGTACGACGTCTTTAACGACCTCGCTTTTTACTATTTGGGCCCCGTCAAGCGATTTTGGTACTTATCGCCTTTGCGAGCACGAAGGTTCAGGCGAGCCTGCGTATCCGCGCAGTCTCGCCAGAATCTTCGCTGCTCGCTCATACAAGCAGTGAATCAAGAGGAACCTTCAGACAGAAAGCCATATCCCTGGCCCCTCAGAATGGCTGGGCATGCGCAGTTAAAATTTGTCATGACGGAATGCTCGAAGATACAAATTTGCTTGGCGGGACTCATTTAACAACATTGGTCCCCAACTTGGTAAATTACGGCATCGCATGGACTGAAAATCAACTTGGGTATTTTCTTATTAATACAATGTAATAACACACAAAATACCCATGCGCATAGCCCTTTGTAGGTTTATTTGTACTGTCCATGTGCAATCTCATTTCGCCGCACAAGATGCCATAGAAATGTTCTTGTCTCAATCAGCCGGCCGGCTTAATTTACAATTTTAACAATAAGAATGTGTTACAGCTGTGTACAAAAATTGACGATTGTATGAACTTCATCGCCATACAATAAGCCTTGAGCGATCCAAAAGTACAAAAATGACCTACACAACCATTGAAGACATAAGTGAACCTGTATATCTGAGTGCACAGTCTCATCAGATCTGTCAGTGTTCGTTCTGTGGTTGGTCTAATGCGCACGCAGCTATGGTGTTCGCGCAGGCATCACGAAAACACGCCTATATAATTTTGACCCCTCTAACCCCACTTTTATATAGTAAAACTGGGGTTTGCAGGGGTAAACCTTATTTTTCTTATTTCTGCTCTGAGATATAAATTGTTGGTACTCGTTAGAACTGCCTCAATGAGGCGGTTCTAACGAGTACCCACAATCTATATTTTGAGCAAAAATAAGAAAAATATCACAATTTTTCATCTGAAAATGTTCATTTTTTCGGCGATAAATGTGTCAATGTATTTGTATAAGCGTGTTTGCGTAATGCTGAGCGCAGCGGCTGCTGAACTCATGCACTTTAATGGTGTCCTCTGATCTGAAGCTGAAGTATTATTCCAATTAAGACGAAGCCGCCCAGATGATACCGGCATTGTCACGTTACAACTTCAAATTATTTTTGTTAGGTTTCAGCAAATTTAATACGTGACAGAGAATCATATAATTTGCCTATTGAGCCAAGGCGTTAATATCGCATCTGGACTCTTTGAAAGGATATAATATATATAAGCCTGAGCCCATAATGAGGTGCGAATTGGCATATGCGAACAGCGGATACTCAGATCAGGCTGCGCGTACGCGCAGTCTGATCTGATGTTTCGCTGTTCGCACAACTCGTGGTACGCACAGGAGCTTGAAGTTGTTTCTCATTTATTTTTTAAAATCTTGTTTTTCGATTTCGAAGAAATCGAAGGACGGATATTTCTTGGCTTATTAAATTGTTTATAAGCCCTTTTCTTTTTCACACTTGGCAATATGCTCTGGAGATATTAAAAGCCGCCGCTTCATAAGTTTGCATATGTAGCATATATACTGCAGTTAATGTTTTTTGTTGTTTTTTTTTTTGTTGCAAAATTTAGCTTTCGCGAGTTGTCACATACGACCGCCAAGTTTTTTTTCTTCTGCAGTAAATCCTGATTCGCGATTGGACTGGTTAACCAATCAACATGCAGAAACTCAACCAGTCAGATCGCGGCCTGCAAAGATGTAAACAAACAAGATGGCGGATCGTATGCAGTAGCCAGCTCAGTAAAGCAATATTTTTCAGAATTAACGGATTTGCAGATATTTGTGATTTGAAAAAAGGGTCACCTAATGTATATTATGACCGGATTTCGGCTTTGAAAAAGGGTTCTTTACATAAATATTAGCGCAGAAACCAATATAACAACTGGGAAGTGTACTACCTTCGGTTTTCTTCGAAAATCGTATAGACAACAAACACTGTAAACATTAACTTCAAGCACCTGTGGTGCTACGCAGGTCGCACGAACACCCGTGCGACATAGTGTATTTTTTCACATCTCCAAAATGGTTATTTTTCTGATGAAAATCCGTAATATTTATCTTATTTGTACTGCAAACATAGGTTGTGGGTGCTCGTTAGAACCGCCTCATTGAGGCGGTTCTAACGAGTACCCACAACCTATGTCTTGGAGCAAAAATAAGAAAAAATAATGAATACCCCCGTAAACTACAGTTTTCTTTGTATAAAGTGGGGTTTAGGGGGTCTTCATTTCACGGACTTGTTCACGTGATGCATCACTACACCTTTGAGCATCCATAGTGAAAAGTGAAGCAGATGATGCGACAGTGTAAGTGCACATGCTGATCACAGCCTTTGCTGGTCCGTACCTAGTTGTTCAATGCATTAGCTCGTTAGTGGTTGAATTGTTAAGTGTTCCAGTAAGCAAAATATCTCACATAGTGGTATTTTTGCTGAATTAAAAAATGTGACCAGCTTTCGCATCTGCAAAAGTTGCTAATTTTTTTCCAGCAAAATATATATGTACATTTGTCATATTAAATGATCAAAGTTTGACGACATGATAACTAACGACGTCGTTAGTTTTGTCGCGCATGTCAAGTTGTTTCAGATGCGGGATATTGACTATACCTGTTTTGCTGGTTTGATCAGTCAAATTTACCTCCTGAACTCCAGTTAAATAAATAAATAATTTTGGATTGTAGACGGGTTTGTTTCCTGCAAAATTTATGATAAACGCGATGAATTTGATTTTGAGGTTGTAAATTTTCCCTTCTTGGATCGTGATGTTCCTCGTGCGGCATCCTATGGCGTTTATATTTCGCGATTAATTCGATTTTCCCCAGAGTGTCTAGTCATGTAACTGAATTCAACACTCTTAATAAATTGTTTACTGCTAAACTTCTTAATCAGGGTATGGGTATCATAAACTAGGGAAAGCCCTTTCTAAATTTTATAAACGTCATTCTGATTTAATTTCAAAATTGAAATTCTTTTCACTGACGTTCTTCTGTCGCGGTTTATTTTTGTTATGGTTTGTCTTTAAGCGTGTGTATCACTTATATCTTTTACTTTTGGATAGCCAATTGGTAATTTTTTAAAATTAGAAAAAAAAAAAAAAAACCTTTAAACGACAGCTACTCCAAGGCCACTGATCCAATTTCAAAATAATTTCAAAAGAATATTCCTTGGTGGGCCTCTACAAAAAATGCCCAAACCGTTTCGCTAGGATGAACAAGATGGCCACCAGAGCTTAAAATAGAAAAACAAACCTTTAAACGTTTACTCGTCTGTCAACAATTTACTTAAACGACATCTCCCCGAAACCGGCCAATGGATTTTGAAATAAATTTCACAGGAATGTTTCTTAAGGGACCATCTACTAAAATTGCCCAAATGGTTCCGCTATGAGTGGTTGGTGCCTGATGATTTGTCTTTGAATTGACTCTTCATGGTCTATCTGGTGGTTTTCTTTAACATCATGATGACAAGTCCGTGAAATGAACACCCCTCTAAACCCCAGTTTGTATAGAGAAAACTGGGGTATACATGGGTATACATTATTTTGTTTATTTCTGTGCCTGGACATAGGTTGTTGGTACTCGTTAGAACCGCCTCAATGAGGCGGTTCTAACGAGCACCCACAACCTATGTTTGAAGAGTAAATAAGAAAAATATTACAAATTTTCATCAGGAAAGTAACCATTTTGGAGGTATTAAAGAGTACATTATATCACACGGGTGTGTTATCGTAATGGCTCCAGATTAACCCTTTTGTACCAAATGGAATCTCCCCCCTTATATATAGCATGAATCCATTGCAAACTTTAGGGGTGCCAGGTTGTGTTTTTTTCCAAAATTGATTAGGAAAATGGCTGAACTTTTGCAAACAGTGGAGGCCCTGATCAGACGCAGCGTTCTGCGGCATCTGATCTGGGCCTGTGCTGTTCGCCAACTACCCGTTTTGGAGTTTCCGGTACTAAATGGGTTAATTAATTAATAGCGATATTGTTCTCTTTGATAATTTTACCTTATTTACAATTTTTCCCTTTTTGGGAGAAATAGAGACGATTTTGCTCAGTATATTCCCCTGAACACGACATCCACTTCTTCTTCCAACAGTGTAGATCAGGAGCTACACTGTTCGTCGTGTAGTCTGTTAACCCAACGAATACATTATATTAAGTAATTTGATTGGTGCGTGTTCATGTTAAATATCTGAAATAATTTATTCAGCAGGATGATGGGAAATAGCAGCTAGGTGTGATCCTTTTTCAAGCCAAAACACATAAGGTAAGTTCTTCGCAAAAGATAACCAGATGTTCAGTAAAATTGAAAAAAGAGGAACGGAGAACATGTGAATGAAAAAAGTAGGAAAAGGCTACATATGTTCTAGGAAGGGTTATCCTTTGGACGCAATGAATACACCACAGAACCGGGAAATATGGAGTGTACATGTTTTCTGGGCCAGACTAGCTAGTTTCGGCCATTTACGCCTCATCAGTGACCCTCAAATATTTTGCAAAATTCAACAAAGGACAAGAAAACTACACTATGATGTAGGGCAGGGAGACTTTTTACGGCCGCCACACATTCCCAGACAACAGCTGTAGTGACGTGTGACAACTGTGTAGTGAGCAACTTCGAAAACCCCACTTAATACTGAGAAAACTTTGATTCACTACGCTATAAGTTACTTTCCCAGTATATGTACTGGAAAAAATGCATATACACAAATGTAGACTGTGGGTACATATACTCGTTAGAACCGACTTATTGATGCGGTTCTAACGAGTACCACAATATATGTTTGAATCAGCAATAAGAAAAAAAATACCATCACGAAAGCACGCCTATATAATTCTGACCCCTTGAGCTCCAGTTTTATATAGTAAAACTGGGGTTTACAGGAGTAAAACTTATTTTATTCTTATTTCTTATTTTCTTATTTCTGCTCTAAAATATAGATTGTGGGTACACATTAGAACCGCCTCATCGAGGCGGTTCTAATGTGTACCCACAATCTATATCTTGAACAGAAATAAGAAAAATATGATAATTTTTCAGCTGAAAATTTTCCTTTTTGCGGTGGAAAAAATATGATATATTTGAATAGGCGTGTTTTCGTAATGAATTTTATAAGTAAGGTAGAAAGAAAGACAAGTAAAGAAAGAAATAAACTTTATTTTATGTAGCAATGTTTTCCTTATAGGTGGCTTTCGGGTGAATTTTCTTTCATCATTCCACACAGTCCATTAAAGTGCTGAAAAGCACATGTCGTAGATTTGAAATTTAAGATGTAATTTAAATTTCAAGAGAAAAAATGTTGGGTTACAGTTACAATCCACCACTTTCCTTCATTATCAAATACGAGACTCTCGCCAGCGTTGATGAGAAATTTATGCAAACAGAACTAAAATTCATGTTCCTTAAATTTCATTTCTTTATATAATACTGTTACAATGGTAAGATTGACGGTACTTTGCCGTGACAAACCTTCCGAAATATTGATCAATCTAAATGATAAAACAGAAGTGTGAAAAAATTAAAAGGTCAATGAAAAATCCAGAGTTGCTGTACCGACCGGCTTGAAGAAATAGATGGTATGCATGATGCTTCAACGCATCTGGACTCTCTTTGAAAGGATATAGTATGTTTGAGCCCGAGCATATAAAATGTGCGAACTGGGATATGCAAACAGCGAAGACTCAGATCAGGCTGCGCGTATGCGCAGTCTGATCTGAGTCTTCGCTGTTCGCAGGTCGCGCAACTCCGACCCCCGCCCATCGGGGCTGCATGATGTTTCCAGGCAGAGCGGAAACCGACCGCACACGAGTACTGGTAAACCGCTTAGAGGATCTAAGCCTGTACAGGCAAAGCGGTGTGAGTCGGACCG
The DNA here is from genome assembly GCA_963580285.1 of Lucinisca nassula. Taxonomy (NCBI): domain Eukaryota; kingdom Metazoa; phylum Mollusca; class Bivalvia; order Lucinida; family Lucinidae; genus Lucinisca; species Lucinisca nassula. The sequence goes on from OY757014.1 coordinate 98,981,893, forward strand.
TCCATGCTTATACAGCCTATTGGTTTCATTGGGCGACAGGGCTTGAGATGCAATTTCATCTCGATGTCGGGTAAAAGTCCCATATAATTGGAAGTGACCTATACAGTGTTGACGGGGACGTTTAATCTCAAATCAAACAAACAAAACACATTATGGTAATTTCAACTTGATCCGGATGTAAATTGTAGCAGGAGTTACCCGTAAACGAAATGTTAAAAAACATTTTTAAAGGTGCATTATTGAGCTGTCGGAAAAAAAGTGATTAATTTTTTTTTTTACATATATCGGGTATTTTTTGTTTAAATAATACAAATGAATGAGTTTTATGTAATATTGCGAACAATTATGATCACAGGTTAGGTTTTATGAGACGGTTTCCCTAACTATGCTACGAACACAGTTAGTCTATTTTTAATTTCGCGACAAAACTACAACGCGCGTGAATAATGACGTCATGCGGTAAATACCTAGAAAGGTATGCAGGGGTCATCTCAACATCGTTACACACAATTGTTGTGACAGAAATGGTAGTAAAGTGAAATTCTTTTAAACTTTTTTTGCGAATTCCAATGTAAAATAGAGTGAAATTCCGCCATTCTCTCTCTCTCTCTCTCCTCTCTCTCTCTCTCTCTCTCTCTCTCTCTCTCTCTCTCTCTCTCTCTCTCTCTCTCTCTCAGCATGTCATGGCGTACACGTTCCCCAGTGATCTCTCTCTCTCTCTCTGAAAGTACTATGGCCAACATGTTGCTAAGTTTTTTTCTCTCACTCATTATGGGCTACATGTTGAAACAGTGGGTCAACATCGGGCAGACAGCGATACGACGTGGCCATGTCGTATCGCTCTCGGTCAGACGCACCGTTCAGGCGATTTACTCTCTCTCTCTCTCTCTCTCTCTCTCTCTCTCTCTCTCTCTCTCTCTCTCTCTCTCTCTCTCTCTCTCTCTCTGTGGCCTTCATGTTGCTCATTCGTCTCTCTCTCTCTCTCTCTGGCCTTCATGTTGCTCATTAGTCTCTCTCTCTCTCTCTCTCTCTCTCTCTCTCTCTCTCTCTCTCTCTCTCTCTCTCTCTCTCTCTCTCTCTCTCTCTCTCCCTGAGTGTGACGCGCATGTAGCTAAGTGCATGGTATCTACGTTTTGACGGTGCCAGAGGATCCCAGTTAGGTCTTTTTTTAATTTCGCGACAAAAATATAGATCTCCGTGAATGACGTCATTCTCTCCCCTTTCTCCTCTCTCTCTCTTTCTCTCTCTGAAAGTGTTTAGTTTGATTTGAGGTTTAACGTCCCCGTCAACACTGTAAAGGTCATAAGATCATTTTGGAGACGTTGTTTTCAATTTTGTGGGACTTTTACCCGACATTTGGATGAAATGACATCTCAAACCCTGTCGCCAAATGAAACCAATAGGGTTTATTAGCGTGTACGGTCCGCCTCGCACCGCGGTTCCTGGACAGGCTTAGATCGTCTAAGCGGTTTACCAGTACTAGTGTGTGGGCCGGATTCAGCTCTGCGTGGAAGCATTTTGCAACCCATATATTTCTTCAAGCCCTTATGGGCTCTGAAAGTGCCATGTCCAACATGTTGCTCAGTGATTCTCTCTCTCTCTCTCTCTCTCTCTCATTATGGGCTAGCGCATCACATTGGGCCAACATCGGGCCGACAGCGATACGACGTCGCCATGTCGTATCGCTGTCGGCCCGACGTAGGCGCAGTTCAGATGATTTACTCTCTCTCTCTCTCTCTCTCACACACACACACACACACACACACACACACACACACACACACACACACACACACATACCATTACCTACATGCTGCTCATTAGTCTCTCTCTCTCTCTCTCTCTCTCTCTCTCTCTCTCTCTCTGTCTCTCTGTCTCTCTCTCTCTCTGGCAGCGTTGTCAAACTTAGTTGCAGAGATGAATGCCTTGACCTGCTCCATCCTTCGAATGAGGATGTAAGGTGAAAATCTTGATCCTGCCCAAGCAGCACTAAAAAGATTGTTTTTCTTCTACACTGTTTTTTGTAGAAGTAAAAGCCATACAGGGCTAATGTTATTTGTTAACGGTATAAGACAGAAAATAAATATTCTATGTATATATCGTCGGGCCGACGCTTGACCGACATTCTACGCTGACTGGGTGTCTTCCATTAAAGTTAAAGACCCCTACCTCAGTTTAGTTTTGTATTGGACTAACGGCCCAGTCAACACTATTTTATGTCATTTTTGAGCCGGTCAGTTTACCTGTCCACACTTTTCCTGGACAGGCTTATACGTAAAGCCACGGTCACAAATCACTATTCGATCCCCGCCCGACTACTCGGGGACTGCGATGGGGTGAGATTGGGCTGGAGTCCGATCGGCGTCCCGCCGGATGTTGGGGCGTCGGTGGTGGTCGGGAGGGGCCCGGTTAAATTTTAACTCGTAGTTAAAATTCTCCCCGAAAACTCACCGACTTCTAGGTCGGTGGCACATCGATAAAAGTCGAGCAGAGCTCGTACCGACGTCGATGTCGACGGCATCGGCTGGCATCCGGTAGTCGTAAAGTGGACCCCGACCAATCAGTTAATCGGGCAGTAATCGGCCGAGGCCCGACAGATGATCAAGCGGAATCCGCTGGACGAATCCCGGTTTCGACTGGCGCCGCTCGATCGCTGATTGACGCTCGACTATATAAGGGCCCGATCTCCGATGGGTGCCAATTTCTAGCAGACCAGTAGGGAGCATTGTACATAAACGTTTCATAACTGCCCATGCAAAGGACGGTACACGATCCATTGCTTCATCCACCATCAGCGGTAGCAGTTCTTCTCCCGCACACAAGGTTGCAAAGACCACATTGGCACGGTGCCGAGCCCTAAGCAGCCACTCCTGTAACCTCCGGATCCTTTCCTGGGGTGACGGTAGGTGCAGTGGTGGGATAAGAGGCATCTTGTTCCGCTTTTCTTCGAAAGTTTTCCTCGACGTCAAGAAAAAAGGATGTTCACCCACCAACAGAGCTGACCCATTTGTTGTATAGGCAGGAGAGGATGCAGTTTATATACCCCTGAACAACTGGACAATTCCCGGCTGGGGTAGACCCGTCCCTTGTCCGGCGGCCGGGAACTTGGCGGACATCTGCGGAACATCGACCGATGCTCGGGGACTAGTAACAATCGCCGGGTATACGGTCGGTAACCTGCAGTGCACCGGCCTATTTCCGCCCGGCGTATACGCCGATGCTTCCCCGCAAAACTTAGGCTGACACCGCCCAATTCCCGGCGGATGTCTCTCTAGGCCCCACACGGCATACTTTTTGCCAAAACCGAGCCAGACACCCATTTCTCGGCTTTGACTGCTCGGCCGACCACAACGTATAGTATAGCTCGGCAGGGGTACGCCGAATTTGTGACCGAGGCATCAGCAGTTAACCAGTACAGTGCACACTCTTTCGCCACTGACAACTGCCCTTCTTGAATCAGCGGATGCCCAGTGGTAGAGGATGGCCGTGGAAAATATTTCATCGTCTATCTCCACGAAAGAATGTTGCCGACCCGGCAGGTACCGAACACGCGCCTTTCTGATCACCAGTCAGACGTTCATCCGACCGAGGTACTGAGGCCGATGATTATCATACGAGATATTTTGGCCAGCAATAATCAAGTGTATATAAATGTAAAGTGCAGATAACTCCATGTCAACAGACATACAACGTCTAAACAACGTCCAAGTCAACAGACATACAACGTCTAAACAACGATGCATTGACGCTGACGCAGCAAAGTCGATGCAACAACGAAATTGACATAGCGTGTAGCATCGGCTCCGGAACTTGTTACTCAAAAGTACCAGATTAATGTGGAAAATGATCATACCGACGGTAACGGGCCTCCGTGGCCTAGTGGTTAAGAGTGCTGACTCTTGATCATTAGGTCTCTCACCGCTGTGGTTCGAGTCTCGCTCGGGTCATATGTGAGACGCCAAGTTCTGCAACGGAAGGTAAGGTGGTTTTTCTCCGGGTACTCTGGTTTTCGCCCATCTCTGATTAACGATCGCTCGATACGGGTGAAATAATCTTGAAAGGGGCGTAAAACCAAAACCAAAAAAAAAAAAAAAAAATACGGACGGCAGGTAATGACCTAATTTGGCGTTATTACGTAAAGCTAGAACCTAAAACCACTTCCCATCACGTGAACAAGTCCGTGATTAAGACCCCACTAAACCCCATTTTATATAAAGAAAACTGGGGTTTACGGGGAATAACATTAATTTCCTTAGTTCTGCTCCAAGACATAGGCTGTGGGTACTCGTTAGAACCGCCTCAATGAGGTGGTTCTAACGAGCATCCAAAAAACTATGTTTGGAGTAAAAATAAGAAAAATATCACAAATCTTCAGCAGAAAAAGATGCCTTTTTTAAGGTTTGAGAAATTTACTATATCCCACGGATGTGTTATCCTAATGCCATATTAACTGAACTTATTTTCTCTGAAATTCTTGTGCAGACATTTAGGAAAGCTTTGAAAAGGTTTGATGGTCACTGATGAGGCCTTATTGGCCGAAACTAGCTATTCTGGCCCAGAAAACATGTACACTCCATATGTTCCAGTTTTGTGGTACATTCCTTGCTTCCAAAGGATACACACTTTCGGATGAGTCTTTAAATCTAGGTCCCGTCTCAGTATGGCCTTAGCTTTGGTGGGACGTAAAACTCAAACACTCACTCACTCACTCCAAAGGATAACCATCTCTAGAACATATTTAACGTCACTATAGCTGGTGTCTGGAATGTGTGGAGGTCGTAAAAAGTCTCCCTGCCCAACATCATAGTGTAGATTATATTTTCTTGCCCTTCCAGTGGTGAATTTTGAAATTTTTGAGGGTCACTGATGAGGCCTAATTGGGCAAAACTAGCTAGTCTGGTCCAGAAAACATGTACACTCCATATTTATCCCCACGTTTTTCGAAGAAAAGTGGGGATATTGTTATCGCCTCCGTCCGTCCGTTCGTCCGTCCGTCCGTCTGTCCGGCTATCTCCTCCTACACCGTTCATTGGAATTCAACCAAATTTGGTGTGTGAGTTACATACATGAATGGCTTCTGCAAGAGCACATTAATTTTTGGACCAGCCCCCAGGGGTCCCTGGAAGAGGTCAAAACGTGGTGATTTGCGATGGCGCGCCATCGACTGCGCGATCTAGTTTACAGTTTTGTTTTTTGTATTCCTTGTTTCCAAAAGGACAACCCTTTCTAGAACATATTTTAGAAGTAAGTAGATGAGAGAAAGTACAAAAAGGGGACAGGGAATTATTGAAAGGTTGTGTGAGTGCTTTTCAGTTTAGACAACATGTACGATAGAAGTTGGTCTTCTGTCTTCCTCGACTGGTAGGCGAGTATCTCTAGCAATGTTAATAATAAGACGATTCATTACGATAACAGGTCCATGCAATGAACGCCCCTTTAAACCCAACTTTATAGAGAGAGAACTGGGGGTTACAATATTTTGTAACTGGGTATACAATTTGCTGCGTCAGCGTCAATGCATCGCAGTGATGTTGCATTGACGTTGACACGACGTTGTTTAGACGTTGTATGTCTGTTGACATGGAGTTATCTGCACTTTACGTTTACATACTCGATTATTGCTGGCCAAAATATCTCGTATGATAATTGTCGGCCTCAGTCCCTCAGTCGGATGCGCATCTGACTGGGTATACAATATTTTTCTCATTCCTGCTCCAAGACATACGCCGTGGGTACTCGATAGAACCAGCCTGTCCAGGAACCGCGGTGCTAGGCGGACCATCCATGCCAATAAACCCTATTGGTTTCATTGGGTGACAGGGCTTGAGATGTCATTTCACCTCAATGTCGGGTAAAAGTCCCACAAAATTGGAAGCAACGTCTCCAAAATGACCTTTACAGTGTTGACGGGGACATTAAACCTCAAATCAAACAAACAAAACTCGATAGAGCCACTTCACTGCGGCAGTTCCAACGAGCACCAACAGCCGTGTTTGAAGCATAAATGAGAAAACTATCACAATTTTTCACCAGAAAAGTAAATATTGTTAAGATATGAAAGAATGCACAAAGTCATACGGGTGTAACATCGTAATGGCTAATAGACGATGATAATCAATTTGAAAAAAAAAATAAAAAATAAAAAATAAATAATAAAATTCTTTCATGGGAGAGCAGAAAACAAACTGTAGTAACAATGTACATGTATTTTCTACAAGATGTGCCTTTTATAGCTAATGGTACAAGTCTACTGCACTATATGTGTGGCAGATAGTCGATGGAAAACAGAACCCTGACACCAAACATAAACATAAAGTCGGAATAGGCCTCATGAATCATCAGTGTTTGGGTAAAAGTAGTTACATGTAGAACATAGAAGTGTAGGCAATGATCAGGAATCGACACAATTTACCCACAGCTCCCACCAGAGTTACCAAAGGGGAAAGAAACACAAACATGAAACAACAGACCCTAATGGAAACATCAATAACGGAAAGCCAATAGGACAGTTACTTTTCCACAAAATGGCCAATTCGATATCCAAAACAAAATAAAATAAGTGATACAAACACTCAAAGACAAACCATAACAAAAATAAACAGCGACAGAAGAACCGCCTTGGAGCGGTCAGTGAAACGAATTCCACTGGGCTGGGCGAGAGAGGGGCTTTAATCTTAAAGAATTTATCTAACCTGTTGTTTATGAGTGAAATGTATCTCTCGCTAAGCACTTTATTCATAGAAACAAATTTGTTTTCGTATATACAATATTTTGCTAAAACAGAGAGAGAGAGAGAGAGAGAGAGAGAGAGAGAGAGAGAGAGAGAGAGAGAGAGAGAGAGAGAGAGAGAGAGAGAGAGAGAGAGAGAGATGTAATTGACCACTTCTGCTTTACCACCGTGTGAAAATAGTATTTTACGATCCTCTAGCGATATTTCTGGATTTACATTTGTGGTCAACCATGATTAAAGTTCAGTCTAAAACGTTCTTACTTTTGGGCATCTAAGAAATAAATAATGGATTTTTTCTGGTTGTTCATTACAGTAACTACAACCCTGAATTTATTAATTTTAAATAGAAATGAATGTGTTACTAAATTTTTATTATTGATTTTGTTTTGAAAGTCGCGTAGTTTTGTCTCGAGAAATGTCTTTAATGCTCTTTTTCCACTTTATCTCCTATCTCCGTTTGCCATTTTGTTTGTGTAATGTATTCGTTTACTCTAACCAAAATATCATAAATAGTCTACGCCCTTTCTTTGAACTAATCAAGTCTTGAAAGTATATGTTACAAACTACATTTTGTTTAAATTTAACAGCAAATACACGATTCATGTGAATTTGATCTTTTCATACTTAAGAAATACTATTTACTACATGGTGGTAGTCTAAAAATGTGGCCCTTATATCATATTTCGCCTTTAACTGTTCAAAACTATAAAATACCACTTCCTCACTAGTAAGATCGTAAATTGCTCTTATGCCCATATCGCACCTATTTCTTAAAAACAATTTCCCATTACCAATGTGGTCTTTATGTCTTAATGGGCATATAAGAATCTGCTTTCGTTTTTTTTTTACAAAATTCCGACAAGCAGAAAATCCTTCAAAAAATGGATTTTTGTAGGTTGAAACTAAATTTCGCCGCATAAGATTTGGTTTGGACATACCTTATGATCACAAAATACTCAACAGCCTGGGAGCGCAGATCTCGTGACACTCATGTGATTCTGCTTGTTTATGACCTTACCAGATCATGATTAAATGGTCAACAAATAGATCTTATCTTGGGTTTAGCATGACCTTTGGCTAGGTGAATCACATGAAGCTTCTTCGCAAGCTACTGGTACATGGATTAACTATCCAGTGAATTAAGTCTTTTCTGATTGAAAGAAGTCAGACAGTTGCACTTGAATGTGAGTACTCAGATGAGGTTCCAGTTACTTCAGGTGTACCACAAGGATCAGTTCTAGGCACAATATTATTGTTATTATACCTTAACGACCTACCCGACAATGTGTGGTCCCGGGTTCGCCTATTGGCTGGTGACACTGATTATTCGGTCACCCTCCAGAGGGACTTAGACCGCCCCATCATAGAATCCCACTGGGACATGGAATCCAAACATAGAAAGGCGGGATAATGCTGCGTTTTACCAGATCTGCACTTCTTGTTTAAAATGCTGGTATTTAAGTGTTAAACTAACAGTTTTAGATTACAACTAGGATGAAAATTATTTTAGCTGCCCTTTATATTACAGCGAAAGTAACCTTTTGTGAACGGAAAAGAAATTTATGAGAGTACTTTTATCTCAGGACATCTTAAGTTTCCTCAATATATTTGCACAAGAAAAATATAGATGAAAGATTTGCAAGTTGATTTTCCCCAAAATATAATCCTGATTTCCGTTTAAAAATCCATGTCCCACAAGAAAAAGGGTTGGAGGTATAAACGGTTATTACAGCAAGTACTTTCTTGCATTAGCAACATCCCTGTGCCTTTGAAAATAAATGAAATTCTGTATTTTTCACTTTTACCAGGAAAAAAGGAAACCGCTTTATAGACTTTTTAAAAGTTACTAAAACAGCTGCAGATCAATAGTTCAATTCAAATACTAACGACTCGGACAAAGCTTTCTATCAAAAAGGCTACCTGAATTGAAAACCAGATTTTTTTGACATGTTTATTCTCGATGGGCGCCATCATCTCCTTTTCTTGCGGTAAATCTGAAATGCTGAGATTTCATCAAGTATGCCTTCCACATTTTATTTTCTCCATCATCAATGAAAATACCTTGAAAAGTCAGCTATGTAGCCTTCTTCCTGCGTATACCATAATGAAATCGCCTATCTTGGAAGCCTGTCATCACTGATAAATTAGTGTAGCTGTCAAATTGAAGAGATTTCCATCTTGCCAAATGCAAAAACGTATTCATACGCCTTGGAACTAATTTCCCCCCCAAAAAAACAATAGTACACCATTGCTTTAAATTTAAAACATAATATTCATATTTGAAACTGTCTTGCGCCTAATTTCACATACTTTCTAACATAATTTGTTCGTTAATTCATGAATAGTATGCCTTCATTTCTGAACTAGTTTCTACGTGTAACATTGTCCTGTTTGTGTTGTTCACCCCTGTTCCCAAGTAAACAAGTTGAAAAAGGTAGATTTCTTTTTTTTTTTCACTTCTTTCAGCAAAACATATTAAAAGCATTGGGCTTCTATAAAATTTTACCAACCCGCACATTGGTAAGTAGGTGACACAACAGATCATTAATTGGATTAGATAAATATGTCCAAACATCAATTATTTGTTTATGGTGACGCATGTGAACAGAAAACAGCGTGTTGTTGTTAATGGTGAATCTTCAGTATGGGCGCCAGTTTTGTCTGAAGTCCCACAAGGGACTGTTCTTGGTCCTCTATTGTTCTCCCTGTACATCAATGATATTTCCTCTGACATTGACTCAGAAATAAGACTTTTCGCAGATGACTGTGTTTGTTACCGGGAAATTAGAGATACAGATGACTCACTGAAACTTCAGGCTGACATAGATAGATTAGGATGTTGGGCCCGAAAATGGGGCATGAGATTTCAGCCAGTTAAATGCAATATTATGCAGATAACAAGGAAGAGATCTAATAAAGTTGAGGCTTCTTACACTTTAGAGGGAACGGTCCTCGAAAATGTGAATTCCATTAAATACCTTGGTGTGACAATCACTCACGATTTCAGATGGAATACACACATTAGCAATATGTGTACAAAGGCGAATAGAACTCTTGGATTCCTGAGGCGAAATCTTCATCAGTGTCCCCAGGATGTGAAAGAGACAGCATACAGGGGGACTTGTTCGCCCAATCTTGGAATATGGTAGTTGCATCTGGGACCCAAGCGGAGTGGTCCTAAATGAAGAAATTGAAAAAGTTCAGAATAGAGAGGCTAGATTTGTAACTGGAAATTACTGCTTTGAAACTGGGAGCATGACTGGAATTCTAGGAAAATTAAGATGGGAGTCTCTCAAGAAAAGGAGAAAAGACAGTAGGCTCATACTCTTATACAAAGGTCTAAAGGGTGCTGCCAGCATTCCAACAGATGACCTTGTTCCCCCGGCTAGGCACTGTAGAAAGCACCATTCAATGACGTTTCAGACCCTTACTGCAAGAACGGATATTTATAAAAAATCGTTCTTCCCCCGAACCATTAGAGATTGGAATGCCCTTCCGGATTCTATTATTTCGACGGCGGAAGGTGCTGATGATTGTGTAGCTAAGTTTACATCTTTGGTTAGAGCTAGGGACTAACTTCCCATATCACAGGTCCTGGTGTATGAATGTCATTTGACGTGTCACAAGTAACAATTCTGATTCTGATTCTGATGTAACAAATCAATGGGTAAAAATCACTGCTATAACATAGCAGTTATTGGAAGTGATCAGAAGCCTTTTGGACAAAAATCCTGGTGCTGAACAGGCTGCTTTTATTCTTTCAGTTCAAATATGGGGATAAACTCTTTTTATCATATATTTTTTTTTTTTTTTTTTTGGTTTTGGATTTTATTCCAGTATCAAATCACCCAACCAGTAAACACAATCAATAATGCAGTGAAACTTTGGTGCAGTGATTCATAAATTGTTATAAATTGCATGAATGAAATATATAAAATGAAATACTAAAAGCACCAAAGAAGGTCAATCATTTTACAAGCTAAATGCAAGAGATTGCAACACCTCAACCCAATCAGTGATCTTACTGCCAACTTGGTAGAACTGGTCATTTTTGGCTACCATACACTGAATTTAAAAATAGTACCAGGTGAAATAATTCCAATTTTTGGGGGTGGGGGAGGAATCATTAATTTTCAGTACTATTTAGGTATTTTACTTGAAATTCTCCCCTTGCAGTGCCTAAAGGCAACCTTTAGCCACAATTCTATGATAGTATTTTACACATTTTTGTTCTGTGGATTAAGATATCATTTTTGCAAAACCATGGAAAAATGCAATAAATTGCTAACATGGTGACTTTCCAATAAAAATATTTTACTTTCATATTCTTACATTAATTTTACATGGACTACCATTTGATGAAAAATCTGTTTATGTAACTATTTGCAAATATGATTTTTTCAGTACCTCAAATGTAGTGAAATAACTGTATTGAGGAACCTTAAATCACCTTCTTTAAAGTAGCTTTTTGTTGTCTGTGGTGTTACTAAACCGTACAAATGTGAAATGGTTAGAATATACAAGATGAAAATTGCAACATGTGTGCACGTGGGCGATTTCGAAAATAAAACAACAAAAAAAAAAAAAAAAAAAAAAACAGAAGACCACCATGAAAACATGCCAATGCAATTTTGACCCTCTTAAACTCCACTTTTATCCAGTAGAATGGGTTTGTAGGGGTGTACATTATTTTTCGCATTTCTGCCCAAAACATAGATCTTTGGTACTCGTCAGAAACCGCCTGGTCGAGACGGTTCCAACGAGTACCCAAAATCTATGTTTTGAGCTGAATTATGAAAAATAGCAGAATCTTTTATCTGAACATTTTCATTTTTTAGTGGAAATATGTTCAATTTATTTGAATAGTCATGTTTTCGTAATGCAAAAAAAAAATAAATAAATAAAATAAAAAAAAAATAATAATAATAATGGCCTCACTCATAATCTTAAATAACTGGAGTATAGTATGCATATTACAGGACCTTCGTTTGAATAAACTCTCGTCAAAGGAATAAACACTTCTCAAAGCATAAACTAACGTCTATTCTAGTTGTAAGTTTCACAAGAACGAAGTAGAAACTATTTCAGCTCACTGAAAAACAAACTTTATTTCGTAAACAAAAACAGCAAAGAAAAAAAAAAAAAAAAAAAGAAAAACTTCCCATCACGAAAGGAAAGTTCCTTCCGTTGAATAGACCAATAGGGGACAGACTTTCTTCCAAAGTATTTTCAGTAATGAAACAAAGCGAAAGCAACGACAAAGAATTCTCAAAAGGAAATATGGCCCTGGTGTAGATTTCACATCTCCATCTGTTTCATGCAAAAATAGATTGATTTACGATCAGCACTAGCATTATAATCGATCCCTATGTGATGAAACCAAACATGATAATAACCACGGCCTTTCCTTCCAAACGATGACAAAATGGTGTCAGTAGTTTCCAAATTTGCAATTTTGTGACGCAAGTAACCGTACAGTTAATTCAGCATTTTTTTTCCAAGTTGCCGTAATTAAAAAATCCAAGTTGCCGTACTTGAAAAATCCAAGTTGCCGTACTCCTCTGTATTTTGTTTTTTGAAAGAAAACTGCATTATAAAGCGGATGTTTCATACTTATACACAACTACTTTTCTAACCATCTTCAAGTTGTCCACATGAGTCTTTACTTTAATAAATTGCACATGTAGACAGATTGTTTAACATTTTGATACATAGATAGATAGTAGATAGATAGCTAGATAGATAGATAGATAGATAGATAGATAGATAGATAGATAGATAGATAGATAGATAGAAATAAAGAAAGATAGATAGATAGATAGATAGATAGATAGATAGATAGATAGATAGATAGATAGATAGATAGATATTTAGCGAATAAAGCGTATATAATTATTTCATCAGCCTAAGTACTTTTGTAAGCCTTCATGAATGACGGTTAAACAAATAATTTATAAAAGCTCTTCTATCTATCTCAAGACAGGGACATGGATCATTCACACAGAGCTCTTCGTCAATAACAAAACAATCCGGGATTACTAAATTTCCTTAATTAAAGCAGACCTTGATTCGAGAAATGCAAGGAATACTAGGTTTTACCAACCTCCCTTTTTCATTTCCAATAAGCATATGATCAGTAAGATAGACGATGTGAGCGGAAGATTGCGATTGAACTGGACTAGTTTGTTTGTAGGGGTCCCAGGGGGTGGCAGCATATTCTAGTTTAGGTCTAACTAGTGACTTGTATGCTGTTGCCTTGATGTCCTTTGGGCATGCAGAGAGATTCCTGCGTAGGATAGGAAAGCAACTGTCTGGCTGTCTGTCGTAGATAGCATGTCATAGTCTAGCTACTAGACCTTGATGTCATATTAACCAATTACCAACCTTCATGTGTGTTTTTATCAAATATGAAACCTTGTTAGACTTTAATCTTGTCTCAGACACCAAGGTCTAGTACAATGCGAATTTTACCTCGCAAGATCCTTGGTAAATGATTGATTACAGCTACAGTCATGAAATGTTTATTGCCTTTCTGTACCCCTTACCGAACACCAACTGATAAGGCAAACTGGCATTTTAGTCAGAGTATATCTTCCCAAGATCAAATAAGGGGTAGACGAATATTACTTATTAACTTTAAAATATGATATCCGACTAGAAGCTAGTCTAAGCATGTCAGTGTGACTATTTCACACCAGTGTACTGTCTATAGCCAGGTTTTTTGCTTTACTTCTGGCAATGGATGTTGTATGATGACTCCATTATCTTGCTTTTGTTGCCGATTCTGATGTACTCAGACTAAGTCTTGTCTGGGTGAAAACGCATCTACCAGTCTCTCTCCCATGCTTGTAAATGATTAAAGTCCTCTTGAGCGACAGCAACTCGGTACAACAGGCAGTGATCAGCGAACAGGGGAGACGCGTGGTGGCAAGTCGTTGATGTATATGAGGAAGAGGAGAGTGCCGAGCACTGTACTCTGTGGAACACCAGAAGTAACGGGCGCAGACGAAGAAATCATCAATTACGACTTTCTGGTATCCATCAGCAATGAAATTGTGCGGAATCTCGTGAAAGGCCTTACTGAAATCCAGTAGGATGACATTTATGCGCTGTCTGTTGTTCATTCCGCCGGCTTGCTATCAGCTGGTACTCACATGACCACCCCCCCCCCCCCCCCCCCCGAGCAGGGAGAACGACAAAATGTACAGCGAAAGAGCCGATTACTGTGCAGAGTTTCATCCTGCAAACCTGGAGTTTATGTAATAAAATGAGCGTGACAGCTCAATGGTTAAGCCCAGAATGGTTAGTGCACTTGACTCAGATGCCAGAGGCCCTCGGTTCGACCCGGCGATGATTATTTCGGTGTCTGAACACCATTTACAGCGATGAATGTCAAAATGCGCACCGCCCTTTGGATCGGAACGTTTAACTGGAGGCACCGGCCCCCGCCCATAGGGGCTTGAAGAAATATATGGCTGCATGATGCTTCCACGCAGAGCTGAATCCGGCCCGCACACTAGTACTGGTAAACCGCTTAGAGGATCTAAGCCTGTCCAGGAACCGCGGTGCGAGGCGGACCGCCCATGCTAATAAACCCTATGGGTTTCATTGGGCGACAGGGCTTGAGATGTCATTTCATCTCAATGTCGGGTAAAAGTCCCACAAAATTGGAAGCAACGTCTCCAAAATGACCTTAAAAGTGCTGACGGGGACGTTAAACCTCAAATCAAACAAACAAACTGGAGGCGCCCTGTTCAGGGAGAGTCATCCCCTATGCAGGTTAACTGTTTGTTTGTTTTGGGGTTTACGGCCAAGTCAACACTATTAAGGCCGTTTTTGAGCCTGTCAGTTTACTTTTCCTGGGCCGGCTTATACGTAAGAGGTAACCAGGAGAGTGCACATTCTTTCGCCAGAAACTGACAACTGCCCTTCTTGAGCCAGCGGAATGGAGAGAATGACCGTAGAAAAGATTTCATGATCAATTCCCGCGAAAGAATATTGCCGACCCCGGCAGGTATCGAACCTGCTTCCCCATGCATCCGACTGAGCTACCGAGGCCGGCGCTGTGCAGGTTAAGACCTCTACCGTAATTGCAAGATTGATGTGTGCTGTAAATCTGCAAGTAATGGTAAAATGTGGCCGATCCCAGTATCAGTGAGTAGAAAGGTCCTGGTGCACGTCTGTTTGTTTGGTTTGAGGTTTAACGTCCCCTTCAACACTGTAAAGGTCATTTTGGAGACGTTGATAACAATTTTGTGGGACTTTTACCAGACATTGAGATGAAATGACTTCTCAAGCCCTGTCGCCCAGTGAAACAAATGGACGGACTCGCATCGCTTTGCTTGCCCAGGCTTAGATCCTCTAATTACCAGTACTCGTTTGCGGCTCAGTTACAGCTCTGCGTGGAAGCATTATGCAGCCCATATATTTCTTCAAGCCCCGATGGGCGGTGGGAATATGGATAGTGTTTCTCTTTTGTTTCGGTATTAAAAATGTTCTTGCTCGGCTCCCATGGCGGGGCTTGAAGAAATAGGTGGGCTGCATGATGGTGCAAGGCAGAGCTTAAACCGACCGCTTAGGAGTATTGGTAAACCGCCTAAAGGATCCAAGCCTGTCCAGGCAAAGCGGGGCGAGTCGGGCCGCCCATTCATATAAACCCTATTGGTTTCATTGGGCGACAGGGATTTTTTTTTTTTTTTTTTTTGGTTTTGGTTTTACGGCCCTTTCAAGTTTTTTTCACTCATATCGAGCCGATCGTTAATCAGAGGTGGGCGAAAACCGGAGTACCCGGAGAAAAACCATCTGACCTTCCGTTGCAGAACTTGGCGTCTCACATATGATCCCAGCGAGGCTCGAACCACAGCGGTGAGAGACCTAATGATCAAGACTCAGCGCTCTTAACCACTAGGCCACGGAGGCCCGAAAGCGACTGGGAATGAGTTCTCATTTCATCTCAATGTCGGGTATATAAAAGTCCCACAAAATTGTAAGCTAGGTCTCCAAAATTACTTATACAGTGTTGATGGGGACGTTAAACAGTGTTAATTGGGACGTTAACCCTCAAATCAAACAAATCAAAAGGTTATTGCTAGTATCGTCTAATTCTAACAAATACCCACATCATACATGTACTCTCACATTTATGCGGTTTTTGTGTATCTTTGAAACGACCCTATGTCAATTCTCATCGATTCAGAAATTCATCCTTAGATATTGACGGCAAAATAATCTTCTTGCCTGTAAATTGATGCGTTAGCATTTGATAACAGATTAACATGCATGATAGTATTGTGTCAGTGCCGTTGAAAGTCAAATACTTGTAATTTGGACTAAAAATTCTACTTTCCTCAGATGAACCGGAGGTCGCCATCTTATTGTTCGCCGCAGTGATGTTGCCCGGCTTTTTGACACGTGACAGGAATATTTTTAGATGGAAATTCCCAAACAACAACAAATAAACAAAAATGAAAACGACGATTTTCACAAAGTTCTGAAGTGGTATTTGGTTTCAGAAGATTACAAATGACAAAGCTACATGAATAGAAGAAATAAAACCGAAAAACACGCTTTTCATTTTTGAAGCCCGATAGCTCAATAATGCACCTTTAAAGGGGCATATCTCTGTTAACATTTGGTTGGCCGTAACCTCATAAGCATTTGAAGGAGGAGTTAGGCGGTAACGAAATGCTTATAGAAATTTTCAAAGGGACATTACACTGTTAATATTTAGTGGACTCTAACCTTGGAACGATATGCGCTGCTCCACATCATGGTTTAACTATATAAAGTTTCAGCTTGATCGGATATAAATTGTAGGAAAAGTTACCCAAATGTTACAAAATGTTAACATAAATTTTCAAAGGGGCATACATGTATCTACATCGAAATCTACAAAGAATATGCGCTATAAACATCATGTCAAGTTTCAGTTTGATCGGATGTAAATTGATTGATGAGTTAGCCAGAAGCGAAATATTTACAGAAAGTTTCAAAGGGGCATAACTCTGTTAATCTTTGCCGGACCGTAATTTCAAAATAAGTTGCGATGTTCCACACCATGGTCTAACTATATATCAAGTGTCAGCTCGATTAGATATAAATTGTAGGAGGAGTGAGCCGGAAACAAAATTTGTATAGAATTTTTCAAAGCAGCATTACTCTGTAAATATTTAGTGGACCGTAACCTAATAATATGCATTGCTCCACATCATGGTATAACTATATATTAAGTTCACCTTGACCGGATGTAAATTGTAGGAGTTCGCCGGATATGAAATTTTAGGTGCATATTTCTATAAATTGTTTGTTTGTTTAACGTCCCCGTCAACACTGTAAAGGTCATTTTGGAGACGTTGCTTCCAATTTTGTGGGACTTTTACCCGACATTGAGATGAAATGACATCCCAATCCCTGTCGCCCAATGAAATCAATAGGGTTTATAAGCATGGACGGTCCGACTCGCACTGCTTTGCCTGGGCAGGCTTAGATCTTCTAAGCGGTTTACCAGTACTCGTGTGCGAGTCACATTTAGCTCTGCGTGGAAGCATCGTGCAGTCCATCTATTTCTTCAAGCCCCGATAGGCCGGGCCTATATTTCTTTAAATATTTGATGGACTTGAAATAATATGAGCTGCACCACATCATGGTCTGACAATTTATTAAGTTTCAGCTTGGTCGAACGTCAATTGTAAGAGGACTTAGGCGAAAACCAAATGTTTACAGAAATTTTCAAAGGGGCATGGCTCTGTTAATATTCGGTGGACCATAACCTCGACATAAATACGCTGCTCCACACCATGGTCTACCTATATATCAAGTTCTTGCTTGATCGCTTGTAAAATGAAGGAGGAGTTATCCGGAAACGAAAAGTTTACAGACAGACTGACGGACGGACAGACGCCGAGGGGCATAACTTAATATGGCCGTTTGTCAAACGGGCGTATAAAATGAACCGCCCGATGGTTGGTGAAAAAAAATATCTATATAAACCACAGTCCAGATAATCATGAAAACAACAATTTTATCTTTTCACAAAAACTTAATTACGACGTCAAATCAACGTCGGTGCAACGTCACGACGTTTATGCAACGTCACATGTACGTCGGTGCAACGTTGCACCGACGTTGATTCGACGTTGCCATAGCGACATCTGCCTGTTTGAATGATAATTGCGAAATCGAAATTGCCGCATTTTTCCTCGCCCAGCTTTCACCTTGCGTTGTAATTTAATGTCAGTTCAGTAATCAATTATTACGGATGTACTAACAATTTCACTCAAGTCTTTTACAATTGTGCATCCACCGCATAGTATTAATGGTAAATCCTGAAAGCGCACTCAAGTAAACAGCTGCTTCTTACCTTGAACCTACACGGCAAAGATGCACTATATTTTTTTCAGTCTGAACTTGATCGTACGTAATGAAAAATCTGCGTTCAAGATAGATTACGGACAGCAGACTCCTGATGCCTAATTTGATGTTCTTCATTACATCATTACGAAAACACGCCTATACAAATACATTGTAAATTTTACCACCTGAAAACTCAAAAATATTAGACGAAAAATTGTGATATTTTTCTTATTTCTGCTCTAAAATATAGATTGTGGGTATTCGTTAGAACCGCATCATCGAGACGGTTCTAACGAGTACCCACAATCTATATGTTAGAGCAGAAATAAGAGCTCTAAAATATTTTGAGCAGAAACAAGAAAAATAAGGTTTACCCCTGTAAACCCCAGTTTTACTATATAAAAGTGGGGTTCAAGGGGGTCAAAATTATATAGGCGTGTTTTCGTGATGTGCACGTAGACAGACGTAAAATATTATTACGCCCAAGAAAAAATTCTCAAACATTAGGCTGCTCTTAAAGGAAAGAATTTGCTCCAAAATGGGAGCAAATTCGCTCCCAAATGGGAGCCGAAACTCTTTCCATTAATAGCAGCCCCTATTATATTTAAAAGAAATCGTTTTGTTTTCAAATGGTTGATGTGTGTGTTGATAGTTTGAATTACGCACATACGTTATATGCGTAATGGGTGATACGCGTACAGCTGATAGCAAGCAGTATGCTCCAGTTCTAATTGTAGTTGAATATGAGTAGTATAGGGCGCCACTTGGGGGACAAAAATTGGGGGACAAAAATTGGGGGACGTTTTGCTGTTTTTGTTGTCCCCCAATTCCCCCAATTTTTGTCCCCCAAGTGGCACCGCTTGATGTAAGCTTGACTAGGCTAGAATGGGACTTGAGTGGTCAGTGGTGTGTTAGCTGAATACCTTCAGAAATGGACTTAGTGTTTGTGTGGTTTGACTTTGTCCCTAGAAATTTGATGTCCCTGAAATTTCTAGGGACAAAGCTTTTGGCTATGTTTGAAAATGACTTAGTTTTTTGATGATCTTTCAAGTAGATCCATGTGTTTGTGTGGTTTGCCTTTGTCCCTATAAATTTGATGTCCCGGAAATTTATAGGGACAAAGCTTGAAAATGACTTAGTCTTTTGTTGGAAATCTTTCAAGAGGTCCAGGGATACCACAAGATGACATTATGTTGTTCTTGTATCTCAAGACTTCATAGTGTCATGCTTATATATTGAGGCTATCTAGTACCAAGTTTCTATGAGAAATAAAAATCTTGTATCTCAAGACTTTATATTTCTTCATCAGTAGAAACTTGACTGTCAAGCGTCAAGTGTTTTGGCAAATATATTGAGGCTTGATAGTAGCAAACTTCTGGATATAGATCTTGTATCTCAAGATCTATTTTTGTTTCTTTAGTTTGACTATGAAGCGTCATTGTTTGTTATTTCTAGCCCTCTCAAGTTTACATACTACTACCTCTTCGAAATGAAGAGGGGGTGAAAAGACAAGAAAGATTGGTGAACAGTTTTAACTTTATTTGCCCCGCTAACTAACTTGATTACGATGAACAGAGGATTAGGACCGTCCCTCTGTCCTCGTTTACAATTTGAAACCTTAACGTTGTTGTGAAATTGGTTTTAATAATGTCTTTTGATTTGTCTGTGGCACAGTCTCTTCTTCCTCGTCATAGGTAGGTGAATCATATTCATCCAGTGTCTTCTCAAAGAGAAATCTGCGTTTCTTGATGGCACAGTCCATGGATTCGTCTGCATCGTAATCTTTCTCGTCCCTCAGTCGTTTTGCTGTGCTTATGATTTTCTTATGCACTGGATCTTTCTTCAGTGCTTCTGAATATCCAACCAATGTTCTGTAGAAGTTTACAAGCCCCTGTGTATATCTTGGTTTGAGTTCCTCATATGCCAAATTTTCAGCAGCTTCTGTGTCGATATCAGTATGTTCTGCCAAAGCTTCTTCCACGGTCTCATTGAATGTATCTTGTAAGGTTTCCTGGGTTTTCATAACCATTCGATCCCACGGTCTGTACTTAGATTTTATTTTTTTCTTTTTGGGTATCTCAACTTCGTCATCACTATCATCTTCTTCGGTGTATTCTTCAGAATCATTGGTATAGTCATATTTTCCAAATATATCTTCTCCTTTTCCCAAATTATAGCGTGGGCTTGAAGACGCTACACTTTCTTCGTCCTCTGACATATCTGTATTATCCTCTTTACAAACACCACTGGATCTATGTCTTCTCAAACTGTCAGATCTTGAAAACTCTCGAAAACACTTATGGCATTGATATCTCCCCATGGATGTCAAATAATGAACTGATTTTTATTCAGTCTTGTCATTCCTTTTATACTCTTCCACAAAACTTTCTAACTTTCTGCACAATTTTCTGCAACTGTCTGTGACTGTTTGTCTTCACTTTTTCTTTTACGCTTGATATTCTTTAGTGGTAAAGACGTAGGTCTCCTGGGAGTATCAGGCCAGTGTTGTTTCATTTTTCTTCTTGGTTCTGCCAGACGACGTCTTTTCGGATGTCTTGTTTTCGCAAGTTGTTGGATTTCTGCGTTACATATTTTGCAGAATCTGGAGGGCCGTCCTTCCCTGAGCTTATTGCTGAGAACTGTGTTAAGCCTTTTCATCAAGTACCGCATCTGTCCATAACTTGTTTCGTATTTACTAGGGTTTTGTGTCACTGGTAACTTTTTGCATTTGACCATCTTTTTGCAGGATGTTTTTGTCTGTTTCTCTGAACTAACCATCTTATTTCCTTTCAGGAGTCTGATAAACTGACGAAGTTAGTATTAATGCAGAGTATTTATATCATGTTGAAAAAACTGTTTGTGTCTAAAGTGTAATTTAACCAAAGATTTTCCAGTCATAAAAGGTACACTTTTACCAGTGGCTGTTTTTATGCTGATATGAACTTGGTCAATGAAAGATTTGGCTACTGGCACATAGTGCAAATTTTTTAGTTCTGTATGAAAATAAGTAGAATACTTGGTATGATTAAATGGAACAATTCTCAAAATCGGTGCCTTCACATCACCAACATTTGTAAAATCTGCAATATCTGAATATATGAAAAACGTATCATGTGGAGAATTCAGGTCTGCATTAAAAATAAATGAATCTTTTTCATTCCCAATAGGTTTTCCGAATAGAGAAGGATTGAGCCCTAATAACTTTCCAAACTCTTTGGAAAATTGTAACCTAGTTTGTCTTTCATCTTGACAAATTATTTTCATGCGTTTAGAATTTTCATCAAACACAACTCCAATGCCAACATTTACATGTTCTAATAATCCGTTCTCAAACGCATTGATAGAAGATTGCATTTCTTGTGCCAAATGACTGGGAGAAACATAATTGCCAGGTGGGATGATCAGTTTAACTTTGTCACATGCATTAGTATTTCTACACATTTCAGTGACATTTTCGAAACCGTGTCTTCTTATGTAGCTTGGATCAAGAAAAACCAAATAGAAAAAGTTATTTTCTTCACTGATGTTCAGCACTTGTGCTGAAGTCATAATTTCTACTAATGCAACTTCCCAGTTTTCTTCATTGATATTAATTGGATGATCTAGTCTCACCGTAAAACTGTTTTGTTTGTTTGTTGGAAAAATGTCCAAGGAACTGTCACTTAGCAGTGTAAGGTAGAAGTCGTTCATTATTCAGGTGTGGCGTCTGATCGGGGCCCACAATGTTTAACAATGTCCCGCTGAATATTTATATACTTTCTTTTCTACAGAATGACAGTGTTTCAGTTGTGCATTTCAGTCATTTCTTAAGCAACACAAATTTAAAGTTACAATTATTATTCAATACCGTTATAAAAAAAAAGTTAGTTTTCTTTTTTCTTACTATTTATAATTATCGGAAAACCAATCTTTTTTCCGGGAATTGGCTACTTTCAAATTCAATGGACAAAAATCGCTATTGATCGATTTTCGGAAAATCCAATGACCTGACATTTAACGGGAATGCGGTACCTTCGATATATATTCATAGTTTGTTAGTTATGGCGATACTAATAAGAAAATGATAAAGTAAATAACCAAAGTTATATCTAGAGCCCCCTTAAGAACATGATTTAGCATTTAAAACGCCTTTATAAATATCCACTCTGAGTATTTTGTCTTATTGGGTTTTTCCCAATATGAATTCTCAAAATAGTAACGGATAAAAAATGATAAAAATCATTATCATTTTGCTATTTGTAGCTCAAATGGGGTCAAATTTTTTTTTTTCGAAATAAATATAATACAAACTTATAAATTTATGCATCACTCATAGAACATAGTCTTTCTTTTCTTAAATTTAAAATTAAATTTTCATTTGGAAATTCAACAAAACCATTTTCTTATCAAATTGGTTTGGGGTAGACTATATATACAAAGTGGTTTCTTGTTACAAACAGGCTAGTGCTCTAGCTTACTGGTGCATGGTTTGTGATTATTGCATTGCGTGTTTTTCCGGCTTGGTCCAAAGATGCGAGATTATCGAATATATGCTTAAACAGAGTAGAAGGTAGCTACGCTCAGGCTACTTTAAGGGGATCCACGGACATTGGAAAGCCTCCGCTCTGGGAATCACTCTGGTCCATAGAGACATTCAGGTGGTTCTAAAGTGTATTCGAGATAATCTCAAATCGCCAGGAGTCCCAAGTTGCAGGGAAACCCATTAATGCAATTCACAATCACACTAGGGAGGTTGTTTGCCATCAGAGGTGGCATCTAATTCTCTTGTCCTTTTTTTCCATAAACAGCTTGGTCCTACCAAAGTTATCTTAAGTTATACACCTGCCACCGGCCAGGTAATAAGAGTCAAATTGTTCAATGTGTAGATGTGGAATCTCCTTATTGTGGATCCACATCCTCCGCATCACATCCACATTGGGCATTTTAAGCTGAGTCTTAGAAGCCAGAAAGGCCTGGTTGCAATATTGCCGAATGTGTAGATGTGGACATGTGGAATCTCCACATTGTGGATCCACATTCTCCACATTACATCCACATTACATCCACAATTTCAATGTGGAGATGTGGACGTGTGGAATCTCCACATTGTGGATCCACATTTTCCACATTGCTCCACATTGAGCATTTTAAGCTGAGTCTTAGAAGCCAGAAAGGCCTGGTTGCAAAATTGCCGAATGTGGAGATGTGGAATCTCCACATTGTGGATCCACATTCTCCACATTACATCCACATTTGCTCCACATTACATCCACAATTTCAATGTGGAGATGTGGAGGTTCCACAATTTCAATGTGGAGGTTACACAATTTCAATGTGTAGATGTGGACGTGTGGAATCTCCACATTGTGGATCCACATTGCTCCACATTGAGCATTTTAAGCTGATTCTTAGAAGCCAGAAAGGCCTGGTTGCAAAATTGCCGAATGTGGAGATGTGGAATCTCCACATTGTGGATCCACATTCTCCACATTACATCCACATTTGCTCCACATTACATCCACAATTTCAATGTGGAGATGTGGAGGTTCCACAATTTCAATGTGGAGGTTACACAATTTCAATGTGTAGATGTGGACGTGTGGAATCTCCACATTGTGGATCCACATTGCTCCACATTGAGCATTTTAAGCTGAGTCTTAGAAGCCAGAAAGGCCTGGTTGCAAAATTGCCGAATGTGTAGATGTGGACATGTGGAATCTCCACATTGTGGATTCACATTCTCCACATTACATCCACAATTTCAATGTGGAGATGTGGAGGTTCCACAATTTCAATGTGGAGGTTACACAATTTCAATGTGTAGATGTGGACGTGTGGAATCTCCACATTGTGGATCCACATTGCTCCACATTGAGCATTTTAAGCTGATTCTTAGAAGCCAGAAAGGCCTGGTTGCAAAATTGCCGAATGTGGAGATGTGGAATCTCCACATTGTGGATCCACATTCTCCACATTACATCCACATTTGCTCCACATTACATCCACAATTTCAATGTGGAGATGTGGAGGTTCCACAATTTCAATGTGGAGGTTACACAATTTCAATGTGTAGATGTGGACGTGTGGAATCTCCACATTGTGGATCCACATTGCTCCACATTGAGCATTTTAAGCTGAGTCTTAGAAGCCAGAAAGGCCTGGTTGCAAAATTGCCGAATGTGTAGATGTGGACATGTGGAATCTCCACATTGTGGATTCACATTCTCCACATTACATCCACAATTTCAATGTGGAGATGTGGAGGTTCCACAATTTCAATGTGGAGGTTCCACAATTTCAATGTGGAGATGTGGATGTTCCACAATTTCAATGTGGAGATGTGGAGATTATACATTTGTGATGTGGAGATGTGGCAGTGAAGAGACCATTATATATTACATACAAAATATATCTAGGCACTTTAGCTCAGTTGGTAGAGCACCTGTCTGATAAGCAGGAGGTCATAGGTTCGAGCCCTATTCGTGCCAAACATTTTTTTTTCAGTTTTAAGTTATTTCCAAAAGGCCAACATAATGTCATCTTCTGGTGTCCCTGGACCTCTTGAAAGATTTCCACCGAAAGACTGGTTAATTTCAAGCTTTGTCCCTATAAATTTCCGGGACATCAAATTTATAGGGACAAAGGCAAACCACACAAACACATGGATCTACTTGAAAGATCATCAAAAAACTAAGTCATTTTCAAACATAGCCAAAAGCTTTGTCCCTAGAAATTTCAGGGACATCCAATTTCTAGGGACAAAGTCAAACCACACAAACACTAAGTCCATTTCTGAAGGTATTCAGCTAACACACCACTGACCACTCAAGTCCCATTCTAGCCTAGTCAAGCTTACATCAAGCGGTGCCACTTGGGGGACAAAAATTGGGGGAATTGGGGGACAACAAAAACAGCAAAATGTCCCCCAATTTTTGTCCCCCAATTTTTGTCCCCCAAGTGGCGCCCTATACTACTAATATGTCTCTACTTCAAACCAAGGTAAACGTTTTTTTTTTTGTTTTTTTTCAAAATTTAAAATGAATGAAAAAGGAAAATTGGAGGCTTTTGCAACTCTATCCTGTATGATTACGAAAACCCACCCGTGAGACATAGTACATTTTTTTTTCACATCTCCAAAATGGCTACTTTTCTGACGAAAATCTGATATTTTTCTTATAAGTGCTCAAAAAATAGGTCGTTTGTACTCGTTAGAACCGCCTCATTGAGACGGTTCTAACGAGTACCCACAACCTATGTCTTGGGGGCAGAAATAAGAAATGTAATGTATAGCCCCGTAAACCCAAGTTTTCTCTTTATGAAGTGGGGTTTAGGGGGGTCTTCATTTCACGGACTTGTTCACATGATGATTAAAATTGTCTCTGAAACGACGGCGCTTTTCTATAGTGAAATATTGTGATACATGTAACTCCATTGTTCTGCTATTATGCTTGTTAAAGTATTAGTATGATGCGTTACTGATGAGATCAAAGGCTTGAGAAGCCTCAAAGTCGGTGAATTACAGGGTGTTTGATCCGGATCTACACTATTTGCCAGTGTCCAACATTTGTATATACACTTTTTTTTTGTTTGTCTCTTTGACAAAACAGTTGAAGGAATGATACTGTTACATGTATTTCATATACATAGTAGACGTATTCTTTTACAGCTCAAACACTTTTTTTTCCTGGTAATGCTTTTTATCAGTTACCCCCTATATATATTGCATTGCAACGCATTGACCTGATAAAGATATGCTATCTCAGGTCAAGTGAGCTTTATCACGTCAACATGAAATTGCACTTTTATGAATGGACCGGACCACAGAAAAAATGACAAAAATGTTATTGCTACTGGGAAAAATGGAAAATTACATGAAAAAATCATAGGAAACATATGGTCAGCTGATACTAAATATATCGACCGCGAGAATGCTGGGACGCACTGCATGAGGACCATCAATAACTGATCGTAAATTGCTAATTTAAGAGTGTACAAGGGGATAAACTGATAAATAGAACACCAGATACGTATCATTTGATATCAAGTTTGGCCTCCGCCCATAGGGGCTTGAAGAAATATATGGGCTGCATGATGCTTCCACGCAGAGCTGAATCAGGCCCGCACACTAGTACTGGTAAACCGCTTGGAGGATCTAAGCCTGTCCAGGAACCGCGGTGCGAGGCGGACCGTCCATGCTAAAAAACCCTATTGGTTTCATTGGGCGACAGGGCTTGAGATGTCTTTTCATCTCAATGTCGGGTAAAAGTCCCACAAATTTGGAAGCAACGTCTCCAAAATGACCTTTACAGTGTTGACGGGGACGTTAAACCTCAAATTAAACAAATTATCAGGCTCGGCAGTTTATCAGGCTCGGCTTCGAGAACGCATGTACAATCGCTCGGCAAGCCTCGCGATTCTACAAGCGTTCTCGAAGCCTTGCCTGATAAACTTGATATCAAAAGACACCCACCTGGTATTCTCTATTTTTATTTCTGCTACAAACATCAATTGTAGGTGCTCATTAGAACTGCGTCAATGAATAGGTTCTAACGAGTACCCACGATCCTTGTTTTAGAAGAGAAATATGCCTGGTGACCTTATTTTTCTCTGAAAAAAAAAAAAAAAAAACCATGGAAGCCCTGCGCCCAAGGATACTACAGATAGAATTTGGACCCAATCAGCCTAGTGGCTTCAGAGGTCTGATGTCGCTAGAATGTGTTGTTGCAGGACAACAGATGACAATTGACAATTTCCCATCTGTGGCAACTAATAGGCCTAAAAGAACATTATTAAAGGAACATTTCTATGTAAGTTTGACAAAATATCTTGAAAGGCATAAATGTCATTTTACAATTTTCCCCATTTATTAGTCAATGGAATTTTTTAACTTGCAATAGCAAACAAACCAAAAAGCCGAATTTCATAAACCAGAGCTCAGGTGGGCACTGCCCACTATGACATTGTATTTTAACAGGATATGATTTTAATCTACCTGGTTGGTGTCACTAAATGCATCTTATCAAAAGGAACAGAGACATTATGGTTTAGCGGTGGGGATATGAATGGCTCTTGAGATGTAAGGCTTTTTAAGCAGTGGAGGGATTCGGGCATGGTGGATCCCAGAAAAGCCAAAGATTGCTGTCACTGAATGCTGAACGGTTCTGAGATATGAGGCCCTTTTATGAAGTGGATGGGACAGAAATGGCACCTGCGGACCCCCCCACCCCCCCCCCCCCCCAGATGGGGGTGGCTGAATGTGTCTAATAACAATAAACAAGAATATATGTGATTATGGGGTTGGGTTTGAATGGTTTCTGAGATATATGGCCTATTTATGAAGTGGGGTCTTATCATAAGGAAGGAAGAAGAATATATATGGTTAAAAGGTGGGGATCTGAACAGTTTCTGAGATATATGGCTTTTAATGAAGTAAA
Source organism: Lucinisca nassula (assembly GCA_963580285.1). NCBI lineage: Eukaryota > Metazoa > Mollusca > Bivalvia > Lucinida > Lucinidae > Lucinisca > Lucinisca nassula. The sequence continues at coordinate 99,009,388 of OY757014.1, forward strand.
GGGGTGGGACATGAGCGGTGGCACCCCGGGAGTCACCCATGCTGGTGTCACTGATTGCGTCTTATCATAAGGAACAAGAATATATTATGGTTTAGGGGTAGGGCTCTGAACAGTGTTACGAGCCAGGCGTAGCAGAAAGAAAAAGCAAACAAGCCTTTTGGAAAATTTCAACAAAATTTATTTACAAGTTAACTTTAACCTGTAGAAGTAAGAAAATTAAATGTACTTAGCTCTGTTATGAAATATCCTGAATGAATCTATTTTCCTTGATCCCACAGAATTCACAGTCCAAAATGAAAAGTAATATCCTTTAACAATCCAACACAGAATTTAGAAATAACTTTTCTTAAATGCCCAAACATCAAACTCCAAAGTCTGACTCAATGAGAAAAATCAAGCTCTTTTATAGACCCTATGATTTCTCTAGAACATTCCAGAGGGCTGTGGAATAAGATGAGGTAATTTTCTAAAAATAATGCAACCCAGAACTTTCTGGAAGGTTCTGAAGTACTTTTCCTTGTAAACATGTTGTTTACAAAAATGAAATTAATCTGTGACTCAGTTTTCTAGAATCTTCTATAAGAAGATTAACAAGATATTTATAGCACTATTAGGTCACAGTGGGGTGCAAGTGGGAATCAGAAAATAAATTCTTATGCATAACACTCCCCCTCTTCGAGGAAAAGAAAGATTTATGTAATAAAGCTTTCTTTTGCTTTAAGATTAATAAAATATTGAACATAGCATATAAAATTACATGTATCTACAATCCACTTTAGTAGGAAAGAAAAACACAACTCCTGACACTGCTCAAGCTCTTGAAAGAGCATCAGGGATAATGTTATCTCTCCCTCTGATATGTCTTATGTCTAAATTATACTCTTGTAGCATAAGACTCCACCTGAGCAACCGCTGATTTTTGTTTTTCATTTTATGTATGAAAGTCAGTGGATTGTGATCACTGAAAACAACAATCTGTGCAGTAGTAGGGGTAAGATAAACTTCGAAATGTTGCAGACTGATTCTTGCTCTGCATCTGTCTATGTTCGAGAATTAATCCTTCTAAGAGTCTATAAACATTTTTGTCCTTTCTTGTTCTGGTATAAGAATACTAGGAGAACTCCATTCCAGTCATTGTCCAGCAAATACTGAATTTCATCTTTAAGATTTTTCTGTTTTATAGGATTCATCCTGTATAGGTGTTGTTTTACAGGTTTGGAACCATTTATGTCCACATCGTGAAATATTTTGTCTGTCCGTGTTGGAATGTCAGGAAATAAGTGTCCATATTCAAAAATCAGCTGTTTCAGTTCATTCCGCTGATTTGGCTCTAGATGTGACAGTTTCTGGTCAAGATTCCGTAGAATGTCAGAATTCTGAAGTTTTGATGATGTGGGATCCGACTTCACTGAATTAATATCCTCACAGTCATTGTCACATGAATTAAGTGGAACAGAGCTAACTAGATTGACTGATGTTAAAGATGTATTGTCCCTATCTATGTATTCCTTAAGCACGTTAATATGACATAGCTGCTTTAGCTTGCGCCTCCCAGGAGTGTTTATTATGTAATTTACGTCACTGATCTTTTTGTCTACAGTGTATGGACCATAATACCTGGCCTGCAACGATTTTCCTGGAATAGGCAAAAGAGTTAGTACCTTATCACCTGGTTTAAAATTCCTTTCTTTTGTCCCTATGTCATATAGCTGTTTCATTTTCCTTTGGGCTGACTGAAGATTGGTCCGAGCAGCCTCACAAGCTTTTGAAAGTCTAGTTTTGAAATCAGACACATACTGAAGTAAATTCAGGGAGGTGTCGTCATTGGAGAGAAATTTCTCTTTGAGAAGTTTCAAAGGACCACGAACAGTATGGCCAAATACTAATTCAAATGGACTGAAGCCAAGAGATTCTTGCACAGATTCTCTAACAGCAAATAAAAGGAGATGGATGCCTTCATCCCAATCCTTCTCTGTGTCAAAGCAATATGATCTTATCATGTTTTTCAATGTTTGATGGAATCTTTCAAGGGCGCCTTGACTTTCAGGATGATAGGCTGATGACTTATACTGTACAATGCCAAGTTCATGCATTACTTGTTGAAATATTCCAGACATAAAATTTGAGCCTTGGTCTGACTGAATAGATTTAGGAAGCCCAACAAATGTGAAAAACTTCACTAAGGCCTTGACGATTGTCTTAGTTTTGATATTTCTTAAGGGAATGGCTTCAGGAAAACGTGTGGAAGCACACATAATAGTCAAAAGATATTCACAGCCAGACTTAGTTCTGGGCAAGGGACCCACACAGTCTATAATTATTCGACTGAAAGGTTCATCAAAAGCAGGTATAGGCTGCAATTGAGCCTTAGGTATAGTCTGATTGGGATTTCCTACCATTTGGCATGTATGGCAGGACCTACAATGCTGAGAAACATCTGATTTTAACCCAGGCCAGTAAAAATGATTAAGAATCTTGTGATAGGTTTTATTTACACCTAAATGTCCTGACATGGGAGTTTCATGTGCCAAGTTTAATATTTGGGAACGGTAAACTCGTGGAACCACTATCTGGTGGTTGACAGTCCACTCGTCTTCTGCTGAGACGTCTGGTGGACGCCATTTTCTCATAAGAATGTCATTTTTGACATAATAACAGACTGGGACCTGAAATACTTCCTGCTCATCTAAGGCCCTTTCAAATAAAGGCGAAATTTCAGGATCCTTATGCTGTTCTATAGCTAGTTGAGACCCAGACATTTTGTCATGCCCTAGATTAAAAGATGAGTTATTCTCATGAAAATCTGTCTGCTTATCAGGCAGGCTTGAAGACAGAGACCTTGTTATCTCGTCATTAAAAGACTGACCCAAAAAGGTATCAGTTAAATCAAAATCCTGTTTCCCATCAGTTTGCTTGGCCTTACGTGCCATAGCCCTTGTGACTGCACAGGACGGATAAAGATCAGGAATTTCCTGCTCAATGGGATCAGGTGGTTGATCAGTGCAAGGATTAGCAGTCAAAAGTGGGTTTACCACAACCTTATCTCCAGCTAAGTCATTGCCTAGCAACAAATGAACACCTTTAAAAGGTAAAGAAGGTCTAATACCAACAGCCACTGAACCGGATACCAAGTCTGATGACAAATAAACGTTATGGAGCGGAACATTAACAAATCCACATTCCACACCCTGAATAAGGACACTTTGGCCCAAAGAAGTCTTCTCAGAAAAAGGCAGAGTATCTGCTAGAATAAGAGATTGAGAAGCTCCGGTATCTCGTAAGATTTTAATAGGGGTTGGATGGGCATAACTGTCACCATTTAGTGACACAAAACCATCTGATAAGAATGGTTCATAAATCTCCATAACTGAATCAGTCTCAGATAATTTGATATCAGAAAGAGTTTCCTCCCTTACACAAGACTGTGGTTTTGGCCTTATAGAAGTCAAGCCTGTAGGCTTAAGTTCCTCTTGTCTTTCTCTTTCTTTCCTTCGCTTTAATTTTAAACACTCAGAGATCAAATGACCTGTATTTTTACAATAATAACAAACTACTTGAGATTGAGATAAGGGATTCTGGTCTTTGTTTTCACCAGAAGGTTTGGAAAAATTCTGGCTTCTGTTTTCACCAGAAGGTTTGGAAAGATTCTGGCTTTTATTTTCACCAGAAAGTTTGGGCATAGTACTAGATGTATGGCTATAACTACCAGAAGGATTACTGGGATAGATTCTTGGACCTGTCTGTGGATTATAAGGTTTTCGAGGATAAGGCCTGTTCACAAATGAGACTTTATGAGTCAAAGCATAATCATCTGCCAAACGAGAAGCTTCCTCCAAAGTTTCAACCTGTCTCTCATCGAGAAAAGATTTAATGTCTGAATTTATGCACCGTTTGAACTCTTCAACAAGGACAAGCTGTCTAAGTTTGTCATGATCAGAGCCTACTTTTTTAGAAGAACACCACCTATCAAATAGCTGTTCTTTGGTTCGAGCAAATTCTACATGGGTCTGGGAAATTTCTTTTTTGCAATTCCTAAATTTCTGCCTGTAAGCCTCAGGGACCAACTCATATGCCTTAAGAATAAGCTCCTTGACCAGATCATAGTCTGAGCTTTGCTCGACAGTCAGCTGAGTGTAAATGTCTCGAGCCTTTCCGACAACAACGCTTTGCAAAAGTAAGGTCCAATGCTCTTTTGGCCATTTTAAATTTTCTGCAACTTTTTCAAAATGCAAAAAATACTTATCTACCTCTTTTTCCTGAAATGGGGGAACTAATCTGATATGCTTTGTGGCATCAAAGTAACTACCAGAGTCAAAAACAGGGGTAGGTTTCACCCTATCTTGACCCTGGAGTTCCAGTTCCTTCATCTTTAATTGAAAATGCCATTTTTCTCTTTCTATTTCAAGTCGCTCTTCTTTTTCTAATTTTTCTTTCTGAAGGCGTTCCTCCATTTCTAATCTTTCCATCTGCATTTGTCTCTGCATTTCTCTTTCCTTTTCCTTCTCTCTTTCTTCCATTTCCCTTTGCTTTTCTTCCTGTTCTAATTTTTCTTTTCGAATTCGTTCTTCCATTTCTAATCTTAACTTCTCTAATTCAATTTGCCTTCCTATTTCAATTTGTCTCATTTGTAATTCAGTATGAGAGACCATAATGAGAGACAAAGCAGATGGATCGAAAAGTTCTTCATCAACAAAAAACTGTACCAAAATATTCTTTATTTCATGTTTTTTCATGCTTGTTTTAACAGCAGTGACCCCATAATGGGAAGCAATATCTAGCAAATCTGTCCTTTTGGCCAGATTAAACAACTCCTGAGTAGGCTGAGCCAAAAAGCTTCTCAAATCAAACGACATGTTTGCTTTTTGTTTGTTTTATAAAGTATTTATGGAAATACAGATTGAGGTTAATTTGACAAAGTTTTTTTTTTTTTTTTTTGAAATGACAAGCCCAACGAGAATTTCACATGAAATGACAAGTAGAATTTCACCTGAAATGACAGTTCACATGAAATGACAATCCCCTATATGCCTATAGGGAAATACCAATCCTGTGAAGCAACTGCAAAGTCTATTTGATAAGAAATGACAATTACCTGCGTCACATGAAATGTCGGTTTTGAAATGGTTTTATCCCGGACGAGCCCCCAATTTCTGTTACGAGCCAGGCGTAGCAGAAAGAAAAAGCAAACAAGCCTTTTGGAAAATTTCAACAAAATTTATTTACAAGTTAACTTTAACCTGTAGAAGTAAGAAAATTAAATGTACTTAGCTCTGTTATGAAATATCCTGAATGAATCTATTTTCCTTGATCCCACAGAATTCACAGTCCAAAATGAAAAGTAATATCCTTTAACAATCCAACACAGAATTTAGAAATAACTTTTCTTAAATGCCCAAACATCAAACTCCAAAGTCTGACTCAATGAGAAAAATCAAGCTCTTTTATAGACCCTATGATTTCTCTAGAACATTCCAGAGGGCTGTGGAATAAGATGAGGTAATTTTCTAAAAATAATGCAACCCAGAACTTTCTGGAAGGTTCTGAAGTACTTTTCCTTGTAAACATGTTGTTTACAAAAATGAAATTAATCTGTGACTCAGTTTTCTAGAATCTTCTATAAGAAGATTAACAAGATATTTATAGCACTATTAGGTCACAGTGGGGTGCAAGTGGGAATCAGAAAATAAATTCTTATGCATAACAACAGTTTCTCAGATATATGGTATTTTGTGAAGCTGAGGGGTGGAGCATGGCCCGGGCATGCCCTGGGTGACTCCTAGGTTGGTGTCACTGAATGTGTCTTATCATAAGGAACAAGAATATATATGGTTTAGGGATGGGGATCTGAAATGTTTCTGGAATATTTGGCCTTTCATGAGGTGGAGGGGATGGGGCATGACCCAGGCACATCCCGGGGGACCCCAGTTTGGTGTCACTGAGTGCGTCTTATCATAAGGAACAAGAATATATAGGGTTAAGGGGTGGGGGTCTCAATGGTTTCTGTGATAATGGCATTTTATGAAGTGGAGGGGTTTGGGCATGTCCCCGGCACATCTTGGGGAACCCCCAAGTTGGTGTCACTTAATGCATCTTATCATAAGGAACAAGAATATAAATGGTTTAGGGGTGGGGATGTTTAAGGTGTTTGGAATATTTAGCCTTTTATGAGGTGGAGGGGGTTGGGCATGGCCCGGGCACATCCTGGGTGTCCCCCAGGTTGGTGTCACTGAATGCGAATTATTATAAGGAACGTGAATATATATGGTTTAGGGGTGGGGATCTGTACGGTTTCTGGGATATTGGGCCGTTTATGAAATGGAGGGGGTGGGGCATGGCCCAGGCACATCCAGAGGGACCCCGAGGTTGCTGTCATTGAGTGCGTCTTATCATAAGAAACAAGAAAATATACAGTTTAGGGGTGGGGATCTGAATAGTTTCTGAGATAAATGGCATTTAACGAAGTGGAGGGAGTGTGGCATGTCCCCGGCACATCCGGGGGAACCCCATGGTTGGTATCACTTAATGTGTCTTATCATAAGGAACAAGAATATATATGGTTTAGGGGTGGGGATCTGTAAGGTTTCTGAGATATAAGGCATTTTATGAAGTGGAGGGGGCGGGGCATGGCCCTGGCACAACCTACGGGACCCACACATTGACATAAAAGCATATGGCTGAGAGAAGTTTACTCAAGGAACGTTTGTATGAAAATTTTGTCAAAATATCTGCAAAGGCTTGGTAGTTAATGCCATTTTTTCAATTTTCCCCATTATAAGTCTATGGAAAATCTAAGTTGCCATAGCAACCAAACTAAGAGCCGAATTTCATAAAAAAAAACACAAAACCTGTAAAGGCAAATATGGTGAATATTTCCATAAACTCCCAGCCTCATAGAGCAAACGGTTTCTGAGGAGATGATTTTTTAAGCATTTTTTTTTTCTATTTTTTTTTCAATTTGGTTTCCATGGCAACCAATACAAAAAAGCAGCAACCCTAAATTCATATGGCAGAGAATAGATAGTCTAAGGAACATTTCTATGAAAGTTTTGTCAAAATATCTGCAGAGGCTTGGGAGTAAATGCCATTTTTCAATTTTCCCCATTATAAGACTATGGGAACTCTAAGTTTCCAATGCAACCAAACTGATGAGTCGATTTTCATAAAAAACACAAACTTTCGATCCCCCCCCCCCCCCGCCCAAGGATGCTACAGATAAAATTTGGGCCCAATCGGCCCAGTGGCTTCAGAGGAGAAGTCGTTTGAAAGTGTTGACGACGGACATACGACGCAGACGCAGACGACGACGACGCAGACGACGACGGACAACTGCCTATCCTAAAAGCTCCCCCCGGAGCCTTCGGCTCTGGTGAGCTAAAAATCTGGGTATATGCGGGTGTTAATTACATATGCTTGTTGACCTTATGGGTCTTAAAATGTTTACTCTTTAAAATGATGTATAAAGCAATTATGAGCTGCCATATTTAATCAGTTTATCGAAAAAATGACAAAAATGTTATTGCTACTAAGAAAAATGGAAAAAATTAAATGAAAAAAAAAATCATAGGAAACATATGGTCAGCTGATACTAAATATATCGACCGCCAGAATGCTGGGACGCACTGAGGACCATCAATAACTGATCGTAAATTACTAATTTAAGAGTGTACAATGGAATAAACTGATAAATAGAATACCAGATACGTATCATTTGATATCACGTTTATCAGGCTCGGCTTCGAGAACGCATGTAGAATCGCTCGGCAAGCCTCGCAATTCTACAAGCGTTCTCGAAGCCTTGCCTGATAAACTTGATATCAAAAGACACCCACCTGGTATTCTCTATTTTTATATCTGCTTCAAACATCAATTGTATGTGCTCATTAGAACTGCGTCAATGAATAGGTTCTAACGAGTACCCACAAACCTTGTTTTAGAAGAGAAATATGCCTCTAGACCTTATTTTTCTCTGAAAAATAAAAACTGGGTATATGCGGGTGTTAATTACATAGGCTTGTTGACTTTATGGGTCTTAAATGTTTACTCTTAAAAATAAAGTATAAAGCAATTATGAGCTGCCACATTTAATCAGTTTATCGGGTCATTCGTTCTGAAAAAGAAACACAACTGTGCTATGTCTGCTGAAAGAGAAGATTTTTAATTAGACAGGAACTACATTTTGAGCGGAGGTTTACATATGAATCCGAAGGCATGTTCAAAAAGCGACAACTAATATAGATCTAAAACCACTCATTAGATGGTGGATGAGATGGGTCATCAAGCGACGACTAAAGTCTGGCGAGCAACTTTGCTTCCCTCTTTAATTGCACGCCGGTGGGTCAGGCCTCAGATTCTATGACGGCTCCAACGTAAAGGCTTATTGAAAATTAAAGAGATAATGTTGGTTGGTGCCTGATGCTCTGTCTCTGGTCGGGCTCATCGGAGTCTAACTGTTGGTTTTCTTTTGCTCCAGCATTTCAGTGGTTTCTTGCTGTCGAGTCCTCACCGTTGTCTCACCTCTGTGGTTCTTTGATTTCTGTGTTCACGGAGATGTTGCACTGATGAGTTAGGGGGCCTTCATGCGGACTGAACAAATTATTAGTCCAAATCGCGACGGAAGTAAGGGCGAGGATTGTGGCCACGTTAAATCGATTTAAGCCCCCCCCCCCCCCCCCCCCCAGTGGAAATCTTCCACTGACCGTTCCAAGGCGGCTCTTCTGTGGCGATTGATTTATGTTGTTGTTTGTTACTTACTGTGTGTATCACTTGTGTCTTTTAATTTTGGATGGCCATATGGCCATTTTGTGGGAAAGTAACTGTCCATATGGCCTTCCTTTGTTTGGGTTTCCATTATGGACTGGTCGCTTAATGTTTGTATTTCTTTCCCTTTGGTGTCTTTTATGGATGGAGTAAGTTAATTGTATCAATTCCTGATCTTTGTTTTACTTCTACTTTTCACTTCGTGAACTCATCGACTAAAAATGAGATTGGCTCTTTAGTTTCTTTTTCGAAAATAGTGGCTACTGCCGAGCAGGCACACGTCGCTAGTGCAATGTCATATCAACGTCGGTGCACCGATCTTGATTTGACGTTGCATGAATGTCATGACGTTGACGTGACGTCACAATTGCGTCATGTGCCTGCTGGGTGGTTAGATCTATTATCTTGGCGCCTTTCTCTCCATTAATATTGTGATAACCAGTGCTTCAGCTGAAGTGCACGACCAGCCGGATGCTTTTAGCTTTATGAGTGTTACCATATATGGGTATGGCGGCCATTTTGGTCATGTGACCTGGACCTAAAACGGTTCCCCCAATAAATGCGCCTTATCGTAAGGAGCAAAAATATATCTTATTCTTTAATACTGTATTCTGAATCGTTTGCAGGATAAAATGCATTCTCACTTTTCCAATACAAAAGCATATGTGTCAAAGTTTGACCTAGGCACAAAGAAGGTCAAGGTCAACCCAGGGTCACCATTTTAGCAATTTATGATGGGCCTACGTCCCAGATGCTATTTATCAAGTTTCGTAGAAATCTTCCCCGTGGTTCTGGAGAAGACTATTTTTGAAGGGTTTTTACCATATATGGCTTGGCGGCCATTTTGGTCATGTGACCTGGACCCCATGAGCAAATTTTGGTTTCCCCTATCCCATAGAGGAACCATATGAAATTTGACTTCAATCGGCCCAACGGTTTCCGAGGAGAAGCAGTTCGAAAATTTTCACATTTTTCGCCTCGGCGACGCTATACTAAATGGAATGTAATATTTCGCAAGTTCATTGGTTAGATCTCATTGATATCTATCAGTATGCCAAAAATTGTTTAAATATTCCAAGCGGTTAAGTCACTATCACCAATTTTCACAAAAGGGTTACGGACGGACAGACAGACCATATATGGCTTGGCGGCCATTTTGGTCATGTGACCTGGACCCCATGAGCAAATTTTGGTTTCTCCCATCCCATAGAGGCTACATATGAAATTTGACTTCAATCGGCCAAACGGTTTCCGAGGAGAAGCAGTTCGAAAATTTTCACATTTTTTCGCCTCGGCGAGGCTATACTAAATGGAATGTAATATTTCGCAAGTTCATTGGTCAGATCTCATTGATATCTATCAGTATGCCAAAAAATGTTTAAATATTCCAAGCGGTTAAGTCACTATCACCAATTTTCACAAACGGGTTACGGAAGGACAGACAGACTGACAGAATTACAGAATGACACGGTGATTTTAGGGCACTCTAAGAAAATCAACCGACTTCAGTCGGTCGCTTTTTCTGCGGGTCGTGCAATTTCCGTATATTGCTGTTTCAAACATACAATGTAATTTACGGTACGCGTTCGGCTTATGATCATACATGTAACGCTTTTTTTCGTGAACATCATGAAAACACGCCTATATAATTTTGACCCCCTTCAACCCCAATTTTATATAGTAAAACTGGGGTTTACAGGGGTAAACATTATTTTTCTTGTTTCTGCTCTAAAATATAGATTGCGGGTACTCGTTGGAACCGCCTCGATGAGGCGGTTCTAACGAGTGCCCACCATCTATGTTTTGAGCAGAAATAAGAAAAATATCACAATTTTTCATCTGAAAATTTTGGTTTTTTCGGCGGTAAAATTTACAATGTATTTGTATAGGTGTGTTTTCGTAATGAAAGATGTAATAGTTGTGGTGCTCGTTAGACCTGTAATACAGAGGGCGGTTCTTACGCGTACCTACAAACTAGATAAGAGAAAAAATTCGCAAATTTTCATCTTAAAATAGTAGTAAGACACCATTAGTCACATGGGTGTGTTACATGAACCTTCATGGTGATAGAATTACGGAATAATGGTGTTTGCTACTGTTATGTTCTCTTTTCATTATAATTTCTGTTAAAAAAAATCGTCAGTACCCGTTAAAAAGGCTCTAAACAGCATCTAAAATTATAGATGTATATTGGTAGCAAGTCCAGCCAAACTAAGTTTAGGGCTTCACTAAGTTTGTTTGTTTGTTTGTTTGATTTGTGGTTTAACGTCCCCGTCAACACTGTAAAAGTAATTTTGGAGACGTTGCTTCCAATTTTGTGGGACTTTAACCTGATATTGAGATGAAATGACATCTCAAGCCCCGCCGCCCAATGTAACCAATAGGGTTTATAAACATGGACGGGCCGACTCGCAACGCTTTGCCTGGGCAGGCTTAGATCCTTTACCAGTACTCGTGTGTGGGTGGGTCTCAGCTCTGTGTGGAAACATCATGCAGCCCATGTTACAACGCATAATGAAGTAATGTAGTAATTTCTTCATTTTGAAATTTTTACTTCATTATGCGTTGGCATAGTCGATGCGAAATGAAATAAAATGTAGTTTTTACTTCATTATGCGTCGATACTAAGAGGTTTGCGCAAAATGAAAGAATTATTTCATTTTGCGGTGATAGGTGGCATACTTAATTTTACTTCATTATGCGTCGACAGTTTGTTTGTTTGATTTGAGGTTTAACTTCACCGTCAGCACTATTTAGGTCATTTTGGAGACGTTGCTTCCAATTTTGTTGGACTTTTACCCGACATTGAGATTAAATGACATCTCGATCCCTGCCGTCCAATTAAACCCAAAAGGGTTTATATGCATGGATGGGCCGACTCGCAGCAGTTTTCCTGGGCAGGCTTAGACCTTCTAAGCAGATAACCAGTACTCATGTGAACACAAATGAGGGAAAAACATCTGACATGAGACCAAAATACCGTAAGGCGTGCGGTTTTAACTCTACTAATATAATCAAATAAGTGAAATTCCGCTATTAAGACCACCTAAAATTAAGACAAATTTTGTTTTTAAAGCATATTTTGAAGGTTAAAGTTACATTTTCTTTGTGATTGCGACATTCAGTGTGCTCTTGTGGAAGACCATCTTTGAGACTGTTCAAATGTGGTCTTAAGACCACATTTGAACTGTCTCAAATGTGGTCTTTATTTTGGAATTTACCTGTATTGCTTCCTAAGTCTTTGGCCTCCTTTCGTAGACAGCTATGTTCTTCCATCATTACTTCATTTTGCGTCGATATGGTGCATATCAACGCGAAATGAAATATTTTTTTTTACTTCATTACGCGTGGAATACGCCAACGCATAATGAAATAAAAAATCAAAATGAAGAAATTACTTCATTATGCGTTGTAACAAGCCCATCTATTTCTTCAAGTCCCGATGGGCAGGGGTCGCGGGCTTAAGTAAGAATCTTTTTCAAATGTGATTATGAAGGATAGCATCAAGTTGTCCGAGTGTCGTATTAATGAGTTGTTTAATATACATCATACACTGCAACGGGCCCCGACCATCGGGGCTTGAAGAAATAGATGGGCGGCATGATGCTTCCACACAGAGATGAAACCGACCGCACACGAGTACTGGTAAACCGTTTAGAGGATCTAAGCCTGCCCAGGCAAAGCGGTGTGAGTCGGATCGTCCATGCTTATATACCCTATTGGTTTCATTGGGCGAAAGGACTTGAGAAGTCATTTCATCTCGATGTCGGGTAAAAGTCCCACAAAATTGGCAGCAACGTCCTCAAAATGACCTATACAGTGTTGGCGGGGACGTTAAACCTCAAATCAAACAAACAAAACAAAATTAATGAGTTGTTTAATATACATCATACACAACAAGCAGTTATCTTAAGAAAACTAAATCCCTATTCATTACAAAGACTCTTTTCCTCTGTAATTATGATCATCCAAAGAGCTATCACATACAATGAGACCCAGTAGCCCACAAGGTATAAACAAATTGTAGGTGTCCGCGGTAGTGTTCACGTAACAGGAACCACGTGTTCAGAGAACCTGTTTTTGTCATGCGCGAACAACAAAGCTGCAGATCAGACTGCGCATGCGCGCAGTCTGATCAGCACCGTTGTTTTTCGCTTCTAGGATAGTACAATTCCTCTAGTTTCTATATCTAAAATTTCAGGACTCTTGCTAGTCTGTGTAGATCAGCAGATTGGTTGGTGTCTTACCTGGTCGCAAACCCGACTACCCGAAGACTGGTTTACCTCTGACGTAGCTCGTATAAAAGGTGGCACGATTCACCGTATAAATCATTGACAAAACGGGTGGATAATCACCTCACTGTTGTTGCTAATGATGTGGTACGCAAAGATTCATATGACCCTTTCCTTTCAATTAAAAAGATGCAACGCCGCGACTTTGTTCGAAGCGTTTGAAAAATGAGCCAGCGCATGACAAAACCTACAATAAGACATGTGCGCCCAACGAAGACTCAGATCAGCCTGCGCATCCGCGCAGTCTGATCAGAGTCTTCGTTGTGCGCTTTAAGAATAGCTAAGAGCCCAATGCTCCTCCATGCAGCAAGAGAAGTCTCTGGTTAGACTATATGTATGCGCAGGCTGATCTGAGTCTTCGATGGGCGCACATGTCTTATTGTAGGTTTTGTCGTGCGCTGGCTCAAATTATACAGTACTAACAAGCCCGCGTTATAACTGATTTATTTGAACCAGCTCCTGAAGAAAAGGTTTTATACCGCAGTCAGCCATTCTAGTAACCTATTAAAGGGAGGGGTCGAATAACAGTAGTGGCCTATAATACCTTCTACTGACCTATAATACGTCTAGTGATCATTTATAGACCGAGCCTATTTTTCAGGTCCCTAATTTGCCAGTGTAAACAATAACATGCAACCTTTTATACCCTTGAAAACAACGAAACTGCAAGTTACAATCTGCAATATTTATTTAAACAGATATTCGGAAATTTCAGCTAAATTCTTAAGTTCTGGGTTTAGGTTTTTTGGTTTGAATGGTCCGTTGGAATAATTGCGCACTGCCAGTGCGGCTGCGTCTCATATAAAGCTAAAATAAACTACAGTAAAATTCCTATATTAAGACCACCATTGGGGCTGTTCAAAAGTGGTCTTTAAGACCACTTTTGAACAGTCCCAAAAGGTGGTCCCTGACAAAAGGACACTGTGGGCAGAAAACACATAGAACGATTAAGTGCAGCCTTCAAAATAAGCTTTTTAGAGCAGAATTAGTCTTAATTTTAGTTGGTCTTAATAGCAGAATTTCACTGTATTTATTTGCAGCTTTGCAAACAGAATAGAGGTTGCTTCCTACGTCACTGTGGTGCGGTGACGTCAGAAACTTTGAACTCTATAATACGTGTGCAGACCATAGTTATTATGCCACACCGTCTGCTGTATTTGTTTTCTTAAATTTGCTAAATTATTGAATTATTGCAAAATTCAATTTTGGTTTTGGTTTTATTTGAGATCATTAACGCCCCCGTCAACACTGTATAGATCATTTTGGAGACGTTACTTCCAATTTTGTGGGACTTTTACTGGACATTGGATGAAATGACATCTCTAGCCCTGTCGCCTAATGAAAACAATGAGCCCTGTCGCCCAATGAAACGAATGGGGTTGATAAGCATGGGCGGTCCGACTCGCACCGCTTTGCCTGGGCAGGCTTAGATCCTCTAAGCGGATTACCAGTAGTCGTGTGGGTCGGTTTCAGCTCTGCGTGGTAGCATCATGCAGCCCATCTATTTCTCCAAGCCCCGATGGGCGAGAGCCGGGAAAACCCATTGACTGTTTTGAATTGCGGTATAAACAAAACTATACGAATAATGTTTTAACCCATTTTGTACCTGAAACCCCACAACGGGTACCCAGGCAAACAATACAAGCCCACATCAGACACAACAGAACGCGGCGTCTGATCAGGGCCTACACTATTTGCAAAAAGTCCAGTTATTTTCTGAACAAATTTTTAAGAGAAGAGGGCCATGATGACCCTGGGTCGCTCACCTGATCCATAGGGTAATACGTGGGTCCCGGGTAGAGCCATTTTTGGCCCCAGGTCTGCAATTTGCATAATCTTAGTAGTGGTCTAAAAGGCGAAGCTTCCTACCAAATACCAAAGATCAAAGCCTTCTTGTGTCGGACAAGAATAGTTTTAAAGGTTTTCCTTACACAAGTCTATATTAAACCTGCGGGCCCCGTTGCGCGGCCATTTTTGGCCCCAGGGCTATAATTTGAACAATCTTGGTAGAAATCCACAAGACAGAGCTTCATACCAAATATCAAAGACCTTGGCATTCTGGTTTCAGACAAGAAGATTTGCAAAAGTTTTCCCTACATAAGTCTATGTAAAACCAGTGGGCACCGGTGTGGGCCAGTTTTTGGTCCCAGGGCTATAATTTGAACAATCTTGGTAGAGGTCTACTATACAAAGCCTCATGCCAAATATCAAAGACCTGAACCTTCTGGTTTCAGACAATACATTTTTATTTTTTTCCCTATAATTATAAGTCTATGTAAAACCAGTTGGCCCCGGGACGGAGCCAGTTTTGGCTATAATTTGACCAAGCTTGGTCGAGGTCCACTAGACAGTCTTCATCGCAAATATCAAAGAACTTAGCCTTCTGGTGTCAGACAATTTTTATAAAAAAATTTCCCTATATAAAGCAATATTAAACCAGTGGGCCCCGTGGAAGGGGGCATCTTTGGCCCTAGGGCTATAATTTGAACACTCTTGATATAGGTCCACCAGATGAAGCTTCACACCAAATATCAAACACCTGGGCCTTGCGGTTACAGAGAAGAAGACTTTTTAAAATTTTCCCTATTTAAGTCAATGTAAAACCAAAGGGCCCCGGTGTGGGGGCATTTTTCACCCAAGGGCTATAATTTAAACAGTCTTGGTAGAGGTCCACTAGATGAAGCTACACACCAAATACCAAAGACCTGGGTCTTGTTGTTTCAGAGAAGCAGATTTTACCTATACATATAATATGTTCTATAAAAGGGTTATCCTTTGGAAGCAAGAAATACACCACAGAAATGGAAAATATGAAGTGTACATGTTTTCTGGGCCAGACTAGCTAGTTTCGGCCAATTAGGCCTCATCAGTGACCCTCATCAGTGAAGCCTGTGTAAATCCAATGGGCCCTTGGGCGGGGGCATTTTTGGCCCTTGGGCGGGGGGCACTTTTGGCCATAGGGCTGTAATTTGAAAAATCTTGACAGAGGTTAACTAGATGAAGCGTTACACCAAATATCAAATTAAAGTCAATAAAAATTAATGAAAATTACTTAAATCCGTAATTTAATGTTAACTGAGCAAGGAGAAGTTAGTTCGCTTTTCGCTTTTCGACTTTCAGAAATTAGTCAAGTTGCTTTTCGCTTTTCGACTTTCAGAAGTAAGTTTGCTTTTCGCTTTTCGATCATCGGTCTGTTTAATGATGCTTTGTTTGATTTGAGGTTTAACGTCCCCGTCAACACTGTAAAGGTCATTTTGGAGACGTTGCTTCCAATTTTGTGGGACTTTTACCCGGCATTGATATGAAATAACATCTCAAGCCCTGTCGCCCAATGAAACCAATAGGGTGTATAAGCATGGCCGGACCGACTCGCACCGCTTTCCTGGGCAGGCTTAGATTCTCTAAGCTGTTTACCAGTACTCGTGTGCGGGTCGGTTTCAGCTCTGCGTGGAAGTATCATGCAGCCCATATATTTCTTCAAGCCCCGATGGGCGGGGGCCGTGATGTTTAATGATGTGACTGTTAAGTGTCTGAGTACATGCTTGAGTGAGTGAGTGAGTGAGTGAGTAAGTGAGTGAGTGAGTGAGTGAGTGAGTGAGTGAGTGATTGAGTGAGTGAGTGAGTGAGTGAGTGAGTGAGTGAGTGAGTGAGTGAGTGAGTGGGAGTGTTTTACGTTAATCAAACTGCTCATACCATATGCAGATGTTCATTATGTCAAAGATTCTTTTTGTTTTTCGCTTTTCGTTTTTCGCTTTTCGATCATAGGTCTGTATAATGATGTAGCTGTTAAGTGTGTGAGTACATGAGTGAGTGAATGAGTGAGTAAGTGAGTTAGTGAGAGTGTTTTACGTCATTCAAACTGCTCATGCCATATGCAGATGTTCATTATGTCAAAGATTCTTTTTGTTTTTCGCTTTTGCATCATTAAACAGACCTATGATCGAAAAGCGAAAAGCGAAAAACGAAAAGCGAAAAACAAAAAGAATCTTTGACATAATGGACATCTGCATATGGCATGAACAGTTTGATTGACGTAAAACACTATCACTCACTCACTCACTCACTTACTCACTCACTAACGCACTCACTCATGTACTTAGACACTTAAGCGAAAAACGAAAAACAAAAAGAATCTTTGACATAATGAACATCTGCATATGGCATGAGCAATTTGATTGACGTAAAACACTCTCACTCACTCACTTACTCACTCACTAACTCACTCATGTACTCAGACACTTAACAGTTACATCATTAAACAGACCTATGACCGAAAAGCGACACGCGAAAAGCAAACTAACTTCTGAAAGTCGAAAGCGAAAAGCAAACTAACTTCTCCTTGCTCAGTTAACTGTCAGTTTTGACACAATGTTGTTGGGAAATTTTAATAGTGCATTGATTAAAATGAATTGAAAGCAGCTTAAAGACTCTAAACTTGACGATTTTATGCCAAATGTGCAGAAAATACCTAAAATATGTGCCTAGATTTCTCGTAAAAGTTTACAAAAACTGTTAAAAGTTTCACTAAAATGATGTTACATTTCTACAAGCAATACATGTACATTCAACTATTGCTTTTTAAATAAAACTAATAGAATTTTGTTGAAATAAGGAATATCTGCGACGAAATTGTATGTTGCTAAAAAATTCAGGCTCAGCCACGCTAAGCCACGACAGCATTTTCCGATAAATAGCGTTACTTGCAAAGTGGTGACTAGAGTCCGTGTATATTGGGTCCGTGGCATTTGATGACCATAGATTGGAAATGCCCCGTGCCATTTCGTCTTGCGTTTGCTCATTTCTTCATGCTAAGACGTACACATAAGTCGAGTTAAACAATAATGTGTTTCCAAACATATGCACTCGGTTGATAAAAGGATAAACTGCAAGTAACACTTGGTTGGGATGCAAATCGACGGTTTCACGATCGGAAATTTTGAATTACTGCAAAACGTAACTTGAGACCGTAAAATCGACGATTTACCTCCAAAACTGTCAATTTTCAGTACAGTTTTAAAACATTGTACATGTACTAATTGTACAAAGCGGTAAGCCCTGTGAGCTATGAGTCTTCCACTGAATATTTGGAATATTCGAAAGATGCTACAAAAATGATGATTGCGTAAAACGAAGACATCACAAAAACATGCCTATACAATTGTGACCCCTTCGAACCCCACTTTTATATTGTAAAACTGGGGTTTCCAGGGGTATACCTTATTTTTCTTATTTCTGCTCTAAAATATAGATCGTGGGTACTCGTTAGAACCGCCTCATCACCTTATTTTTCTTATTTCTGCTCTAAAATATAGATTGTGGGTACTCGTTAGAACCGCCTCATCGATTTTTCTTATTTCTGCTCTAAAATATAGATTGTGGGTACTCGTTAGAACCGCCTCGATAGGCGGTTCTAACGAGTGCCCACAATCTATATTTTGAGCAGAAATAAGAAAAATATCACAACTTTTCATCATAAAATTTTCATTTTTTCGGCGATAAAGGTGGCAATGTATTTGTATAGGCGTGTTTGCGTAATGGGCAGCAGCCGGAACCGAGCTCAGAATGTGTAAAACGGACGATAAGAAAAAACTCATCAGGAAAACACGCCTATATAATTCTGACCCCCTTGAACCCAATTTTATATAGTAAAACTGAGGTTTACAGGGGTAAATATTATTTTTTTTCTGCTCTAAAATATAGAATGTGGGTATTCATTATAACCGCCTCAATGAGGTGGTTCTTATGCACCCAAAATCTATATTTTGAGCAGAAATAAGAAAAATATTACAATTTTTCACCTAAAATTTTCGTTTTTTAGGCGATAATATTTACAATGTCTTTGTATAGGTGTGTTTTCGTAATCAGAAGGGCTAAATCGAGCCTACCGTAGATCTGCTCCTCCTCCCCCACCCTCCCTCCAGTATTAACTACCTGTTGCCATTTGCGCGGAACTAGATTTCCATACGATTCTGCCAAAAGAAGAATGGTTTGAAGCCAAAGTGTGAATACTTCAACTGAAACGGTACAGATAATAAATAATCTAAGGTCTAAAAGAAATATTGATCTACTCTGGTGCAAAATAATAACACAACATGGTATATACACCTCATTCTATGATCCCACATCATGTTTCTAAATGGTTTGATAAATTATTTATGCTTTACTACCACCCCTTGTGACGGAACTTCGTTTTCTTTGACTTTGGCCACTGCTTTGTCTCGTCACTGATTTCGCTTGATGCCTCTGTGACATTGCCACTGGCATTTTTGAAAACTCTTTGAGCGCATGAAATAAAGTTGCACTCAATCGCGGAAGATTTATTCCCACGCCGTGTTAAACAAGCCTCTTTTTATTTTCACTCTTTGATACAGTTTTGGCATTTTTCTACAAAGACATACTTGACTACCAGGTGCAATACGGAAATATTTCTTAATTGGCATGTGCAAAGCAAAAATGGATCCGCGACATGTTCGTCACGCGAAGCCTCAGATCAGCCCGCGCGTACGCGCGTGCTGATCTGAGTCTTCGCTAGACAGTCTAGGGACAGCCTTTACACTAAAGCTTACAAGAGTGGAAACAGAGGGCTGGGTTTTGACTGAGTTGGCGATTCTTCGTTTACCGGGCATGTGCGAAGACACAATACTACTTGTTGCAACTCAATTGATCTCTGACTTGTGAAGTTTCTTTCAATTATTAATGTACTCAGAGTATTTCAGTTCGTAGCCTGCTCGTATCATTGTAGGAACAATTAACGCAGCTGTATAACAATTCAGCTCCAATTTGCATTCGCCTTGTTCAACAAAAAGGTAGGTAAAATAGAAAAGAAAGGTTAGTCAAGAAAAACACGGTTTCAAAAACTCAAAAACAGCCATATTAAGCCACAGAAAGTAGAAAAAGAAGAAGAAGAAGAAGAAAAAGAAGAAGAAGAAGAAGAGAAACGGTTAGTGATTTAAGAAACGAATGTAATTTATATAACAGTTGTTGAAGTATGCGCAACATCGGGTCACGATCAGGGGTTCACTAACTTTGCTTGTGACCCTGTGGTGTTCATAATTCAATGAACGTTTCATTAATTAATTTTATTTCTTATATTTACATTCTTTTCCACCCATTATGTGACAAAAAAAATCTGGTTTAAGGGCTAAATTAAAGCAAGAAAACAACTGCACGTAACAGAGGATGAACGCCGTTGATGCAATAACGCCGCTATCGTCCATTCATATTGGTGAGAACATTGGCTGATTTTTACGTCGTGATCATGTGACGTTGGGTGAGTCAATATATTCATTTAAGAAATGAAATTATTTTTTTTCTGCTGTACATGAAAGTATGAACGCAGTGGGTCGTCTGCAAAGGGAATGAATCCCAAAGGGGTCCATGTAAACTTTGCTAGCGACAGCGGTCGCCTGCAAAGTGAATGAACCCTAAAGGGGTTCATGTAACCTTTGCTAGCGACCCGCTGTCGTTCATATTTGCATAACCGCAGAAAAATCAAGTTTATTTTTTGTAATAACTTTCTTTGCTCCTCATTACTGGGTGAAAAACATGCTTCCAGAGCAAATATTTAAAGCAGATAAACATTTACACGCTGTGTTTCTACAAAGAGCGGAACAGCGTTGAAGTCGCCAACGACCAATCAGATCGTAGTGAACCACAGTTTAGACTGACGTCATTTGACGTCACTGAAAATCATGTGACTAAATTTGTTAATGGAAGTATGAACTACATTGTTTTCTATAGGCTTAGCTTAGGCGTTACACTTGAAATGTAAATACTGAGATGTGGACAACATTGTGGTCTAATTATTAACTCTTATCCTGCTGTTCACGACAACCCCTATCTTTGAAAACAGTGTAGATCCAGATCAGATGGCTTCTTCAGAAGCCATCTGATCAGGATCTACACTGTTTTGACATTCAATTAATGAATTTGTAGGAATATATTAACATCAAGTGATCTGATTGGTTCAAAGCCAGAAATGGGTGTGGCTAAACTGAATATTCAGCAAGAGAAGGGTTGACTATAGTATTTTCTGTAAATGCACATGAGAACGTAAATATATGAAGATGAATACAAAATCATACAAAAGACACACACTAGCGCATATACGAAAGTGCAAAGTAATGGCCACCTTGGGAAAATCTGCGGAAAACTAAAGGAGTGGCAGTGTGGTTGTTGACTTCAGCTCCGGCATTTACCATAACGTGAATAAGTCCTTGAAATGAACACCCACTAAACCACACTTTATATAGAGAAAACTGGGGTTTGCGGGGGTAAATATTAGTTAAAAGACATAGGTTGTGGGTACTCGAGGCATAAGATATTTGAAAGATCTCTACTTGCACAGCACTTCTGCTTACCAGAACACCACCTCATAAAGCATGCTCCTGTTTGTTACCTTGACCACAATTCAGAGTGTCCAGACAGAACAAGTCGAGTTTGTAATTTGAAGCTATTGGCTGATCCAGAAAATGTCTGCTGATTTCTGATTTGTTTAGCTTTAATTATTATTTCAATTAAGAAGCGGTCTAATACCCAACTTGTGATCTGCGGGTAACGTTCTTTATTGGAAATTCACTCCTTTACATTGATTCAAGAAGAGTGGTTGTCAGTTTCAGGCAAGAAGAATGGTCACTGTGCTGTTGATCGCTTATGTATATATCTTCTGTTGACAAGTGTGGTTATGTAAACTGACCAGCTCGAAATGACCTTAACAGTGTTGACTGGACCTTTCAATCCATTTTGTTCAGGAAACCCTAAAAGTGCATTATAATAATATGCCCGTGCGACATAAAGAGGATATTTGAATTTTTCAGTGTAAGATTGAATTATATTTCATCGAATAAACACCAAAACTGGTATTTTCACGAGTGGCGTAGCCACAATGAAAATACCAGTTTTGGACTTCAAGAGTGAAATAAAATTTGATCTTATACTGAAAAAAATCAAATTTTCTGTTTCTTACATGCTTCAAAAAGGCAAAAATTAGCTTCACTAATCGCGTCACTCACCCTCAGAGAAAACTAACTGTATTTCTGGTCGTTTCGCGTCAATTTAGTGGTATCCAACGTATTTACTGAGTATAATATTGGGTGCAAACTTTTAGTTTTGAGAAATAGCCTGGGATGGCATTTTTATGAATGGTTACTGAAATAATTGAGATATTAGTTTCCCAAAGAAGGGGCGGACTAATCTAACGTCGCGTAACAAAATACGTGACGTCAGCGTCGAAAATGACGTCATTATCGTTCTCGTGACGTGTGAACGGGCTCAGCCTCAATTCTAATACAGTTCATTAATTTTCAATCATCTGACGATGGAAAAACTGACCAAAGAATTAGATTTGGAGAAAAAAAGTAGTCCCAAACAGTGAAAAATAAAATTGATATCAGTCACTGTTTCCAACAGTGACAATATCGTTTTCTATTTCACTGCAAAATCTCTATATTTCATTGAAAAGCATGTAAGAAAGTATATGTTTTTCACAACTCCAAAATGGCCACTTTTCTGATGAAAATTCGTGATATTTTCCTTATATATACTGCAAACATAGGGTGTGGGTGCTCGTTAGAACCGCCTCATTGAGGTGGTTCTAACGAGTACCTATGTGTTGGAGCATAAATAAGAAAATAATGTATACGCCGTAAACCCCAGTTTTATCTATATAAAGTGGGGTCTAGTGGTGTTCATTTCACCGATTTTTTCAAGTGAAGGGATGCTGGTAAGCAGCGAATGCCAAGATCAAACGCCACAGAAGGCAAAATATTCAACAATTTTTCAAATGAATTCCAATGAAAACATGGTCAACTTGTCACCCCTTATTTTAAGACGAACTTCTGTTAGATTCCATTCAGTACAAAAAGGTTAAACACCAAAACCAAACCTGTACCTATTTTTGGCTGATCAAAACAATTTAAGGTCGATTGTAATCGACAGTCGACCCAGATTTAACATTAGACTAAAGTTTGGTCTAATGCAGATGACCTAATCACCGCCAAGACTCTTGGCAAGAGACATCCGTGAGAAAATATTGTTCCATATTCAAAACAGTTTCAAAAGCTCCTTATATATAAAATTCTAACACAGCGCGCCTATATAGGCAATGGAAAATAACTGTTTTATTCTACAACAAATCACGGCAAGGAAGAGCGTGACGAGTGACGTCATTAAAAACTGCCAAATTATGACGTCACTTGTAGATTTCCTTGACGTTAGACGGTGTAACGTCATATTCTCGCTTCGAAGACGTTAGATATGTGTTTCAGTCGATAAAGCGAGATTTCTTCTAACAATGATGAAAATTTGTGAGATTTTGAGGGAAACAACAACATTATTGCCGATTTTCAGCGTGTTAGAATCGAAATAGATCAGCTCTAGTCTGTGATTTGTTGAGCAATAAATCAGTTTGTCGGTCAGTTGTAAGTAGACAAATCACGCGCGCTACGCGCTCGTGATTTACCTACTTTACAACTGACCTCCAAACAGTGATTTATTACTCAACAAAACAAATCTTAGTGTACAGTTTATGAATGGAAACAGATTAACGCATGCGTCAATTTGCATGCTTAAGTAAACATGCACATATGCAGATATGAGCCAGCGCACGATAAAACCTACAATAAGACGTGCGCCCATCGAAGACTCAGATCAGCCTGCGCATCCATATAGTCTAACCTTTTCTTGCTGTATGGATGAGTATTGGGCCCTGAGCTATCCGCAGAGCGCACAACGAAGACTCTGATCAGACTGCGCGGATGTGCAGGCTGATCTGAGTCTTCGTTGGGCGCACATGTCTTATTGTAGGTTTGTCATGCGCTGGCTCATATTATAGCTAATCATTTAGTAAGTTCAATTAAAATGATGTCATTTCATCTCGATGTTGGGTAAAAGTCCCACAAAATTGGAAGCAACGTCTCCAAAATGACCTATACAGTGTTGACGGGGACGTTCAATATTAAATCAAACAAACAAAATTAATTTAAATGAATGGACTGACACAGAATGATGCCGTATTGTCTGGAAATGGGTTTCATTACGATAACATCCCCGTGTGACATAGTGCATTTTTCACAACTCCAAAATGGCTACTTTTTAGCTCACCTGACCGAAGGTCATGGTGAGCTTTTGTGACTGCGAGATGTCCGGCGTCGTCGTTGGTCGTATGTCGTCCGTCGTGCGTCGTCCGTGCGTAATCTTTTCTTGTGAACACACTAGAGCCCACAGTTTTGGCCCAATCATCATCAAACTTGCTCAGAATGATCATCTTAACAGTATCTCGGTCAATTTCGAATATGGGTCATGTCGGGCCAAAAAGAAGGCCAGTAGGTCAAATCGTAGAAAAACCTTGTGAACACTGGCCACAGTTTTGTTCCGATCATCATCAAAATTGCTCAGAATGACCATGATGACAATATCTCGGTTAAGTTCGAATATGGGTCATGTCGGGTCAAATGTAGGTCCGTAGGCCAAATCATAGAAAAACCTTGTGAACACTCTACAGAAAAACCTTTTGAACAATTAGGTCAGTAGGTCACATCATAGAAAAACATTGTGAACACTGTAGACGCCACAGTTTTAATCCGTTCATCATCAAACTTGCTCAGGACGATCATCATAATAATATATCGGTCAAGTTCGACTGTGGGTCATGTCGGGTGAGAAAGTAGGTCAGTAGGTCAAATCCTAGAAAAACCTTGTGAACATTCTAGACACCGCAGTTTTAATCCAATCATCATCAAACTCGCACAGAATGATCATCATGACAATATCTCGATCAAGTTATAATATGGGTCATGTCTGATCAAAAAGTAGGTCAGTAGGTCAAATCATAGAAAAACACTGCAGACGCCACAGTTTTAGTCCGACCATCACCAAACTTGCTCAGAACGATCATCCTGATAATAGCTCGGATGTGGGTCATGTCGTGTTAGAAAGTAGGTCAATTGGTCAAATCCTAGAAAAACCTTGTGAACACTCTGGACCCCACAGTTTTGGTGTAATCATCATAAAACTTGCTCAGAATGACCATGATGACAATATCTCGGTTAAGTTCGAATATGGGTCATGTCGGGTCAAATGTAGATCCGTAGGCCAAATCATAGAAAAACCTTGCGAACACTCTACAGAAAAACCTTTTGAACAATTAGGTCAGTAGGTCACATCATAGAAAAACATTGTGAACACTGTAGACGCCACAGTTTTAATCCGTTCATCATCAATCTTGCTCAGGACGATCATCCTAATAATATATCGGTCAAGTTCGACTGTGGGTCATGTCGGGTAAAAAGTAGGTCAGTAGGTCAAATCCTAGAAAAACCTTGTGAACATTCTAGACACCGCAGTTTTAATCCAATCATCATCAAACTCGCACAGAATGATCATCATGACAATATCTCGATCAAGTTATAATATGGGTCATGTCTGATCAAAAAGTAGGTCAGTAGGTCAAATCATAGAAAAACACTGTAGACGCCACAGTTTTAGTCCGACCATCACCAAACTTGCTCAGAACGATCATCCTGATAATAGCTCGGATGTGGGTCATGCCGTGTTAGAAAGTAGGTCAATAGGTCAAATCCTAGAAAAACCTTGTGAACACTCTGGACCCCACAGTTTTGGTGTTATCATCATCAAACTTGCTCAGAATGATCATCTTAACACTATCTCGGTGCATTTCGAATATGGGTCTTGTCAGGTCAAAAAGAAGGTCAGTAGGTCAAATCATAGAAAAACCTTGTGAACCCTGGCCACAGTTTTGGTCCGAGCATCATCAAAATTGCTCAGAGTGATCATGATGATAATATCTCGGTCAAGTTCGAATATGGGACATGTCGGGTCAAAAAGTAGGTCCGTAGGCCAAATTATAGAAAAACCTTGTGAACACTCTATAGAAAAACCTTGTGAACACTCTAGAGCCCACAGCTTTTGGTCTGATCATCATCAAAATTGCTTAGAATGTTGATCTTGACAATATCTCAGTCAAGTTCAAATATGGGTCATGTCAGATCAAAAAGTAGGTCAGTAGGTCAAATCATAGAAAAACTCTTGATGCCATGGTTTTTGTCCAACCATTATCAAACTTGCTCGAAATGATCGGGTTGATAATATCTCGGTCAGGTTCGAATATGGGTCATGTGGGATAAGAAAGCAGGTCCGTAGGACAAATCATAAAAAAAAAAATCTTTCGAACAATCTAGAGGCCACAGTGTTGCTCCAATCACCATCAAACTTGCTCAGAATGATCATCTTGTTTTAGAAAACTTTGTCAAAGCTCGAAGGCCTACATTTCTTGTCCGATTTCAGTGTATGGTCACACAAATGATCCTAATGACAATATCTCGAGCGTGTTCGACTTTCAAGTTCATGGCCTCAAGGCAAAAAAAGTAGGTCAGTACTTTGTCATCGCTCTAGCGCCCACATTTCTTGACCGATTTCAATATAACTATACACAAATGTTCCTTATGATAATCTCTGGAGCGAGTTCGATTTCAAGGAGTTGGCCTCAAGGTCACTGTAGCTATTTTAAAAAAAAACTTTGTCATCACTCTAT
Organism: Lucinisca nassula; assembly: GCA_963580285.1. Taxonomy (NCBI): domain Eukaryota; kingdom Metazoa; phylum Mollusca; class Bivalvia; order Lucinida; family Lucinidae; genus Lucinisca; species Lucinisca nassula. The sequence continues at coordinate 99,035,986 of OY757014.1, forward strand.
TGCCAACATTTCTTCACTGATTTCAATATAACTTCACACAGATGTTTCTTATCAGCAGTTGGACTTTCAAGGTCATGTTCGCTAGGTCAAGGTCACTGTCACGTGGCTATCTTTAGAAAAAACGTTGCCATCGCTCTAACGTCTACATTTCTTCACCGATTTCAATATACCTTCACACAAATGTTCCTTATGACAATATCTCGAGCGAGTTTGTCTTTCAGGGTCCTCGGCTCAAGGTCATGGTCACTGTGGCTATTTCTAGAAAACCTTTTACTCCGCTCTAGCCGCTCTAGTGCCTACATTTATTGATAGATTTTGATATAACTTCACACAAATGTTGGGTATGATAATGCCTCAAGCAAGTTCGACTTTCAGGATCCTGAAGTCAAGGTCAGGGTCACTGTGGCTATTTTCAGAAAATTTTGTCATCGCTCCAGTTGACATTGTCATCATCATAAGTCCCTAAGTTTTGCTAGGATCTTCCTGAAACTTACATATAAGTAAGCTTTTTATAAAAGCTTGAATGTGTTCGCAAACTAACATTGTTGGCACATTACTCATAGGGTTAAGTCCCCTTCTTTGCTAAAAATGCCTATTACCTTGTCATTACCATAAGTCCTTTAATTTTGATTGAATCTTCCTGTACATGTAGTTTCAGGAAGATTCAATCAAAACTAAGGGACTTATGGTGATTAAGACTTATGGTGATGTAAGGGTTAAACGATACAGTTTTAGTCTGAAGTCTCAGTCAAAGACTGTTTTCCCTGCCTACACTCAATGACAATCGACCCACCCGTATTCTCTGTTTTTTTATTTCTTCATGGTTAAATTTTAAAGGAGTACGTCAAATGTAACGCCATGTTTTGACATAATAACAACTTTGAAATTGTGCACGGATGTAGCAAAGACAATGTAAAGTGACGATTTGCTCTATTTCTCTCGACAAAGACCCCATAGGATCGAAATATTGAGTCAGAGTGACTTTTATTAAATTGCTTTATAATTGTTTGAATTATAAATATGGCTATCCCATATCTATGAGGGCTGATTGATATGTTATGAGCTTCATATTGAAGGATTTGAATTTTGTTGGACATATTGTATTATCTATACACTTTTACCAGCGGTGTTTAAGGGCCTCAATGTCACTTTTATAGAACTCCTTTTCTTGGCTGTTCAGAAAGTCATCCACTGCATATATGACATCATCATCGGACCTGAAATAGCCGCTTTCAGTATTGGAAATAGTTGAAAGTCTGATAGAGCGAGATCAGATGAATAAGGCGGATGATCAATCAATTTAAAGCCACGATCGTGAATGGCAGCCATAGCAATGACAGACTAGTGAACTGGAGCATTGTCCTAATGGAACAACACACCTTTAGTGAGCTTTCCGCGGTGCTTAAGTTTAATATTTTCCCGTAACTGTGTCAGAAGTGAATCATAGTATGTGCCATTGGTCGCTTGTCCCTTTTGGGGATAATCTATCAGCAGAATACTATCTGCATCCCAGAAAACCGAGGTCATAACCTTCCCAGTTGATGGAACAGACTTTGCCTTCTTTGGCGGGCGTGAGCCAGGGTGCTTCCATTGTGTCGATTGTTGTTTAGCCTCTGGGGTAAAATGATGAGCCCATGTTTCATCCATAGTGACAAATCTCTGGAGAAAGTTGGCAGGATCTTCCTCAAAAAGATTAAGATTAACACGCGATAATGTGCGCCTGGTGTGCTTCTGATCCACTGTCAGAAGTCTTGATACCCATCGGCACGAAATCTTTCTCATTGCTAGATCCTCTGTCAGAATGGAATGTACTCTTTACTGCGAAATGCCAACTCTACTGGCTATATATCTATCTGTGACTCGTCTGTCAGTCATAACAATATCATGGACTTTATTAAACATGTCTGTGATTGCAACTTTGCCAGGGCTTCCAGAACGGGGGTCATCCTCAAGGCTCTGTCTGCGCGCTTAAATGCCGCCGCCCACCTTTCCACTGTAGCATATGGATTGGCATCTTTCCCTAGTGTTGCTACCGTATCATTATGGATATCCTCAGGTGTAAACCTTTTTTATGCAGATATTGGATCAAAGCTCTTTCACCGATTATGTACATTTTGTAAAAGGAGCTTGTCTTGTTTACTTTAGAGTGCTACCTCGTGGACATAACCTGACCAAATGAGACCAGTCCTTGGGTACACGGCACTATACAGAGAATAGCAAAACTTGAAAAGAACATCCCTGCGCACCTCTTTTAATACGAGGCTCACAACCTATCAATCAGCCCTCGTACAAACCCGCTCAAATGTACCTAGACAGTATCATTTATATTGTAAAATATCGCAGACCAATAAAATTTGTGATTGGCTAGGCTTTTCTCAAAGGATTTGATTTGATTGATTTGAGGTTTAACCTCCCAGTCAACACTGTGTAGGTCATTTTGGAGACGTTGCTTCCAATTTTATGGGACTTTTACAGTCATTTAGATGAAAAGACATCTCAAGCCTGTCGCTAAATGAAGCCAATATGGTTTATAGGTATGACTCCCACCACTTTGTCTGGGCAGGATAAGATCCCAATACTCGTGTTCGGTTGGTTTCAGCTCTGCGTGGAAGCATCATGCAGCCCATCTATTTCTTCAAGCCCCGATGGGTGGGGCCGGTTTTTCTCAAAGGAAGTATAGAATGTAAATTCATCCTCATGAACAATTCCATGTAATGAACATCCTTGTCAATCCAAGTTTGCATAATTTATGAAGTGAAAAAAAGGTTTGCAGTTGTCTTATCGGTCTTGCTATACACAGATTGTTGGTGCTCGTTAGAATCGCCTCAATGAGACGGTTCTTACGGGCACACACAATCTCAAGAGCACAAATACTGATAATATCAAACAATTTCTGCGTCATTAATACTATCATGAAAGCTTTAATTGTCGAGAAAAGGAGCTGGAATGCCAGGGGCCAGTTATTCAAAACTTACAACGACGTTACCTAACTTATCGTTAAAACTTTGATAATAATTATATGCTAATAGATTTGCTGAAAAAATGTGAGCAGCTACTCACATTTTTTTCAGCAAAAATACCAGAATTTTACATATTTTACTTGCTAGAGCAGTTAACAATTTGACAACTAACGAGCTCGTTAAGCTAACGAGGCTTTGAACAATAGGATTCTGATTTCCGATACAGTGCGAATTAGCCATGGTAAACTTAGATGAGTTGGTGTCATTAGAGCTTTTCTGTATGGTGGTGATTTTATGTATCATATTCGGGTTAACGGTTAATTCGAGAAACAGTGTAGATGAACACCCGTACTTCGGAAGCAATTTTATTTTATACTCTGCAGTGAAATCAATGCATATCTGAAACAAATAAAAGTGATATTTTCGCACTGTGAACTCTGAAAAATAACACCACCATGTTATTTTCACAGTAGCAGCCCGGACTACTTTTTCTCGCCAAAATTCATATGTTATCGATAAAATAATTCTGTAAAATGCCTTGAAAAGCATCTTTGAACTGTAAAACTGCTGTATTCAAAATGGCGATCTGTTTATGTTTTGAAACTGACAACTGCGACGTCATAGCCGGTCAGAATTGTGACGTACGATTCGACTGATAAATTACGGTAAATATCCTTATAAAATTATAAAATAAAAAGAATTTACTTTTTTCGGCGGATACCAAAAGTATTTCATCTCGTGCGTTGATAACATCCGAATTTCCACTCGTGCTTCGTACTCGTGAAAATTTGGAGGTTTTCAACAAACTCGATGAAATACTTTTGGTATCTACATCAAAGAAGTAAATATTCTCTATTTATTCCACCAAACAAACGTATATATTCCCTCGGCACATATCAAGTTTATGACCTAATGGTGTTTTCGACGCCTTTTCAGAACGTGATGAAGTGAAATGAAGAATATTTTCCAGCCAAGCCATGCGTGCTTAACATCTCATTAGACGGTCCTCTTATATAGAAATTCAAAACGTAAGAGACTCATTATGTCAGAAAGATCAGACCATAGACCTAAATCACGAGTTTTTTCAGAACGAAAATCAGTGGTTGAAATGTTATTAAATGTGTTCAGACGCAGTTTAAATAAATGAAACACGTTACAGACAAAAATGAGAGAAATTATCCAAGAATATAAAAACCATCCACTATTGGCCATCTTTGGTTAAACAAAAACATATACCTTAAAATTCCTATATGTATTCGAAGGACTTCTTGAGTACTTTCTGTTTTGTTTGATTTGAGGTTTAACGTCCCCGTCAACACTGTAAAGGTCATTTTGGAGACATTGCTTCCAATTTTGTGGGACTTTTGCCCGACATTGAGATGAAATGACATCTAAAACCTTGTCGCCCAATGACACCAATAGGGTTTATAGGCATGGACTCGCACCGCTTTGCCTGGGCAAGCTTATATCCTCCAAGCGGTTTACCAGTACTCGTGTGTGGGTCGGATTAAGCTCTGCGTGGAAGCATCGTGCAGCCCATATATTTCTTCAAGCCCCGATGGGCGGAGCTTGAGTACTTTCTGTAATTCTCCAAAAATTTCAACAAATTTGTTTCGCGATCCAAAAGGTACAGCTGGAATGGTAAACAGCGAAGACCTTGATCATGCAGTCTAATCTGGGTCCGCACTGTTTGTCCCAATATTAAGGATCATTACGGCAAGTCATCACGAAAACACGCATGTATAATTATAACCCCTTTGACCCCAATTTTATATAGTAAAACTGGGGTTTACAGGGGTATACCGTATTTTTCTTATTTCTGCTCTAAAATATAGATTGTCGGTACTTGTTAGAACCGCCTCCATTAGGCGGTTCTAACAAATACCCACAATCTATATTTTGAGCAGAAATAAGAAAAATATCAGAATTTTTCACCTCTAATTTTTTTTTTCAGCGGTAAAGTTTACGATGTTTTTGTACAGGCATGTTTTCGTAATATCTTGAGTACCTTCTGTAATTCTACAAACATTTCAATAAATTTGTTTCACGATCCAGCAAGGAGTCCAAAAGGTACAGCTGGAACGGCAAACAGCGAAGACCTTAATCAGTCTGATCTGGGTCTGCCCTGTTTGTCCCAATATCATCACGAAAACACGCCTTTATAATGTTGACCCCCCTTGAACCCCACCTTTATATAGTAAAACTGGGGTTTACAGGGGTAAACCTTATTTTTCTTATTTCTGCTCTAAAATATAGATTGTCGGTACAAGTACCCACGATCTATATTTTGAGCAGAAATAAGAAAAATATCATAATTTTTCACCTTAATTTTTTTTTCAGCGGTAAAGTTTAAAATGTATTTGTAAAGGCGTGTTTTCGTAATGTCTTGAGTACTTTCTGTAATTCTCCAAAAATTTCAACAAATTTGTTTCACGATTCAGCAAGGAGTCCAAAAGATACAGCTGGAATGGCAAACAGCGAAGACCTTGATCAGTCTGATTTGGTTCTGCCCTGTTGGTCCCAATATCATCACGAAAACACGCCTATATAATGTTTACCCCCTTGAACCCCAATTTTATATAGTAAAACTGGGGTTTACAGGGGTAGGCCGTTTTTGTTTTATTTCTGTTCTAAAATATAGATTGTTGGTACTCGTTAGAACCGCCTCGATGAGGCGGCTCTAGCGTGTACCCATAATTTATGTTTTGTGCAGAAATAAGAAAAATATAACTATTTTTCATCTTAAAATTTTGGATTTTTTGGCGGTAAAGTTTCCAATGTATTTGATTAGGCATGTTTTCGTAATGTTAAGAAAATTACGGTAAGTTCACCTTACCCGTCATCACGTGAACAAGTCCGTGAAATGAACACCCCCTATACCCCACTTTATATAGAGAAAACTGGGGTTTACGGGGGTATACATTATTTTTCTTATTTTTGCTCCAAGACATAGGTTGTGGGTACTCGTTAGAACCGCCTCAATGAGGCGGTTCTAACGAGAAGCCACAATCTATGTTTGCATTATTTGTAAGAAAAATATCACGGATTTTCATCAGAAAAATAGATGTGAAAAAAATGCACTATGTCGCACGGGAGTGTTATCGTATTGTTCAAATGCGTTGACCGGTGGAACAGATACCAATGCAAACAGTGTAAATCCACATAATGAACCGTCTATTCAGGCTCAACACAGCCATACTGCAAACTGATGGCCTAGTGGATAAGATCGCTGAGATTTAATTATTAGGTCTCTCACCGCTGTGATTCGAACATGGCTCGGGTCATAAGTGAGACGCCAAGTTCTGCAACGGAATGCCAGATGGTTTTACTCCGGGTACTCCGATTTTCGCCCACCTCTGATTGACGATCGGCTAGAAATAAGTGAAATAATCCTGAAAGGGCCGTAAAACCAAAACAAAAAAATAAGAATGGGCGTATCCAAACTCATAGATAGAAGAATTCTCTTGGGTGGCTCAGAAATAAAAGGCTTAGTGTCGCATTCTACTTTCATGGTGAATTAATGTTACTGTAGCTGTTTTTATCTCACCTTGTGAGCTATTATGATCACGTTATGTCCGACGTACGTCGTCCGTCGAGCGTCGCCCATCGTCTGTCAGCACTTTCTCAAATGACATTTCCTGCTAAACAGCTAAATGGAGTTTAAATGTTCTTTGGGCATCCCTCTATCAATGATTGCTAATATGGTTTCGCTTCCCTGAACAAATGGCCACCAGAGCAAAAATTAGCAAAACCTTTAAACGACACCTCTTAGGCTTTCTGCCCGCCGATTATTAAAAAAAATCACATAAATATTCCTTTTAGCCCATATTTACCAAAATTGCTAAAATAATTCCGCTCCGCTGAACAAAATGGCCACCAGAGCTGAAATCAGCAAAACCTTTAAACGAAACTTCTTAAACTATTTCATTAGCCCATTTACATAAATTGCTAAAATGGTTACGCGCCGCTAAACAAAATGGCCGAACGCTAAAACTACAACACCTTTAAACGATCCGATTTCTAAATAATTTCGCAGGAATGTTCCTCGCAATCATTTTTGTCCCGCCCGCTCTGTGGTGAAATCGAAAGTAGAAAGTCAGCAAACACAGATGAATTTGCTCTGATTGTCCAAGGACAAGCTTCCAAAGAGCAATTATTGTTGCCGTCAGATACGGCGATACAATATCTGCTCCCAAGACGTACTTTAATATGTCTACACGTTTTCCCTACAATGTTCAGGCCATTTTTGCATCGGAGGTCAATTTGAATATGAGGTGGTCAATATGACTAATGGAGATTATAATGGAAAATGAAAATCATGAAATGTCTTTCTTCGTGTCGTTTTGGGGTTATGTTAAGTATGAAGTCATTGGGTCTGTTTTTGAAAAGAGTGACAGCCAAATTCAGGCTGTCAGTGCGCTCAAACTTCACATTCTCTTTACAAATAGCCTCTTCGGATACAATTGACCAGAAGCACATCAGGCGCACATTATCGCGTGCTAATCTTAATCATTTTGAGCTTTTTCCAGAGATTTGTCATCATGGATGAAACATGGGGCCATCATTTTACTTCAGAGGCCAAACAACAATCGAAACAATGGAAGCACCCTGGCTCACCTCGCCCAAGAAGGCAAAGACTTATTATCAGCTAGGAAGCTTATGGTCTCTCGGTTTTCAGGGATGCAGATGGTAATTATACTGATAGATTAACTCCAAAACAATCAATGGCACATATGATACTTCATTTCTGACGCAGTTACGGAAGAATATTAAACTTAAGCGCCGCGAAAAGCTCTCTAAAGGTGTGTTGTTCGATTAGGACAATGCTCCTGTTCATAAGACTGTCATATGAATTCAACAGAGTGGAGTTTGTAGCAAAAATTTCGTGGAAAAATTAGATCAAGGTCAGGATATCTCCGGTTATACACAAATTGCCCTATCAGACGCCAGACGCCAATACACTACAGCATTTCACTCGTTGACTCCACCACAGAGAATACACGGAGGAACTGTAACTATGTTTTTATGCATTTGAGCCGAAACTACGTAGTATGACCCATCTTCTTTCTTATGAATGTTTTCATTGCTCTTAAAGGAACTCACTTTTGATTTTCATTTGCCTTCACTGCAGCTGGTGTTGTGCCGTGTGGCGGCCGTAAAACGTCTCCCCGTACATCAACCATAGTGCAGTTTATATTTTATTTTTGGTCCTTTGAGATCAGTGTGAACTTTCTGAGAAATCAGAAATAAATTATTCATTTTCTGAGAAATCAGAAATAAATTATTGGTTTAGACTCATATTCTAGACAGGTTTTTAATTATTTGAACCCAATTTTGATTTATATCAGTCTCTGAATCGACTGCCTATTCGAAATTCGCAAAATTGCAGTATGTTTCCTCTGGCTTTCTTTCCCGGATCATTACAGGGTCACTGATGAGGCTTTATTAGCCGAAACTACGTAGTATGACCCATCTTCTTTCTTATGAATGTTTTCATTGCTCTTAAAGGAACTCACTTTTGATTTTCATTTGCCTTCACTGCAGCTGGTGTTGTGCCGTGTGGCGGCCGTAAAACGTCTCCCCGTACATCAACCATAGTGCAGTTTATATTTTATTTTTGGTCCTTTGAGATCAGCGTGAACTTTCTGAGAAATCAGAAATAAATTATTCATTTTCTGAGAAATCAGAAATAAATTATTGGTTTAGACTCATATTCTAGACAGGTTTTTAATTATTTGAACCCAATTTGGATTTATATCAGTCTCTGAATCGACTGCCTATTCGAAATTCGCAAAATTGCAGTATGTTTCCTCTGGCTTTCTTTGCCGGATCATTACAGGGTCACTGATGAGGCTTTATTAGCCGAAACTACGTAGTATGACCCATCTTCTTTCTTATGAATGTTTTCATTGCTCTTAAAGGAACTCACTTTTGATTTTCATTGGAGCCTAATCATAGATAAGATTTCGGAACGGAGTGTAGAGTTAAATTTTGGTGAAAATGTTAGGTTATACCTATTGCACAGGATCGGTTTATACATGTACTGCGACGGATCCAAAATTTGACACCAGCCTCCACTTAATCTCTCCGTTGAATGACTCTACTCCATGACTGCAAAAGCATTGTCCTAATTGAACAGCACACCTTAAGTAAGCTTTCCGCGGCGCTTAAGTTTAATGTTTTCCCGTAACTGCGTCAGAAGTGAAGCATGGTAATATGGCGGAGGTCAATTTGAACGTTTACTGACTGTGCAATAGAAAGATTTCAAAATAATTTCCAAGAAATATTCATCATGTCCCTTTACCAATATGGCTGAAATGATTTAAACCAGAGCTAAAAGTAGAAGAATCTTTGAATGACATCTAGTTCAATGATCCTATTTCTGAATAATTTCACAGAAATGTTTCTCCTATGCTCCTTTACCAAATTTGTTAAAATTGCCTTCCAGCTAAACCATTATGATAACACACCCGTGCGACAAAGTACATTTTTTCATGTCTTCAAAAATGAAAATCCCTGATATTTATTCATATTTATACTGCAAATATAGGTTGTGGGTACTCGTCAGAACCGCCTCAATGAGGCGGTTCTCACGAGTACCCACAACCTCTGTATTGCAGCAGAAATAAGAACAATAATGTTTACCCCTGTAAACCCTAGTTTTTTTCGATATAAAGTGGGGTTTAGGGGTGTTAATTTCACGGATTTGTTTACGTGATGGAAAAATCTTTGGCCGACATCTCTTAAACCACTGTTTCCTGCACTTCTTTTAGTAGCTATGAAACATCTCGGACTCAGGTGAGCGATCCAAGGCCATCATGACCCTCTTGGTTCAAGCTGCTGTTACATCACTCGTTCGTTTTATTTGCGTTTGAAACAAAGCCACTTCAAATGTGTATCAGTAGGGAATCAAAGACGGTCTGGCGTACGCTTTTTAAAAACAAAACACGTGCGTCGGTTCGGTGGGACGTATCGTTTTCACAGCCATAACGATAACATACCCTGTGCTAAATGCCGTTTCATTTCGAAAACACACCTGTGCAAACACATTGCAAACTTTACCGCCTAAAAAGATGAAAATTTTAAGATGAAAAATTATTATATTTTTCTTATTTCTGCTCAAAATATGGAGTGTGGTTACTCGTTAGAACCGCCTCATTGTAGGCGGTTCTATCGAGTAACCACAATCCATATTTTGAGCAAAAATAAAAAAATAAGGTTTACCCCTGTAAACCCCAGTTTTACTTTATAAAAGTGGGGCTCAAGGGCGTCAGACTTATATAGTCGTGTTTCCCTGATGTTTCATGTCTCCAGAACTAGCAGTTTTGCATTTTTAGATAATTTTTTTTTAAATGTTTAAACTTTTCCTGGACCGGCTTATAAATATATACAGGCATAAACGGTTATCCAGTACAGTGCACATTCTTCGGCTGTCGTTTTTGGATCAGAAGTAGAAAGCACCCCCACCCGCCGATCTGGGCTTGTAGAAATAGATTGGGCTGCAAGGTGCTTCCACGCAGAGCTGAAACTGATCACACATGAGTACTGGTAAACCGATTAGAAGGACTTAACCTGCCCAGGCAAAGTGGTGTGAGTCCAATGCATATAAGCCTTTTGGTTCCATTGGGCGACAGGGCTTGAGATGTCATTTCATCTCAATGTCGGGTAAAAGTCCCACACAATTGGAATCAGTGTCTCCAAAATGACATAAATAGTGTTGACGGGGACGTTAAACCTCAATTTAAACAAACAAAACGTATACAATATATTTCGGGTCTGCTATTGGGCTGCATGGTGCTTCCACAGAGAGCTGAAACCGACCCATTAGTACTGGTAAACCGTCTAAAATGTCTACGCCTGCCCAGGCAAAGTGTTGCGAGTGGGACCTTCCCTACACATAAACCTTACTGGTTTGTTTTTGTGGTAGGGCTTGAGATGACATTTCATCTCAATGTCGGGTAAAATTCCCACAAAATTCGAAGCAACGTCTCACAAAATTATCTAAATAGTGTTGACGGGGACGTAAAACCTCAATTCAAACAAAATCTCCGCTAAAGTCTTGCCAGACAAGGTGAGGGTCCGCCGACCTCCAGGCTCCTGACCACCAATTGGATACATCACGATAACAAAATCGTGAAACGGGAGACCCCTCCAAACCCCACTTTACATAACAAAAACACGCCTATACAAATACATTGTAAACTTTACCACCGAAAAAACGAAAATTTTAAGATGAAAAATTATGATTTGTTTCTTATTTCTGCTCAAAATATAGATTGTAGGTACTCGTTAGAACCGCCTCTATGAGGCGGTTCTAATGAGTACCCACAATCCATATTTTAGATCATAAATAAGAAAAATATCGAGGCGGTTCTAACGAGCACCCACAATCTATATTTTGAGCAGAAATAAGAAAATTAAGGTATACCCCTGTAAACCCCAGTTTTACTATATGGGGTTCAAGGGGGTCAGAATCATATAGGCGTGTTTTCGCGATGTTTGTCAATATTGCCGGTTCACGGGGGTAAATATTATCTGCCTTATTTAATCTCAAAATCATAGCTTGTGGGTACTCGTTAGAACTATGAGTTCCCACAATCTATGCGGAAAGGAGACATATGAAAGATGTTACAAATTTTACCAAATATTTGTAAATTCTGACACCATGTTGGACGCGATTATCTAACATGAACATGTTTTCCTAATGGCACGCCGTCCACCCACCGGGACCATCCATTATTATTGAACTTATTATTATTATCACCATCATCATAATTTTTGGCACATAAAACTTGTGGTTGAACAGATGTCAAATCTGACAAAAGGTAGTGAACTAGAGAGATAATGCCCATTTTCCTGCCAAATTCAAATAAAAAAACTTTTGTAGCCATATCTCAATGATTTAACAAACAATTATTGAGTTACATTTTGATAAGCCGATATAAAGATAATTTTACTCAAATATCTGCTAAAATAGAACAGGCATACAGCCAGCTCAACATATAGGATGCTGGGCAGCCTTCCGTGATTCTTATCTTTGTACACGTTTGATCAGGTTTATGTGATTTCAAATAAACATTTTTATTTCTTTTTTATAATGGAGCCTCGGGATAATAAACGTGTCTTCGGGGTTGGCGCCAAGGGTAGTCACAAACCGGCCTGCAAGTTCAGCAACACAGGCTAGTCAGAATCTTGAAATTTCAGAAATTGAATTTAGAGGTTTTGTACTATCCAAGCAGTAAACACAACTTTACAAATACATGTACATTGTAAATTTTAACGCTGAAAAATAAAAAAATCAGGTGAAAAAATGAGATATTTTTTCTTATTTCTGCTCAAAATTTAGATTGTCGGTACACGTTAGAACCGCCTCGATGAGGCGGTTCTAACGAGTACCCAAAATATATATTTTAGAGCAGAAATAAGAAAAATAAGGTTTACCCCTATAAAACCAAGTTTTACAATATAAAAGTGGGGTTAAATGGGATCAGAATTATATTAACGTGTTCGCTATATTAAGGTGTTGTTACGCAGGCTATCAGCACCTTTTGTTTGCAAATGGCAAAAAAAAAAAAAAAAAAACATTTTCTCGTGTCGTGGCTCAATTACTAGCAGTGCGTGTTACCTATATATGACGCATGCAATCGTCCACATTAAAGGTTGGGACAGGCCAATTACTTATTTAAGGGCTGTTTAGTTATTACTTTCTTTTATTGTGCATTGGAAAAAATCTTGTAATTTAAACAAACGGTGTGGACCCGGATGTGACGCTGCGTTCTGTAGCGCTGTCCTGGGTCTACAGCGTTTGCCGATATCCCTTTCAGAGGGTCTCGGCTTGTATTGGTTCAAAGTTTTATGCCAGGAAACAATTATTATGATTAGCATCTTTATTGGACAAATATATCTAGACTGATAGTCTGTCAGTAGTGGAAAATAATAATAAAATGTCGTTAATAAGCCCAGCCCCAGTACCTTTTACTGCGGACCGTTCCAAAGCGGCCGTTTCGTTGCAGTTTTAATATGTAACTTAGCTTTATGATGATGGTGGGTGCGCGTGTGTGTGTGCCCGCGCCTTCACAAATTAAGACAAAAAAGAGAACTAACGACGTCCATCCAAAATCAAATAAAGTTACCAGCCCCCCCACCCCCCACCCCCTCCATTTCAAAAATAGATTGGGCTGCATAGTGCTTCTACGCACCGAGCCTACATAAGTACTGGTAAACCGCTTCGATGGTCAAAGCCTGCCCAGGCAAAGTGGTGCGAGTCGGACCGTCCATACATATACTGTACACCCGGTTTCATTGGACGACAGGGCTTGAGATTTAATTTCATTTATGCCACAAAATTGAAAGCAACGTCTTCAAAATGACATAAATAATGTTGACAGGGACATAAAACCTCAAATCACACAAACAAAACAGTTTCCAGGCAAACATGCAATACATACATTGGTACTTCCGCCTTTGAACGGTCAGCAACGGTCAGTAAAATAGTTCGCGGAAGTGGGGTTGGGTGGGGCTTAGCGGTTTAATGGGGCCTAAATCATCCGCGATCGTTTCGGCATGGTGTACACATACGTGTATAATAAGGGGATAACTATATTCAAAAATTGTCATTTTGGAGGTTTTGTTTCGTTTGACTTGAGGTTTAACGTCCCCGTTAATACTGTAAAGGTTATTTTGAGGACGTTGCTTCCAGTTTTATGGGACATTTACCCGACATTGAGATGAAATGACGTCTCAAGCCCTGCCGCCAAATGAAACCAATAAGGTTTATAAGCATTGGCGGACCGACTCTCACCACTTTGCCTATGCAGGCTTAGATCCTCTGAGCGGTTTACCAGTATTCGTGTGCGGTTCGGTTGTCGCTCTGCGTGGAAGCATCATGCAGCCCATGTATTTCTTCAAGCCCCGATGGGCGGGGGCCATTTGGGGAGGTAAATCGTCGGTTTTATTGTCGTAAATTTGAAATCTGTATTATTTTGCACAAAACGACCAGCGCTGTGAGCTGCGTAAAACCAAATGCCAGCCAATGGAAAGCGACGTTACGCGATGATGTCGGGTTTCCGACAGTATATCGCAGGATATACTGTCGCAATTCTTTTACGTTATCCAAGCAGACGTCGCGTTACATACGCAAGTGCATCAGAATGTTTCGTCTGTAAATCATCATCGTCAAGAACATAAAAATCAAACAAATTCGTGAGAGAAACAACGATGAGGAGTTGACAGTATAACCGGCCCCCGCTCATAGGAGCTTGAAGAAATAGATGGGCTTCATGATGCTTCCACGCAGAGCTGAAACCGACCCGCACACGAGTACTGGTAAACCGCTTAGAGGATCTAAGCCTGCCCAGGCAAAGCGGTGCGAGTCGGCCCGTCCATGCTAATAAACCCTATCGTTTTCGTTGGGCGGCAGGGCTTGAGATGTCATTTCATCTCAAGGTCGGGTAAAAGCCCCACAACATTGGAAGCAACGTCTCAAAACTGACCCTTACATTGTTGACGGGGACTTTAAACCTCAAAGCAAACAAACAAACAATTGACATTATGACATAATTGGAATGCTAGGACAGAAGAAAAACAAAATAAAAAACATGTATTTCTATTTCTTCGATGGTTGGCGATACATATACAGTCGAACTTCAATGGCTCGAACACCTTTGAGACCTCGAAAATCTGTTTGAGCCAGGGGTAGTTCGAGCCACTGAGGTTACTGTCAGGAGGCATAACGAGATACTTTTAGACATCTTTTCGGTGTTCCATAATGAATATGTATGCTGTGTGTACTCATTAGAATCGCCTCATCGAGGCGATTCTAATGAGTACACACAGCATACATTTGTAAGATAAAAGACTAAAATCTCCTTAATTATCCCCCACTAGGTCTTATGTAGAGAATATCGCCAGGGACTCAAGAATGGGTTCGACTCATCCATGGTAAACGAACCATCGGTGTTCGAGCCATCGAAGTTCTACTGTAGTTGTCTTCCAGGCTGATTTTATAGACTTAAGAAAAAACCAAAATCTATATTTTGAGTAGACCAAAGTCTGTGATCATTGAATACCGTAAGGAATTGGAATTTTATCTGCGTTAGTCTCTCAGGCTTGAAGTAACAGCGAACGCCAAGACGTTAAGTTTTAATATGTGAATAATCTTTTAACATAAAAGTGCCATTAAACGAAGAAAGAATGGAAACAGGTTCGATATCCAGTGCCAACTACCGAGTTTAACCCATTTTGTACCGGAAACCCCAAAACGGGTACCCTGGCAAACAGTGCAGGCCCAGATCTGCACGTAACCAGCGTTTTACAACTTGCAAGAACTTGCCATTACGAAAACACGCATACACATATACATGTACATTAACTTTGCCGCCGATAACACAAAAATTTTATGATGAAAAATTGTTATATTTTTCTAATTTCTACTCAAAATATAGATTTGGGGCACTCCGACACAGTACCCACAATCAAATTTTCACAGAAATAAGAAAACTAAGGTCTACCCTTGTAAACCCCAGTTTAACTATATAAAAGTGGGGTTAAATGTGGTCAAAATTATATATTAGGTGTGTTTCGGTGATGGTTCTTCACGTAACAAGCAGAGAATACCAACTCGTATCCAACAAACATTACAGCATATAACTTAGATAATAGTCTAATAGAATTTACTGCTACAGTCATTGATGGAAAAATGTTTTTATCATATGACGTCGCGTCTGAGAGTGTAATAACGCCATGTAATAGTTTCGATAATCCACTAGTGGATTAAATATGCAACTTAGGTAGATACGTCCCGTAGTCCCGTAACGTTACATGTACGACAATCTGATTAAAATCCGATCTCGCTGCGGCTAGGCGTACATAGTTCAGCTTAGATCGGGTTTCAGTCAGATTACATGTACGACGTCGTTAACGACGTCGCGTTGACTAACTGCGGAATATTGACATTTTTTTGTAAACCAGTCGTGAATAAAATCCGTTTGAAATGTCATATGAAAAATAGAATCTTGCATAAGTGCTCATGTAGTATTGAATTTATTAAATTCGTTGAGGAAAAGGGATAAAATTCTCGGCAAAGCATCGCATTTTATCCCTTTCCCTCAACTCGTTTAATAAATTCAATAATACATGAGCATGCACTCATGTAAGATCCTCTATATCAATCACGCAAGTCCGTGTAATAAAAAACCCTCCAACCCTATAGTTGGAATTCACCTATGTTTTTGATTTATTTTTCTTTTTTTAATTATTTATTTGTTTATTTATTTATTTTTTTGCTAAAACATATATTATGGATACTCGTTAGAACCGTCTCATTGAGGACCCACAATCTATATTTAGACAAATTTCACGAATTTTCACCTGAAAAAAAAAATATTTATGGAAAAATGAAAAACGCCATTTTAGCACACGGGTTAACCTTGCCACTAGGCATTTTAATGAATAATATGAAATTAAAATCATATTTTGCACTAAAATGAACAGTGTATAAAAGTTTAGCTAGTCTAGTCTCTCTGACTCAATTTTAGGTAATCCTAAGATATCCTACCAAATAGACTTTCCATTACTAACAAGGTGATAACTTTTTAATATAATAAAAATACCCCCCCCCCCCCACCCTCCCCAAATGATCAGACTTTTACTATCAGACTAGTAGCTAGTCTACACACGGATGTGTTGTTCTACTGGTTTAAATTTTAAAAATCTTTCAAGTTGCAGTTTCAAAGTACCATACATGTAGTACGCACGTTCTCCTTCTACCAATGAAACCGCGTATGTGATTTATAACACATTTTTTGATAAGTTCTCAATAAAATTATTATGGCTTTTCACGTTAAATTGCTAGTTTATGTCTTTCCACATAAAACAGTGCATATTTTATGTGAAACAAACTGATATTAATCTACGAGGGAATATCAAATCTCTGGGTGGGATAAAATATGATATGAAAGCATGGTCATTGCAAAATACTGGCATAACAATGCCAAAATATGAAACAGCAATAGAGTCTACACACTTTGGCGTACACCTTCAGAAAAAAAATCAAAGCACCAATCAAAGCACTGTTGGGTCGATTGTCTCTTGGGTGTTTGTTTGTTACATGTAGAACCTGGGTTTAACGTCCCCGTCAACACCATTAAGGTCATTTTGGAGACGTTGCTTCCAATTTATTTTGTGGGACTTTTACCCGACATTGAGATGAAATTACATGTCAAGCCATGCCTCCCAAACAAACCAAAATGGTTTGTCTTATTCGCTTCGCACCACTTTGCCTGGGCAGGCTTGAACCCTCTAAGCGGTTTACCAGTACTCATGTGAGGCAGGTTTCAGCTCTGCGTGGAAGCATCATGCAGCCCTTCTCTTGGGTATAGGCTGTGTCCTGAACGGAGACTTACCTTAAATACCTGTACTTTAATAATTTAGCATACAGTGTAGACCCTGATCAGTCGGCGGCTGATCTTGTTCTTCAATGTTTGCCGAACCCAACTAATGAGCCCATTTCAGATCGATTTTAAAGGTAACCACTTTGCAGAACCCTGAGGCGATTCTAATGAATACTCACAGCATACCTTTTCAAGATAAAACCAAACAAACCTCAAAGATTTACAGTAAAATTCCGCTATTTAGACCACCTAAAATTAAGACTAATTCTACTTTACAAAAGCTTATATTTATTCTTTCTTTGTGATTTTTGCATGCAGTGTCCCCTGGTCAGGGACCACCTTTGGGACTGTTCAAAAGTGGTCTTAAAGACCACTTTTGAACAGTCCCAAAGGTGGTTTTAATATAGGAATTTTACTGTATCTGGAGCTATGGAAAGAATTCTCTAGGGACTCCAGAATAAGTTCGAATAAGCCATGGTAAACGAGCCATCCATGTTTTGAGTAATCGATGTTTCACTGTAGCTGCACGGGCCTCCGTTGCCTAGTGGGTATATAGGGCGTTGACTGAATAAGTATGGCTTTCACCGCTTTGGTTCGAGCCTCGCTCGAGTCACTTGAGGGACGCCAATGTTTGAAAAGGAAGGTCAGGTGGTTTTCCCCGGATACTCCGTTGTTTGCCCACCTTTGATTAACGATCGACTCGAGATAAATGAATTAATATTGAAAGGGCCGTAACCATCCCCGCCCCTAAAAAATCATAGTTACCTACCCTCATTGTGGGTTCATGCACTTTGGAAGCGCAGGAAACTGCTGCACTTCCGAGAACGTTTATGAATGAAAAATGTTTTTTTTTTTTTTTTTTTTTTTTTTCAAAAGTCATTATAGTGCATCGATGCTTGCACCTCAACATCTTAACCCATATACGACACATAGAATCTTCCACTTCACTGTTTGGGACAAGTTCATTACCAATTTCAGGGGTGTTTTGATTCATTTCATTAACTGTACGTTTTGCAGAATCTTTGTTCTTTGGGCAACCAGTGTAGACCCGGTCCAGCCGCCGCGTTCAGCGGCGGCTGGTCTGGGTCTACACTTTTTGCCAATGTCCCGCTTATGGGATGCAATGCTTACATGGGTTAACCTGCCCTTTACTGTTCTGCTTCTCGCAGAATCTATACAATAGGCTCCGACTGTCTGTCAGGTGCAAAGCGAAGCATGCGTCTTTATCGACATTAAACTGCTTATGCGTCGTTAATAATTAATAAGTGTACTTAAGTACATAGGCTGTTCATGTCGTTATGCGGAGAAAATATATTTTCCAGTCTGTCATCGACAACACAGAGCACCATGTATAACAAGATTGGAAAAATACACCGTTACAATATGATGTTATACTTCGTGGCTCATGAAAAATTTGCAGTGTAGTTTATTGGGTCATAGGGTCGCTTGGGGCTCTGTTTGGCGCCCAGCAGAGATTACAAAAAAGAAAAAAAAATACCACAAACCCACATTATTGTGTTTTTTTTTTTTAATATTTCATGTGGGAGCAAGCAATACGCCATAGAAATGAAAATTGTGAAGTGTTCAAGTTTGTCTTAGCCAGACTAGAGCTACTTTCGGTCAATTGGGTCTCGTCAGTGACCCTCAAATATTTCAAAATTCAACAATGGAATCGCTGACCTCATGTTAACTCCACGATGATGAAGGGCAGGGAGACCTGTTTTCCCTGTAGAATCTGTAATAAAATTAAATACTCCACGAAAAGGTAATCGTTTGGAAGCAAGGAATCCAGGGATAATCCGGAAGCTTACCGGTATAATATGTCAATGAAAAATAGATACACTACCACATATTTCAATATTCATTAGACTTTGGAGTGGCCTGATACTCAATAATAACTCTAGCCAAAACCAATGCATTTCCATAGTGTTGCTGCATACATCCTTTGATCACCAAACTTCAGATTATGATGCCACAAACCAAGGATAGAAATGTATCATCACGAAAACACGTCTATATAATTCTGAACCACTTGAACTCGCTTTTATATAGGAAAACTAGGATTTACAGGGGTAAACCTTATTTTTCGTATTTACGCTCTAAAATATTGATTATGGGTACTCGTAGAACCGCCTCGATAAGCAGAAATAAGAATCACCTGACAATTGTTCATCTTAAAAAATGTATAGAAGTGTTTTCGTAATGTAGGCCAACGATGACACAAAAAGTGTGCAGATTTCCAGTCAGATACACTGCACTTTCAGTCAGAACCATGTAATATAAGGTATCACACGTCAGTCATCAGAACTTCCCTTGTGACAAATCTGCAGTACACAAATAAATTGGAGAGAGTTTGCTGTGTCTTTCTTGTGCTCATAAGTAGGGTAAAATGGATAAGGCAAATTACTTGCGGACAGGTTTTTTTACCCTCACACGCCATATCCGGTCGGCTATCTTGGATGACGTCACACCTTGTCCGCCATCTTGTGTGACATCTGGTCGGCCATCTTAAGCTTGATACGTCGTCACATCCGATCGGTCATATTAGCGCGCCACATTTTTAGCGGTCAGCCTTGGTGTTTGGAAAAATGCCGCACCATTTTTTGCGCTCTTTTATTCTGCGGGTTTGAGGACGCGATATTGCATTAACTCCTATTATCGTGGGATGCCATATCTATCTTTGTGCTTACTGTTGAAACACGCTTGCGCTGGTTACCGTCACTGCCTCCTGGATACCCTCACCACCTCCTCACTATCTCGTCACCGCCTCCTCGCAGCCACCTCACTACCTCCTCATTGCCTCATCGCGTCTAGGGCACTACCTGGAACGAGTTAGGCGGCCATTTATTTTTCCCGCGCTTACTGCGGGATAAGGTAACGAGATTGGAGTAACTCCTCATCACGAAAACACGCCTACATAATTTATTTGAACCCTCTTGAACCCCACCTTTATATAGTGAAATGGGGTTTACAGGGGTAAACCTTATTTTTCTATTTCTGTTCTCAACTATAGATTTTGGGTACTCGTTAGAACCGCCTCGATGCGGCGGTTCTAACGAGTACCCACAATCTATGTTTTGAGCAGAAATAAGAAAAATATCACAATTTTTTATCTTAAAATTTTCTTTTTTTCCGCGGTTAAATTTACAGTGTATTTGTATAGGCGTGTTTTCGTAATGTATTATTATTGGATGCTACAGCTACATGTACGTTTGTGCTTGTTTTAACACGCCTGCGCCAGTTCCCCTCACTGCCTCCCGGTTACCCTCACTATATCCTCACTACTTCCTTACTGCCTCCTCACTCCCTCCTCAACGCCTCTACACTTCCTCCTCACTTTCACCTCATTGCCTCGGAAACGAATTCGGGGTTGTTCGGCATTGCCCTCATCGCCTCCATAAAACATCTTCAACCGGGGTTTACGGGGGTATACACTATTTTTCTAATTTCTGTTCCATGGCACAGGTAGGCCCCCGCTCATTGGGGCGTGAAGAAATAAACGGGCTGCATGATGCTTCCACACAGAGCTAAAACCGACCGCACAGGAGTACTGGTAAACCGCTTAGAGGATCTAAGCCTGCCCAGGCAAAGCGGTATGAGTACGTCCATACCTATAAACCCTATTGGTTTCATTTGGCGACAGGGCTTGAGATGTCATTACATCTCAATGTCGAGTAAAAGTCACACAAAATTGGAAGCAACGTCTCCAAAATGACCTATACAGTGTTGACGGGGACATTAAACCTCAAATCAAACAAACAAACCAAGGAATATAGGTTGTGGGTACCCGTTAGGATCGCTTCAATGAGGCGGTTCTAACGAGCACCAGTTACCTATGTTTGCAGTATAACTAAGAAAAATATCACGGATTTTCGTCATAAAAGTGACCAGTTTGGAGATCTGGAAAAAAAAAGAATAATTATGCCGCAAATAGGTTAGACATAGGGTCTAACACGCTAACACGGAAGTACAGCCATCAATTACCCACAATGTACGTTGAGACCTTTATATTTATATGCAACATCAAGTATAAGCTTTCACAAGAAAAAATCGACCATTAACAAGTATAAGCTTTAACACAAAAAAGGCCCGAGGGCAGAGCTCTGGCACAGAATTGCTATCACATTTGTACAAGCCCATATTTGCTGTCATATTTGCACAGGTTAATACAAGATATACAGTACAATCTCTCGTTCATGACGGACCACTGTCGATCCTATAAGCCGGAACCTTCTGGCGAACTAAAAAAACATGCCTCCCCGTTTGCAAAATGTTTGGGTTAATCTTCAATTAGTTTTTTGTAAAGTGAAGGAAAGTTGTCGACTTTACTTCCCTAACAGTTTTCAAGCATTCTATTTGATAAGATGTAACAATCATATTGAAGTTGTACGTGTGCCTTTTTAAGATGAATTAGTACTTTTGACAAAATTACATCATTTGCAACTTTGACATTTGAGACATTACTCTTTAGTCAGCAGGATCCTGGGAGCAGACTGGCAATTAGAATATTGCCAAAGAGTTATAAAATTGTATAAAACACATTTCTGGCATTCACATCTAATGTATGCCAAGCCTAGACCTAGCTTTTTGTATAAGCTATACTTGAATTATTGTGGTGCGTTGGGTTCACGCCAGTCTGTCATGGAGAATGATATTTAATCCAAATCGGCGTTATTTGTCTTTTTTTCTCATTTGTACACAAAAGCCACAGACTTAAAATTAATAAAGAACGTCTTAGACCAATAGATTTATACCCATATCAATATTCCGTATCATCGTTTTCAGAAATTTTCTGAAGAAACTGACATATGAGCTCTAAGGAATATGCAATAAGTCTGTAGTATCTACCATGATTTAATCAAAGCAGGTTTAATACTTTATAATCACATCACATTATGCGCATATCACACTGGATTCAGACATACGTATTGACAGAATAAGCCGTAAATAGCATAAGTGAAAGCATTATTGAGATTCAGAACACTTATCTTTTTCAAGAAAAATCATTTCTTTGTATGAAAAGATCGACGCGACAGCCAGTATGCATAAGTTCTCATTTAAGCACCAACTCGATAGGAACTAGATTTTGACAAGCTATGTCCTAGAGTGCAACCTTGTCTAACGAATCCGTGTGATAAATACCTTGATTTCTTTAAGAGTATTGGTTCCATTGTGGAATTTTGAAAATATCTGAGGGTCTCAGTCCGAAACTGAGCCCCGCCAAGCGAATTTGTGTCTTCGAGCATTCCGTCATGACAAATTTTAACTGCGCATGCCCAGCCATTCAGAGGGGCCAGGGATATGGTTTTCTGTCTGAAGGTTCCTCTTGATTCACTGCTTGTATGAGCGAGTAGCGAAGGTTCTGGCGAGACTGCGCGGATGCGCAGGCTCGCCAGAACCTTCGCTGCTCGCATAGGCGATAAGTTCCAAAATCGCTTGACGGGGCCCAAACTAGTAGTGCGGGCCAGAAACAAATGTTCACTCCACACAATTTTCACTTCTGTGTTGTATTCCTTGTTTCCAAATGATGACCCTTTTACAGTTTTTGTTTGTTTGATTTGATTTGTGGTTTTACGTCCCCGTCAACACTGTATAGGTCATTTTGGAGACGTTGCTTCCAATTTTGTGGGACTTTTACCCGATATTGAGATGAAATTGCATCTCAAGCCCTGTCGCCAAATGAAACCAAAAGGGTTTATAAGCATGGATGCACCGACTCGCACCGCGTTGCCTGGTCAGGCTTAGGGCCTCTAAGCTGTTTACCAGTCCTCTTGTGTTGCCGGTTTCAGCTCTGCGTGGAAGCATCATGCAGCCCAAATATTTCTTCAAGCCCCGATGGGCGGGGGCATATGACCCGTGTACAGAACATGTTTATGGGTTTATGATCGTTCTTGTAATTGTCTTGTGAGCTGCTCTTTTTCCGAAAGGAAGCTGAAAAAAAAAAAGATGTCCACGGGTTAATTACAGAGGTCGTTTCTGTATATTTGTATTAATCACATAGTATTAACTACAATTATATTTTTTCTGTAAATGGAGTTATTATCAGCAATTATTATTTGGGCACAACAGGCGAAAATAGACAGGTTCGTTCAATGAAGAAAAGACCAGTCCGCGCAGCACCCCCCCCCCCCCCCACTTCAGTCCCGGCGCCCCAATCCAGAGCGCAGCATTCCCTGGGTGCATCAAGAGGCTTTGGAGCAAATGGCACCCGAACTGCGCAAAGCGAAGACTCAGATCAGACTGCGCATGCGCCCAGTCTGATCTGAGTCTTCGCTTTGCGCACATTCCGAAGACCTACTTTCTCTTGTCGCGTCTCCTTGGGTAGAGGAAAAAAAACAACTAAAATTATAGTAATTAAAAAAATTTATGTCAGGCTGCGTGGACGAGCTGTATCCGATTCTGTAATTATCAGATTGAAGGACAAAAAGAAAAATGATTTTCTCAGAAAAACACATTTTTTATATCAATAACAGTGACTGTTAATTACATCTACCTGATCTTATAATAGTGGTGTCTACAAATAGCACCAGAGGCCATTGTTTACCGAATATTATTTAAGAAAAATGGGGTTTACTAGGCTAAAAACATGTATATATATGTTTTTTTCAATTTGGATACTTACGAGCACCACCAATCTATGTTTGCAGTAGAAATAAAACAAAAACAATATATTACAAATTTTCGACAGCAAAAAAATCAGTTTCTGGAGATAAAAAAGACTGCTTTTCATTAGGAAAACATATCCATGCGAAATAATGGCGTCCAGCATGGTGTCAGAAAATGATAAATTTTAGGTAAAAATGATGAAAATCTCTCTTATTTCTAATGTCAACACAGATTGTGGGTGCTCGTTAGAACCGCCTCATTGAGGCGGTTGTAACGAGTACCCACAACCTATGTATTGGAGCAGAAATAAGAAAAATAATGTATACCCACGTAAATCCCAGTTTTCTCTATATAAAGTGGGGTTTAGGGGGTGTTCAATTCACGGACTTGGTCACGTGATGTTATCACAGTGGTGTGTTAACAAAATAAGAATCTGTGATATTTTCCTGGTTTTTACTTCAAACTTTTCAAAATTTCCCAAAACAAATTTTTGAAAATGCCTCACTTTTCTCTGTACAAAGTGGGTTTACAGTGGTATTCGTGACACGAACTTATTAACGTTGTGTTAATTTGATTACATGTTGACCCGTAATTTTTTCATTTCGTAAAGAATTTTTTCCACGCCGTGAAGAATTGGCACCAATTCCTCACAGCGCGTGAAGAATTGGTACCAATACCTCAAGAATTTCATACCAACATTTCTCACGTGAGAGAAATACGCATTGAGTCAAATTTCATGTAGCAATCATGCATATTCCTCACATCGATAAAATACCAACAAAGCTGCTGCATTTTGCATTCAATTCCAATGCTTCACTGGCAATATTTTATAAACGTGGAAGGAAATGCCAATGTTTTACTGTTGGAGCTTCAGGTACAAGAGTTAGAATGCTTAAGATAAATCGAGTCGCGAGAAAACCTTTCCTCGGTGTTTCCGGCTAGACCCGCCAGCCTGTGTAACTACAAGAGGGCCCAAAGGGC
The DNA here is from genome assembly GCA_963580285.1 of Lucinisca nassula. Classification (NCBI taxonomy): domain Eukaryota; kingdom Metazoa; phylum Mollusca; class Bivalvia; order Lucinida; family Lucinidae; genus Lucinisca; species Lucinisca nassula. The sequence goes on from OY757014.1 coordinate 99,060,923, forward strand.
CCTATTTTGTCACCTGAGCTTCACTGCCTCTGGAACATTATAAAGGACTATGATTTCTCTTCATAGGACTATGTACGTTTAAAATGACAAGCTGGCATTTTAAGAACTGTTTCATTCAGGCCATGGGAGCAATTGATGGTGCTTGGCACATTTGGGACCTTTCAAACCATTAGTATTATGTCAAATGTGGTTAGAATACCACATTATTCCATCTAAGTGGTTAACCATTACTATTATTCGTGCACATACTTTAGTCAGTAATCTTGAATCAGCAGAAGGGGGAGGATGATGGTGGAAAATATTTCAGAATTAATTTGATTAGAAGTATGTGGCTGGATTGGGTCTCAAACCTGCAACCTCTAGCTAGGTCTCAAACCTGCAACCTCCAGCTTCTCAGTCAGATGTGCTTCCAACTGTCCCAAGCAGCCTGGTTCCCACCTATATGCCATAGGCCAAATAAATGTAAGCCCCTAAGATTTGAGAAACTATATGTGTACCAAATATCAAAGGCCTGGGCCTTCAGGTTTTAGGCAAAAAGATGTTTTATGGTTTGTTCTATATTAGTCTATGTAAATTAAGAGGGCTCCTGGAAGGGTTCATTTTTGGCCCCAGGGCTATAATTTGAACAATCTTGGTATAGGACCCCTACATGAAGATTTTTAAGGGATTACCCTATGAGGGTCTATGAAAACGTGTGATCCCTAAGGCAGGTCCAATTTAGTGACATCTAAGGCAGAGCCAATTTTAATTGGTCCAAGGGCTATAATTTGAACAACTTTCGTTAAGGGTCCATTAGGTGAAGCTACATACCAAATATCAAAGACCTGGGCCTTCTAATTTCAGACAAGAAGACATTTAATTGTTTCCCACTTGAGTCCATTTTTGGTCCCAGGGCTATGATCTAAACAATCTTGGTAGAGGTCCCCTACATGAAGCTTCATACCAAATTTCAAATTCCTAGGCTTTGCGTTTTCAGAGAAGAAGATTTATGAATGGTTTCCCTGTATAAGCCTATTTAAAACTGGTGGGCCCCCTGGGCGGGGACATTTCTGGACCCAGCTGGGCTATAATTTGAAACATTTTGGTAGAGGTCTTGTAGACAAATCTTTATAGAGGTCCCCTAGATGAAGCTTTATTAAATATTTTAAGGACCTGGGCCCAACGGTTTCAAAGAATATTTTTAAAGGATTTCCCTATAGACACATCCAAACACTACGTCATCGCTCAATAATACTATTTGCCGGGACGTATTGGTGGTGGGCAAAAAACGTATTTGGCCGTTTATCGCCATTGTAAATGCGATGTTATTTTCTGTAAACTTGTATTTTGTTTGGACTCGAAACGACAAAGGAGCAGTCCCTATAAGGCCCATTTTATGGCCCCTTTTGATTTTCTTTTAACTTTGCAGACTCAACATAGGATGTATTTGCTTTAACGTGGTGAAATTTCAGATCCGCAGATGTAATGGTAATGGCTCTATGAGCAACCAAAGTGGGTGGGGTAATTCTACCACAAAGAGGGACCTGTGGTTCTTACGCTATTATCTCTAGCACAAAGCATCCTGGCAAGTGGGTCTTTGTAGTATTGTTTAGACCTTTATAGATGTTAAACATAATGTATATTTTTTTGTGGAAAAATTCTTCACTTTACCATTATACTCACTTATAAGTCGTACCTAAATTTCAGCTAAATTTACTGACCGTCTTTACGCAAAACCATAACGTAAGTTTATATCCAAAGCTATTGCAAAGGTACTTGACAGGGATAATTGAGATATAATAGGCATTGCCAAATTATGAGCATTTCTTTCTTCTATAATCACATATCGAGTTATCTGCCCCTGAATCCATTTTTATCATATTTTCTGTCATATTTAAAATCTATAAATATATGCAAAAAGGATTCTTCAAAACCAGTCAAAAATCAGCAAACAATGGTTTTCTGTCGATCTAATGAAGCTTTTAGGTGATTTATACATATCTTCTTTGATAATGACTTAAAACAATATGGGTGGGCCAAATACACCCCTTTGCTATTTCTACTGCAAAATTTCCTTGGCTTTATGTCAATTCATCTTCACAAATCATACTTGTGAACAGTAAGAACTAGCGCATACAATTATTGATGGTAGAAACAATAACTGTTCACATTCGTTACAACAGAAATGTCTAGAAATAAAGAAATTGATCTTTTATTGGATGACAACACTTATCATACCCCCGGAATCGAGATTCGGGGGGGGGGGAATCTGTCTGTCTGCCTACAAAACCATTAACATTGGGCATAACTATTGAATGGTAATAGATAGAGCTTTCATATTTCACATGTGTATACCTTATAACGAGACCTTTCCAGTGGTACCATAATTTTTGATCTCGTAACCTTGACCTTGACCTTTGACCTACTTTTTCCAAATTTTTTGAAAACTTTAACATTGGCCATAACTTTCGATAGGTAAGTGATAGGGCTTTCATTTTTCACAAGTGCAGTCCTTGTCGCAAGACCTTTCTAGTGGTAGCATAATTTTTGACCTTGTGACCGTGACATTCGACCTACTTTTTAAAAACTTTAACATTGGCCATAACTTTCGATTGGTAAGTGGTAGGGCTTTCATATGTCAAATATGCATTCCTTGTCACAAGACCTTTCTAGTGGTACGATAGCTTTTGACCTTGTGACCTTAACCTTGACATTAGACCTACTTTTAAAAAACTTTAACATAGTTCATAACTTTTGATTGGTAAGTGATAGGGCTTTCATATTTCACCTGTGCGTTCTTTTTTACAAGACCTTTCCAGTGGTACCATAATTTTGACCTCATGACTTTCACCTTGAAGTTTGACCTACTTTTTAAAAACTTTTAACATTGGCCATAACTTTCGATTGGTAAGTGATAGGGCTTTCATATTTCACATGTTTATTCTGTGTCACAAGACCTTTCCAAAGATCTCATAATTTTTTACCTTATGACCTTGACCTACTTTTTTAAGGCTTGAACATTGGTCATTTCTTTCGATTGCTTAGTAGTACTGCTTTCACATTTAGCATGCGCTGTCCAGGGGCATCAGTGTTTCACAAACACATCTTGTTTTACATGAATTTTTATATTTATTCTTTTACTCTACATCACATTCTATTAAATGTAAATAGCCTTGATAGCTCAGTGGCTAGTGCGTTAGACTTACAATCGAAAGGTGCTTGGTTCAAATCCGGCCACCAAAAGAATGATGGCATTGGGGAAAAGTCCTAACAAGCTGCAGGGTAAAGTACTAAAATATGATTGGGGGGGGGGGGGGGGGGGGAAACGTGTTAAATGGGAAAAGGGTGCAGGATGTTGGTTTAGAAGTTTCCTCAACAAGCTGAAAATGAGCTTAGGGATTTGAGCATGGGCATATATCAGCTAAAACAAGCTCAGTGTTACTCAGATTAGCATTCCAATGAGAATGGGTGGTATGAAATCTTGATCCCTAAAGAGGAGGAAAGTATATTTAAGTATATTTATATTTAAAGCCCAGATTCTTTCCAGGCATACTTCCAGCAAAACATTTTGTTTGTTTAACGTCCCCGTCAACACTGTAAAGATCATTTTGGAGACGGTGCTTTCAATTTTGTGGGACTTTTTCTCGACATTGAGGTGAAATGACATCTCAAGCCCTGTCGCCCAATGAAACCAATAGCGTTTATTAGCACAGACAGCGATTCCTGGACAGCCTCGCACCGCGGTTCTTGGACAGGCTTAGATCCTCTAAGCGGTTTACCAGTACTAGTGTGCGGGCCGGATTCAGCTCTGCGTGGAAGCATCATGCAGCCTATATATTTCTTCAAGCCCCTATGGGAGGGGGCTGACCAGCAAAACGTAATAGTTTATGGATCGAGTGCAGTCAGTGACTAAATCCATTAGTGGGTGGTACTGTCGGTGCCGAAGTTGGGCACGCACAGTTGGTTGCTGTGCACATATAGCATATGTACTCTGGTACTTAAGTTTCTTTAGATACAATACAGAAAATAATGACGCCAAACTTAACAGAGCTCACATAGACCACGTCGTAGATGAGCCATAGACACTTGGAGTGCATCAAGTGTGTCTGATGAAGATGAATAGAAAGGATAGATGGTTACCGGGAATATACATAGCACTAAATTCATTTGATAGAGAACAGGATAGAAGACAAACACACCAAAGTCAAACATCAGACTTGTTAACCCATGAACAAAACTAAAAAGGAAAGGTTTAAGGAAAGCCACAATCACAAGATGTGGCCAAATCAAGGACAGACAAAACACATTATGCAAAAATCAACAATTTCTTCCTCACAAGGGGTGATAAAATGTTAAACAAAAGATACACAGCAAATGTAACACACAAAGGGGACATCAACAAGCCAAAGTATTACATGAACCACATCAGAACCACTGCCTTTGAATGGTCGGTAGCACAGACTACCAGTGGGATGAAGGACCTTATTATGTCCAGCCAACCATCACCATGGGTTCAGGTGTAAAATATTGAATGCTTGTTTCGTTTACTGGATTTCTACCATAACTGTCGGTGTCTAAATCAGGATCTGCTTCCTGTCAAATCCCTAAGCAATTGTTGGTCAGCCAAAGCTGATAATCTATTTAAGACTGGCTGTCGAAATCACTTGATAGGTAAATTCATAAAAAACAACACCTACCAGTTGGTCGACCATGTATGTGGTGTCAAGGGTTAAATGAAAGGCTCAAAGAGTACCAGAATCAAAGGCCAGAGACTACTGAAGGCTCCAAAATTATATACAAGTGAAGGGACTGGGTAAGCCAGTGCTTGAAGGGCTCTGCAAGCATCATTTCTTGGTTTACCTGAAAGCATATATGGAATCTGGACAAGATGAACCACCGTTTTCTACTAACCATTTTGGCTGCAGTTCCAAATACATGTAAAATCAACAGAAAAGCTTCAAAATAAATGTTTTGATGTAATGCAAGATTTATTAAGTTCAGTAATATTTCAATGTTATAGGTAAGTATGACCTAAAAGGAGACTTATTCTAAAGATTAAGAAAGTTTCGTTTTTTTTCTAACTACATCTTAATTGTCAGTTAGATAGATTTATGAAGATGAGTTGACATAAAGCCAAGGAAGTTTTGCAGTAGAAATAGCAAAGGGGTGTATTTAACCCACCCATATTGTTTAAGTCATTATCAAAGAAGATATTTACAAATCACCCAATAGCTTCACAAGATCGACAGAAAATCATTGTGTGCTGAAAATTTTGACTGTTTTGAAATATCCTTTTGCCATATATCAATAGATTTTAAATATGACAGAAAATATGTCAAAAATGGATTCAGGGGCAGATAACTCTATAAGTAATTACAGAAGAAAGAAATGCTCATAATTTGGCAATGCCCATTATATCTTAATTATCCCTGTCAAGTACTTTTGCAGTAGCTTTGGAAATAAACTTAAGTTGTGGTTTTGCGTAAAGACGGTCAGTAAATTTAGCTGAAATTTAGGTACGACTTATAAGTGAGTATAGTGGTAAAACGAAGAATTTTTCCACAAAAACATATACATTATGTTAAACATCTATAAAGGTCAAAACAATGCTAAAAAGACCCACTTGCCAGGATGCTTTGTGCTAGACATAATAGCGTAAGAACCACGGGTCTCTCAATGGGGTTGAATTACCCCACCCACTTTGGTTGCTCATACAGCCAATACAATTACATCCGCGGATCTGAAATTTCACCACATTACAGCAAATACATCCTATTTTGAGTCTGCAAAGTTTAAAGAAAATCAAAAGGGGCCATAAAATGGGCCTTATAGGGACTGCTCCTTTGAGCTTTAAACTTTTATAATGGACATTTCTTAGCTTGTAATTATTGATTTCTAGAAGATTTGAGGATGTTTTTGATGATAATTACCTGTTAAACGTATGCAGGTAACGAGGGGGGACGGTCTTAATTATTTGTAATAAAAATAGGCCAGTCAAAATAGCATTGAACCTCAAACAAATTCCTTCAGAAGGGTTTTCACTAGTTTCAGAATCATTGAGGTGTCCTGACTTACAGGAAAAAAATCCCCAAAAATATTCCCTGGCGAAATTGATTTTTTGGGGGAAAATGTTCTAAATTTAAATAAAAATCCCCCAAAACAGGAATTGAATTATAAAAAATTCATTCAATGATAGCAAATTTATTTAAATAGCCGAAACTAAGCTTACTATTGTCGAGTAGCGATAAAAGAAGTTTCAGCTTGATATGTGAACAGAAACCCGTCTTTTTTGGGGTAAAAACTTGGAAATATTGACAGAAAACCCCGAAAATAGGAATAAATTTTTAAAAAGTTACTGGTGTGGATTTTTGAAAACATTTTGGTGTAAAAAGTTTTTTATGTGTATAAACTAACTACAGGAAAAAAATAAAAATTTTATATGTTTAAAAATTTCCATTTTTTCGGGGTATAAAAATGCACATGTTTACATAAAAACACCCAAAAATCTAGTATTTTCCAGTCAAGTAGAAAATTACATTATAAAATTAAATTGTATGATGTCGAATTAATTTATATAATCAGATGTACACTGACTATATCAAGTAGCTCTCAAAAATCCATCAGCTTCGTGCCTACGCAGCAATTTGTGTATCACTTGTGTCTTTTGGTTTTGGATGGCCATATGGCCATTTTGTGGGAAAGTAACTGTCCTTATGGCCTTCCTTTGTTTAGGTTTCCATTATGGTCTGGTCGCTTAATGTTTGTATTTCTTTCCCTTTGGTGTCTTTTATGGGTGGAGTAAGTTAATTGTATCAATTCCTGATCTTTGTTTTACTTCTACTTTTTAAAGGCAGAAAATGTAAAAAATTTGTAAAAAACATGGAAAATAGGAATACGTTTTTTTTTTAAGTTAGTGGTGAGGAATCATGAAAATTTTGGATGTAAAAAATAAGATATCAGTTAATTGCAGGAATAAAATAAATTTTTAGATATTTGGAAAGTCAATTTTTCGGGTTAGAAAATACACATTTTTACATAAAACCTTCAAAACCAGTAACACTATACTACTTAATATAGGGCTCTAACAATATACAAAATAGTACCGTCTTGTGCACTATAGCTTGTCTTTCACTGATCATTATGTGTCCTGCAGGAAGGCACTCATATATATAAATGTCAAAAATATACATACACGCACTGTCAGATCATGAACCATCTTATGTTGTGCAAAAATGTTGTTTATATCCAACAAAATACTGTTTTAGACCCAGATACCGCGGCCCCCGCCCATTTGGGCTTGAACAAATAGATGCGCTGCATGGTGCTTCCACGCAGAGCTGAAACCGACCACACACGAGCACTGGTAAACCGCCTAGAGGATCTAAGCCTGCCCAGGCAAAGCGTTGCGAGTCGGACCGTCCATGCTTATAAACCCTATTGGTTTCATTGGGCGACAGGGAATGATATGCCATTTCATCTCAATGTCGGGTAAAAGTCCCACAAAAATCGAGGCAATATCTCCAAAATGACTTATATTGTGTTGACGGGGACGTTAAGCCTCAAATCAAACAAAGAAAGACCCAGATACAATATTTGTTGGGAAGATTTATTTGACAGATTCACTCTTGTCTAATATGTGTAATTTCTAAGCTATATAGCAGTTATGCTTCAAGCCAACATGCCCATTTGGAGACAAAGAAGAAATGCATAAAACTATGCACCAAGAATCAGAAAAATAAGTTCACTTTTCCATGACAGAAGCCATCAATATTTTGACAATCACAAAGACCTATAAGAGAAAAGAAGAACAGGAATTATAAAAGAACATGCAAAATGTTAATAGATCAGAAGCAACATTGAGTTAACTAAATCCATGTCCAAACTATAGTAGACCTGTGTTTCACCCTGGATTAATTGTTCTTGTAGTGTGAATTTTGGGCAAAACAATAAGAAAATTAAACAAAAATAGTATGTGGGACAAGGCAACCATCTAGCAACTGGAAATATGTTTTCTTTCCTTCTTATCCAGTTACAGTTTATTAATAATGTTTTTAGATATATTTTTTGCATTCAAAATCAAACCGCAAACCCTGCAAAACTAAAAGCTTGATTTAACAATATCACTGTGTATCTCACCATATTCTAACATGAATAATGCTTATTTCTATAAATATGCAACAAAGTTACTCAATAAAACATACTTTAATATATTTGCATACTGAATATTGAAATTTCACATTAACTTTTACAGTTTTTGTTTATATTTCATCTCAAAGAGTGCCAATGTGTCCTGTATTGAGTACCAATACCGTATTTGTCAAGAAGTGCTATATTTAGATCGTTTAAGGACAACAAGGCACACTAATTAATCTTTACACCACTGATTAATTTGAACAACGTTGGTGGAGGGCCACCCAAGGAACATTTATGAAACCCTTAGAGTAAAGAAATTTTGAATGGATGGACCGATGATGATAATGGTCCCAATTACATGGCATGAACACACTGTGTTCACGTGAGTTCACAAATTACCCCAATGATGGGGCCATATCTGAACCTAGAGCTGTAATTTGAACACCTTGATAAAGGTTTACTTGATGTAGCTACACGTACTTACCAAATATCAAAGGTCCTGGGACTTCGAGTTTCAATGTTGTTTTTAAAGCTTTTCCCTATATGAGTCTATGCAAAATAAATGACCCCCTGGAGTTGGGCCATTTGTACTCCTGGGGTATAATATAAACAATGTTGGTTGAGCAATACTATATAAAGGTATACCAAATATCAAAGGCATTGGTCCTCTGTTTCATCTGGGCGTTCCTGTTTCACAAGAAGATTTTAAAATGTCTGTGTAAAACAAGTGATTCTGAAGGCGAGGCCATTGTTGATAACAGTGCTATGATTTGAACAATCTTGGTAAAAGTCAACTAGATGAATATACATACAAATATCAAAGACACAGATTTTTTTTTATAGTTTTCCCTATATGAATCAATTTTTGAACATTCTTGACAAAAATTCACTATCTGAAGCTATATTTACAAAACATCAAAGGCCCGACCCTTCCATTTTCAGGCAAGAAGATTTTTAAAGTTTTCCAATATGGGTCAATGTAAAACAAGTGACCATCAGAGGGGACCATTTTTGACCCCAGGGCTATAATTTCAACAGTCTTAGAAAAAGCTACATACCAAATCTCTAAAACCTTACAGCTTTATACAAGATGATTTTAAAGATTTTACTTATTCTCGTTTTTGTCTGCGATGGCAACAAAAGCTGCATGGAATGGAATTCTTCGAACAACAGACCCCAGTGTGGGCCAATTGGTACTCAGGGCTATACTCTGGGCAATCTTAATTATCAGAAATCCACTAGATGAGAACATCTATTAAATTTCAAAGGCCAAGATCGTCTAGTTTCAGGATGCGAGTTCATGTAAAACATTTGTAACACCAGGGATGGGTACACTTCTGACCGCAAGGCTATGATTTAAACAATGTTGATAAAAGCTACTTGCCAAACCTAATAAAAGACCTTCTTGTTCTGGTTACCGATAAATAATCTTGCTAATACCCCCGTTTTTGTTGCCATGACAATCAGAGTTGCATGGAATGGATTTTTGAATAAGTCTGAACAAGATTTAGTGACTTAAAAAATGTCATTTAAGAAAATTGAGAACGGATGGGCAGATGGATGACAGTGACTACTATGGACAGTGACCAGTTACAATAGATTCCCAGAAGCCTTAAGCTTATGAAAGCTAAAATACATAATACATTCTCATTTTTCATGTCTTTTTTTCTGTAAAAGTATTATCTTTACCCTGAAATAAGGATTTGTTTTTCAAAAGCTAAAAATGTTTCTTCATGCAGTAATCTGATGTAACGCTATACATCAAAGTGTTTTCAAAAGCCTTTACCAGATACATGTATTAAAAATGTTTGTTTTCCATGTTTTTTTCTTTGGCAAAATTTCCAACAACCTTAGAAAGGAACATTTTTGTGAAGGTATGAAGTTGAAGCATTTAATAGCTGCTTCAAAGTAGTTTGTGCATATCTGGTAATACAAACCAGCTCCACGTCAGACATGTATGTACTATGAAATTTTGTTAAGTAATCCCTACATGGGAAAAAATATGGTATTTTTCGGTAAAATTCAACATTTTTATCGCCTGAAAAATGAAACTTTATAAACATTTAAATATCTTTCTTTGTTTCTGTAATTAACGGTTATCCACATGTAACTTTTTGCATCAAAACATTTTCGAGAATCCTCACCACTAACTTTTAGCTACTTGAGATAGGCCAGTCAAAATAGCATTGAACCTCAAACAAATTCCTTCAGAAGGGTTTTCACTATTTTCAGAATCAGTGAGGTGTCCTGACTTACAGGAAAAAAATCCCCCAAAATATTCCCTGGCGAAATTGTTTTTTTGTTGTTTTTTTTTTTTGGGGGGGGGGAATGTTCGAAATTTAAATAAAAATCGCCAAAAACAGGAATTGAATAATAAAATTTTCATTAAATTATATCAAATCTATTTAAATAGCCAAAAATAAGCTAACTGTTGTCAAGTAGCGATAAAGGAAGTTTGAGCTTGATATGTGAACAGAAAGCTGTCTTTTTGGGTTAAAAACTTGGAAATATTGACAAAAAACGCAGAAAACGGGAATAATTTTTTAAAAAGATACTGGTGCGGATTCTTGAAAAAGTTTTGATGTAAAAAGTTTTATATGTGTATAAGTTAACTACAGAAAAAAATAAAATTTTTATATGTTTAAAAAGTTCCATTTTTCGGGGTATGAAAATGCACATGTTTACATAAAAACACCCAAATTCTAGTATTTTCCGGTCAAGTAGAAATTGCATTATAAAAATAAATAGTATGATGTCAATCTAATTTAAATAGCCAGATGTACACTGACTATATCAAGTAGCTCACAAAAATCCTTCAGCTTCGTGCCTGCACAGCAATTTGACCTTTTAAAGGCAGAAAATGTAAAATTTTGATAAAAAACATGGAAAATAGGTATATGTTTTTTTTTTTAGTTAGTGGTGAGGCTTCATGAAAATTTTTGGATGTAAAAAGTAAGATATCAGTTAATTACAGGAAAAAAATAAATTTTTAGATATTTGAAAAGTCAATTTTCCGGGTAGGATAATACACATTTTTAGACTAAACCCTAAAAATCCATTATATGCCACCAGTAACACTATACTACATAATATAGGGCTCTAACAATATACAAAATAGTACCATCTTGTGCACTATAACTTGTTTTGCACTGATCATTATGTGTCCTGCAGGAAGGCATTCATATATATAAATGTCAAAAATATACATACACGTACTGTCAGATCATGAACCATCTTATATTGTGCAAAAATGTTGTTTATATCCAACAAAATACTGTTTTAAACCCAGATACCCCGGCTCTCGCCCATTGGGGCTTGAACAAAAAGATGGGCTGCATGGTGCTTCCACGCAGAGCTGAAATCGACCGCACACAAGCACTGGTAAACCGCCTAGAGGATCTAAGCCTGCCAAGGCAAAGCGGTGCGAGTCGGACCACCCATGCTTATAAACCCTATTAGTTTCATTGGGCGACAGGGAATGAGATGTCATTTCATCTCAATGTCGGGTAAAAGTCCCACAAAATTGGAAGCAACGTCTCCAAAATGACATACTGTGTTGACGGGGACGTTAAGCCTCAAATCAAACAAATAATCTAACATGAATAAGGACATCACAAGGGCAGCAACAAATAGCATTTTCTGCTTATTTCTATAAATATGCAACAAAGTTACTCGATTAACATACATTAACTTAATACTGGAGGAAGGAACAGTCAAACAGTTTTAAAACAAGAGAACCATGATGGTCCTGTATGTATATCCCTCATCAAAGCTAATATATCTGCATACTAAATATTGAAGTTTCACATGAACTTTTACAGTTTTTGTTTAAATTTCATCTCCAAGAGTGCCAATGTGTCCTGTATTGAGTACTAATACCGTATTTGACAAGCAGTGCTTAAATTTAGACCATTAAAGGACAACAAGACACACCTATCAATCTCTCCACCACTGATTAATTTGAACAAAGTTGGTGGAGGGCCACCCAAGAAACATTTGTGTAATCAGCCCGTTACTCTTCTCCAGGTAATACAATTCTATGAAAACTGTTTAAGATCACCCGAGGATCTTAGTTTAGTTGAAAACCTTGCAGTAAAGAAATTGTGAATGGATGGACGGATGATGGAAATGGTCCCAATTACATGGCATGAGCACACCGTGTTCATGTGAGTTCACAAATGACCCCAATGATGGGGCCATATCTGACCCTAGAGCTGTAATTTGAACACCTTGATAAAGGTTTACTTGATGTTGCTGCACATACTTACCAAATATCAAAGGTCCTGGGCCTTCTAGTTTCAACGTTGTTTTTAAAGCTTTTCCTATATGATTCTATGCAAAATAAGTGATCCCCTGGAGTTAGGCCATTTTTATTCCTTGGCTATAATATAAACAATGCTGATTGAGCAATACTATAAAGGTATACCAAATATCAAAGGCATTGGCCCTTTGTTTCATCTGGGCCTTCCAGTTTCACAAGAAGATTTTAAAATGTCTGTGTAAAACAAGTGATTCTGACGGTTGGGCCCTTGTTGATAACATTGGTAAAAGTCAAGTAGATGAATATACATACAACTATCAAGGGCATAGATTTGTTATAGTTTTCTCTATATGAATCAATTTTTTAACACTATTGACAAAAAATCACTTTCTGAAGCAATATTTACCAAAACATCAAAGGCCACCCTTCCATTTTCAGGCAAGAAGAGTTTTAAAGTTTTCCAGTATGGGTCAATATAGAACAAGTGACCATCAGAGGGGGCCATTTTTGACCCCAGGGCTATAATTTCAACAGTCTTGGAAAAAGCTACATACCAAAGCTCTAAAACCTTACAGCTTTATAAAGATGATTTTAAAGATACTACTTATTCTCCTTTTTTCTGCCATGGCTGCATGGGATGGAATTGTTAGAACAGCAGACCCCAGTGTAGGCCAATTGGTACCGCAGGGCTATACTCTGGGCAATCTTAATTGGCAGAGAGCCACTAGATGAGGAAACCTATTAAATATCAAAGGCCAAGATCGTCTAGTTTCAGGATGTGAGTTCATGTAAAACATTTGTAACACCAGGGATGGGTACACTTTTGACCCAAAGGCTATGATTTAAACAATGTTGATAAAAGCTGCTTGCCAAACCTAATAAAAGACCTTCTTGTTCTGGTTTCGGATAAGTAATCTTGCTAACTTCCCCGTTTGTGTTGCCATGACAATCAGAGTTGCATGGAATGGATTTTTGAATAACTCGGAACAAGATTTAGTGACTTAAGAAAAGTCATTTAAGAAAATTGAGATTAGAAGGGCAGACGTATGACAGTGACGACCATGGACAGTGACCACTTACAATAGATTCACAGAAGCCTTAAGCTTATGAAAGCTAAAATACATAAAACATGTTCATTTTTGATGTTTTTTTTCTGTAAAAGTATTATCTTTTTACCATGAAATAAGGATTTGTTTTTCAAAAGCTCAAAATGTTTCTTCATGCAGTAATCTGATGTAACGCTATACATTAAAGTGTTTTCAAAAGCCTTAACCAGATACATGTATTACAAATGATCGTTCCCTCGCTTTTTTGTCAAAATTTTGAATTTCTCCCTTAAAAGGCAAACTTCTGAGCAGGCACAAAATTGAATACTTTTTATAGCTACTTGAGAGTAGTTAGTGCACATCTGGCTGTATAAATTGGTTTGACATCATACAATACAATTTTATACTGTGGTTGCTACTTGCCCAAAAACTAATGGATTATGAGTGTTTTACATAAAATGTGCATTTTCCTACCCCGCAAAAATGATTTTTTTTTACACATACAATTTTATTTTTTTTCCTGCAGTTAACTTATACACATATATAACTTTTTACACCAAAACTTTTTCAAGAATCCAAACCAGTCACTTTTTAAAAATATATTCCCATTTTCTGCGTTTTTGTCAATATTTCCAAGTTTCCCCCCCAAAAAAGACAGCTTTCTGTTCACATATCAAGCTCAAACTTCTTTTATTGCTACTTGACAACAGTTAGCTTATTTTTGGCTATTTAAATAAATTTGATATAATTTGATGAAATTTTACTAATTTAATTCCTGTTTTTGGCGATTTTTATTCAAATTTCGAACATTTTCCCCCAAAAAATCAATTTCGCCAGGGAATATTTTTGGGGATTTTTTTCCTGTAAGTCAGGACACCTAACTAATTTGGAAAATAGTGAAAACCCTTCTGAAGGAATTTGTTTGAGGTTGAGGGTCCTTTTGGGCTAAAATGACCGGCCTAAGAGTAGTTAGTGCACATCTGGCTATATAAATCGGTTCGACATCATAAATACATTTTTATACTGTGGTTGCTACTTGCCCAAAAACTAATGGATTATGAGCGTTTTATATAAAAAAGTGCATTTTCCTACACCGAAAAAAAAATGTTTTTTTTTTGACATATAAAATTTTATTTTATTTTTCCTGTAGTTAACTTATGCACATATATAACTTTTTACACCAAAAAATTTTCAAGAATCCAAACCAGTCACTTTTTAAAAATATATTCCCATTTCGTGCGTTTTTGTCAATATTTGCAAGTTTTTACCCCCCAAAAAAGACAGGTTTCTGTTCACATATCAAGCTAAAACTTCTTTTATCGCTACTTGACGACGGTTAGCTTAATTTTGGCTATTTAAATAATTTTGATATAATTTAATGAATTTTTTATAATTCAATTCCTGTTTTTTTTTGTTTTTTTTTTATTATTCAAATTTCGAACATTTTCCCCCCAAAAAATCATCTTCGCCTGGGAATATTTTTGGGGATTTTTTTTTCCTGTAAATCAGAACACCTCACTGATTTGGAAAATAGTGAAAACCCTTCTGAAGGAATTTGTTTGAGGTTGAGGGTCTTTTTGGGCTAAAATGACTGGCCTAAAATGCGCAAAACGAATGACTAAATGCGGAAGATGCATGAATGAACTCTAAAATATATATATCTACCCATTTAAAGTGTAATTCGATCGATTTTCTGTGACAGTCAACTAAAATATGCCCGTAATATTAAACCAATTTACAATGTGTTTATATGGAACCAGAGGCTTTTTGCCAACCACGAAAGATCGTTATCGGAAGGAAAAGTAATTTTGCGCATGCGCAATGACAGGTAAACAAGGTCACGTGTCAAGACATTGGATCCGTCTATACAAGACCATGTAAAACCAGTGGGCCCAAAGGTAGGGCTTTAATTTAAATAATCTTGGTAGCGGTTCACTAGATAAAGCTTCATACCAAATATCAAAGACATGGGCCATACTGTTTCGGAGAAGAAGATTTTTAAAGGATATTCCTATACAATCCCATGTTAAACTGGTAGGCCCCAGGGCGGGGCCATTTTTGGCCCAAGGGCTGTAATTTGAACAATCTTGACAGAGGTCCACTAGTTGAAGCTTCATACCAAATATCAAAGACCTTGGCCCAGCTTTTTGTTTTAGAGAAAAAGATTTATTAAGCATTTTCCCTATGTAAGTCTATGTAAAACCAGCGTGTGGCTGGACGCGGTCATTTTTGCCCTAGGGCTATAATTTGAACAACCTCGGTAGAGGTCCAGTAGGTGCAGCTTCATACCAAATATCAAATACTTAGACCCTACGGTTTCAGAGAACAAGATTTTAAAGGATTTCCCTATACAAGGTCATATGACACCAGTGGGCCACATGGAGGGGCCATTTTGGCACCAGCGCTATAATTTGAACAATCTTGGTTGAGGTCCACTAGATGAAGCTTCATACCAAATTTCAAAGACCTTGGCCCTACGGTTTTAGAGAAGAAGATTATCAAACGATTTCCCTATACAAGCCCATATAAAACCTGTGGGCCCCAGGGCCGGGCCGTTTCTAAACCCAGGGCTATAATTGGAACAATCTTGGTAGAAGTCCACTAGATGAATCTTATTACTAAATATCAAAGAGAAGAAGATTTTTAAGGGATTTCCTATACAAGCCCATGTAAAACCGGTGGGCTACAGGGTGGGGCCATTTTTTGGCCCCAGGGCTTTTATTTGAACAATATGGGTAGAGGTCCACTAGATGAAGACTTATACCAAATATCAAAGACATGGGCTCAGTGGTATCAGAGAAGAAGATTTTGAAGGATTTTCCTAATTACAAGCCCAATGTTAAACCGGTGGGCCCCAGGGTGGGGCCATTTTTGGCCCCAGGGCTATAATATGAAGAATCTTGAAAGAGGTCCCTAGATGAAGCTTCATACCAAATATCAAAGACCTGGGCCCAGTGTTTTCAGAGAAGATTTTATAGGCTTTTCCCTATGTAAGTATGTGTAAAACCAGTGGGTCCCTGGGCGCAGCCTTTTTTGGCCCTAGGGCTAAAATTTGAACAATCTTGGAAGAGGTCCACTAGTTGAAGCATCGTACCAAATATCAAAGACCTCAGCCTTACGGTTGCAGAGAAAACGATTTTTAAAGGATTTACCTATACAAGCCAATATAAAACCGATGGGCGACAGGGCGGGCCATTCTTGGTAGAGGTCCACTAGATGAAGCTTCAAACCAAATATCAAAGACTTGGGCCCTACGGTTTAAGAGAAGACGATTTTTTAAGGATTTCAGTATACAATCCCATATAAAATCGGTGGGCCCCAGGGCCGGGCCATTTCTGGACCCAGGGCTATAATTTGAACAATCTTGGTAGAGGTCCACTAGTTGAAGCTTCATACCAAATATCAAAGACTTTCTCCCAGCGGTTTCAGAGAAGAAGATTTTTAAAGGATTTTTCCCTATGTATATCTATGTAAAACCGATGGACCCTAGGGCGGGGCCATGTTTGGCACCAGAGCTAGTATTTGAACAATCTTGGTAGGGGTCAACTAGATGAAACTTCATACCAAATATCAAAGACCTGGGCCTTACGGTTTCAAAAAGTAGATTTTTAAATGATTTCCCTGTACAAGCCCATGTAAAAACCGATGGGCCCCAGGGCGGGGCCGTTTTCGGCCCCAGGGCTATAATTTGAACAATCTTAGTAGAGGTCCACTAGATGAAGCTTCATATCAAATATTAAAGACCTAGGCCCAGAGGTTTCAGAGTAGAAGATTTTTAAAGGATTTTCCCTATGTAAGTCTATGTAAAACCAATGGCTACCTAGGCGCGGCCATATTTGGCGCTAAAGCTATAATTTGAACAATCTTGGTAGAGGTCCACTAGTTGAAGCTTCATACCAAATATCACAGACCTGGGCCCTGCGGTTCCAGAGAAGAAGATTTTTAAAGGATTTTCCCTATACAATCCCATGTTAAACCGGTGGGCCATAGAGCGGGGCCATTTTTGGCACCAAGGCTACAATTTGAAGAATCTTGGTTGAGGTCCACTAGATGAAGCTTCATACCAAATATCAAACACCTGGGCCTTACGGTTTTAGAGAAGAAGAATTTTAAAGGATTTCCCTGTACAAGCCCATATAAAACCGGTGGTCCCAGGGCATTACTGGACCCAGTGTTATAATTTAAACAATCTTGGTACAGATCCACAAGTTGAAGCTTCATACCAAATATCAATGACTTGCGCCCAGCGGTTTCAGTGGAGAAGATTTTTAAAGGATTTTTCCCTATGTAAGTCTATGTAAAACCGATGAGCCCCAGGACGGGGCCATTTTTGGCTATCATTTGAACAATCTTGGTAGGGGTCCACTAGATGAAGCTACGTACCAAATATCAAAGATCTGGGCCTTACGGTTTCAGAGAAGAAGATTTAAAAGATTTCCCTGTACAAGACCATGTAAAACCGGCGGGCCCCAGGGCGGGTCCATTTTGGCCCTAGGGCTATAATTTGAACAATATTGGCAGAGGTCCTCTAGATGAAGCTTCATACCAAATAAGTGGTTTCAGAGAAGAAGATTTTAAAGGATTTCCCCTAAAACCGTTGGGTCTCGGAGCGCGGCCATTTTGGCCCCAGGGTAATAATTTGAACAATCTTGGTAGAGGGTTCTGGTTTCAGACAAGAACATTTTTAAAGATGGTTGCTCATTTTATCCTATTTGTTGCTATGGCAACCAGAGTTCTGGTGACGTTTGATCCCAATTGGCCCAGTGGTTTAGGAGAAGATATCAATTTTTGACAGACGACGGACGCCGGATCCCTACCCCATCAGAATAGCCCACTGAGCACTTTGTGCTCAGGTGAGCTAATAAAAGCAAGTCTAAGCAAGAGCTATGTTTTTTGCTATTGTTTATTTGCAATCAGGTTGTTTCTGTTCGGAGGGGTTTCCGCTTCTTCTTGGCGCCTTCCATATAATTATTTTTAACTTCTAATTAAGAAACTTTACACGTCAGAAATTATCAACGTCGCATTCACATGTGTGAGGAATTGATACCGATTCTTCACATATGTGAGGAATTTGTACCAATTCTTCCCCACCCGAGAAAATGACGCACCAGTTCTTCACAGGTGTGACGAATACTTACCAATTCTTCACCCGTCAGAAATTATCAACATGAGAAATTTTAGCACAAATTTTAACCCCAAAATTTATCGAAATTGACTATACGTAAATTTCACATTTGGCAAATGTGACGTATTGGCGCCAATTCTTCTTATGGGTGTGAAATTCACGGAATAAGAAATTAACGGTTCAACAATGTCATCATTTTTGTTTTATACACTTGCTCAGCGCGGCTGTCGGATAGTTCCTTAACTATTTTTGTACCAAATGGAATCTTCCACCTTATATATTCCAGGAATCCATTTCAAAATTAAGGGATGTCAGGTTATGTTTTCATCAAAATTTAGTTGGAAAATGGCTCAACTTTTCGCAAACAGTATAGGCCATGATCAGACGCCGCGTTCTGCGGCGTCTGATCTGGGCCTGCACTGTTCGCGAGGCTACCCGTTTTGGGGTTTCTGTAACCCTAGCAGTTTCTTTCGGTGGTAGGTTTATCTCAATGCCGGGTAAAAGTGCCTCAGATGCGGGAGCATTGTCTCAAAATGATCTAAATAGTGTTGACACGGACGTAAAACCCCAACACAAACGGAACAAAATAAAGGCAACTGAAAGGAACTGTGGTTAAGTCTGCAACAAATTACTGGGAGAAAGAGCTTCCGTTTGATGACGTCATTCACGGTTTAACATACTTGTCTCCCCTCAAACATTACGATAACACACCCCTGCGTCATAGTGCAGTTTTACATATCCAAAAGTAGCCCCCGCCCATAGGGGCTTGAAGAAATATATGGGCCGCATGATGCTTCCACGCAGAGCTGAATCCGGCCCGCCCACACACTAGTACTGGTAAACCGCTTAGAGGATCTAAGCCTGTCCAGGAACCGCGGTGCGAGGCGGACCGTCCATGCTAATAAACCCTATTGGTTTCATTGGGCGACAGGGCTTGAGATGTCGTTTCATCTCAACGCCGGGTAAAAGTCCCACAAAATTGGAAGCAACGTCTCCAAAATGACCTTTACAGTGTTGATCGGGACGTTAAACCTCAAATCAAACAAAAACAAACACTCCAAAAGGGTCAATTTTCTGAAGAAAATTTGTGATATTATTCTTATTTTTACTCAAAACATAGGTTGTGGGTACCCGTTAGAACCGCCTCATTGAGGCGGTTCTAACGAGTACCAACAACCTATGTCTAGGAGTAGAAATAAGGAAAATAATGTATACACCCGTAAACCCCAGTTTTCTCTATATAAAGTGGCGTGTAAGGGGGTGTTTATTTCACGGACTTGTTAGCGTGTTGAACGTTACAAAAGGTGTTAAATCCATGTGCTACAGTAAGTACTATTGGTGAAATTTCTTCTAATAATGATGCTAGGCTGGGATGATTTGAAGGAAATAACAAAATGAGTGCCAATAAAAGTGTTCTATTCTAATATGTGAACTTTTGAGTAATATATCAAGCTTTTTCGGTTTTTCGGTCAGTTTTAAGTGGGCAAATCACACGAACTAAGCGCTTCTAATTGTGTCTACTTTATTCATAGCCTCCAACTGTGAAATAAAAAACTGCATTATCCAAGTTTGCAGATGAATGTAAAATTTGTCAGGAGAGCTGCCTCGGTTTTTGTAACATTGTTGGCTGGAATGACATAATATACCGGTTTACTGAGAAAGAAGAAATAAATAACGACGCCCGTGCGTGTCTCAGTGAAACACCTTCCGCCTTTTAAGTGGTATCTGATAAAATGACTGACACACGCACTACGGTTCGTTAGAACGCTCATGTTACGAATAGAATTTCCAAAGAATCCTGACCCAGATTTTATCAAAGTGGTCCTGCTCATGAATTTTAAAATGCCAACAATTGTTGATCTAAGCAGTTATAGTGCCTTATCTACAAATGTATCATTTTAATAGATTTGAGTATCAAAATTTCAAGCTGAAAATCGTACATCCTATGGGCCTGACTATACTGCTTCCCATTTATATAATATTATACATATAGAGCTACTGTTCCTCTCTGGAACCGAATCACCATATATTCTCGAGAATGAAACGGCCTGTGTTTTCCTCTCAGTTTTAAGATTTTTTCTTTAACTCGAGCTTTTGATTCACCTGACTCTTTAAGGTCGCTAATAATATATATACCTTTACACATTAATTCTAACACGAGTTGCTTACATGATCTGTTTATAGAACTGTGTATTTTTTTTTTTCAGTTCAGTAAGAGAAAAAGGTTTGTAAGTCACATTTTTTGACAGCAATTAAAAGTTTTTCCATAGACACTTTGCAAACAAAAATAAGATTGGTTCTGATTATTTTGGACACAATATTAAAATATTTTTGACGGATATTATAAGGCTCCGTAAGGAACATAGTGGATGCGTAAGGAACATAGTGGACTAAGTACCATTGTCGTTTTTGTATGGGAAGTTGTGTTTCAAACTTGCCAACATTTACATTGTGCTGTGCCCTGACTTTAGAGAGTTCGTTTGTTTGTATTGGAGTTTAACGACCCAGTCAACACTATTTAGGTCATTTTGGAACCGGTCAGTTAACCTATCCACATTTTTCCTGGGCAGGCTTATACGTAAGTGGTTAACCAGTAAAGTGCACATTCTTTCGCCAGAAACTGACAACTGCCCTTCTTGAATCAGCGGAAGGGAGAGAATGACCGAAGAAAATATTTCATTATCAATCTCAAAGAAAGAATGTTGCCGACCCCGGCAGGCATCGAACCCGCTTCCTCCTGAACACCAGTATGACGCGCATCTGACCGAGCTACCGAGGCAGGCATTGACTTGGGAGATAAGTTACTTAAAAGATGTAGCACTTTAGTCACATAGATAAATTAGCCGGGGATTTGAAATTCATAGCACCCGTATTTAAGGAGTTTAACTATATTACGAATTTATTTAGAGGTCTCTCAGCATCTTGAAAATGGTGTGAAAAAATCAAAAAAGTGGAGAAAAAGTCAAAAAAAGGGGAGATAAATGTTCCTACCCTCTTTTCCCATTTAAGCATCCAAACAATTCCAAACGACATCTCCTTTGAAACTACAAGGCCAATTGGAACCAAATTATATGTGAAGCCGCCATGGGGTGGAGGAACAAACATATATTCTGAATATCTGGGTCACATGACCAAAATGTCCGCCATGCCCATATATGGTAAAAACCTTTGAAAATTGCCTTCTCAGGAATCAATCGACCGATTCCCTGGAAACTTGGTATACAATATATGGGACCCTGGCCCTATCGAATTTGTTCAAATGATGACATTTCGTTGACCTTGATCTTTCTTACGTCAAGGTCACATTCGGTCACTTAGGATTTTCTATGGAAAAGACAGGGTTTTCTGGTTCTGTTGCAACTTATGACATCATAGTTGATATTTGCAATCAGCTTAATGATCCTGGGGCCATAAGATTAAATAGTTTTTTTTTCTAAAACTACTGAGCTAACTGATACCAAATTACATATACTGCATCAGTGTGGTCGAGAAATCCAAGTTTGTTAGAGGGATCTGTGTGATCGTCACACCAATAACGGCCAAAAGTGATTTTAAATTCTGCATCTCAAGAAATACAAGACCTTGGTATGCAGCATTTTGGACACTATTCCCTTAGATGGTTCAAAGCTGACTACAGTCGAACTTCAATGGCTCGAACACCTTTGGGACCTCGAAAATCTGTTCGAGACAGGGGTAGTTCGAGCCAATGAAATTACTGTCAGGAGGCATAACTAGATATTTTTAGACATCTTTTCGGTGTTCTATAATAAAAATGTATGCAATGTGTACTCATTAGAAGCGCCTCATCGAGGCGATTCTTATGAGTACACACAGCATACATTTGCAAGATAAAAGACTAAACTCTCCTTAATTATCCCCCACTATTTCTTATGTAGAAGATTTCGCTAGGGGCTCAAGAATGGGTTCGACACATCTATGGTAAACGAGCCATCGGTGTTCGAGCCATCGAAGTTCTACTGTATAATGTATGCGACGGCAACAAAAGAAAACAATGGTTGATTTCAAAATAATTTGGCATCAATGGTCCTGGGATTGGCCTCTACCAAACCATTATGGTCTGTTAAAATAAATGGCCACCACGGGTGTGTGTGTGTGTGGGGGGGGGGGGGGGGGATTTATGCCCACTTGAGCTCTGATGAGCGTAGTTTCCCATCGGCCGCTTGTTTACAATTTTGTGTTCAGAGCATTTATTAAAAGTCGCGTAAACTTGATGGCAAGCGAAAACCATATCTAATTGCCGTTGTCATGATACAGCAGCCACAGTTTTCTACTTTACTGATTGTGCTTGTTTGGTTATCTTTTGTTGCTTAGCTTCATAATCAGTTAATTGGTGACCAGTGGTAGTTGGGTATGAAGTTACCATGGCAGCAATACCTCTGAAAGACGACAAGTGAAGATAACAGCGCGGCCCTATTTCAGTTTTGTTTTGTTTTGTTTTTTTTCAAAGGGTTGGTAGATTTTTGTTCAGTATTTCATAATTGAAGGAAAGTCGTGTTTTAATGAGTTTACGCCTCTGAACTATCAATCCTCCTTTTGACTGAAGGTGTGCGAAATTTTACTGCGAACAAAAAAGAAACGTTATACAGTATTTGGTGGAACGATTTTACTTAAATGTTTTAGAGGTTTATTGTTTTGGGTTTTAACATTAATTTTGCTGCAAAAAAAGATACTGTACTAAATTTAAATATCGGCATCTAATTCTCCAGCTGCGGATTTGATATACTCCAGCTTATTTGCTGATTGAATGACTCTGGTTTTGGTCGATTTGTTGGCAAACATGCGCAAATTGAGGTCACCAAGTTACATGAAGATGCAAAAAAGTTCATTGGAGAGTCTGTGTTGAACCCGATGTCCCCAACCCGTCTTGACAAAGGTGAAGAGAAGAAGCTTGATTTACGGAGGAATCGTAACATTTATTATGCCAAACATCGTCCCTGTTCACTGTTCAATATATCTGACATATTAGGTTTAACCTCAAGTAAATTAACTTGCCCGCCTAGTTCCTTTCATATGTACAAACGCATTTCCGCCAGAACGCCTGAAGGTAGGTGTCTGATGCTCTGTCTCTGGTAGGGTTAACCGGAGCCTAACTGTTTGGTTCCTTTGCTGCAGAATTCTAGCTATATTTCATGCTGTCGAGTCCTCATCGTTGTTTCATCTCTTTAGTCGTTTGATTTTCTGTTCTCGGAGATGTTGCACTGATGAGCTAGAACTAAATCATGTAGAGTGAACAATGTATCGGTTTTAACCACGACAATCAAGGGCGAGTAGTGTGACCACCAAAAATCTATTAAAGTGTCCAACCCCACCTCGGCCCCCGTAAAACTTCTTACTGACTCCGTCGTCGATCCTTTTTTGCGTTTTATTATTTTCATAGTTAGATTTATGTATTGCTAATGCCTTTTTTTATTTTGGATAGCCGTTCGGTCATGTGGGGAGATAACTGTCATGCTGGCTTTCCATCCATGACGTTTTCATTTTGTAGTTTTGAATGGTAGGTGCGAGATATTTTGTATAGATTCCTGATAATTGCATACACTCTGTTTTTCAAACGTGATAACTCCTGATGGCTTGTCATAGAAGGCCTTTTTGGCCGATCTATATGAGACAATTGGGGTGGTTGGGTGAGGCAAAGGTGACGTGTATATTGCGTCAATAGGGCGTCCAGCTGATATTGCCTTACAGCTGGACAAGACCTGCTGTTCTTCCAGCAGTTAAGGGTAAAGGGGGAATACTGTTATTACTTCTGTTTCTGCTTTTCCATTTTCCCGTTTCTCCTTTGCCCCTTACTTTCATCTGCTCAACTATCTCTTCTGTCGCTTTTCTCCCTTTCTGGAGAGAGGACAAAAATGACCAACAAGGGGTGGCGTGCCTACAAATGCAAAAACAATCAATATATGGGACTCATGTCAGAAAAAGGAAGTAGTAATAAAGGAGATGAAGAACAGATTAACCAGTGTGTGACAAGAGACACAGGATGATTAAGAGCTAATGGTGAATAGAGGGACATGGCTATCGTAGGCAGGTTGCCCAACAAAATGGTAGAAAGTAAGTGCAGGTGACATCTTAAGACGCACGTTTACAGGTTATACCACAACTCTGGGAAAAGGGAAGATAGAATAATGTTTAAGGGATGGCTTTACGTTACATTAAACCTCGGGTACAATTTATTTTTAGTCGTGCGACTTAACAGAAAATAAGGTACCAAGTAAGATTTTAAATGGCAAGTAACATTTACGTTTTTAAAATAATACTGTCGATGTTACTTTGGGAGCCTTCAGCACAAACCGGAAACTTTGGATAATGATTCTTGAAATATACAATGTATTCATTAAATGCTGATAGTTTCAAGTCACCAGTTTAGAGAATCACTTGCCAGTTCACCCGCTGACAAATATGCTTGGTGATGTATATTCCCCTCACTAAATATAAACCGGAAGGAAATGGCCATCAGTAACTTTTCAAAAATATATCTATCGGTCCCTGTTATGATACATCTATGACCAGCCAGTAAAATAATTTAGTTTATGTTGGTTTTAATATAAATTTTTATCAAGATCTGTGACACAACAGGAAAACGTGGTAAAATGGTCCATAGGTATCGGAGTCCCTTGTTCATTCACGGATTGAAACAGAGTCATCAAGTGTCACATGCACGTGCAAAAATAACCGTCCTTCATACTGACGAAAACGAAATTGTTTCAAAAAGTACTAAAAATTATTTAGCGCGAAAATAGTGTAAAATTTACCAAATTTTTAGGTTAAATTTCAATGGTCAAAATTTATGGTAACACCGGATGTAATTAAGTCATATCATGAATTTTGGTGTCTTCGAGTATTGACATATATTTTGGCTGATGCAATAAATCAACATTCATTTGTAAGCGCAAGCTACACATAACTAAACTCAATCCAACTATACCATCCGCATGGGGTTGGGTGTAAACTCATAGAATTTTCAACCCCTTTTCCCCACCAGATTTGCTAAATAATCACATGTCATCGCATCATATAGGTTAGGCTCCTCTCTCAATGAAACGGCACAAATAAAGCGTGAGAATTTTGGGTGCATTAAATTTTTCGAAATCTGGTCTCAAATCCCGGACTAAATACATAGCTTTCATAAGATATTTCTTGTAATATTTTTAGTTATTTGTTTCAAATGAAATTTATAACGGTTAATTGAAAGAGACTGAAAACAATTTTCTATTCACCCATAATTATGCAAATGCAGGTATAATGCGGGTTAAAATGTAAACCTTATTTTTCTTGACATAAAATAGGATTTACAAGGGCATTACATGAGCATGTTAACGTGATGAAAATAAAATTTGATAAAACTAGCCAATATTGTTTGTTGGAATGTACATAAATAATAATAATAAAAAAAATAATAATAATAATTTTGATACTTCTATATCTTCTACTACTACTACTACTACTACTACTATTGCTACTTCTAATACTATTAGTGATAATAATTTTAATAATAAAACGATGATGATAATAATTATACTGCTACTAGTTCTTCCACTGTATACTGCTAATATTATTGTGATCCCCGACGATCGGGGTATTAAGAAAAAGATTGGGCTGCATGATGCTTCAACGTAGAGCTGAAACTGACCGCACATGAGTACTGGTAAACTGCTAAGGAGGTCATAGCCTGCCAAGGCAAAGTGATGTGAGTCGGACCGTCCCTAAATATAAATCATTATGGTTTGTTTGGGCGGCAGGGCTTGAGAGCCATTTCATCTCAATGTCCGGTAAAAGTCTCCTAAATTGCAAAGCAACGTCTCCAAAATGACCTTAATAATGTTGTCGGGAACATAAAACCTCCATTCGAACAAACAAACCACTACTACTCATACTACTTATAATTATTAAAAACAAAAACGATTACAATAATAGTTATGCTCTACTACTACTCCCACTACTACTACTACTACTACTACTACTACTACTACTACTACTACTACTACTACAATAATAATAAATATGATAATAATATTAATCAATGATAATAATAATTATTTCTTGCTACTACTTCCACTACTACTACTACTACTACTACTACTACTACTACTACGACTTCTGCTGCTGCTGCTGCTGCTTCTATCACTGTACTACTACCACTACTTCAACAATTATTATTATAATTATTATAAACGTGATGAAAATAAAGTGGATAAACACTAGCTAATATTGTTTGTAGAAAGAACATTTAACAATAACAATAATAATAATGATAAGAAACGATAATAATAATGTGTTATTCTTGATGTTGGAAAGGAGGGTGCTAAATATCAGAAAGACCAGTCTTTTTGCTGATTGTGCTTGTCGGTTTATGATTTCACTAAGATTGTGCTCACTGATCACACCGTGCTAGGCGAAATAAAACGATGAAGTTGCCTTTGCCGTTATGAGAATGCACGTTGCAATTTACCAACCGAATAAGTTTGAAGATAGCCAGTGTGGATTTTGTTCCATGACTGGCTTTTCAAATCCGGATCAGTTGCAACGCTTATGACGCAGGTTATCGAAAGGTTTAAACATTTCTACAGAGGACCCTTATTTAAACGGAAGTATTTGTTATCAAAATGTTTACCGTTCTAAATAATAATAATAATAATAATAATAATAATAATCGTCCTTATTTATAGAGGGTAACACATTTAGTAAACTAGTACTAATCTTCCATGTGGCCCTCTTTTCCTGGGTAGAAACCAGTACTAAAGAATTTGACACTATAAAGAATCCCAATACAGACATTTATCAGTCACCCCCTATATATATTGCATTGTAACACAACGACCTGATAAAGATATGCTACCTCGTATATCCGGACAAATACGACACACTGGATGCATGGTGGTTAACCCAATCTCGGTTGACAGCTTTGCTTACCTCTTTTAATTGCACGCCGGTGGGTCAGGCCTCAGATTGTATGACGGCTCCAGCGTAAATGCTTATTGAGAATTAGAGAGATCTAATTCAAGGTAATGTTGGTTGGTGCCTGATGCTCTGTCTCTGGTCGGGCCCATCGGAGTGTAACTGTTGGTTTCCTTTTGCTCCGACATTACGGTGGTTTCTTGCTGTCGGGTCCTCACCGTTGTTTCATCTCTGTGGTTGTTTGATTTGTGTTCACGGAGATGTTGCACTGATGAGTTAGTAAGCCTTCATGCGGACTGATCAAATTATTTGTCTAAATTGCGACGGAAGTAAGGACGAGGATTGTGGCCACCTTATATCGATTTAAGCCCCCCAGTGGAATTCGTTTCCGCTGACCGTTCCAAGGCGGTTCTTCTGTCGCGGTTTATTTTTGTTATGGTTTGTCTTTGGGTGTTTGTGTCGCTTATATTATTTTATTTTGGATAGCTTATGGCCATTTTGTGGGAAAGTAACTATCCTTTTGGCTTTCCACTGTTGGTGTTTCCATAAGGTCTGTTTTTTTCATGTTTGTGTTTCTTTCCCTTTGGTGTCTCTGATGGGAGCTTTGGGTTGATTGTATCGATTCCTGATCATTGCCTCCACTTCTATTTTTCGGTCGATCGTTTACGATCGACCCTAATTTACTAAATAGCAAAACGGAATTCCTGCAGTTGTCCATGTGACCATCACTGATTTGGGAAAACCAGTATTAACAGAACTTGAACCGTTGCGCTATTTTATCGATGCAACATATAGGTGAGAGCAGTCTGAGCTATCAATAGAGTCTTGACAGACTCGTGTGAACACTGAATACACAGATCAGACGCCGCGTAATGTGGCTTCTGCTCAGCAGGTTGCGCAGGGACTACACTGTTTGCTTAAATAGTGGCATTTGAGGGTTAAATGAAATAGTAAGAGGATGCCAGGTTGCTCACGTAATGAAAGAAATACAGTACACGCTGTCACGTGACGTCTTCGGAACAATCCATTCATAAAACTATGCCAAGTCGAGTAAAAATAGGCTTTTCGCACTTCTGTTTAAAACCTTGAAATGTTTAAGAGCAAAAAATGAGCAGCCCAGTCTTTATAAATGGTATCGTTATTAGGCATACAGCGTAGACCCAGATCGGATAGACACTACATTCCTTCTGATCAGGGTCGGAACTGTTCACCATATGTATGTAGCAACAGTTTTTAACATGAGTCAGGCCCGTACGCAGACTCTGAAAAGGGGCGAGTTGAGGGTGCGAATTTTGGGTGAAAAACTGCATGAATCTGAGATAATTTCCAAAAGTGGGGAGGGGCTCCGTTTGCACCCTCCCAACTGTGTGCGGGCCTGCATCAACAGGTAAAATTAACTTTTTTGTTTGAGCATATCGCTGAAGGGGCTCTGTTACAGATCACTGTTATTCAGGAGCTGGGATGCAGTGGTTGGACTGAACGAGGAGAAAAGAGAGAGGAGAAACAACGACAAACATTGTAGATGCTGATCAGAAGCCATCGATGGACCTACACTGTTTGCAGCTGGATAAAATGTTAAACATGTAATATTTTTCAGCACAGATTGTTTTGCATAATCAATGAAATACTCTAAATTCAGAAAGATGAATCAATATACACGTATATAGAAGGGAAACAATGAAACACATTAACACATGACAAGTACATGTAAATAATTTGACGGAAATGCTACCATATTTTTTCAGACCAAAAAATTGACTGAACACTGTTCTTATAATGAAGAGTTTTATCGGGTACCTACAGTCTGTGTTATAAAGCAGAGAATCTTTTGCTTACTATTGTCCGCGTGACTATCACTGACCATCTGACCTTGAACAAAATCCAAGTACTGTTTGTTTATAGCATCCCTAAGACGTCAGAGCGAAGCGTAAGAAGGAAATTCTGGGCTGTGCTCGTTTGTTTGTTTGATTTGAGGTTTAGCGTCCACGTCAACACTGTATAGGTCATTTGGAGACGTTACTGCCAATCGTATGGGACTCTTACCCGACACTGAGATGAAACGACTTCTCAAGCCCTGTCGCGCATTGAAACCAATAAGGTTTATAAGCATGGACGGTCCGACTCGCACCGCTTTGCTTGGGCAGGCGTAGATCATCTAAGCGGTTTGTTTACCAGTACTCGTGTGCGGTCGGTTTCAGCTCTGCGTGGAAGCATCATGCAGCCCATCTATTATTCAAGCTCCAATGGGCGGAGCGGTGGGACTGTGCTCGCGCACTTTGGCATTGGCAAACAGAATCTACATAATCAAACGCTACATAACGCAATATCTGATCAGATATACTGTGCTTGCTTAAATTTAAATGAACAGTTCGATTCTCAGTTCATGAGATTATACTAAATATATGGACCGATTGCATGCCGGAATGTTGCGACGCACTGAGAATAATCGATAACTGAACGTAAATTGCTTTGTTTGTTTGATTTGAGGTTTAACGTCCCCGTCAACACTGTTGGAGACGTTGCTTCCAATTTTGTGGGACTTTTACCCGACATTGAGATGAAATGACATCTCAAGCCCTGTCGCCCAGTGAAACCAAAAGGTTTCATTAGCATGGACGGTCCACCTCACCTCGCGGTTCCTGGACAGGCTTAGATCCTCTAAGCGGTTTACCAGTACTAGTGTGTGGGCCGGATTCAGCTCTGCGTGGAAGCATCATGCAGCCCATATATTTCTTCAAGCCCCTATGTGCGGGGGCTAGAACGGAAATTGCATTTATGTAAATTGCATTTATTTAATCAATGCATATCTGAAACAAATAAAAATATATGATATTTTCACACATGAAAAATAACAGCCCAGACTACTTTTTCTCGCCAAAATCATATGTTAACGATAAAATAATTCTGTAAAATACCTTGAAAAGCACTCTTTGAACTGTAAAAATGATGTATTCATAATGGCGATCTGTTTATGTTTTGAAACTGACAAGTGTGACGTCATAGCCATGTCAAAATTGTGACGTACGATACGATTGATCAATTACCGTAAATATCGCATAAAAATGTAATATAAAATGAATTTTTTTTTTTTTTTTTTTTTTTTTTTTAATTTTTTCAACACACTCGATGAAATATTTTTGATATCCACCTCAAAAAAGTAAATATCCTCTATATATAAAGAGTGAATAATGGGATAAACTGACAAAATGAATACCAGATTCGTGTGATTTCAAGCTCGGATTTGTGAATGCATGCAGAATGCAAGCGTTCTCGAAGCCTTTGTTTTGGATAGCCAATTGGCCTTTTTGTGGGAAAGTAGCTGTGATACAACGCATAATGAAGTAATGTAGTAATTTCTTCATTTTCAAAATTTTTACTTCATTATGCGTTGGCATAGTCGATGCGAAATGAAATAAAATGTAGTTTTTACTTCATTATGCGTCGATACTAAGAGGTTTGCGCAAAATGAAATTATTACTTCTTTTAACGGTGATAGGTGGCATACATAATTTTTCTTTATTATGCGTCGACAGTTTCTTTGATTGATTTGATTTTCAATCGGCCTAGTAGTTTCAAGGGAGATGTTTGAAAATGCTGACAACGCAGACGACACAGACATCGCAGCCGCAGATGACGACGGACCAATGACTCTCCGTTAAGCTCCCCCTGGTGAGTTATATCTAAGGTCGATTTCCTTTTAAGCGGCACCATAATATATGATACATAAGGTTTGTATAGCAAATATCCTTAATATATAGGTATCTAGTTCCATATAAGACACAGAAGCCTATGTGGTGTAGTAGTTATGCTATAGCTACTCGCCTGATAAACCGGGGTAGCAGGATCGATCCCAGTCTTGAAACCGAGATCCCGTTTCCGTATGAATGAGTCTTGAGACCAAGTTCGCTACTTTGTATGACCTTAGCTGTTGGTGGGACGGAAACTGAAACACACTCGCACTCCTTTTAAGATGCATAGATGGACAAACAACTGGGCTAAGACTGGTCCAAGCCAATATGGTCCCCCACCACAACTATTGTGTGCACTACATGATCATGTGTTGAGCCTTAAAACACAAATGAGGGAAAAACATCAGACATGAGACCAAAATAGCGTAAGGCGTTCAGTTTTAACTCTACTAGCATAATCAAATACAGTGAAATTCCGCTATTAAGACCACCTAAAATTAAGACACATTTTGTTTTTAAAGCATATTTTGAAGGTCAAAGTTACATTTTCTTTGTGATTGCGACATTCAGTGTGCTCTTGTGGAAGACCATCTTTGGGACTATTCAAATGTGGTCTTAAAGACCACGTTTGAACTGTCTTTAATGTAGTCTTTATATTGGAATTTACCTGTATTGCTTCCTAAGTCTTTGGTCTCCTTTCGTAGACAGCTATGTTCTTCCATCATTACTTCATTTTGCGTCGATATGGTGCATATCAACGCGAAATGAAATATTTTTTTTACTTCATTTCGCGTCGACTACGCCAACGCATAATGAAATAAAAAAAAATCAAAATGAAGAAATTGCTACATTACTTCATTGTGCGTTGTATCAAAGCTGACCTTTTGGCTTTCCGCAATTGGTGTTTCCTTTAGTGGAATTCGTTTCCGCTGACCGTTCCAAGGCGGTTCTTCTGTCGCGGTTTATTTTTGTTATGGTTTGTCTTTGGGTGTTTGTGTCGCTTATATTATTTTATTTTGGATAGCCTATTGGCTGTTTTGTGTTAAAGTAACTGTCCTTTTGGCTTTCCGCTATTGATGTTTGCATTAGGGTCTGTTGTTTCATGTTTGTGTTTCTTTCCCTTTGGTGTCTCTGATGAGAGCTGTGGGTAAATTGTATCGATTCCTGATCATTGCCTTCACTTCTGTTTTGCCTGATAAAATTGAGATCAAAACACACGTACTGGTATTCCCTATAGCTATTACTAAAATCGGACTTGGGTAAGCGGAGACTGCTACGTCATAGCAGTGACATCAGAACCATTTGACAGGCGACCATTTTCATTCGGCAAATGTTAATATTTTCGTAAGTTCAAGTATACATAGTATAGCTTTGGTGTAAAATTTAGCTTAAGAGGTGGGAGGTGCAATGTCTAGTCAAAAACATCACATTTATGCTAACCGGTGAAACGGACGTAACTTATGCTGGCTTCTCTCACTTCAGATATTGCTCTTTTAAAAGCTTTTTATGGCTCTGCAGTGGTGTATGTATTTTACTTTAGCTGACCCGTTTGCATTGTATCCTGTTTATGTTCAAAGTTTTACGATCGAAAAAATATATATATACAGAACCCTTCTTTCTCAATATGGCGATTCAAAAAAATACCAGGGCATAATTTTATTGGAGCATTTCATATACGAGTAATATTCTTGAAATTTCTCTTTGTATCCTTCTCATATGGATATAAGTATCCATCACGAAAACACGCCTATATCATTTTTACCCAATTGAACCCCAAGTTAGCCCCCGCCCATAGGGGCTTGAAGAAATATATGGGCTGCATGATGCTTCCACGCAGAGCTGAATCCGGCCCGCACACTAGTACTGGTAAACCGCTTAGAGGATCTAAGCCTGTCCAGGAACCGCGGTGCGAGGCGGACCGTCCATGCTAATAAACCCTATTGGTTTCATTGGGCGACAGGGCTTGAGATGCTATTTCATCTCAATGTCGGGTAAAAGTCCCACAAAATTGGAAGCAACGTCTCCAAAATAACCTTTACAGTGTTGACGGGGACGTTAAACCTCAAATCAAACAAACAAACAAACAAAACCCCAAGTTTATATAGTAAAACTGGGGTTTACGGGGTATACCTTATTTTTCTTATTTCTGCTCTAAAATCTAAATTGTGGGTACTCGTTAGAACCGCCTCGACGTGTACCCACAATCCATATTTTGAGCAGAATAAGAAATATATCACAATTTTTCATCTTAAAATTTTCGATTTTCAACGTTAAAATTTACAGTGTATGCCATTTCGTATTGTGTTCCATTCAAATCGTCATTATAACGAGTTGTGTCGCAATATCGAATGTCGGTATAGAGAGGATTGACTGTAACGACCCGAATTACAAGAAGAAACGAAGAAGACTCGTACACGTGACTAAGTAGACACGACCTTATTCCTAACAACAGGACAACACTAACAAGTACCCACAATCTATATTTTGAGCAAAAATAAGAAAACTAAGGTTTCCCCCTGTAAACCCAGTTTTACTGTATAAAAGTGGGGTTCAAGAGGGGCAAAATTATATAGGCGTGTATTCGTGATGCATAATGCGACACTTTATGGATTTACCGAAAGGGAAAACATAATTGATTTATTGATTGATCGATTGATTGATTGAGTTGGGGTTTTACGACACGTCAAACCTTGTGAGTCCTTCTGTGTCGTCTCTCAGAAAAGGGTAGAAAGAGACAGAAGAGACTCTAGAGGGGATGAAATTGAATGACAAGCTAAAAAGAGGAAAATAAATGGCAGTGTAGTACAAGAACAGCAGGACTTGCCAACCCGTAAGCCAATATCACTCGGACGCCCGACAGATACACAGGCTACATGAGTCAACCACGCCCCGGAAAACATTAAGCATTCAAATTGTAACTAACTCATAAACAGAATATTGACTCCAGAAATTTACAACAGGCGCCAAAATGTATTACTGTTATATAGTTAAATTTGATTTCTCGTATGATCTCAAGCTCCTTTCTATGGAAGCCGATAGGGGACATTTTGACTTGTGACTTTTGAACTTGTGACTTATGACTTGCGACGTCGGAGTTGCATGCCTAATTTTTGCGACTTATGACTATTGACTTTCGACAAATCTGACGCAGTCGAAGACGGCGGTCAACGACGGTGTCGATCCAGCGATTTTGCTGCTCCTGTATTATATTGTTTGATGAATGCCATTATGAAGACTTGTTTATGTTTTTTACTCCGTTTTTGTTATCTTTGTATGACTTATGACTTGCGACTTATAACTTTGACTTGTGATTTATGACTTGTGACTTATCACTTTCGACTTATGACTTGTTGACTTTTGGTGCAAACCCGAAAAATATCGGATAGCGGACAACGGCACCGACAATTCCGGTGTATATTGTTTAGAAATGCCACTTAGAAGACCCTGTTTCATGTATTATCAACTCTGTTTTAGTGACAATTTACTACCGCCTGTGTTGTTATGCCCTATTACTTTAGATTCGCGCCAAGAAATTGTCTTAAGTTGCAAGTCAAAACTCAAAAGTCATAAGTGACAAGTCATAAGTCGAAAGTCACAATTCGAAAGTGAAAAGTCATAAGTGACAAGTCAAAACTCATAAGTCAAAATTCATAAGTGACAAGTCATAAGTCTTAAAAATTCACAAAATCAGAGTAAATAACCTACCATATGATATTTTCGGTGGCATTTTTCAAACAATATAAAACAGAAGGAGAAAAATCGCTTGCCTCACCGGAATCTTAGCCGTCGTTGTCCGAAATCGGCCGTTGCTTGAGGTATGTCAAAAGTCACAAGTAAAAAGTCATAAGTCGCAAGTCGGTAGTCACAAGTCGTTAGTCACAAGTCAAAATGTCCCCTATCGGCTTCCATACCTTTCACATACTATGCATTGCACAAAGATTTAGCAAATCGATTGATCCTAGCGCAAACTTGACATGTCAAATTATGACGTGAGCCGTATGTGAATGAGGGTATTTTTGGACGGAAATTTACAACAGTCATTAAAGTCTGTTTCATAATCGCGACGAGAGGGATAAATAGGAATGCTCAGCGGTTTACGATCGGTTTCAGATTATGCCGCTCAATCTATTTCTCTAAGCCCCGACGGGCGGGGCCTTAGTATATGAAGTTTAAATCTGAAAATGATTATGGCGATGAATGTGTCAATTTATGTTTTATCAGCTATCGCCAGCTTTAACCATGGACAGAAACCACAAAAGCTCTTTGTTGATATACACGAGCATCAAAAGCTCTGACAAGATCGGCATTGTGCGCAGGCTATAATCAGACATGGACCTTTCAAGCACCAACAACTTTATGGGTCGATTGTTTGTCAATCGACCCAAAGTTACTAAGCATAAAAACGCTTCAGTGCTGAAGTCCATGTGACTATCACTGATTTGCACGAAACCCATATAACTTATTTATAGAAAATAGTAGCGTTAATTTGATCGCAGTAGGTTATCTATAGAAACTGGACTGGAACCATGAGTCGGGCTTGACAAATGTCGTAGACCCAACTCAGACGCCACAGAACACGACGTCTTATATGGGTCTGGACTCTTTGCTCACAGTACAGGAATTAAGGATCAGACGACGCAAAACGCAGCGTCTGATCAGGGTCTACACTTTTTGCTTAAACACTTGAATTTAAGGGTTAAACAAAACATTTTATGTCCAGGACTATTTTCCCAGCCTACACTCGGTGACAATCGACCCACCGGTATTCAACGGACGTTAAACCTCAAATCAAACAAACAAATCAATGCTTTGATTTTTCATCAGCATGTTGATGAAATACCATTCAGAAAAGTTTTGAGATTAATTTTGCCATACACTGTTGCCACGCATCCAGCTGAAAGAGCCATACAAACCGAAGTTGAAAATCTTAGCAAGTGTTCTAATGACTCTCTCTCTCTCTCTCTCTCTCTCTCTCTCTCTCTCTCTCTCTCTCTCTCTCTCTCTCTCTCTCTCTCTCTCTCTCTCTCTCAGTCGATGGCCTTGTCACAGTCTTCTGTCGAGACAAGACAATCAACGAATGAGCACTCTGTATCTTGCTAAAAGAGTGAGTGAATATTTGAGTTTAACATCTCACCAACAACTAAGGTCATACGGCGACGGGGCCTCGGTTTAAAGACTCATCCGAAATTATTGAGAAGCCCCGGAATCGATCCTGCGACCCCTGGTTTACAAGGCGAGTAGCATAACTACTGTACCATGGAGGCTTCTGTCTTGCTATTAAGAAGACGGCATGTATGACGGATAGCATAGTCATGGCATTGAGCGTAGAGGAAAATCAGATTTTCCGTCACTGACAAAACCATAAGTACGAGTAGTCCTAACTCCATTGTTTGGTCAAAGCAAGCTGAAAGCTTCAGGTGCCTTAACTAGAAGTATGGCGAACTAGTTCATACTCACATTCTGACCATTTCATGGAAGACGAAGACTAGGCGGCTCTCTTGAATTTCCACGGCCCCCGCCCATAGGGGCTTGAAGAAATATATGGGCTGCATGATGCTTCCACGCAGAGCTGAATCCGGCCCGCACACTAGTACTGGTAAACCGCTTAGAGGATCTAATAGAAATCAAAAATGAGTTCCTTTAAGAGCAATGAAAACATTTATAAGAAAGAAGATGGGTCATACTACGTAGTTTCGGCTAATGAAAAGTAGAAGTAAAACAAAGATCAGGAATTGATACAATTAACTTACTCCACCCATAAAAGACACCAAAGGGAAAGAAATACAAACATTAAGCGACCAGACCATAATGGAAACATAAACAAAGGAAGGCCATAAGGACGGTTACTTTCCCACAAAATGGCCATATGGCCATCCAAAACCAAAAGACACAAGTGATACACACAGTAAGTAACAAACAACAACATAAATAAATCGCCACAGAAGAGCCGCCTTGGAACGGTCAGTGGAAGATTTCCACTGGGGGGCTTAAATCGATTTTACGTGGCCACAATCCTCGCCCTTACTTCCGTCGCGATTTAGACAAATAATTTGTTCAGTCCGCATGAAGGCCTCCTAACTCATCAGTGCAACATCTCCGTGAACACAAAAATCAAAGAACCACAGAGGTGAGACAACGGTGAGGACTCGACAGCAAGAAACCACTGAAATGCTGGAGCAAAAGAAAACCAACAGTTAGACTCCGATGAGCCCGACCAGAGACAGAGCATCAGGCACCAACCAACATTATCTCTCTAATTTTCAATAAGCCTTTACGTTGGAGCCGTCATAGAATCTGAGGCCTGACCCACCGGCGTGCAATTAAAGAGGGAAGCAAAGTTGCCAACCGTGATTGGGTTAACTACCATGCATGCAGTCTGTCGTATAATACCCATGTTGTACCCAATCTTTATATATCGAAGAATGATTTTACGAAATTGGGTGCTGAAGTCATTGCGGTTATATATTTTTCTGAATTTATATACTAAGTCACCATAAAATTCGGGTTCCGATAGACCTTGTTGCAGAAGAGATTTAAGTCCAATATTGAATTTTGAAATTAAATCAGAATGACGTCTATAAAATTTTGAAAAGGCTTTGCGTAGTTTATGGTACCGATAACCCTGATTAACGAGTTGAAGCCTCATCAGTGACCCTGTAATGATCCGGCAAAGAAAGCCAGAAGAAACATACTGCAATTTTGAGAATTTCGAATAGGCAGTCGATTCAAAGACTGATATAAATCAAAATGGGGTCCAAATAATAAAAAACCTGTCTAGAATGTGAGTCTAAACCAATAATTTATTTCTGATTTCTCAGAATATTCACGCTGATCCCAAAGGACCAAAAGTAAAATATAAACTGCACTATGGTTGATTTACGGGGAGACCTTTTACGGCCGCCACACGGCACAACACCAGCTGCAGTGAAGGCAAATAAAAAAAATGAGTTCCTTTAAGAGCAATGAAAACATTCATAAGAAAGAAGATGGGTCATACTACGTAGTTTCGGCTAATGAAGCCTCATCAGTGACCATGTAATGATCCGGCAAAGAAAGCCAGAGGAAACATACTGCAATTTTGAGAATTTCGAATAGGCAGTCGATTCAAAGACTGATATAAATCAAAGCCTGCCCAGGAACCGCGGTGCGAGGCGGACCGTCCATGCTAATAAACCCTATTGGTCTCATTGGGCACAGGGCTTGAGATGTCATTTCATCTCAATGTCTGGTAAAAGTCCCACAAAATTGGAAACAACGTCTCCAAAATGACCTTTACAGTGTTGACGGGGACGTTAAACCTCAAATCAACCAACCAAATCTCTCGAATTCCCACATTCTGTTATTGTTAGGAGCAAATGTGAGGCAATTTTCTGCCTTGGTTAAACTGCATAGTAGTTACACAGTTTCATTGACCATTTCGAGATCGTAACATGATAATCTTTATGACCTACGCTTCATCTTGCAACAACATATCAATCATGGTTATGCGTTAATAGATCCTTCAATAAAACATGGTGGAACACTTGAAACTTTATCAGTTTTTTTCTTTCGTTTAGTTCTAATTTACATATGGCGGGAACTACCCTCTAATCAGAATCCTGGTCAGTTGCTTAAATTGGTTTCTGACATTTTGTTAACAAATCACAGGCCTAGTTTACATATAGCGGGTGTTTCAATCTATTCGTCGTACCCATGAGCCCATATAAAAGTGTCTTTTAGGCCTCTACACGGGCACAAGCGCGGAATATTTCTTTAAATCACAACTCGTTAGGCATCTGCTATCAGTGATGGCATCTAAAATGGGCCCAGAAGATCTCGTTGACATTTAAGGTCCACATGGAGTTCAGTGGGGACACCCGTTGCTCCTTAATTGAAGCGTCAATGGGGAATTTATACAGCATGACGTATACTGAATTTTGCAACTTTTTGCAAGAGGTGTAAGTTTCAGGCTCTGGGAGTTTCTTTCCTGGATTTGGAAAACGAGTACATAGAAATTACAGAACGTAACTATCACAAAGTTGTGAGTCTTGTGGGAGCACTGACTCATTGAGAATTAATATCAAAGTAACGGAGGGTACCTCGCCAAGGTAGGTCTTTATTTTTTTTTTTTTTTTTTTGGGTTTGGGTTTTACGGCCCTTTCAAGATTATTTCACTCATATCGAGCCGATCGTTAATCAGAGGTGGGCGAAAACCGGAGTACCCGGAGAAAAACCACCTGACCTTCCGTTGCAGAACTTGGCGTCTCACACGTGGCCCGAGCGAGGCTCGAACCTACGGCGGTGAGAGACCTAATGACTAAGAGTCAGCGCTCTTATCCATTAGGCCACGGAGGCCCGTAGGTAGGTCTTTAATACATGTACTTAAAACCAGATACAAGAGATGCAAAAATCTCTCTCAGGATTATACGTAAGCGGTTAACCAGTGCGCCAAAAACTGGGAACTGCTCTTCTTGAATCATCGGAATGGAGAGAATGACCATAGAAAAGATTCCATGATCAATCTCCACGACACCAGCAGGTATCAAACCCGCGTCGTCCTGATAACCAGTCAGTTTGATTTTGTTTGTTTGATTTGAGATTTAACGTCCCCGTCAACACTGTAAAGGTCATTTTGGAGACGTTGCTTCGAATTTTGTGGGACTTTTACCCGACATTGAGATGAAATGACATCTCAAGCCCTGTCGCCCAATGAAACCAATAGAGTTTATTAGCATGGACGGTCCGCCTCGCACCGCGGTTCCTGGACAGGCTTAGATCCTCTGAGCGGTTTACCAGTACTAGTGTGCGGGCCGGATTCAGCTCTACGTGGAAGCATCATGCAGCCCATATATTTCTTCAAGCCCCTATGGGTGATCACTAGTCAGACGCGCATCCGACTGAGCTACCGAAGCCGGACGTTAAGTGTTGGCTACTCGATCATGAGTGTAACTTTACCGAATTCAGTGCGACAGATGTGCATTCGTGTGTGTTGCTAGACACAAAAATTATGAAAAGCAAAATAGATGGGAAGCCTAAATGAGAACGTGTGAACTAAAATATCTATATGGACCAAATCCCGCTAAAATGCATGCCACATTTTTACCTCTTGGATATTTTTGTTCTGCTTTTACAGACCTTTTAAAATCATTTCACATATCGGGGCGATCCTTAATCAGAGTCGGGCGAAAACTGGAGTACTCGGAGAAAAAACACCTGACCTTCCGTTGCAGAACTTGGCGTTTCACATGTGAGTGGGGCTGGAATCACAGCGAATAGAGACCCAAAGATTAAGAGTCAGCGCCCTTACCCATCAAGCCAGGAAGGCCCGGTTAATCACTTGGGCATAGTGTTTGTTTGTTTGATTTGAGGTTTAACGTCCCCGTCAACACTGTAAAGGTCATTTTGGAGACGTTGATTCCGATTTTGTGGGACTTTAACCCGACATTGAGATGAAATGACAAATCACGCCCTACCGGCCATAGAAACCGCTAGGGTTTAAGGAGCGGTCCGACTCGCATCACTTTTCCTGGGCAGGCTAAAACCTTAGCTGTTTACCAGTACTCAAGTTCGGTCGGTTACAGCTCTGCGCGGAAGCACTGTGCAGCCCAATCTATTTCTCCAGGCCCCGATAGTGTCATTGTTTATATCTGCTATCCAGCACAATCTGAAGATGGACCTCTGTTTACCGCAGTCATAATAGCATACTGAAGGTTGTCTTTAACCGCAGCTCGAAGTTCGCTTGTGTGAAGAAGTTTTTTGATGTACTGAAAACACAATTCCACAGGGTTTAATGTGGGCGCGAAAACAGGCGTGAACACGTATTCAGTTCCTGCTTCCTCCAACATTACAACCATAATCTGTCCGACTCGGAACAGTCCCACAATATTGGAAACAACGTCTCAAAAA
Organism: Lucinisca nassula; assembly: GCA_963580285.1. Lineage (NCBI taxonomy): Eukaryota > Metazoa > Mollusca > Bivalvia > Lucinida > Lucinidae > Lucinisca > Lucinisca nassula. Next base: position 99,101,954 of record OY757014.1, read on the forward strand.
TGGCCTACACAGTGTTGAAGGGGACGTTAAACCTCCAAACAAAAAAGGTGTATAGCACAGTTGTCTTTTCTAACCAGGTCCTCTGGATTTAAACACATATTTCCATTATTGTCATATGAATGCACGGCCTCTTAAAAAAAATCAAAAACCGTATCTGTATTGCTGGCCTCATCCACAATATTTGCGGGGTTGGGGTGGCACCGGGCTTAATAAAATAGATGGGCTGCATGATGCTTCCACGCAGAGCTAAAACCGACTGCAACCGAGTACTGGAACAGCTTAGAGGATCTAAGCCTGTCAAGACAAAGTGATGCGTGTTGGACCGTCCATGCATGTACACCCTCTTAGTTTCATTGGGTGGCAGGTCTTGAGATGTCATTCCATCTCAATGTCGAGGTAAAAGTCACACAAAATTGAAAGCAACGTTTCAGAATGACTTACATAGTGTTGACGGGGACGATTAACCTCAAATCCAACAACATTTGCGTATGAAATACCGTATACTCCAATAAGCAAACTGAGTTTTCTGCCCGCGGAGAAATTCAACGGCTAATTCCCCCCTTTGTCCATAATACGTGGTGACAACAAGCGACCGGTCCCGCCCATAGGGGCTTGAAGAAATATATGGGCTGCATTATGCTTCCACGCAGAGCTGAATCCGGCCCGCACACTAGTACTGGTAAACCACTTAGAGGATCTAAGCCTGTCCAGGAACCGCGGTGCGAGGTGGACCATCTATGCTAATAAACCCTATTGGTTTCATTGGGCGAGTGGGCTTGAGATGTCATTTCATCTCAATGTCGGGTAAAAGTCCCACAAAATTGGAAGCAACGTCTCCAAAATGACCTTTACAGTGTTGACGGGGACGTTAAACCTCAAATCAAACAAGACAACAAGCGACAGTCCGCCCCGCCCATCGGGGCTTGGAGAAAAAAATGGGCTGTGTGATGCTGTCACGCAGAGGTAAAACTGACCACACATGAGTACTGGTAAACCGCTCGGAAGGACTGAGCCTGTCCAGGCCAGACCGCCCAATGCATGTAAGCCTTTGGTATCATTGGGCGACTTGAGTTGTCATTTCATCTTAGTGTCGGGCAAAAGTCTCACATATTTAGAAGCAACGTCCCCAAAATGACATAAATAGTGTTGACGGGGACGTTAAACCTGAAATCAATCAATCAACAAGCTGGAGGTTCGTCAAAATAAGGGCTGATGCTGTGTAGAACGTCAATGAAAAACTTGTGTGAAACGAAACGGACTATAGACAATCATCGGTGACGCTCTTGCACAAAACTACTTCTGATTGGTTATTATGCTTGAACAGTATGACGCAGTTATAAACAATCTGTGATTACGCGAGCCCAATAGATTGACACTTGTACGACTGGTTTGCTAGATCTTTTCGCAATCGATAATAAAACTGTTGGAAAACGGAAGACTAATGGAATCAAGTTGATACAAGATACCAACTACAGAGTTCCTTTTTCGCCACTTAAGCTTATTCTTATAAAATCTTATAGAATATGATAAAATTTTGTAGTAAACGAATTTTATCACATACTATGAAAGCTAAATGCGAAACGGCAATCAAAGAACTCAGACATATCCAGTCTCCTAAGCAACACGAAGACTTGGTTGCAAAAGGAAGTTTACCTTTCGAGTTTATCAAATTTTGGTGGCTGGGTGAATAACTCTTTCCATGAAAACAGCATTTGGAATCGCGATTTAAACCTCAAAACATAGAGCATCGGGAACCACACATTTGATAAGTTTTAATTGTTTCGCTGAGCATGAATTTATGACTGTGTTAACCTACCAAGCAATTAAGGATTTGATTTTTTTAGTGTAAGATCGAATTTTATCTCACCGAATGAACACCAAAACCAGTATTTTCACGAGTGGCATGCTACGAGAGAAAATATCAGTTTTGGTGTTCATGAGTGAAATAAAATTCGATCTTACACTGACTCCGATTGGCCTGACCAGGGACAGAACATCAGACACTGACCAACATTACATAAAATTAAATTCTCTCTAACACTCAGTTAGCCTTTACGTTGGAACTTTCATAGAATTTGAGGCCTGACCCACCGGCGTGCAATTAAAGAGGACAGCACAATCTTTCAAGAACTATTCCTGTATTTTTTTTTCGAACACAATATTTTCCGAACAGCGTATAAATCATTAATCCACAGCTTCTAGTACTTTCCTTTGATGTTGGCAGTACTTATAAATTTTGATAAATGTATTGTTATCATGTACTGATATCATGTACTGATATCATGTACAGTTTTGAATGGACCAATCAGCTGAGCTACAATTAAAATAGGAAAGGGCTTCTAGCTCTGCATGACAAAATTAACATTGTCAGGGTATTCATTAAAATAGCCTCGCGGAGGTGATTTGAATGAGTACCCACATTCAAAATAGCTTTTACTTAATGGCAAACAGTGCAGACCCTGATCAGACTGCTCCTTCTGATCTGGGTCTGATCTGAGACTGATTTTCTTGGTGTCCGAACAGTTAAGTATAAACGTAGACAGTAACAAAATAATTTTTGCCTGACTGAACCAACTGAATTCTTCTGTTATTTTGTTCTGTTACATTTTCAGCCGTAACAATTTAACATTGTGGGTATTCATTAAAATAGCCTCGCCGAGGCTACTTGAATGAGTACCCACATTTAAAATGGCTTTTATTTAATGGCAAACAGTGCAGACCCTGATCAGACTGCTCCTTCGGATCTTAAAATGGGAAGGGGCTTCTAGCTCTGCATGACAAAATTAACATTGTGGGTATTCATTCAAATAGGCTCTCCAAGGTTATTTGAATAAGAACCCACATTTAAATAGTTTTACCTTAATGGCAAACAGTGCAGACCTGATCAGACTGCTCCTGATCTTAAAATGGGAAGGGGCGTCTAGCTCTGCATGACAAGATTAACATTGTGGGTATTCATTCAAATAGCCTCGCCAAGGTTATTTGAATGAATACCCACATTTGAAATAGCTTTTACTTGATGACAAACAGTGCAGACCCTGATCAGACTGCTCCTTCTGATCTTAAAATGGGAAGGGGCTTCTAGCTCTGCATGACAAAATTAACATTGTGGGTATTCATTAAAATTGCCTCGCCGAGGTTATTTGAATGAGTACCTACATTTAAAATAGCTTTTGCCGAATCAGTGCAGACCCTGATCAGACTGCTCCTTCTGATTTTTAGTTTCTCCAGTTCTCCATAAAATCAAATTGTAGGTACTCGCTAGAACCGCTTCATCTAGGCAAGTCCAACGAGTACCCACAACATGTTTTTGTGGGATGAGGCAGTTCAAGTGAGTACCCACAACATACCTTTTTATGGAGAAAAAATATCCCTGAATTATCACAAAATATGCTCCCATTTACTGGTGACAAACATTTTATGAAACATTTGCATGCAGCAAAAGAAAATTTAATGGAAGTCCTTTCACTTGACGGTTCAGCATTAAAATGCCCCAGTGATAAACATCAGGTTAAAAAAGCATGATCAAATAACCTGTGGTCAGTTGGATTTAGACCAATCAAATCCAATTGAATATTAATGAAGCAGAGAAGCTGACAGTGTCCTTTCAGACAGGACAATCCATTTTCCAGACGGGGTAAATCAGGTCAAATAAAAGAAATTGAAATTAACAGTAAATAAAACAAATATGCTTAATAGGTTTTATCTATTATCTTTAAGTGGAAGTTACAATAAGCTGTGGATTAAAACAGATATATCCAATTGTTTTTGAGAAATATTGGTAAATATTTGTACTGATTGACATCTGTACAGGATAATTAGACTCGCCCTGGCGGGCTCGTCAAATTATCCTGTACAGATATCAATCAGTACAAATATTTACCAATATTGCACAAAAACAATGGATATATCTATTACTTAAAGCTTACAAAAGCGTCAGTACACCGGATTTCCGGATTTACAAGCCTTTAGAAAACCATTTCATGCTTTTTTTGTATTTTTATTGTAAAGATCATCTCGCAGTTTTTTTTTTCGGAATTACAAAATAGAAGTGAAGGCAATGATCAGGAATCGATACAATTAACCCACAGCTCCCAATAGAGACACCAAAGGGAAAGAAACACAATTAGACCCTAATGGAAACATCATAAGCGGAAAGCCAAAAGGACAGTTACTTTCCCACAAAATGGCCGATTGGCTATCCAAAGCAATTGGTTGTTTAGATCAGGCTGAAAGAATATAGTTGTATAAATCGGGCTTGTATTTGAGGGTCATTGATGAGGCCTAATTGGCCAAAACTAGCTAGCCTGGCCCAGAAAACATGTACACTTCATATTTTCCTGTTCTGCGGTGCATTCCTTGCTTTCAAAGGATAACCCTTTTATAGAACATATTGTAAATGTTGAAGGGTCACTAATGAGACCTCGTTTGCCAATACTAGCTAATTTCTTAAAAACCGTTTGGGAAATATATCCTATATTTTAAGCTCTATATGATATTTTTTATTTCGTTTTTCAGCCCTTCCAAGATGACTTAAATAATTTCGGGCCGATTGTTAATTTACCAGAATCAGTAGTACAGGTACCCTCCCTGAATAGTTGCCTCCACTTCTATTTTGACCCATATATGCCTCGCGGCCCTTTTCTGGGACATTGGCAAACAGTGCAGACACAGATCAGACGCCGCAAAACGCGGCGTCTGATCTGTGTCTTCACTATTTGCTTAAATAACACTCATTTTTGTAAAATTTCCTACAAGAAATAACAAACCTGACACCCCTATAATTGGAAATGGTCCACTCCAAACTTACTGGATGGAATATTCCATTGTCATATATGGGTTAAAAGTAGACTGAATAACTGGTGGCACAACCATCCATCCAAGTTTAACCCAGCATGTTATGTTCCCAGACAGGTCACAAGAAACAATATCCAAATGCGTCTGGAGGAGGCAGAAATGCATGATATGGACGAACAGTAAGTAAGAAAAAGGTAACTGTCATGTTGGTGTTTCCATTAGGGTCTAGTTATTTCAAGTGTATGTTTCTTTCCCTTTGGTGTCTCTGGTGGGAGGTGTGGGTTAATTGTATCGATTCATGATCATTGCCTTGACTTCTATTTTCCCTGAGAAAAAAAATACCTGACCTTCCGTTGCAGAACTTGGCGCCTCCTGTTTGACTGGAGTGAGGCTCGCACCAGCAGCTGTGAAATAACATTTATGTTACAGTCTAGCTTATCTTGAAAAAATACTCATTTTGAAGATATCCAAAACTCCTCAAAGTCAGGCGCGATACAGTCAAGTTTTGTTCTAAAGTATACACCATCGCCGCCAAATAAATCAAAGCACAGAGGGTACTGATAGTGCGATTGTTTGAGAACTTTTGATAGGATAAGACAGACGAATTTTGCATTGGATGTTTAAATTGGGCTGAAAGAATATAGAAGTTTAAATCGGACTTGTAAATGTTGAAGGGTCATTAATGAGGCCTCATTTGCCAATACTAGCTAATTTGGCCCATTTCTTTGCTGTATGTCTTGCTTCCAACGCATATAAGTTGATAGAAGTCATTAACTACAGCTGGTGTTAAGGAACTGTTTAGTCGTTAAATTTGATTTATTGTTGTTGTTTGTTCATATTATTTAAGACTATAGAAAAATAATACTTATATTTCTTAATCATTTCTTACAAGTTTTTCAGCTTTATAAATTTGTCAATAATATCTTTAAACAGTATTTATTTTGAACTATTCACAAATAGGGAACACAATATTACATTGCACAGGATCTGATAAACGTTTTAAAAAAGGTCTTACTTATATTGATCATCTCCTAAAACAAATCTTAATGTTTATAAGAATAAATATATCATATGAGGATTTAAAAATTAAACAGTATTTGATGTACATGCATATAGTTTCTAAGATGGTATCTTTTAACTGATCCTTAACAATGTATCACTTGATCCTCCGTTTCCTATCCCCACTTAGAACAGCTACATAGAATAATAACAATGACGAAGAATCGCCCCGGCTTTGGTGCGAAACATCCCATTAACGCGGTAGTCACGGGTATCGGTCTCCCCCAGAGGTACTGAATTTTTGCTGACTGTGCATGCCCCAAAGAGCTTGTCTGTATTAAAATCTAGGGCGGATATCCAGAAAATTTTATGACGACGACCGTCAAGGGAATGTGATAAAGATATTTTCTACCACCAAAAATAACTTCATTCCTCTTTATTAATATAAATAAAACAAAGACTGGCCTAATGACTGCAATGTATGCATAACCATACAGGAAGCGAATTTTATCGAACTCTGTGTATTTCCCAGTACAGTGTACCATGTACAGTGAACCGTGTGTTACTCAGCTATAAGAATTTACTGCTATGACGGCTGCTATTTACCTATCGTAATGTTGTAACCACCTAGCGGAGTCATCAATGAAAAAGGTACCCATCCGTAACGAAAACACGCGTATATAATTTTGACACCCTTTAACCCCATTTTTATATAGTAAAACTGAGGTTGACAAAAGGTATACTTTTTTACATATTTCTGCTCAAACGGTTCTAACGATTACTTACAATCTCTGTTTTGAGTAGAAATATAAAAGAACAGGATTTTTTTTACTGAAAAATTCATTATTATGGGGTACACATTTTCCATTATAATTTTATATTTGAATAGGCGTGTTTTCGTTATGTTTTCATTCATAAATATTATACACGGGGAATCCCTGGATAAAATTTATAATTAATGAAAAACAGGAGGAAATGTGCGTTCATGAAATAACTTGATAGAACACACTAGTAATTATCTTTAGTACCTTCGGAAGTTTCATTTTATTTATGAAGAACTTTTGAAACTGTTTTGAATCTGGAGCAATAATTTCTCTCGGATGCCTCTTGGTGGTGATTAGGCAGTTTGCAGTATGCGAGGCTCATCACTCTTATGTTGACTATGGGCGACTGTTGAAAACAATCTGCCCATAAAGCCGTCTTTTCGTCTCAAAATACTTTTCCAAAATTATACATAGTCTTGACAACCTAAATATTTAGCTAATTATAGAATACGATGGAGAATAAAATGTTTAAACTAACAAACATTTACTGTTCACTTGACCTTTTGCAGCGTGCACTTGGGAGACTATACGTTATTTCATGCTAGAGCTAATCTTTTTTATGTTGTGTGGAGCGGTCTCTATATTCTGACATGCAGTTGGAAATATGAACTAGGTTGACTAAAATAGACTAGAGCAACGTTCTGAACAAAATGCAGACAGGCAGGACCTTACTTTATTTAAATCGTGATCTCTTAATTCCAGTTCAAGTTTTGTTTTTGTTTTGTTTTGTTGCAAAATAGGGCCGACTTCAGGAAAATATTCATTTCCACTTATTTTACGTGGAGGTCACAAACTTGTAAATATAGGAAGGGCCGCTATTGGTCCAAAAGGTTTATGGAGAATCAGGGGTATATTTTGAAAGTAAACTGTCCTGTGATTGGACAATAATGGATTTGGTGAAATTAAAAGTTGATTTGACAAATAGATATTTTCTGCAAATTTCAAGAAAAAATATTACTTGTCTAGTGGCTGGTTTGAAAAGTGTGCCTCACAATATAGGACATTGTTTTGTTTTTAATTGCCAATGTGCATTTTCTTAGGGGTTACCAGATTCAGAACCCGGAAAATACATGTGGGTGCTGTTCAACATGGTACTTAATATATCAAGTCCAAACTATGATTCTTGACTTATAAATAAACAGAAGTGAAGGCAATGATCAGGATCAGGAATCGATGCAATCAACCCACAGCTCCCATCAGAGACACCAAAGGGAAAGAAACAAAAATGTGAAACAACTAGACCCTAATGGAAACATCAATGTCGGAGAGCCAAAAGGACAGTTACTTTCCCACAAAATGGTCATTGGCGATCCAAAAACAAAATAATATAAGCGATACTTTCACTCAAAGACAAGCCATAACAAAATAAACAACGACAGAAGACCCGCCTTGGAACGGTCAGTGAAACGAATTCCACTGGTGTGACGCGGGGGGAGAGGGGGCGGGCTTACGTGGCCACAATCCTCGCCCTTACTTCCGTCGCGGTTTAGACAAATAATTTGTTCAGCTGCATTAATAAGTTGAGTAGTTAGATCCTTTGGAAGCATAGAATACAAAAACTAAACGAAAATATGAGGCTCGGTTTTAATGAGTCTGTTCATGACCAGTACTGAAATGTGCAACACCGACAACGCCCTCTAGCACCGGCTTAAACAGAGTTCTTTTTTCAAAATGATTCTAAATGAACTTAATGATCCCAAAGGACCAGAAAATATAATCTGCACTATGATGATGACTCATCATTCTAACACATTAGTGTAACATCTCTGTGAACACAAAAATCAAACAACCACAGAGACGAAACAACGGTGCGGACTCGACAGCAAGAAACCACTGAAATGCTGGAGCAAAAGAAAACCAACAGTTAGGCTCCGATGGGCCCGACCATAGACAGAGCACCAGGCACCAACCAACATTACATAAAATTAAATTCTAATTCTCAATAAGCCTTTACGCTGGATACGTCATAGACTCTGAGGCCTGACCCGACGGCGTGCAATCAAAGAGGAAAGCAAAGCTGTCAACCGTGATTGGGTTTAATACCATGCATGCAGTCTGTCGTATAACATTTATGCTGTACCCAATCTTTTTATATCGAAGAATGTTTTTACGAAATTGGGTGCTGAAGTCATTGCAACTATATATTTTTTTCTGAATTTATACTAAGTCACAATAAAATTCGGGTTCCGATAGATCTTTATTGCAGAAGAGATTTAAATCCAACATTGAATATTGAAATTAAATCGGAATGACGTCTATAAAATTTAGAAAAAGGCTTTGCGTAGCTTATGATACCGATAACCCTGATTAAGAAGTTTAGCAGTTAACAATTTATTACCAGTGTTGAAGCATTTTCTGCAAATTTCAGGAAACAAATTCTGCTTCTCTGGTGCGCTGGTTTGAAAACTGTGGCTCTCAAAATAGGACATTTTTTAGAATTGCCTTTTGTTTGAACACCTTTGGGACCTCGAAAATCTGTGCGAGACAAGGGTAGTTCGAGCCACTGAGGTTACTGTCAGGAGGCATAACGAGATACTTTTAGACATCTTTTCGGTATTTTATAATGAAAATGAAAGTTGTGTGTTTTCATTAGAATCGCCTCATTGAGGCTATTCTAATGAGTACACACAGCATACATTTGCAAGATAAAAGACTAAAATCTCCTTAATTATCCTCCACTATTCTTGATGTAGATGATTTCGCTAGGGGCTCAAGAATGGGTTCGCCACATCCATGGTAAACGAGCCATCGGTGTTCGAGCCATCGAAGTTCTACGGTATTTGTTTACTTTTGATTGATAAATCTGAGCCGAAACTAAAATTTTTGACACCTTTGTGTCAACGAGTGTTGTGAGTGTCCGAATTTCTGGAAAGGGTATAATGGGAGTATATGGAAAATATTTACGAGTTTGTGCCCTGGAGCATTGGTTATTTTTGCAGGAGTTTAATATATAGAGGATTTTACATGAGTGTGCATGTATTATTGGGCTTATTAAATGAGTTGAGGAAAAGGATAAAATGCGAGGCTCTGCCGACCATTTTATCCCTTTTCCTCAACGAGTTTAATAAATTCAATAATAACGAGTTGAGGAAAAGGATAAAATGCGAGGATCTGCCGAGCATTTTATCCCTTTTCCTTAACGAGTTTAATAAATTCAATAATACATGAGCACGGATGCAAGATTCTATTTATCATATGACATTTAAAACGCATTTTTTCCCGATTGTTTACAAAAATATCAAGTTTCCGCCATTAGTAAACGCGACGTAGTTAAGGACGTCGTTCAGGTAACGTTACGGGACGTATCTAGCTAATTTGCATATTTAATCCACTAGTGGCTTATCGAAAATATTACATGGCGTAATTACACTCTCAGACGCGACGTCATATGATAAAATCGATTTAACTGACTTTAAATAGTACCCTGCTTTGATTAAACTGGATCATATTGTTATTGTGTTTGGTTAAAACGATACATCAGTCTTTGAGGGTCGTGTTATCTCGTACCCCAGAGAAAGACAGAAATAAGATAGACGAGATATTATAAAGAAACGAAAAAGAAGTGCAGAAGAGAATGAGCAAAAGGACTGTAAATGGGAAAAAATATAAAAAGATGTGTTTTTGAAAGACGAACATGTATCCGGGCATGGTCATTTTTTTCAAAGTTGGTCACAGTTCCAGCTCAAGGTCACGGGTCAGGATTTTTTGTTTGAGTGAGAAGCCCTTGACACAAGAAACTTACAAGCCAAATATGAAGGCTCTATCTAAAACGGTTCAAAAGTTATAAGCAATAATATTTTCAAAGTCATAGATCAAGGTCACAGGTCAAAACAATTAACACTTATGCATTGTGGCTATAGGGAAACCTTGTGATCGAAATATCTGGAGAACCGCTTGAGCTAGGTTCATGATGTTTGGCATACAATTTACATTCCTGTATGCCAAATATCATGAGTCTAGCTCAAGCGGTTCTTCAGTTATTTTGTTCACAATGTTTCCCGATAGCCACAATGCATAAATCCAAAAAGGGGCATAACTCCATTAAATATTTTCGGAATTTAGTCAAAAATTAATCAGATCATCTACACATTAGACCCAAACTGTATGTTAAATATCATGAGCCTAGCTCAAGCGGTTCTCCAGATATTTTGTTCACAAGGTTTCCCTATAGCCACAATGCATAAGTCCAAAAAGGGGCATAACTCCATTTAATATTTTCGGACTTTGGTCAAAAGTTAATCAGATCATCAACACTTTAGACCCAAACTGTATGCCAAATATCATGAATCTAGCTCAAGCGGTTCATCAGTTATTTTGTTCACAAGGTTTCCCGATAGCCACAATGCATAAGTCCAAAAAGGGGCATAACTCCATTAAATATTTTCGGAATTTAGTCAAAAATTAATCAGATCATCTACACATTAGACCCAAACTGTATGCCAAATATCATGAGCCTAGCTCAAGCGGTTCTCCAGATATTTTGTTCACAAGGTTTCCCTATAGCCACATGCATAAGTCGAAAAAGGGGCATAACTCCATTAAATATTTTCGGAATTCGGTCTAAAGTTAATCAGGTCATCTACACATTAGACCCAAACTGTATGCCAAATATCATGAGCCTATGTTAACTGTTTCTTTTATGTAGGTCAAAGATCAAGGTCAAGGTCATATGTCAAATGTAAAGCTTTTGTCACAAGGAACATACATGCAAAATATGAAGGCTATATCTCAAGCGGTTCAAAAGTTATGACCAATGTGTTATTTTTATTTTAAGTAGGTCAAAGGTCAAGGTCAAAATTCAGTTTTTTTGCATGAATGGGGAGCACTTGTAACAAGGAACCTTCATGCCAAATATGAATTCTCTTTCTCAAACGGTTCAAAAGTAATGACCAAACGTTGTCTACGTACAAACCAACAAACCAACAAACAAACAAACAGACAGGGTTTTCGCTACCGGGGCATAATAACATCCAGCAAGCATATCTGTTGCAAAGGCAACAGGACTTGTCCAACTGTAAGTCAATATCAGTTGAACACCTCGATGTTGTAAGATACACGACAACTTCGAAAAACCTACCCACCCTTTACACATACACCAATGAAGTGAAAATGGGATATACGTGTACTGATTAATGTCTGTCCTCCAGTGTGTCTGTCCGTAACCCATTATTTCTCCTCAAATACTTCGCAAGATCAATATAGATTAAAAGCCTCATTCTTGGCAGAATTGTATCGGTGTTAGAAATAATGGACTTTCTTTACTGTTCTCAGCCAAATTCCCAAGCAATCCAAACGCTAGAAGCATCAAAGCTGGTCTAACGTCAATCTGTATCGTGTAAGAAACAATGGGCTTTCTCGGCATGTTTGTAATTTCTCCATATTTGCTCAGTACGGTAGTCTAGTCCAAATATAAATTGTGTGTAGCCTACAGTGTAGGGAGATGGGGTGTCGCGTTAGAGAAATAAGCTTTCATGGATTATTTGTTACTCTGTCGCCCCGTTTTCCTTCTTTCCATATTTGCCAATGTCAAAGGTTTCTCAATGACTATAGACGTTGAAGCGTCAATGTTGATATAGTTAACAATTTAGACGAGTTGTGACGTGTAATAGACATAGAGAATACCCGGTGAGTGTTTTTACTATCAAGTTTATCAGGCAAGGCTTCCAGAACGCTTGTAGAATCGCGAGGCTTGCCGAGCGATTCTACATGCGCTCTCGAAGCCGAGCCTGATAAACTTGATATCAAAAGACACGAATCCGATGTTCTGTTTATCAGTTTATCCCCTTGTACACTCTTAAATTAGCAATTTACGATCAGTTATCGATCGTCCTCATTGCGTTCCAATATTCCGGCGGTCGATATATTTAGTATCAGTTGACTATATTTTGTCCTGTGATATTTAATAATTATTTTTTATCATTTTTTTCTGGTAATGATAAAATTTTTATCAGTTTTTCTTGTAGACCTGTGCATTAATAAAAGTGCAATGTCACATTGACCTGATAAAGCTCACTTGTCCTGCGATAGCATATTTTATCAGGTCAATGTGTAACAATGCAATTAATATAGGGTGACTGATAAAATGATCTTTCTGTATAAATCTGTTCGTATTTTGTTTCTATTTTCTTTCTCTCTATATATAGATTTCCCAAGAACCATAAAAGCTAGAATGCTCAAACTTGACAGAGATTACAACCATGATGACGTCTTGTAAGGCAATGGGCTTTCTAAGTATAGTTGTGCGTATGCTGTTCCTTTCTTCTATCTCTCCACATAGTGGTATTAGAACTTTTCCATAAAATTTTCCTCAAGAATCGTAAAAGCTAGAGACCTCAAACTTGGCAGTTTGTTTGTTTGTTTGATTTGAGGTTTTACGTCCCAGCCAACAATGTGTAAGTCATTTTGGAGACATTGTTTCCAATTTTGTGGGACTTTTACCCTACATTATGATGAAATGACATCTCAAGCCCTGTCGCCCAATGAAACCAATAGGGTTTATAAGCATGGACGGTCCAACTCACACCATTTTGCCTGGGCATGCTTAGATCCTCTAAGCGGTTTACCAGTAATCATGGTCGGTCAGTTTCAGCTCTGCTTGGAAGCATCATGCAGCCCATTTATTTCTTCAAGCCCCGATGGGCGGGGGCGTTTACACAATTGTGTTTGCTCTCCGGCTCGCTTGGAGGTCTCCTAGTTTACCAATGTGTCATCAAGGACAACAAATAAAATCGGTGAAAAATCAGTGATGAAACACGGAGTGCAACGCGTTGAGACATCTGGAGATCACTGCGGCGTCATCAACTCTCTGGCCATTGGAGTAAACGAAAAGCACCAGTCTAAACCCGATTGGCCTAGAAATTGGGACGCAATGAGGACCATCGATAACTTATTCTAAATTGCTAATTTAAGAGTGTACAAAGGGATAAACTGATAAATAGAATACCAGATATCAAGTTTATCAGGCTCGGCTTCGAGAACGCATGTAGAATCGCTCGGCAAGCGTCGCGATTCTACAAGCGTTCTCGAAGCCTTGCCTGATAAACTTAATATCAAAAGACACTCACCCGGTATTCTCTATATAGCATACATCAAGTTTACTTTGTAGAATGCCATGAACATCATTAACAAATCGTAGCTTCCGGTTTGGTTTGTCTGAATTGATTCATGCATTGGTTCATTTCAGAGAGGCAGTATTAAGTGTAAATATTAAATGGTGACATGACATTGTAATTAATTTTTAAATTCTTTGACAGATTTTAACTACCAAACATCGTGATTCTAAAGCGAGTGTCTTAGGTTTTGTGTTATTTATAACATGCATTTAACCCTTTTAGTACCAAATGGACGGCCCCCGCCAATCGGGGCTGGAAGAAATAGGTGGGCTGCATGATGCTTCCACGCAGAGCTGAAACCGACCCGCACACTGGTACTGGTAAACCCCTTAGAGGATCAATACCTGCCCAGGCAAAGCGGTTCGAGTCGGCCCGCCCATGCTTATAAACAATATTGGGGTCCATTGTTCCATCTCAATGTCGGGTAAAAGTCCCACAAAATTGGAAGCAACGTCTCTAAAATGACATTTACAGTGTTGACGGGGAAGTTAAACCTCCAATCAAACAAAAAAAATCCTCTTTATATATAGCAGGAGTCCACTTCAAAATTTAGGGATGTCAGGTTGTGTTTTCTTCAAAATTTATTTGGAAAATGGCTGACCTTTTAGCAAACATCGGAGGCCCTGATCAGACGCCGCGTTCTGCGGCGTCTAATCTGGGCCTTCACTGTTTGCCAGGGTACCCGTTTTGGGGTTTCTGGTACTGAATGGGTTAAGTGTAAATATTAAATGATGTAATTAATTTATAAATTCTTTGACAGAGTTTAACTACCGAGCATCGTGATTCTAAAGCGCGTTTCTTACATTTATGTTATTTATAACGTGCATTTAATAAATATTAGAGTTATTATGGCTTTTCCAGTAAATTGTTGTTTTATGAGTTTTCACATAAAACACTGCATATTTTATGCGAAATAAACCCTTTTCATCTGCGTGCGAATATAAAAAAGGAGTTGGATACAAAACTTGATAAAATCCACGAAAGATTTATATTATTATTAGTATATATTAGCATAAGAAACAGATAGGCGCAAAATGCCTCTCAGTATTATACGGCAAATTACGAAATCGGATCGGAGAGACATAAAGCATTTTTTCATACCCCCAAAACTTTTATTTTCGGTGAAAGTGTGTGATATTTTTATCAATAATGCTCCAAACATAACTGTCGGTGCTCGTTTGAACCGCGGTTCTACCGAATACCCTCAACTCAACCTATGTTTGGTAGTACAGATAGATATGAAAAAGGTAAATCCATTTTATATATAATGGCGTTTACAGGGGATTTGTTAACCTTTTTGTGCACAAAATCAAGATATAACACTAATAAACATCACGAAAACACGCCTTTTATAAATTTGACCCCCTTAAACCCCACTTTTCTATAGTAAAACTGGAGTTGGCAGGGGTTTACATTATTTTTCATATTTCTGCTCAAGAACATAGATTGTAGGTACTCGTTAGAACCGCCTCGTCGAGGCGATTCTAACAAGTATCCACAATCTATATTTTGAGCAGAAATAAGAAAAATTATCGAAATTTTTATCTGAAAATGTTCATTTTTCGATGGTAACATTTATAATGTATTTGTATAGGCGTGTTTTCGTTATGAGTACAATGATGGCTTTCTTTGTTGTTTAAAATTAATATTTCTAATACCATTATAATAACACACCCGTGCGACATTGTGCATGTTTTCTCATCTCCAAACAGTACGCAAACACGCCTATACAAATACATTGCCACCTTTATCGCCGAAAAAAATGAAAATTTTATGATGAAAAATTGTGATATTTTTCTTATTTCTGCTCCAAATATAGATTGTGGGCACTCGTTAGAACCGCCTCATCGAGGCGGTTCTAACGAGTACCCACAATCTATATTTTAGAGCAGTAATAAGGAAATAAGGTATACCCCCGGAAACCCCAGTTTTACTGTTTAAAAGTGGGGTTCAAGTGGGTCAAAATTATAATGGCGTGTTTTCGTGATGCATGGCTACTTTTCTGGTAAAAATCCATGTTATTTTTCTTATTTATACTGTAAACATAAGTTGTTGGTGCTCGTTAGAACCGCCTCATTGAGGCGGTTCTAACGAGTACCCACAGCCTATGTCTTGGAGCAGAAATAAGAAAAATAATGTATACCCCCGTAAACCCCAGTTTTCTCTCTTTAAAGTGGGTTTTAGGGGTGTTCATTTCACGGACTTGTTCACGTGATGCATTTTGTATGAAAACATATGTACGGTCCTGTTATGTTCACCTGTTTTTACATTAGGGTTTTGGGGCTTAAAAGTTTTATTTTTGTATTAATGTAACATACTGCATCCGAACGGAAAGCCACCGCCCATAGGGGCTTGAAGAAATATGTGGGCTGCATGATGCTTCTACGCAGAGCTGAATCCGGCCCGCACACTAGTACTGGTAAACCGCTTAGAGGATCTAAGCCTGTCCAGGAACCGAGGTGCGAGGCGGACCGTCCATGCTAATAAACCCTATTGGTTTCATTGGGCGACAGGGCTTGAGATGTCATTTCATCTCAATGTCGGGTAAAAGTCCACAAAATTGGAAGAAACATCTCCAAAATGACCTTTACAGTGTTGATGGGGACGTTAAACCTCAAATCAAACAAACAAAAGCATGCGTATGGATATAATGTCATAAAATTAGAACTATAGGTGATATTTTTTATTTCGGCTACATGTATATGCATCGATTCTGGAAAATTAGATTCCAAAAATACCCACAAATTATTGTTTGGAGCTAATTTTCACTGCGTTTCAGATAATACAATATAAAACAAGAGGGCCAGAATGGCCCTGGATCGCACACCTGATCATTTGTAGAAATGAAATTGTAGGTAATATTATGGAGTAGAGGGCTTGAGCAATTTTGGTTGACACAAGGAGGTTTTTACAATTTTAGCTCTGGTGGCCGTCTTGTTCATCCAAGCACAACGGTTTGAGCAATTTTGGAAGAGGGTCACCCAAGGAACATTCCTTTGAAATTAATTCGAAATCCATCCACTGGATAAGCAAAAGTTATTTCAAAGTTTTTCTATTATTAACTCTAGCGGCCACCTTTTTCATCCCAGCAGAATTGTTTGAACAATTTTAATAGAGGGTCACCCAAGAAAAATTCCTGTGAAGTTATTTTGAAATCCATTCACTGGGTAAGGAGAAGAAGCCATTTAAAGTTTTATTTTTTTTGTTTGTTTTTTTTTTCTATTTTTTAGCTCCGAGGCCATCTTGGCCATCCGAGCAGAATGCTTTGAGCATTTTTCGTATGAGGTCACCTTGAAACATTGCTGTGAAATTATTTCAAAATCCATCCAATGGTTAAGGAGCAGGTGTCATTTAAAGGTTTTTGTATTTTAGCTCTGGTGGCCATTTTGTTCATCAGAGCGGTATGGTTGGAGCAATTTTGGTAGAGGGTCACCCAAGGAACATTCCTGTGAAATTATTTCGATATTCATCCACTGGTTAAGACGGAGAAGTCTTTGAAAGTTTTTTTTTTTCTATTTTTAGCTTTGGTGGCCATCTTGTTCATCCAAGCGGAACAAATTGAGCAATTTTGGTAGATTGATTGATTGATTGATTGATTGGATGTTTAACGTCCCCTTCAACACTATATAGGTCATTTTGGAGACGTTGCTTCCAAGTTTGTGGGACTTTTACCCGACATTGAGATGAAATGACACCTCAAGCTCTGTCGCCCAATGAAAGCAATTTTAGTAGAGGGTCCCTCAAGGAACATTCCTGTGAAATTATATCGAAATCCATCCACTGGTTAAGGAGTAGAAGTCGTTTTTTTTTTCTATAGTTAGCCCTGGCGGCCATCTTATTCATCAGAGCAGAGCAATTTGAGCACTTTTGGTAGAGGGTCACCAAGGAACATTGCTGTGCAGTTATTTCAAAATCCATCCAATGGTTAAGGAAGAAAGATCTTTGAAAGGTTTTTCTTTTTTTAACTCTGATGGCCATCTTGTTCATCCAAGCGGGACAGCTTGAGCGATTTTTGTTGAGGGTCACCCGAGAAACATTTCTGTAAAAAAAAATTGAAATCCATCCACTGGTTAAGGAGAAGTCGTTAAAAATTTTTCCTATTTTTAGCTCTGGTGCTCATCTTATTCATCCGAGCGGAACGGTTTGAGCAATTTTGGTAGAGGGTCACACAAAGAACCTTCTTGTGAAATTATTTCAAAATTCATGCACTTTGTGTTCTATTTTTAGCTCTGGCCTTCGGTACACTGACGCAGGATCGTTTTTATTCAAGGCTTTATGGAAACCCGAGCGGACAGATTTGAGCAATTTTGGTAGAGAGTCACCATAGGAACATTCCAGTAAAATTATTTCAAAATTCATGCACTGGTTAAGGAGAAGAAGTCGTTTAATTGTTTTTCTATTTTTAGCTCTTGTGGCCATCTTGTTCATCTAAGCGGAACGATTTCAGCAATTTCGGTAGAGGGTCTCCAAAGGAACATTCGTGTGAAATTATTTCAAAATCTGTCTAGCAGTTTTGGAGAAGAAGTCGTTTAAAGCAAAAGTTGACGACGGACGCACGGACGGACGACGGACAAAGACAGATCACAATAGCTCACCTTGAGCCAAAAATGTGTGAAATTAATTCCCTAATATGCTCAAGATCACAGGATAAGATGCTGTAAACTTATCTTGTCATCACGTGAACAAATCCGTGAAAAGCATTCCACTAAACTCCACTTTATATATATAATATAAAACCGGGGTTTATTTTTTTTATTTCTGCTCCACAACCTATATTTGCAGTATAAATAAGAAAAAAAATCGCGGATTTTCATCAGAATTGTACAGGGGGAACAACCTACGTCAGAGCAGTGACGTCATAACCATTCTTAGGTTTGCCGGCGTTTACCATACAAAAGGCATTTGTCACAACAAGTAGGCACAGTCGGTGCATTAGGTCATAAAAGAATCAAACATACAGAAATCTGTCTCAGAAATGTGGCTCTTTCTTTAAATAATTCGACACAAGCTGATTTGGCAATGATGTCGGAACTATCATTGTTTACAGCGCCGAATCAAATCTTGTGGCGAAGCTATCTAAGCCTTTTCAATGTTTCTAGGTGGAATTAGCTCACTGATGGGATGCAAATATTGTTGGTTACCAGCTGAAGTATGTTTTCTGAAGACTCGTAATGTACATATCTAGTTTGAAGCATTTTATTTATCCTATTTACACCAATATGGCCGCTGCTGAAATGGGTACGACATCTCTGCTATGACGTAGGTTGTTACCATTTGGAGATGCAAAACTCAGGTAAAGCAGTCGTCATCGGGTTAACAAGTCCGTGTACTGAACTTCCCCATAACCCCACTTTACGTAAAGAATTCACCTTCTTAAGAAAAATGTTGTTTACGCTCTCACGTTGCCATATAATATGTGGGCGTTACCACACCTGCTCAGTGCTCATGTCACAGACGCGCCCACTAACACCTATTTACACATCGATGCCACTCTTTCACATTTCGATTACTTCTTTGTAGGAGATTGTATCTGTTTGATGTCGATACAATAAATGAAAAAAAAATTAAATCGGCCGACTTAAGCGTCCATTGGAGATGACCAATTATAAATTCATTTCCGCTGCGGCGAATGCTGATCTGCTTTTAATAAAGAGTGTCGATACTGCACCAGGTAAACTGTATTGATTTATTTATCTTTTTTAGCTCACCTGACCGAAGGTCATAGTGAGCTGTTGTGACTGTGAGATGTCCGGCGTCGTCGTTCGTCGTCCGTCGTGCGTGCGTAAACTTTTCTTTGTTAACACTCTAGCATCATCAGACTTGGTCAAAATGATTATCATGACCATTTCAGTTGTGCAACAAGGATCAAGTGAGCGATCCATGGTCATCCTGCCCCTCTTGTTTTCATATAGCCTTGAATAAAAATGATCCTGTGTCAGTGTACCGAAGGACCATTGGTCATATAATGCTCACCTGAAAGCCTCACAACTCACATAGTAATATGCATGCACAATTTAATGGTATGCATTGTCAGGTCTCAACCGTCTGAATCAATAGTTTTTAGATTGCTCAAGTAGAGTGAAATTCCGCTATTAACCCTTATCTTGCTGAATATTCATTTAAGCCACACCCATTTCTGTCTATCAACCAATCAAATTACTTGATGTAGTTTATTGCTACAAATTCATAAACTGAATGCCAAACAGTGTAGATCCTGATCAGATGGCTTCTTCAGAAGCCATCTGATCTGGATCTTTACTGTTTGCAAAGATAGGGGTTGTCGTGAACAGCAAGATAAGGGTTAAGACCACCTAAAATAAAGACTGAAACTGCTTTAAAAAGGTTATTTCGGAGGCTTCAGTAAATTTTTCTTTGTGATTTCTGCCCATAGTGTCCTCAGGTCATGCACCATCTTTGGGACTGTTCAAAAGTGGTCTGAAATACCACTTTTGAACAGTTCCAAAGGTGGTTTGAATATAGGAATTTTACTGTATATATGTCTTGCACAAATACGCGAAGAAACGTATAAACAAGTACACCCATATTTTTGTATAAGAGGGATTTGCAAGGACATGCATTGCACTGTTACTTGAGTGTATTTACGTGATATCTATTACAATAACTTAGAACCCAGTGCTTAGATTACCGCTTTTCAGTCAGAATGTCGCCAGTGGGTCTTGTCTTTGAAAGCCGCCGTGATTTAATTTTGCCACGCAAACCAATCATTAAAACATTAGATAATGTAAGAACTGGATGCCAAGATTTTAAACATTTAAAACTGAGGTTTTTCATACTGTTGGCTCTCCATCGGTGTTTGCAGCCCTTGCATGAGGTCTGTTAAAAATTAATGTGTAGTTTTATTTCGCACCAGTCGTGCAATGTGTGCTCCGAACCACCTCGTGTCGACAGAGTGAGCACTAAGAGTAACAAAGGTAAATTCGTGTTCCCAACTTCACTAACCTTTGTCGGCTCCCGCCCATCGGGGCTTGAAGAAATAGATGGGCTGCATGATACGCTTCCACGCAGAGCTGAAACCGACCCGCACACGATTACTGGTAAACCGCTTAGAGGATCTAAGCCTGTCCAGGCAAAGCGGTGTGTGTCGGCCCGTCCATGCTAATAAACCCTATTGGTTTCATTGGGTGGCAGGGCTTGAGATGTCATTTCATCTTAATGTGGGGGTAAAAGTCCCACAAAATTGGAAGCAACGTCTCCAAAATGACCTTTACAGTGTTGACGGGGACGTTAAACCTCAAATCAAACAAACAAACAAACATACACTCAGAGCTTATTCATTAAGGCAGTAGTTATGCTACTCGCCTTGTACACCAGGGGTCGCAGGATCGATCCCGGGCTTCTCCAGACTTTCGGATGAGTCTTTAAACGATGTCACGTCTCCGTATGACCTTAGCTGTTGGTGAGATTTAAAAATCAAACACTCACACTATACACAAAATGATTGGGGAAAAGAGTCCAATATAAGACCTGTACATGAGGTATATGGGGCGTCGTTTTACTATATATCCCCTTTTTGCTGATATCAATAAGTAGTCATGAATACCCATAAATTGAATTAGTGATTAAATAATTCGGAGTATGGATATCGATAATCATTTATGGATATCAATAATTATTCATGGATATCAATATTTCGAAAGATATCCATAATTCGAATTATGGATATCCGTAAATCGATCTGAATAAATGGCACCAATAAATCGAATTATGGATATCCACTATTCGAGTTATGGATATATATATAATTCGAGTATGTCTATCTATTATTAGGTTGATTTATGGGTAACATTAATTCGAATTATGGATATCGTAAATTCGGTCCATTTATGGATATCACTAATTCGAATTATAGATATCAATAATTCTTCTTTGAAACAATAAAAAACAATAACTGAATAATGGCTGAAACCCAAGGGTTTTGCAGTGAGCTATGGATATCATTAATTTAGCCCGATTTATAGATATCCATTATTCGATTTATTTATATCCAAAATTCGAATTAGTGATATCCGTAAATTAGCGGAATAAATTATAGCCGCATTTTGATTTATTGATATCCATAATTCGAACAGGTGATATCCATATTTTGAATTATGAATATCCATAAATCGATCTGAATTAATGATATTCATAAAACGAATTATGGATATCCACAATTCGATTTATGGATATCTATATTTAGAAATATGAATATCCATTATTCGGCTGATGTATGGATATACCTTATTCGAATTATGGATTTCAATAAATCGAATTATGGAGATCTATAAATACGGATTAAATTGTAAAACGGCGCCCCATAGAGGTTTGCGGAAAGCTGAATTTAGTGGGGGGCAGCAGCAAGTTAGTTTTGTTTGTTTGATTTGAGGTTTAACGTCCCCGTCAACACTGTAAAGGTCATTTTGGAGACGTTGCTTCCAATTTTGTGGGACTTTTACCCAGCATTGAGATGAAATGACAAGTCATGCCCTGTTGCCCAATGAAACCAATAGGGTTTATTAGCATGGATGGTCCGCCTCGCACGGCGATTCTTGGAAGGCTTAGATCCTCTAAGCGTTTACCAGTACTAGTGTGCGGGCCGGATTCAGCTCTGCGTGGAAGTATCATGCAGCCCATATATTTCTTCAAGCCCCTATGGGCGGGGGCCGGGCAGCAAGTTGGAGAGGTTGCTCACACAGGTCGCCTTACAACAACTGAAATCCGCAATATCCGAAAAAAAAAAGATGCCCGCTACACAGTGAGGCAATTATTCCAGTTGACAGATACGGAATTTTAAAGAAAAGCATTTACAACTGAGGAGAATAAATGCAAGATGGATGTCCCATTCGTTGACAGATGAACAGCCGAGGAACCGTATAGTCAAAGCAAATGATAATGAAAAACATATCTGAAAATGTGTCCAAAATATAGCAAAAAGGCTTTCGACCACCGGTGATTAGACTTGGGTTTACTATTTTTAACCAAAGCGGAAGTGTTCCGGCCGAATTTGGACCATCGAAAATGCGAACCAAAAACACAAACGGTAAAGCAGGTTTTTCCTGGGCATCTTTGCAAGTCACGGCTGTTGTGTTTGTCCTGCATTTCAACGTTGATTCACGATGAGTGTCTGCTGGGTGTGCTGAATGGTGGCCCTTACATGTATTACATGTCGTTATATTCTGCACATTCAAAACTGCGGTGGATGTGATGTTGTTGTTTAATGTAGCTTTGCAGGATTTTCCGACGGGGCTTTTCATGTTGTATGCGCTTATGGTTTTGTTTTAGTATTATTATTTAATTAATTGATTTACATTACCTGTGCCTGTTGCACCGTGATGACTTGGCCCCCGCCCATCGGGGCATGAAGAAATATATGGGCGGCATGATGCTTCCACGCACAGCTGAAACCGACACGCACACGAGTACTGGTAAACCGCTTAGAGGATCTAAGCTTGCCCAAGCAAAGCGGTGCGAGTTGGCCCGTCCATGCTTATAAACCCTATTGGTTTCATTGGGCGGCAGGGCTTGAGATGTCATTTCATCTCAATGTCGGGTAAAAGTCCCACAAAATTGGAAGCAACGTCTCCAAAATGACCTTTACAGTGTCGACGGGGACGTTAATTCTCAAATCAATCAGACAAATAAACAAGCCGTGATTACTTCTTGTGGGGAATGAGTGGGAGGGGGGAGCTGGTTGATATGTTGTTTGTGTGTCGTTTTCTTGTTTTGTTTTGTCCAATATTAGTTACTCGTCCTCTTGGTGCCATTGGTAGGCTATAATCTTTGATTGTGGCCTTCCTGGGCGTCTATTTCTTTACTTTTGTATGTCATCACGAAAACACGCCTATATAATTCTGACCCCTTCACTTTTATATAGTAAACTGATGAGGTTAACAGGAGTAAACTTTATTTTTTTCCTATTTCTGCTCTAAAATATAAATTGCGGGTACTCGTTAGAACCGCCTCGATGAGGCGGTTCTAACGTGTATCTACAATCTATATTTTGAGCAGAAATAAGAGAAATATCACAATTTTTCATTTTTAAATTTTCGTGTGTTTTTTTTTTTTTTTTTTTTTTTTTAGGGGGGGGAGGGTTATTTTTTTTTTTTTTTTTTTTTTTCGACGAAAAAAAATCGCATCTCCAAAATGGATACTTTTCTGATGAAAATCCGTGATATTTTTCTTATTTATACTGCAAACATAGGTTGTGGGTGCTCGTTAGAACCACCTCATTGAGACGGTTCTAACGAGTACCCACAACCTATGTCTTTGAGCAAAAAATAAGAAAAAAATAATGCATATCCCTTTTTCCCTTCATAAGGTGGGGTTTCGAGGTGATCATTTCACGGACTTGTTCACGTGATGGAGTACGAGACAGAATGAAAAACCGTCAACCTCACTTAAAGTAGAGAAAAGTGACGTTTATAGAGGTATACATTATTTTACCTATTTTAGTAAAAAAAGCAACATAAATTGTTGGTATATATTTGAAATCAGATTAAATATAAATTTTGTTCACCAGTAGATGTCATTATGCTAGCATGAAAGAAATGACTAGGACTGTTTTGCAGTTGCAGTTCCATTAACTCTTTGCATCGTAAAAAATATTTATCTAAACCATGACAGAACCAAGGGCGGCGAGGATTGTGGCCACGTAAAATCGATTCAAGCCCCCCCTCCCCCAACACCCTCACACACACATACACCTACCCCCCCCCCCCCCACACACACACACACACATACACACAAGTATAAATATTTTATTGACCGTTCCAAGGCGGTACTTCTGATGTGGTTTATTATATAGTTCGCAATGTTAATATCTGTTTTATTTTGGATATCCGGTTGGACATTTTGTGGGAAAGTAACTGTCCTTTTGGTTTTCCGCTGTTAAGTTTTCATTATGTTAAGTTATTTCATGTTTGAGTTTCTTTCCCTTTGGTGTCGTAGGTGGGGATGTGATGTAATAATATCGATTCCTGGTCATTCCCTTCCCTTCTATTTTGTTAATTGCCAAGAGTTATTAATTTGGCGAATATATTATCACTTAAGCCTTGCTACATTCTTTATGCGGAAGAGAGAGCTTGTCTGGCGCTTAATGGGAATGGGAACACCTGCCAGATTTGTCCGCCATTCTTCAAAGAGAGACAACTTTCGGGACTTCCTGATCTCTTTTCCTTAAGCCCTGTCCCGCTGAAAAAGGGGTCTACTCTTAAAGGAAAGAATTTGCTCCTCAGGAGCAAATTCTTTCCTTTAAGAGTGGACCCCTTTTGGCATGGGAGACAAAACTACTTTTGCAAGAGCTGCCTCCCCTGAAGGTGTTCCCATTCCCTTTAATATTTCTATGTTAAGTGATTATGCTGTGTGCGTCGCCGTCCGATTGTTCTTTCTTATAGTCCCTTTGGGTCTTTAACTGGCATTTCCCGTGCATTTGAATTATTTTGACTTCCGAATCTGGAAAGCTGATTATCCGATATGAGTTGGTTTTAGACTGATTAACATGATTAAGGCTGGAGCAATGCCTGATTTAGGACATCATGAAGCCCAACGGACATTTCAGAGCAATTTGCGAGTAATTAAGCAGTGCTTGTCCAAAATCAATTATTGTCCATGTATTAACAATTAAGAATAATTTCCGCTGTACAGCTGCCTACTCAAAGTTTGTTTTTCACGCTGTACTCAGTCAACTGTATTTGAATTTCCATTACGATAACACGTCCGTGTGATATAGTGCATTTTTTCATACCTCCAAAAGGGTAATTTTTCTGATGAAAATGTGTGATATTTTTCTTATTTATACTCAGAACATAGGTTGTGGGTGCTCATTGTGGGTTCTAACGAGTACCCACAACCTATGTCTTGGAGCAGAAATAAGGAAAATAATGCTCACCCCGTAAACCCCAGTTTTCTCTGTATTGAGTGGGGTTTATGTCACGGACTTGATCACGTGATGCTATTATGATAACGGGTGCTGCCACCCACTGCTCTGTCAAAGGCATTATCAGAAATCATGTACCATCGTGTTAACAAGTCCGTGAAATGAACACCCCTCTAAACCCCAATTTATATAGAGAAAACTGGGTTTTACGGGGTAACATTATTTTGCTTATTTCTGCTCCAAGACATAGGTCGATAAGGCGGGTCTAACGAGCACCACAATCTATATTTGGACTAGAAAAGTAGTAATATGTCAAACATTTGCTAGTTCTATAGGTAATTAATACGCCATTTTGGCACAAGGGTTATTGCTGAATATTTCTGAAAAAAAATACACATGGCACATGTGTTTTGTAGGATTGCTGAGGTGCCGTATTCGTCGAGGCGGTTCTAACGAGTACCCACAATCTATATGTTAGAGCAGAAATAAGAGAAGTAAGGTTTACCCCTGCATGAAACCCAAGTTTTACTATATAAAGTGGGGCTCAAGGGGGTCATAATTATATAGGCGTGTTTTCGTGGTGCACTCATCTCATAACCGCCTTCAATGCTAATATAGAATGTTTGTGCTAACTGGGCCAGTTTAGCGATTGCGGTGGAAACCGAGAACAAAACGGAAACGGTTGAAATATAAAAAACATACAAAAGCATCTTTTTTATCCTTAGACAGATATACGCATGTTCTTTAACCCTTGCCCTGCTGAATATTCATATATGCCACACCCGCTACCGATTATCAACCAATCAGAATACTTGATGCACATCACTGCAACAAATTCACAATCTGAATGGCAAACAATGTAGATCCTGATCAGATGGCTTCGTCAGAAGCCATCTGATCTGGATCTTCATTGTTTGGAAAATAAGGCATATCAGGGCTCAGGAGGACAAGGGTTAAATGGCAAATAGCCAATATTGGCAAAAACCTCAAACTAGTCCCGCACTGCATGACGCTTAGAGAGGGAGCGAGGGGAGGTAACCACCGGACTAACCTCAAATCTATTAAAGTGCGTGTCTGATTCATTACTTACTTATTTAACGTAAATTTATATTGGTTATGTCACCAATTAAAATATCATTGAAGACGAAATTTAATCTGAAACTGACGAAGAGCAAGTTCAAAAGTCATGAGAAATTCTCGATTTGATACATATAGAAAATATCTTTGATCCACAAAATTTTGTGGATCAAAGATATTATCTACATGTAACCTTGCTCATTGTTATAAGCCCACAATGAGGTTTGGCGCGTTCTTATTAAGCCTTTTTGTACCCAAAAGAATCTTCCTCCTTATATATACCGGGAGTCCATTCCAAAATTAAGGGGTGTCAGGTTGTGCTTTCTTCAAAATTTACTTGGAAAATGGCTTAATTTTCGCAAACAGTGTAGGCCCTGATCAGACGCCGCGTTCTGCGGCGTCTGATCTGGACCTGCACTGGTTACCAGGGTACCCGCTTTGGAATTTCTGGTAAAAATGGGTAAAACACGTAATCATCATCATCATCATCATCATCATCATCATCATCATCATCATCATCATCATCATCATTGCTCATGGTTATAATCAATGTACCGATAACACCGGCGTGTCGCTTGTCTGACCTTGAAATGAAAATAGACTTCGACTGTGCCCTTCTAGTATACCCTGACATTCCTACAATTTAAGCAAACAGTGTAGACTCTGATCACACGCCGCGTTCTGCGGCGTCTGATCAGGGTCTCCAAAGTTTGCGAATGTCAAACATATATGGGTTAAGCAATGAAAAACAAAAGCCATTTCTTAAGGGTCTTTTATTTATATTGCGCATAGTTTATTTATAATGTGGGTTGCACTTCAGACGTCAATTGTTCACGTCACGTGGACAATGGCAGTGAAAAGCTAGCTATTGCATGTTTTTTTTTTGCAAAAGGTAAGCCTGGGAATAAAAAAGGTACAACTCGCGGCAAATTATATAATGTAATCGTGAATAAAAATCCCTTATGGCCAATCCATACGATTTATGTAACCCCTATTTTATATTATGTCACTTTTGCTCTAAAACTAGTATTTTTTCAGTTGAAAATCTTTGATATGTTTTATTTCGGCTCCAAACATAGATTGAATGTTCTCGTTAGAACCTCGTCACTCAGGCTGTTCCAATCAGTATACGTACCCACAAACTAAATTGTGGGTGCCCGTAAGAACAGCCTTATGAGGCTGTACTAATCTGTACCCACATATAGCTAGATGCTCCAAATCTAGATTGTAAGAGCTCGTTAGAAACGCCTCATTGAGGCTGTTCTTATCAGTACCCACATACATGCTCCAATGCTTGTTACAACCACCTCATTGAATGTGTTCGAATAACTACCCTCATAGACGTTCCAAACATAGATGGTACGTGGCCGTTAGGACCGCCACATCGATCTGTTCTAATCAGTATAACCACACAGATGCTCCAAAACAAGACAGAAGGTGCTCATTAGGACCATTTTAATGAGGCGTTTTAAGGTGTTCTCAAAATACAGTGAAATTCCGC
Source organism: Lucinisca nassula (assembly GCA_963580285.1). NCBI lineage: Eukaryota > Metazoa > Mollusca > Bivalvia > Lucinida > Lucinidae > Lucinisca > Lucinisca nassula. Next base: position 99,130,139 of record OY757014.1, read on the forward strand.
TTTTAAGGGGAATGGATACACCTTCAGGGGAGGCAACTCCTACAAAAGTAGTTTTGTCTCCCATGTCAATAGGGGTCAACTCTTAAAGGTAAGAATTTGCTCCTGAGGAGCAAATTCTTTCCTTTAAGAGTAGACCCCTTTTTCAGTGGGACAAGGCTTATAGAAAACCGATCATGAAGTCCCGAAAGTTGTCACCCTTTGAAAAATGGTGGAAAAATCTGCCAGGTGTTCCCATTCCCCATAAAACCTAAAAATTTAGACTAATTTTTCCTTTAAAAAAGATATATATCTAAAAGGCTTAAGTTTTTCTTCCTTTGTATTTTACACCCTGTGTCTTCTGGTTAGAGACGACCTTTGGGACTGTTCAAAAGTGGTCTTAAAGGCCACTTTTGAACAGTCCATAAGGTGGTCTTTATATAGGAATTTTACTGTATATACCCTTGTAAACCCAAATTTCTATAGTGGGGTTTACATGGGTGTTCATTAGACAGACATGTGTGTGTGTTTGAGTTTTACGTCCCATCAACAGCTAGGGTCATACGGAGACCGGGACTCTGACATCGATAAGTCTGCACACAGGCTAATTTTTGTTTGTTTGTTTGATTTGAGGTTTAACGTCCCCGTCAACACTGTAAATGTCATTTTGGAGAAGTTGCTTTTGTGGGACTTTTACCCGACATTGAGATGAAATGACATCTCAAGCCCTGTCGCCCAATGAAACCAATAGGGTTTATTAGCATGGACGGTCCGCCTCGCACCGCGGTTTCTGGACAGGCTTAGATCCTCTAAGCGGCTTACCAGTACTAGTGTGCGGGTCGGATTCAGCTCTGCGGGGAAGCATCGTGCAGCCCATATATTTCTTCAAGCCCCGATGGGCGGGGGCGGCTCAATAAGCCTTTAAAAGCAGTCTTAATTTTTGTTTGTTTTAATAGCGGGATTTTACTTTATATACCTTTATAAACCACAGTTTCTCAATATAGAGTGGGCTTAAAATGGGGTTTCATTATACAGAATTGTGAGGGTGTTATGAGTAATATTTATTCACAGTCACAGACCTACATATAACTGTGCTCGTTTGTACTCTATGACACAAACAATGCACCCGCTTGTTGGCTGTTTTGTATAAAATTTCATGACATTTCATATTAAGTAATACGAGTGGCTCCAACAGAGACTTTGTGGTCCAAACTGACATGTAAAGCCATGGTTATAGTTGGGTCGAATTTATTTCATGAATAAATTCGTTAGTTTAACCCTTTTTGTACCAAATGGAATCTTCCTCCTTATAGATAACACATGACCATTTCAAAATTTAGGGGTGTCACGTTGTGTTTTCTTCATAATCTGTTTGGAAGATGGCTTAACTTTTTTGCAAACAGTGTAGGCCCTGATCAGCGGTGTCTGATCTTGGTCTGCACTGTTTGCCAAGGTACCCCTTTAGGGGTTTCTGGTACTGAATGGGTTAATGATACAGTGAAACTCCAACTGCTCGAACAGCGATGACCCGCTTACCATGGTTGGTTCGTATAAGAATCTTATATGGGTGTGAGGGGTGGATGGAAAAATCCGTTCCGAGGGTCACTGCCCGGCATCACGAGGCTTGCCGAATGATGCCGGACAGTGATTCCGAGGGACGGATATTTCCATCCACCCCTCACACCCAAGTAGGATTCTTTTTCTTGAATTTCTGAGCGTGGATCTTTAATACTGCAGTAACTTCGGTTGCCGACGTCCGCCATATTGTGATGACTTAGTGACGTCACGTAACGTGTTGTGACTTCAACCTTAACGACGGTGCATATCAGGTCGTATTCAACCAGTGCATCTATCAAACGCGCAAGAATATTCGATTTTGGGTAAGAGCACCAGTGTTAGAATATAAGAATCTTATATGGGTGTGAGGGGTGGATGGAAAAATCCGTCCCGAGGGATACTGTCCAGCATCACGAGGCTTACCGAATGATGCCGGACAGTGATCCCGAGGGACGGATTTTTCTTTCCACCCCTCACACCCATATTGGATTCTTTTTCTTGCATACCTTCCATTTCTTAGCGCGGATTTTTAATGCTGCAGTCACTTTGGTTACCAACGTCCGCCATATTGTGTTGACACTGCAGGAATGTTTAGTGACGTCACGTCACGTGCTGTGACGTCAACCTTAACGACGGCGCATATGAGGTCGTAATCAACCAGTGCATTTATCAAACACGGGATTATCTTCGATTTTGGATCGGAACACCAGGGTCAGAACATAAATTTCTATCCCAGGGTAAAAACACGGATTTCCTTGTCTGGTGTGCAAGAACAAAATTTCTATCCCAAGCTAAAACTATGGATTTCCTTATCTGGTGTGCAAGAAAACCTGTCCTTGAGTTCCAACCCAGCAGGCAAATGTAGCTAGGGCAACGTCAAATCAACGTCGGTGCAACGTCATGACGTTGCACCGATGTTGATGTGACGTTGCATAAAGGTCATAAAGTTGTACCGACGTTGATGTGACGTCGCAGTCACGTCTTGTGCCTGCTAACTGTTTAGAGGTAAATGCCAAAATATTTCATCGAGTGTGTTGAAAACATCATAATTTTCAGGTGTGCTTATAATTGTACAGACTTGTTGTCATGATGGATTGTGTAAAGACACAAGGCTCGATACTTGTCGGGGTTGGCAACATTCTTTCGAAAAGATTCATCATAAAACATTTTCTATGGTCGTACTCTTCCTTCCGCTGATTCAAGAAGGGCAGTTGTCAGTTTCTGGCGAAAGAATACGCACTGTACTGATGAAACGCCCAGGAAAAAAGTGTGGATAGGTAAACCAACCGGCTCGATATGTCCTTAAAAGTGTTGACAGGACCGTAAGACTCCATAACAAAAAAAAAAAAAAAAAAAAAAACGACGAAAAATCTTCAGGTGGGGTAACTCTTTCAAAAATAGTTAAAGTATTTCAGTAGAGTCAGAATCAGAATTGAATACGTCAAATGACATTCAGTCATCAGAACCTGCGGCCCCCGCCCATCGGGGCTTGAAGAAATATTGCAGAGCTGAAACCGAGCCGCACAGGTTAACCGCTTAGAGGATTAGAGGATCTAAGCCTGCCCATGCAAAGCGGTGCGAGTCGGCCCGTCCATGCTTATAAACCCTATTGGTTTCATTGGGCGGCAGGGCTTGATATGTCATTTGATCTCAACGTCGGGTAAAAGTCTCACAAAATTGAAAGCAGCGTTTCCAAATGACCTTTACAGTGTTGACGGGGACGTTAAACCTCAAATCAAACAAATCACCAGAACCTGTGATGTCAGATTAACTTAGCTATATTACCCTCTGCTCTGTCAGCGGGAGAATTTATCGAATCTGGAAACGGCAAGCTCTAATAGACCGAGACAAGAGGGGTCCCTTTAAACGTCAATACTCGCAGTTGTGGTCTGAAATGCCAATTAGTAATAATTTCTGCAGTGTATAATTGGGGAAATAAGGTCTTTCTTTCTTTCTTTCTTTCTTTCTACTTATACTGCGATTGGTCACATTTGACCATTACTCACAGCTGTACATTACATACACTCCAGATTGCAGGGTTGAAAGCCTACATAGTAATCAAATAATTACGGTAGGGGGTCTTTAACCTGTACAGGAGATGACTCTTCCTGCACAGGGGGTGGGGGGGGGGGGGGCGAAGGACGCTACACTTTTCGGCATTCATCCCTGCAAATGATGACAATGGAGCGTGTTCGGACACCGAAATAATCACCGCCTCCGGGGATCGAACCGGGGGGGGGGGGGGCTCTAGCATCAGAGGCACGTGCTCTAACCACTAAGCTATCACGTTCCTTTAGATAATGAAATATCGAAGATTCTTAGTATCCCCATAAACTTCACATAATCTTTTCACATTCCGAAAACACGCCTATACAAAAACATTGCAATCTTTACCACCGAAAAAAGAAAAATTTTAAGATGAAATATTGTGATATTTTTCTTATTTCTGCTCAAAATATAGATTGTGGGTAAACGTTAGAACCGCCTCGATGAAGAGGTTCTAACGTTTACCCCGAATCTATATTTTAGAGCAGAAATAAGAAAAATAAGGTTTACCCCTGTAAACCCCAGTTTTACTATATAAAAGTGGGGTTCAAGTGGGTCAAAATTATATAGGTGATACGAAAGGCCTTTCGTGTATTAAAAACAATCGAACCCTCCTAATATTCCCTTATATAGATACTTATACTTAAATGCCAACAAAGTAATATGCCTGTGATTTGTTTTTTTATTTTTTTATTTATTTATTTAGTCGGGCCGTCCATGGGTATTGGTTTCATTTGGCGACAGGGCTTGAGATATCATTTGATCTCAATGTCTGTATAAAAGTCCCACAAAATTGGAAGCAACGGCTCCAAAATGAGATATACAGTGTTGACGGGGACGTTAAACCTCAAAACAAACAAACAAAATCTATTTATATATTTTTCTTTCTTTCTTTTCTTTTTTCTTTTTGTTTTACTTTTTAGTTGAATTACCCGCTTATTTAATTAAAAGATGTCAAGACACTCCACATGACCTTGGTTGTTGATGTGACGTAAAGCTAAAAAACAAACAGACATACTACACGTATCTTATTCAACCCACAATCTATATTTTGAGCAGAAATAAAAAAAAAACATTTTCAAATTTTCATTTTTCGATGGTAAAATTTACAATGCATTAGTTTAGGCGTGTTTTCATAATGTTTTGGACCTGCTGACAGACTTTTAATCTCGGGGACGTGGATTCGAGTCTCACGTTAGGATAATTCTTTTATAATTATAATTATTATTTTTTATTATCATTATTTAACTAGTCCATACGAAAGAACAGAACTGTCATTGCCATTGCAGTCCTATTTGTTACTCTGTCTTTACACACAACTTCACTTTATGTTAAACTGTACAAAGTGCCTAGTGGGACACATATACACCCGCCCATAGCCATTGCTTCAACTTTTTTTTCCATAAACAGTCCACTGATGAGTACGGAATTATAACAAATATATTATACGGAGTGTCTATTGCCAGACGTCTGGCAATAGCAGAAACTCGGTAAAAAATGCTATTGACAGACGTCTGGCAAGAGCAGAAACTCGGTAAAAATGCTATTGACAGACGCCTGAGTTTTATGTCGTGATCGGTGCGGAAATATACGAATATGACCAAAGAATATGTAAATATCGCTGGTTTATGTTGCGTCTTTCGTGGTCGAAATTCGAAAGTGGTTGATTTCTATTGTTGTTGTTGTTGTTCGCGTAACCATGTTTTCTGTTTGTCCATTCTTTTTTTTTTTTTTTTTTTTTTTTTGTTTGGCAGAAATTGAAGATATTAGATTCCGGTTAACATTTTTTTCTTACATCATGTTTCTCTGTCTTTGTCTTTTTGGCATGGATAAAAGGCAACAGGTCAAGTGTCCCCCAACGTTTGAAATGCCAGTTACTGAGGTGAATATGTCTGTGACATATATGTTCTTGACAATGCTTTTAGATTTTCAACCCTTTCAACAGACTAATTATTTTAATTTTCCTAAATGTTGTAAGGAACAATTTAGGGAAAAAAAACATCTCTAAAACTACTGACTCAGGACACTGGCTCACAGATTCAACATAGATTGTAAAGATCGGCAGCTTAATTGGTTTGACGGTTTGTTCACCGATTTAGTTGTTGACACTAAAAGACAAATTTGCGGCATATTGGAGCCAGAAGTGTCACAATTACATTTTCTGAAATGCCAGGCCAGGACGCATAATATGAACATCTTTTCGAGGCGATTCTAATGAGTACACACAACATACATTTTTCAAGATCATATAAGCCAATTATCCAAGATTATCTGCAGGCATGGGTCTTTTTCGAAGTCACTCAAAAACAAGTTCGAAATAGATGTTTTGTTATTGTGTTTTGAATTAGAGTTTAACGGCCCAGTCAACACTATTTAGGTCATTTTTGAGCCGGTCAGTTTACCTAACCACATTTTTCCTGAGCAGGCTTATACATAAGCGGTTAACCAGTACAGTACACATTCGTCAGAAACTGACAACTGCCCTTCTTGAATCAGCGGAAGGGAGAGAATGGCCTTAGAAAAGACTTTCTTGCACACCAGACAAGGAAATCCGTGATTTTACCCTGGGATAGAAATTTATGTTCTGACCCTGGTGTTCCGACCCCAAATCGAAAATAATCGCGTGTTTGATAAATGCACTGGTTGATTACAACCTCATGCGCGGTGTCGTCATGCGTGACGTCACTAAACATTCCTGTTGTGTCATCACAAAATGGCGGACGTCGTTAACCGAAGTGACAGCAGCATTAAAAATTCGCAATAGAAATGGAAGGTATGCAAGAAAAAGAATCCAATATGGGTGTGAGGGGTGGATAGAAAAATCCGCCCCTCGGGATCACTGTCCGGCATCACTCGGCAAGCCTCGTGATGCCGGACAGTGTCCCTCGGGACGGATTTTTCAATCCACCCCTCACACCCATATAAGATTCTTATATTATTATCAATCTCCACTAAAGGATGTTGCCGACCCCCCGCGGGTATCAATCCCGCGTCGTCCTGATCACCAGACAGACGCGCATCCAACTGAATTTTCGAGGCCGGCAAATATATGTGGTAAACGAGTCAACACTATTTAGGTCATATCGAGCCTGTCTGTTTACATGTACACACTTTCCTTGGCATGCTTTTACGTAAGCTGTTAACCAGGACAGGGCACAGTCTTTCGCCAGAAACTGACAACTGTCCTTAAACCAGCGGAAGGGAGAGAATGACCGAAGAAAAGATGTCATGATCAATCTCCACGAAAGAATGTTGTCGACCCCGCCAGATATCGAATCTGTGGGCTCCGCGCATCCGACTGAGCTATCGAGGCCAGCAACCTTATTTTCTGATAATAAACCTCTTTACTAAATGGTCCCCGCTCATCGGGGCTTGAAGAAATAGATTTGACTGCATGATGCTTCCACGCAGAACTGACGCCTATCACACGCGAGTACCGCTTTCAAAAATGGTGCGAGTCGGACCGCCCATGCATATAAACCCTATTGGTTTCATTGGGTTGCAGGATTTGATATATTATTTCATCTCAATGTCGAGTAAAAGTCCCACAAAATTGGAAACAACGTCTCCAAAATGGCATATGCAGTGTTGACGGGGACGTTAAACCTCAAACGAATCAAACTTACAAAACCTCCTTTTTTTATTTTTTATTATTTCTGCTCCGGTTCTTATCATATGAGAAGGCAGTGGATACTTTAATCGGCCACAGCAATCACGCAGTCTGGAAGTCTTCGATAAAAAAGAAGAACTTTGGCTATCTATCAAATGCACAGCGAAAACTTTGACCAGAAAGCGTTGATGTGCAGGCTGATCTGGGTGCCGAGTAATTCGATTTGACATCTTGAACCTGGAGCCACTAGCAACCTACGGTATACGTGCATAATAAGAGGCATAAAGTAGAACAGCGCGTTCAGACCTATCACGAATTATAGCAGGCCTATGTAATTTTGACTACATCAAATTATATGAAGAGCAACGACAGGAACTGATACAACCAGATCCCGAACCCTGCTGTAAACAACATAGCTCAATTTCATGTTGTAAAAGTAGGTTTTCGGAGTATATATTATTTTTCTTATTTCTGCTCATTTTTACGGTTATAACATATATGTAAAAAGTGAATTGTTCAGGAGTTGCCATGACATATTGTTCGAACAAATTGACCTGAGACTGACCTTTATGCAAGGAATAAATTAGTCAATGTTATGGCCTAATACGTCGGCTTTCGTAAACTTCTCCAGAATTTTCGGCATCCCGTGAATTACGACCCACTTACCGACCTTATGTTTTGAATAACAATATCGCCATTTTCGGGAGACGGCGAAGATAAATACATGCATTCAGTCGGGTGTGAAATTATGTTAATAGAGTTCACCAGTCTCAGGTCAATTTGTTCGATCTATATAAATCCGGTAGCATCAGGCAATAGCAATTTTCCCGAAATTTTGCTATTGCCAGACGTCTGACAACAGCGTGTTACCCGACTTTGTGGTATTGCCAGAGTTTGACAATTTACCGACTTTTTGCTTTGCTATTGACAGACGTCTGGCATTAGCACATTTCTCGATTTTCTGCTACTGACCGAGACGTCTGTCACTAGACTCTTCTTATATTATAATTCTATGAAACTGCTTTTCTTGCTTACCAGATAAGGCAATCCGTGGGATAGAAATTCTGTTCTTACCCTGGTGTTCTTACCAAGGCAAACTACATAAGTGTAGTGCGCGAAAAATGAAACGTTAAATAAAGTAAAATGAAAAGTTTCGGTGGTGTTATACAAGAAAAAGCATCTAATGAGGGGCTCTGTTGTAGATGTACATTTCCATTCGGATGACCGTGCTAAGCGAGAACCTCAGATAGGAAACGCCCATCTACAACAGAACCCCATATTAGATTCTCAAATCAAACAATCAAAAAAATTATTCTCTTTGCTGAATAATGAACATCAAAGTTTGTGTCTTAATATATGAATATTTGGTACAAGTCTACCTAAATACAACAACAAAGCTTAAACGAGCTACAAAATGCCATGTAAACCAAATAAACCTATTCATGTTTTTTTTTTTTTTTTTTTTTTTTTTTGTTTTTTGTTGTTTTTTTTTGTTTATCACTGTTTGCATTTTTATTATTGTCTGCATGTCAAGAAGAAATATCATATGAAGTTTAAAAATTCTATCACTATAGTTTGCCATCGTATGAGCTGACAAAGACAATTGAGTGCGAAATATTATAATGTTATTAATCAAATAATTTCGTATTGGCCCATTTACAGGTCCGAGGTCTGCTGTATTGGCACGAGGCCGAAGGCCGAGGCCAATACAGCTGACTGAGGATCTGTAACTGGGCCATTACGAAATTACTTGATTAATGACAATTTTATTAATTGATGCAATTAAAAACATGAATTATGATTTTTGGATATTGGTTGACCTTGTGTTATATAGGATAATCAATTAATAAAGGCCAATATTACTGGGTCAAGGTGTATATAAGGTGTTCTATTGACTGTAGCACATGCATTTAAGAAGTTCTTTTCCAACAATTTCGATGCAAGAAAATGACGTTTCAACGGCTAAACGTCAAAGAACCTAGAAGTGACGTCATCAAACGGCAGCTCATCACGAAAACACGCCTATATAAATTTGACCCCCTTGAACCCCACTTTTATACAGTAAAACTGGGGTTACAGAGGTAAACCTTATTTTTTTTATTTCTGCTTTAAAAATATAGATTTTAGGTACTCGTTCATCTTAATTTTTTTTTTTTTTTGGCGGTATAGTGTACAATGCATTTGCATAGATGCGAATTTGTAATGTTTCGCGTCACGCTCTTCTTCCCGTCCATCGGGGCTTGAAGAAATAGATGGGCTGCATGATGCTTCCACGCAGAGCTGAAACCGACCCGCGCACGAGTACTTGTAAATCGCTTAGAGGATCTAAGCCTGCCCAGGCAATGCGGTGCGAGTCGGCCCGTCCATGCTTATAAACCCTATTGGTTTCATTGGGCGACAGGGCTTGAGATGTCATTTCATCTCAATGTCGGTTAAAAGTCCCACAAAAATGGAAGTAACGTCTCCAAAATGACCTTTACAGTGTTGACGTGGACGTTAAACTCCAAATCAAACAAATCTTCTTCCCTATGATTTATTGCAGATTCTTACACGTGGAACGTTTCTTAGACGTTAGACGGTTCAACGTTATTTTTTCGCATCGAAGTTTGCAAATGACATACTTTATGTGTAATACAGTCAATAATTTGGCAGGATTTCTTCTAGCAATGGCGCCAGGTTGTGAGAATTTGAAGGAAACAACAGTATTATTGCCTATTTTCAGTGTCAGTGTTAGGTCTAGTGTGCGCATTGTGGAGTCATAAATCACAGGTTATCGGTCAGTTGTAATATCACTCGCTCTGCGCGCTCGTCATGTGATCTCCTTTACAAATGACCTCCAAACTGTGACTTATTACTCAACAATTAAATGCTAGCGCTGGTCTATTTCAATAATAATTCACAGTTCCTTCCCACTGCGTCACCGCGCCCTCCAGTCCGCAACCCCCAACCCGGCCCGACCCCCTATATTAATTAAAGAAAAAAATTCGCCCAACGTGGGGCTCGAACCCACGACCCCGAGATTAAGAGTCTCGTGTTCTACCGACTGAGATAGCCGGGCGGTTACACTGATAGCCAAGTGTTCAATAGTTCACAGATAATTTTGCAAATTGAAAAGAAATAACCTATTCTTTTATCTGTTTTTTTATATTTATTATATTTTCGGATCATAAGCCATATTCGAATATGGTGTGCATGGAGTAAAAATATATGCTCCTGACGTTCACTAAAAAGAAAGAAAACACGAAACAATGAAATCAGTTGGCGGGAAAACATTACGCGCCAAAACTGTTAAATGTGTGCCAAAATAACAAAAGTACAAAATGAACACAGATCTCCGCCCAGCTCAGAGTCTTAATTAAGATGTTTAAAAAGCATTTAGTGTCAAAACTGAAAAATCAGACATCAAACAATATTTTAGCGGAAATTAGGAGTTTTTTGTCACAATGATTATTATTGGTGACAACAATGCTCGGATGCTTTGCACGACAACGCTAATATTCATGTTCGTTTTAAAGGGCCCTGTCTTTTTAAGTGGATAGGCCCTATATAGGCATGTTTCTGATTGTATTAAGCTGTGTGTGTGTGTGTCCTCTCTCTCTCAGGATATCGCATGAAAAATAATAATAATAATAATAATAAGATCTATTAACATGAACCCCCGCCCATTGGGACTTGCAAAAATAAATGGGCTGCACGATGCTTCCACGCAGAGCTGAATCTGACCGCACACGAGTACTGGTAAAGCGCTTAGAGGATCTAAGCCTGCCCAGGAAAAGAGGTGCGAGTCGGACCGTCCATGCTTATAAACCCTATTGGTTTCATTGGGCGACAGGGCTTGAGATGTCATTTCATCTCAATGTCGGGTAAAAGTCCCACAACATTGGAAGCAACGTCTCCAAAAATGACCTTTATAGTGTTGACGGGGACGTTAAACATCAAATCAAACAAACAAAGTTGAAACTATAAACATGTGGAATTTTAATCAAAGCACTGACAATACTGGTTGAGTGAAGGCTGAACGGTGACTTAAGACTGTAACTCTTACATTCCTGAATTGTAATCAAATAATGTAGACCCTGACCAGACGCTACGTTTTACGGCGTCTGGGCATTAAATTCCTGTACAGTAAGCAAGCAGTGTAGACCCTGATCAGACTCCTTGTTCTGCGGCGTCTGATCTGGGTCTGCACTGTTTGCCAAGCCCAGCCCATGATTCCAGCCCAGATGTTATCGATGACCCTCTTACCTCATTGCGAATAAATTAACGCTGCTTTTTTCTATACATAAATACGATGCCTATCAGTAATCTAGTCACGTGACATTAGCATCGAAGAGCTACTTGCGCTTTATAAATTGACGAACAATCGAACCCCCCCACCCCTTCCCCCCCCCCCAAAAAAAAAAAAAAAAATTAAAAAAAAAAAAAAAAACATTTTCTCATAACTTGAGTGGAATGGACACAAGTTCAGGGGAGGCGATGCTTTCAAAATAGTTCATCTCTTAGACTAGCCACTTGTCTGAAATAAAGGTCTGGTCATTATTTTGGTATTTTTATTATCAAAAGTTTGTCAATTTGTGAGAGATGGCAAGTCTATGTTGTACAGTCTCCAAGCTTAGGATTATCAAGTTAAAATTGAGACAAGAGATTAGACTAGTTAAGATTTCATATACTGTTCATTTAAATTGAAAAGGTGGTTTTGATTCCATATTATACATTTTATCGCCTGGGGCCAGTTGTTCAAAACTAACGACGTCGTTAGTTAACGTATCGTTATAACTTTGATCATTAAATATGGCAAAATACCAAAAATTGAAATATTAAACTTGCTAGAACAGTTAACGATATGACCACCAACGAGCTCGTTAAGCTAACGATGTTTTGAACCACCGGCCCCTGGTGGCTAGGCTACAAACACGTCTTCGGCTGCTTCTTCCTCGGCAACCATGATAGTGCTGTGTTTTTGACTGTTAAAATGGCATTTTTCTAACAATTAAATTGTAGGATGCGCGTTGAAATATTGTCAAATTTCTTGACATAAAATCGGATTTTATAAGGGCACTACAAGAGCATGTAAATGTGATGAAAATGAAATTGGGTATACGTAAACACTAGCAAATATTGTTTGTAGGAAAGTACATAAATAATATTAATAATAATAATAATAATAATAATAAAATTATAATAATAATAATAATATCACTATAACAACCACTACTACAACTTCTTCTACTATTGATATTACTTTCAGAACCAACCCCAATCTCTCAGTATTCACAACTGAGCTGATAGCCATCCAATGGGCCATCGAATGGGCCATAACCGCTGACATACCCAAAGCAGTTATCCCCACAGACAGCCTACGTTCTATTCAAGCCCTCCAGTCAGGCAAATCAAAAACCCGCCCTGACAAAATCGAACATAAACTGAGCAAACTTGACAAAGTAAAAGCATTGAAATTGACTGGATCCCCTCCCATGTCGGCATCCCCGGTAATGAGGCGACCGACGAAACAGCTAAATTAGCACTATCTATAGGTTTTAAAGACAAAACTCTCCCAGCAAAACGGGAAAAATACTCTATCATAAACACAGCCATAACTAAAAAATGGCAGGAACAATGGGATAGAAACCCATCTAAAACTGGAAAGCACTACAAACTCCTCCAACCCACAGTAGGGACAAATGCCCACAAGCACAGTAATAACCGAAAATTAGACGTAGTGCTTTCCCGCCTTAGATTCAATAATACTGGCTTAATCCAAACCCCACTCAACTCGGAAGAACAACGGGAATATGCCGCAAATGTGATAACTTGGAACTTGAAACAGTCCAACACATTTTCTTTGAATGCGAAGAAAACACCCACGCCCGCGAAGAACTAAAGGCCGCCATGTTCAAAATCGGATATAAATCGGTACACCTCCAAGATCTAATCTCCCTCTCACCAAAAGACTCCTCGGTCATAGCCGAGGCGATCCGAAAATTTCTTAAGGCCACTGAATACTGGGATATAATCTAAACCTCAATATCACCACAGCGCGCTTAGGCAGTCACCCATACCAGCCATTGCCAAATCCCCACCCATACCAGACAACCCCATACGACCCTGCATACAGTGTTACAAGGGCACGGGCGCACCAAAAGGAAACCCCGGAGCCCAACTTATCTCCTCTGGACTAGTTTGAAGCCGTGACGGACGGGCCAGGGCGGAGCGCTGTGGTTGCGGCACATGGGCTTTCCACTTAGGAGCGTTCCGCATGGACTCCATACCGACACATGGAAAGCAGCCCCAGAGGGATTTCCCATATGAAATGTATTAAACGTGTCGATGTCTCTAGGGCACGGGTGCGCCAAACGGATCCCACTGCGGAGATTTGATCCACCCACGGGACCTTACATCCATATCCCCGAGTACACCGGGCGGAGCACACCTGGTGACATGATTCCCCCACCTTGGGTGGACTTGCCGTTCCTGGGACAGCCGCCCGATGTCCTCGAGTACATGGAGAGGGAGCCATCCCCACTGCGAAGACTTAACGCACCCATAGCCCTGGATATTGTATTAACAATGCCACCTGACCACTTCTCCAAGGCACCTTGAGCGGGCGCATTGGAGACAGGATTGACCTGCTTTCCACATCCTCCGCCAAAGAAGACTCCGGAAAGGGGTCGGACCGCGGTCAGAAGGTACAAGTTTTTACCCTTTTGGACGCGACCCGACCCCGTGCTTATCATGCTAAAAAAGACCTGGCATTACTGAAGCCACAAAAGCAGGACAGGTGGCGCTTTTCTTTCAGCAATAACTGGCAGCGGACGAATAACCTTGCTTTTTCTTCCACATGTACAGTTGGGAGCCCAAACGAAAAATTGCCACACGGTACGGAACCGGATCACGGCGAATTGCACTAACGGTGCTGTCCGAACGGGGCTCGGATACGTACCAGAGCCAACCCAACTAGAAAGTGGTGGCCAGAACTTTCCCTTGGGGCCCCAAATAACTAAACCACTTTCCTTTTTAGGTACACATTTCATGTAGAATAGCTACAGAGATGACATCACATGGGAACCAAGTCAGGGGCATCGCCGAGCCCCCCCCCCCCCCCCCCATGAGTACCCATCTGATGAATATCTGGATGTGTGCAAAGCGGATGCAAAGTAGCTTGCCGGAACGGAGTACACTCACCCAGATAAGGTCACGCGCATAATAATTTATAAGGCAGGGCAACGGTAATAACCAACCTTTGCTAGGGATTTTGAACAGAAAGTCCCTTAAAAAAAACATTTCTTACGACCTAACAAAATTAACCAACAGCGGAATTGCATAATGGCTGATTAGCCTCAACACCGCCTTTCCACAACCACACAACTCTACACAGAGCACGGGTACTAGGACATTTTGCAATAGCCGGAATTGGCTGGTCTAATACGAGTAGTAACCCTTCCTGGCTTAGGATTGCCGTTCTAAATTCAAAATTTCATGCATTATCACTTAACAAGCACCGTGCCCGTAGGCGTTTTCTCTACCATGACAGGGGTGGGGGTAGAGTCTAATGGAAGCCGAATACCCGATATGCATGGGAAGCTTTTTTCCTCGGTCAGACAAAGGGCTGTGTACTGACACATTTTGCAGCCGGAATTGGCAACGCGTCACCACACTCTAGAGCCCGACTATTGGTCCGTTTCTGCACTCAAAATTTAAAAAATCGCCAGAGGACTGCTCAATTTACAGGACAAACGCTTCACATTAGGTGCGTTTGTTCCTCCCAAGCATCTTGACCGAGGGAATTGGAAAGCGGGCTTGACCTGCTCACATCCTCCGCGAAAGAAGTCACTTCACTCCCCACAGGTTAACCGATAACTGTCGAATTAACAGGAGTCGACACATTGGCAGCCTGGGGATAGGAGCAGTACCAGTAACTAAACACAGTCGGCGAATTGGGGGTAGCCCCTATGTGCTTTTAGCGCCCGGTTACCTTACAAACTATGTCTGTTCTGTTCTGATATTACTGTTAATAATGGAAACGATGATGATAATTAAAACTACTACTACTACTACATGGACCTCTGTCAATCGGGGTTTGGGGAAATAAATTGGGCTGCATATGTTTCCGCGCACCGCATATGAGTTCTGATAAACCGCTTGGAGGGTGCGGGTCGGACCGTCCCTTTAGTTTGTTTGGGCGGCAGTGCTTGAGATGTCATTTCATCTCAATGCGGGATAAAAGTCCCACAAAATTTGAAGCAACATCTCCAAAATTACCTTAATAGTTATGACGGGGAGTCAAACAAACAAACTACTACTACTTCTTCTACTGCTGCTACTATTTCTACTGCTATGACTACCACTACTTATAATAATGATAATAAGTTTTAAAATCACAGCACTGAGAGTGCTGATGGGGCAATAGCTTGTGATCGGCAATTTTAGCGTCTGGTTGGTATTTTAAATCAGACTCATAAAGAATATATTTTTTAAATAAAATCCATTGAACATAGCTGTTTGAAGCTATTCTGGGCAAGCAGTCCTGTTAACGCAACAAAAACCCATGTTGAAAGTCTGTTGAAACATCAGTTTTGATCTTTGGATATCAAAAATGGACCTTGCTTTGTTTACGTTACACGTTAGAGCGATGTAACGGTGTCCCAGTGAATGTAGCATTTTAAGTGTTGCTGAACAGACGTTATCGTTTTAACGTTTTGAACTAGCCGCCATGTCCTTTTAGTTTAACGGTCGCATCTGAAGAGGTGATATGGAGTTGTGGGGCGTTTTCGTCACAATTTGCCGTAGAAAATGCAAGAATAACGACCATGTATGTTTATTTCATTGCAATAACATTTGTCTGGTCCCTCGAAGATATTCAGACAGCTTCTTTGGAATCCTGCAAATGTTATTCATGAAAAACTACGGATGATCCCTTTAATTGTTCAAATGAGGCTTGAGTATATTGGAAGGTGGCTTATGAGGCCTACTTCGGCGAAACTAGCTAATCTGGTCTAGAAAATTTGACCATTCGATGTTTTAATTCCTTTGGGGAATTTCTTTTTTGCAGAGCATAAACCTTTACAGAAGACATATACATGTACTACCCCTGATATAAAAGGACTGCTTGTTCACCGATTGTTTTTTTTTTTTTTTTTTCATTGCTGTTCTTGTTTCTTTTAGTTATTTGAAATTTTCGGGAAAATGTTTATATTTCTTAATAATCGTTACTAACAAGTATTCAAGCTGAATAAATTTATATTGGTGTGTAACGACCAAGTCAACACTTTTTAGGTCATTTTTGAGCTGGTCAGTTTACTTACCCACACTTCTCCTACGTAAACGGTAAACCAGTACAGTGCAGATTCTTTCACCAGAAACTTCCAGCCGGCCTCGATAGATCAGTCGGATGCACGTCGGACTGGTGATCAGGAAGACGCAGGTTCGATACCTGCCGGGGTCTGCAACATTCTTTCGTGGAGATGGATCATGAAATATTTTCTACGGTAATTCTTTCCCGCCGTCCGCTGATTCAAGAAGGGCAGTTGTCAGTCTCTGCATGTCGAAAGAATGTGCACTGTACTGGTGTTAACCGCTTTCGTATAAGCCTGTCCAGGAAAAGTGTTAATAGGTAAACTGAGCGGCTCAAAAATGACCTAAATAGTATTGACTGGGCCTTTAACTCCAATACAAACAACTAAACAAGAAACTTCGTGAATCAGCAAAAGGGAGATAATCACCGTGGAAAAGATTTCATGATCAATATCCAAGAAACATCTTGCCGACCCCGGCTGGTATCGAACCCGCGTCCTCCTGATCATTTGTCAGTCGCGCATCCGACTGAGCTACCGAGGCCGTTCACATGCCTAGGGGGCTAACACTTAACCATTAGGTCTCTGAAAACAAAATGACTTCCTCGTTATTGACCCATGTATACCTAACAGCCTTTTGTGGGGACATTTGCAAACACTGCAGACCAAGATCAGCCGCCGCAACACCTGGCGTCTCATCTGTGTATAAACTATTTGCCGAAAGTACATACAATTTTTGCAAACTTTACTACTTACAATACAAACCTGGCTCCCTTACAATTGGACATGGACCACTCCAAACTTCTTAACTGGGAGATATCAATCGTCTTATATGGGTTAATGAAACCAAGAATTACATACTCCACCCGCACTGTGTAAAACCCATTTTGTACTGAATGGAATCATCAACGAAACGAGTCCATTTCAAAATTTAGGGCTGTCTGGTTGTGGCTTCTTTAAAATTTAACTGGAAAATGCTGAACCTTTCGCAAACATGCAGTGTGTGCCCTAATGAGACTCCGCGTTCTGCGGTATCTGATCGGATCTGCTCTGTTTGCTGTTTTCCGGTATAAAATGAGCTGTGAAATGGGCTAATTGAACTGATCTATAAAAAGACGCTGAATGGCGTATTAGTCTACATTGTTTTCATTCACGTTTTTTACACGAATCCCTCAGTGAATCCTTGTCACGGTAAACTTTATGGATAAATTTATAAAACATTCAAGTTATAATATTTATTTCCATCGGCTGTTTCATTTTACGATGAACTTTTGAAAACCGTTTCGAATATTGCGCTATATTTTCTACGGTGTCTCTTGGTGGTTATTAGGTCATATGCATTAATGCAAACAGTAGTGCCAATATCACTCTTCAAGACTCTGGGGCTATAGCCCCATAAAACAAGTATAATACTTTCATTTGTTTGAATTGAGGTTTAACGTCCCCGTCGGCACTATTTAGGTCATTTTGGAGACGTTGCTTACAATTTTGTGGGACTTTTACCCGACATCGAGATGAAATAGCACCCCAAAGCCCTGTCGCCTGTTGTGTTGCGTCACAGAGGCGTCCAGCTGATATTACCAAGAGACTGGCAAGGCCTGCTGTTTGTTTGTATTGGAGTTTAACAACCCAGCCAACGCACTTTTAGGCCATTTTTGAGCCGGTCATTTTACCTATCCACACCTTTTCCTGGGCAGGCTTATACGTAAACGGTTAATCAGAACAGTGCACATTCTTTCGCCAGAAACTGACAACTTCCCTTCTTGAATCAGCGGAAGGGAGAGAATGACCGTAGAAAAGATTGCATTACCAATCTCCAGGAAAGAATGTTGCAGATCCCGCCAGACATCGAACCCGCGTCCTCCTGATCACCAGTCAGACGCACATCCGACTGAGGTGCAGAGGTCGGCTCACTTCCATTTATTTTTATAAGGCTTCCGAGTAAAAAAAAGGTGAGCGATAGCGGGATTTTTTTTTTTTAACGAAAGACACGTCTGAACTATTTCTCCGTTATAAATCAATGAAAAATAAATCAATCAATAAAAATAAATAAATAAATAAATAAATAAATAAACAAACTGTTTATAATATTTTAATTTGTGTACCTATGAATTTTCAAAGTCAGCCGTTGCGATTTCCTTTCTCAGTAAACAGCTCCAGTCAGGGCATGAATTTTAGAAGGCGTTGTTTAGTCGCCATCTTGTTTTCATTTCAATGAAAAAAAAATCATCCTGTGCTTGAAATGCAGGTGCAGCAGTGTCATGCAAGTAAAACTGTCTCGTATTATCAAGAAAATCATACTTTATCTTCGTGTTGCAGGTCTTTCCTCAAAAACACCAAAATGGACGTCACGAAAATCGAAGTTCGATTCCCATGATTTTATCAGATTTTCAGCCAAACGTCAATGATACAAACCACGTCAGCAACGTCGCCTAGCAATGGATTGGAAAATATCAAAGATTCTCCTCAGAAAAAAAACACACACATTTTTGAGATATGAAACAAAATAGTCATCACGTGAACAGGTCCATGAAATGAATACCCCTCTAAACCCCACTTTATATAGGAATAACTGGTGTTTACGGGGGTGTACATTATTTGTTTTTTTTATGTCTGCTCCGAGATATAGGTTGTGGGTACGCGTTAGAACCGCCTCAATGAGGCGGTTCTAACGAGCACCCACAACCTACGTTTGCAGTATTAATAAGAAAAAGGTCACGGATTTTCATCAGAAAAGTAGCCATTTTGGAGATGTTGAAAAATGCACGGGTGTGTCGCCCGGGTGTGTTAGTTTAAACTTTATTTCATTCAAATATAATAACACAAAACATATAAACACAATATCATTGGATAAGTACAATTATATCTGAAAGGGATACAGAAAAAAGTCGGTGACTTGTATGATCTGCTTCCCAGTAGTTCTAATCTAAACATAGACATACAATGATTTCGTAAAATGCTTTATGCATGAGTTATGTTGTCGCCATACATATTTTATAATTTTAATGTTGTTTTGAATAAAATAATAATAGTAATAATAATAAAAAAAAAAGTTAAGGGAAAAAAAAATGTGCAAGTGTGTGTTATCGTAATGTTACCGTAAAAAAGCGGAACTCCACAATCAATCAATTAATCGGCAAGTGAGCAAGTATCAATGTAAAGCACCTCCGATTAACGATTGGCTAGAAATATCTGAAATGATCTTGAAAGGACCATAAAAATACAAAAAGGAAAATGGGTTTTGAACACTTGATATCACAAGATGAGCCTTGCTTTGTTTACGTGATGATGTCGCCGTGAACGTAGCATTTTGAAATGTTATGATGACGTCATAAGGTCATTGCGGAGTTGGCGTCATTGTTATCAACGTTTTGAACTAGCAGTCTCTTCGGACATTTGGCGAAATTATACACTCGGCCTCAACTTCAAACTAAGAAGGAAACCCCCTACATAAATGAAAGAAAAAATAAAATATTCGCCGAACGTGGGGCTCGAACCCACGACCCCGAGATTAAGAGTCTCGTGCTCTACCGACTGAGCTAGCCGGGCTGTTACTCTGATGACAAGTTGTTCAATACTGCACAGATAATTTTGCATTATGAAAAGAAATAAATTTGTTTATTTGTATATTTATATTTATTATATTATCGGACATTAAGACATATTCGAAAATGGTGTACATTTCATATTAATTTGTCATAAGTTAACTACAGCAGAAAGAAAACACTAAACAATGAGCTCAGTTGGCGGGAAAACATTACGCGCCAACAGTTAAATGTGCGCCAAAATATCACAGTACAGAATATTAAACATGGATCTCGGCCCGGCGCAGTGTCTTATAAACCATTTAATGTCAAAACTGAAATACAAGACATCGTCATGGTCATACAATAGTTTAGAGAAAAATAGGAGTGTTTTTGTTGTAATGATTTTTATTGGTGACAATTTAACTGGATTCATTGATGCTTTGCCCGATAACGCTATTCATGCTCGTCTGCAATATGTCAGATATTGCAACGGATCCTTGGTTTAAAGGTCCCTGTCCGTTGAAGTGTCTATAATCTATTCTAACACAGCGCGCCTATATAGGCAATGGAAAACAACTGTTTTATTCTACAACAAATCACGGCTAGGAAGAGCATGACAAATGACGTCATTAAAAACTGCCAATTGATGACGTCACTAGTCGATTTCCTTGACGTTAGACGGTGTAACGTCATTTTCTCGCATCGAAAACGTTAGAATAGGATGTAAATGCATGTGTTTCAGTCGTTAATTTTAGCGGGATTTCTTCTAACAATGGCGAAAAGTTGTGAGATTTTGAAGAAAACAACAACATTATTGCCGATTTTCAGCGTCTTAGAATCGAAATAGATCAGCTCTAGTCTGTGATTTATTGAGTAATAAATCACATTTTGTCGGTCAGTTGTAAGTAGACAAATCACGCGCGCTACGCGCTCGTGATTTGTCTACTTTACAACTGACCTCCAAACTATGATTTATTACTCAACAAATCACAGCTAGAGCTGATCTATTTCTTAAATAATATATAAGGCGAATGGGAACACCTGGCAGAGATTTTGCCGCCATTTTTCAAAGGGATAGAATTTTTGGAAGTTCCTACTCACGTTTCTATAAGCTCTGTCCCACTGAAAATGGGTATCCTCTTAAAGGAAACAATTTGCCCCTAAAGAATTTGCCCCTCAGGGGCAAATTCTTTTCTTTAAGAGTTGACCCTTATTGACATGGGAGACAAACATACTTTTGCAGGAGTTGCCTCCCCTGAAGCTGTATCAATTACCGTCCCTCAATTTATCGAATGAAAACATAAGGATTTAAATCAACGCACTGAGACCAGGTTAGTCGATGGTCTTTGAGTGTAGTACTATGCTGAACGGTGAATAAGACTGTAACCCTTACATTCCTGAGTTGTAATCAAACAATGTAGACCCTGATCAGACTCTACGTTTAACGGCGTCTGACCCTTAAATTCCGTTACAGTAAGCAAACAGTGTCGACCCTGATCAGACGCCGCGTTCTGTGGCGTCTGATCCGGGTCTACACTGTTTGCCAAGCCCAACCCATGATTCCAGCCCAGATTTCATCGATAACCCTCTTAGGCAACACGCTGACCTCACTGCGATAAAAATTAACGCTGCTGCATTATACAAATACATTATAAACTTGACTGCCCACAAAACGAAACTTTTAAGATGAAAAATCGTTATATTTTTCTTGTTTCTGCTCAAAATATAGATTGTGTGTACTCGTTTTTTAGTTTTACGGCCCTTTCAAGATTATTTCCCTCGTATCGAGCCGATCGTTCATCAGAGGTGGGTGAAAACCGGAGTACCCGGAGAAAAACCACTGACCGTCCGTTGCAGAACTCAAGTTGGCGCCTCACATGTGAATATAAATAAATAAATAAATAAATAAATAAATGAATAAATAACGATTAATAATAAAAATTACGCAGAGTACATCTCATTTGTAGATGGGCTCAGGTTTCATTGGGTTACGAAACGTGCGAAGAAGAAGAAGAAGAAGAATAAGAAGAAGAAGAAGAAGAAGAAGAATCCAGGCAACAAACAGGGAAGACTCTGACCAGATTGCACAATTACGCAGGATGCTGTGAAGTATTGCTGTGCGCACATGTTTGAAGGTGAGTGAGTGTTTGAGTTTTACGTCCCACCAACAGCTAAGGTCATACGGAGACGGGACCTCGGTTTGAAATTTGTTTGAAAGTGTAGCTCAAAAAAAGTTGACCTTATTTATAGAAGCAATGACAGCACTAGTGGATCGACTGTCTGGTTCTGCACGGGCATGCGCTTCGACTGTTTCGTTTAACCCTTTAATTCCTGCATTTCAAACAAAACGGTGAAGACCCGGAACAGACGCCACGATCATGGGTCATCTCATCAGGTTCTACACTGCTGGCAGTTCTGTCACTGAATAACATATTAGCACTGAAGCCGGTTATGAGATGACTGCATCACAAAAACAAGCTTGAATAATTTTGACTCCCTTGAACTCCACTTTTATATGTTAAAACTGGTGTTTACAGGAGTGGACCTTATTTCCTTATTTCTGGTATAAAATATAGGTTGTAGGCCCCCGCTCAACGGGGCTTGAAGAAATATATGGGCTGCATGATGCTTCCATGCAGAGCTGAATCCAACCGCACACAAGTACCGGTATACTGCTTAGAGAATCTAAGCCTGCCCAGGAAAAGCGGTGCGATTCGGACCTTCCATGCTTGCAAACATTATCTGTTTCATTGGGCGACAGGGCTTGAGGTGTCATTTCATCTCAAGGTCGGGTAAAAATCCCACAAAATTGGAAGCAACGTCTCCAAAATTACCTATACAGTGTTGACGTTAAACCTCAAATCAAACAAACAAACAAAAATATTGATTGCCTCAGTCGATGAGGCGGTTCTAACGAGTACCCACAAACTATATTTTGAGCAGAAATAAGATCATTATCGTTTTTTTTTTTTGGCGGTAAAGTTTACAATGTTTTTGTATAGGAGTGTTTTCGTAATGCTCCAAAATGACTACTTCTCCGATGAAACTGACATTTTCTTCTTATTTGTACTACCAATATATATAGGTTGTGGGTGCTCAAACGTATGTTGTGGGTGTTTTGTAGCACCGCCTCCTCGGGGCGGTTCTAACGGGGACCCACAACCTATGTCTTGGAGCAGAAATTAAGCCAAAATAATGTATACCCTGTAACCACCAGTTTGCCGAGAGACACCATGAGTAGATCTGCTGAAGACAAGAACCATAAATCTGGCTTTACTAGTTTTGAAATGAAAATCTCAAGTTACAGAACAGCAAAGGGACTTTACAAAGTAACCATTTAAATGTTCAAAGGACCATAACACACAAAAATATAAAAAAAATGTTAGTGGTTCTTGAATTCAGTTGAATAAGTAATAAACAAAACAAGCAAACAGTGCAGACCCTGATCAGATACCGCGTTATGTAGCGTCTGATATGTGTCTACTTTGATTTCCAATGACTCGGTACACGAGCCCAGTACAGATTTTACTTTTTACATGTGAAGCGCTCTGACGTCACAGGGAGACGACTAGTGCTGCCATAAATAGCCGATATCTTGATTTTGTATATGGTCAGCGACAGTCAAGTGGACAATGGCAGGCGGGAAGCTTCTGTATTTAGTAGCTTTGGGTCGACAATTCTCGATCAAGAAATACTTAATTTGTGGTCTTGAGAACATTCAACTATTGTCTTAATACCAATAATAATAATAATAATAATAACGATGGAACCTTTGCTCAGCAATCATGGCTTGTAGACATTACGACAACACGCCTATACAAATACATTGTAAACTTTACCGCCGAAAAATATGAACAATTGTGATATGTTTCTTATTTCTGCTCAAAATATAGATTGTGGGTACTCGTTAGCACCGCCTCGATGAGGCGGTTCTAATGAGTACCCACAATCTATATTTGAGAGCAATACTATGAAAAATAAGGTTTACCCCTGTCTACCCCAGTTTTACTATCTAAAAGTGGGTTCAAGGGGTTCAAAATTATATAGGCGTGTTTTCGTGATGATAATGACGATGGAACCCTAGCTCAACAATAATGAAATGTAGCAGCTCTGTAAAATTGGGCGGTTGGGTGAGGTGAATGCGTCGTTTTGCGTGACTTAGGCGTCCTTGATAATGCAGTTCTACTTTCACGACACTGTTGCATCTGTATTTCAAGCACAGGATGATTTTTGATTTGAAATAAAAACAAGATTACTTGTTTGTTTGATTTGAGGTTGAACGTCCCCGTAAAAACTTTAAAGGTAATTTTGGAGACGTTGCTTCCAAGTTTGTGGGACGTTTACCCGACATTGAGATGAAATGACATCTCAAGCCCCGTCGCCCAATGAAACCAATAGGGTTTATAAGCATGGACGGTCCGACTCGCACCATGTCCTTGACCTTGAAAGTTGAACTCGTTCGAGGTATTGTGATAAGGAACATTTGTTTGAAGTTATATTGAAATCAGTGAAGAAATGTAGTCGCTAGAGAGATGAAAAAGTTTTTCTAAAATTAGCCACAGTGGCCTTGACCTTGAAAATCCAAATCGCTCGAGATATTGTCATAAGGAACATTTGTGTGAAGTTATATTGAAATCGGTGAAGAAATAAAAGCGCTAGAGCGATGACAAAGTTTTTCTAGAAATAGCCACAGTGACCTTGACCTTGAAAGTGGAACTCGTTGATATTGTCATAAGGAACATTTGTGTGAAGTTATACTGAAATCGGTGAAGAAATGTAAGCGCTAGAGCGATGACAAAGTTTTTTTCTAAAAATAGCCACAGTGACCTTGACCTTAAAGCCATGACCTTGAAAGTCGAACTCGCTCAAGGTATTTTTATTAGGAACATTTGTGTGAAGTTATATTGAAATTGGTGAAAAAATGTAGGCGCTAGTGCGATGACAATGTTTTTCTAAAAATAGCCACATTGACCTTGACCTTGAGGTCATGACCTTGAAAGTCGAACTCGCTCGAGATATTGTCATAAGGAACATTTGTGTGAAGTTATATTGAAATCAGTGAAGAAATGTAGGCGCTAGAGCGGTGACAAAGTTTTTCTAAAAATACCCACAGTGACCTTGACCTTGAGGCCATGACCTTCAAAGTCGAACTCGCTCAAGATATTTTAATAAGGAACATTTGTGTGAAGTTATATTGAAATTGGTATAAAAAAATGTAGGCGCTAGTGCGATGACAAAGTTTTTCCCAAAAAGCCAGTGACCTTGACCTTGAGGTCATGACCTTGACAGTCGAACTCGCTCGAGATATTATCATAAGGAATATTTGTATGAAGTAAAATTAAAATCAGTGGAAAAATGTAGGCGCTAGGGGGATGACAATGTTTTTTTCTAAAAATAGCCACAGTGACCTTGACCTTGAGGCCATGGCCTTGAAAGTCGTACTCGCTCGAGATATTTTTGTAAGGAACATTTGTGTGAAGTTATATTGACATTGGTGAAGAAATGTAGGCGCTAGAGCGATGACAAAGTTTTTCTAAAAATAACCACAGTGACCTTGACCTTGAGGTCAGGACCTTGAAAGTCGAACTCGCTCGAGATATTGTCATAAGAAACATGTGGGTGAAGTTATATTGAAATCAGTAAAGAAATGCTGGCGCTAGAGCGATGACAAAGTTTTTCTAAAAATAGCCACAGTGACCTTGACCTTGAGGCCATGACCTTGAAAGTAAAACTCGCTCGAGATATTTTTATAAGAAACATTTGTGTGAAGTTATATTGAAATTGGCGGAGAAATGTAGGCGCTAGAGCGATGACAAAGCTTTTCTAAAAATAGCCACAGTGACCTGGACCTTGAGTGTGTGTGTGTGTGTGGTGGGGGGGGGTGGGGTGGGGGGGGGGGGGTAGGGTGGTGTCGGGATGGACACGATGTCTGTATCAGTCAATGCATCTTATCATAAGGAACAATAATATATATGGTTAAGGGGTGGGGATATGGATAGTTTCTGAGATATAAATCCTTTAATGAAGCAAAGGGGGCGGGGCATGGCCCAGGGGTGACCGTAGGGACCCAAAGTCTGTGTCATGGAATGTGTCATATCATAAGGAACAATAGTATATATGGTTTAGGTGTTCGAATCTGATTAATTTTCCAGATAATTAGACATTTTGACATTTTTGCATACAAATTCCTGTATGAAAATTTTGACCTGTTACGCAATCTGACCCCTGGGCCCACCCAGGGGCACGACCCTTGATCAGCTTGAACATGAACTGATAGGTCTTGGTCTGAGTAAATGTCATACCAAATTTCAACTTTGTAGCAGAACAGGTAGAAACATTATGAGCTCCAATGCGAGCCCGAGGTTTGAGCTCGTCATTTCAGCCCGAGGTGTGACATACAAACGTGCAATCTGACCCCTGTGCCCACCCTGGTTCAACTTGAACATGAACTGATAGGTCTTGGTCTTGTAAATGTCAAACCAAATTTCAACTTTGTAGCACAACAGGTAAAAATTTATGAGCTCCAATGCGAGCCCGAGGTTTGAGCTCGACATTTAAGCCCGAGGTGTGGCATACAAACGTACGCACGTAACATCACGGCGAAACGCTATATGCCCCACTCCTGCCAAGACAGGCGGGGGCATAAAATATTCAGTTCAATTCTGTTAGGGCCCGGTTTAACCCATTTAGTACCAGATATCACAAAACGGGTATTTGGCAAACAGTGCAAGCCCAGATCGGACGCCGCTGCGGCGTCTGATCAGGGCCTTCACTGTTTGCAAAAAGTCCAGCCATTTCCATCAATTATGAAGAAACCACAACCTGATACCCCTAAATGTTGAAAAAGACTCCTGCTATATATAAGGTGGAAGATTCCATTTGGTACAAAAAGGTTTAACGACACGGCAACCCTTGTGGGTCCTTTTGTGTCGTCTCATGGAGAAAGGGAGAAATAAGGAATAGTAGTTGGGATGAAAGTGAGGGACAGAGCAAAATAAATTTTGTTTGTTTGATTTGAGGTTTAACTTCCCCGTCAACACTGTAAAGGTCCTTTTGGAGACGTTGCTTCCAATTTTGTGGGACTTTTACCCGACATTGAAAGAAATGACATCCCAAGCCCTGCCGCCAATGAAACCAATAGGGTTTATTAGCATGGACGGTCCGCCTCGCACCGCGTTTCCTGGACAGGCTTAGACCTCTAAGCGGTTTACCAGTACCAGTGTGCGGGCCGGATTCAGCTCTGCGTGGAAGCATCATGCAGCCCATATATTTCTTCAAGCCCCAATGGGCGGGGGTCGGACTATAAATGAGAGTGTAGAAACAGAAGAAATCATGAACAACATTCCCTTTCCCTTACCTTCTGCAAGGACAGCAGGACTTGCCCATCTGTTGCCAATATCGTGGTGCTTGGTCTTTCCTGAAAACACCAAATGGACATGAAATTGAAGTCTGATTTCCATGATTTTATCAGATTTTCCGCCAGTCAATCAATTAATCGCCGAGTGTGCAAGTATCTATGTCCGATTAAGTATCGGGCTCGAAAAAGTGAAATAATCTTGAAAGGACCGCACAATTACAACAAAAACAACAACAAAAAGGAAAAGAACATTGGTTTCAAACATCTGATATCACAAGAGGAGCCGTGCTTTGTTTATGTTATATTTTCGCCCGGAACGTCACATTCTGAAATTTTATGATGACGTCAGAACGTCTTTGTGGAACTGGCGTCATTGTTAACAAAGTTCTGAGCTAGCAGCCATATCGGATTTGAAGAGCTGATATGGAGTTTTGGGCATTACGCCTCAATTTGACGTTGGCATTTTCATTGGAACATCATTTGCCAGTTCACTCTGCTCGGTCTGTTGACCTCGTGTTCAAACAGTTTCCTCGGGACCAGGCAATGTAAACGTATGCACCCCACGAAAAAGAAAAAATATTCGCCCAACGTGGGGCTCGAACCCACGACCCCGAGATTAAGAGTCTCGTGCTCTACCGACTGAGCTAGCCGGGCTGTTACTCTGACGATTAGTTGTTCAATACTGCACAGATAATTTTGCATTATGAAAAGAAATTAACTATTTGTTTATTTGCATATTTATATATTTATTATATTATCGGACATTGAGACATATTCGAATATTATAAACATTTCGTATTTATTCGTTAAAAGTTAAATAAAACAGAAGGAAAACACAAAACAATGAGCTCAGTTGGCGGGAAAACATTACGCGCCAACTGTTAAATGTGCGCCAGAATATCAAAGTAGGCCTACAGAAAAAAACATTTACCTCGGCACAGAGTCTTAATAAAAATGTTTAAAAGGCATTTAATGTCAAAAATGAAAAATACGGCATACTACAATATTTATGCGAAAAGTAGAAGTGTTTTATTAGATCTAGATCTATAATGATTATTATTGGTGACAACCAGATTCATTTGAACGCTCGGATGCTTTGCCCGATAACGCTATTCATGCTCGTCTGCAATATATCAGACATTGCAACGGATCCTTGGTTTAAAGGTCCCTGTCTTTTGTAGTGGCTAGACTTGTCTCTAAGAAAAAGAAAAAGAAAACAATCATAAACAAAAATGATTTAAATCATCCCAGCAGGCACTCAACGTTGAACTAACGTTGAAAACGTTGTTTCAACTTTTGTTCAACGTTGAGTCAACGATTTGTGCCTGCAGGGATACCACTGACAGCACTGGTTGGTCGATTGTTTCATAGTTTAGTTCAACTTTGAGTAAACGCTTTAATTTGTGCCTGCAGAGATACCACTGACAGCACCGGTTGGTCGAAAGTCTCATAGTTTAGTTCAACGTTGAGTCAACGCTTTAATTTGTGACTACATGGATACCACTGAGAGCACCGGTTGGTCGATTGTCTCATAGTTTAGTTCAACGTTGAGTCAACGCATTGTGCCTGCAGGAATATCACTGACAGCACCGATTTGTCGATTGTCTCATAGTTTAGTTCAACGTTGAGTCAACGCTTTGTGCCTGCAGGGATACCACTGGCAGCAAAGGTTGGTCGATTGTCGCATAGTTTAGTTCAACGTTGAGTCAACGCTTTGTGCCTGCAGGGATACCGATGACAGCAGCGGTTGGTCCATTGTCTCAAAGTTTAGTTCAACGTTGAGTCAACGCTTTGTGCCTGCAGGGATACCACTGACAGCACCGGTTGGTCGATTGTCTCTTAGGCTCTAACCGTTACCTTTTTGAAATGTAATCAAACAATGTAGACCATGATTAGACGCTACGTTTTACGACGCCTGTCCCTTAAATTCCTGTTCTGAAAGCAAACAGTGTAGACCGCCTGATCTGGGTCTGCACTTTTTGCCAAGCCCAACCCATGATTCCAGTCCAGATTTTATCGATAACCCTCTTACGCAACAGGCTGACCTTGTGATAATTAACGCTGGAAATAAGTATCTAGATCTACATTAGGCGAGGCACTTTAATTTTTATGGTCAAGATAATTCCTTGAGAAACTCTTTTAACACCAAAACACAGGGCTATGTTATATTAATTACCAAAAAAAAGTCCTCAAAAAATATCCGTGCCAGTTCTGAGAAAATTAGGATTTAATCCGCAGAAAAAGCATTAAATAAGTAATGGCTCAATAAAAGCACCATACACTGTTTTACCGGTTGTAAGGCAAGCTCTCCTCACGCGCAAACAAATGACGCCATTAAAAACAAAATATACGTCAGAAATTGTTAAAGTGCAGTCTATAATTTGTTATTAAAAAGAGAACGAAGAAGCTTTCTCTTGATTGATAAATGGAAATATTTGCTCATCATTTGCTCAACATCGTTCGAGATATGGTACACGGAGGCTATGCATTTTCCCAAATCTATCCATCTATATCAAGAAAATCAAAAGGAAATCCAGTTGAAGGTTTGGCGGACACAAGCAGACGATGCAGGCTCCCGCTGCTTTCTATATTCTTTTTTTTTTAAATAGATGCCTTTTATATTTTCCTTGTATGTTATTGATAAACAAGATCTATGTTCAAGTTGTAATACTAAACCTTTTTTTTTTTTTTTTTTTTTTGGGGGGGGGGGGGGGGTCAGAAAATACATTTGTCAATGTCTCATGACAAAAATTTAGTGTATGGAAGCACATTTGTGCCATCAGAATCAAATGCGTAAATATGTGTATACGGTGTATTCTGGTAACATTGCACACATAAGATTTTGAAAGCTATTTGTGACTTTGTGGAAGGAACCACTCAAAAATCACAATCAGAACAATTGCAGCACTGTCCTGTCTACTTACTGCAATAGAAATTGGCAGCTGAATTTTAAACAGGCAGGAAAAATAATACTAAGAAAAGGGATACCCCTTGAAATTGATTTACAAATTTTGTCTCCCAACATTGCGCACAATAACTGTTTTGAACTGATTGAACACAAAGGTTGACTCAAACAACTTTAAAAGGTGCAAAATCCGGATGAGAAAAATTATCTTACAGCTAATTTTCCATGAGGAATCCATATATGAAATTTCAAAACCCCTAGCATACAAGCTTCTAAAGTTATGCTATGCATCACAATGCATACAATGTACGGAAAGTGACAAAGGGCCATTAGCCACAAAGTATTTTTCGGAATTTAGTCAAAAGGTAATCAGGACATCTACTCATCAGCACCAATCTATTCACCAGCTAACAAGGTTCTACCTCCAATAGATTTTGAGATATGTTGCTGACAAGATTTTATAAAACAAAAAATTCAAAGGGCAATAACTTTTGAAAGGGGCATAATCCGGATAAGAAAAATACGTGTGAGCTAATTTTCCATGAAGAATGAATCCCTATATGAAATTTCAAAACCCTAGCCTGCACGGTTCTTGCGTTATGCTATGCATCAAATAAAAATCAAAAATGAGTTCCTTTAAGAGCAATGAAAACATTCATAAGAAAGAAGATGGGCCATACTACGTAGTTTCTGCTAATAAAGCCTCATCAGTGACCCTGTAATGATCCGGCAAAGAAAGCCAGAGGAAACATACTGCAATTTTGCGAATTTCGAATAGGCAGTCGATTCAAAGACTGATATAAATCAAATGAGGCGTAACTGAAGTTCGAATGGACGAACCAGAAGCAATATGCCCCTCCAAAAAAGTTGGGGTCATAAAAAACATTACGAAAACACGCATATTCAAATCTATTGGAAGATTTGATCACCCAAAAAAGTTCCAGAGAAAATTCTGATGTTTTTCTTATTCATCACGAAAACGAGACGTTGCTTCCAATTTTGTGGGACTTTAACCTGACATTGAGATGAAATGACATCTCATTCCCTGCCGCCCAATGAATCCACAAGGGCTTACATGCATGGACAGGCTGACTCGTAGCAACTTTTCTGGGCAGGCTTAGTCATTCTCAGCGGTTTAATAGTACTCATGTGCGGTCGGTATCAGTTCTGAGCGGAAGCATCATGCAGCCCAATCTATTACTCCAAGCCCAGATGGGTGGGGTAAAAAAAACGCCTATATAATTTTGACCCCTCGAACCCCACTTTTATATTGTAAAACTGTGGTTTACAGGAATAAACATTAAATTTCTTATATCAGCGCAAAAACATATTTTTTTGGGGGGTACTCAGTAGAACCGCCAAGTTCAGGCAGTTCTTAGTCGAGCTCCGCAATCTATGTTTTGAGCAGAAATAAGAAAAACATCATTTTTTTAATCTTAAAATTTCATTTTTGGGCTGAAAAATTGACAATGTTTTTGTTTTGGCGTGTTTCGTAATGTCTGCTCAAAAGAATAGATTGTGGGTACTCGATAGAAACCCCTTCCTCATGGAGTTTTAGTTTATACTAATTTATTTTAGTTCGACTGCGATTAAAGTCTCAAGCTTATTAATTGCTCTCGAACACTCATTCCGGATGTCTTCACGCGCGCGAGGGAGAGGCAGTTGACTTTTACACCACTGCTACCCATTTACACCTGGGTGGGGTGGGGCAGTGGGGAGTTTTATGGGGTATACATGTACATTATTTTTCTTATTTCTGCTCAAAGAAGCCTCCATGGTGTAGTGGTTAAGCTACTAGCCTCATAAAGCAGGAGTCTTGGGTTCGATCCAAGGACTTCTCCAGACTCCCAGATGAGTCTTTAAACCGAGGTCCGGTCTCCGTATGCAGGGGTTTCATCAATAGACGGGTAGTGGGGATTTTCCCGTTTACTTAGACATTATTCCCCTGCTATGCTTCATAAATTTAGCTTTATTCAGATAACATTGAAAATCACACTCCTATCTTTCCTTGAAATCTGGATGCTAAAATGTTTTTGAAACCACTGCATATGACATTTGCTGTTGACGGGACGTAAACCTAAAACACACTCCCTCACTTATTTCTGCTCAAAACATAGATGAGGCAGTTCTATTGAGTAACAACAATCTCAGAAGCTTTGTTTTTGAGCAGAAAAATAATATATAACCCCTAAACCTCAAATGTTTTAGTTTATATATAAAAGTGGGTTTGTGATGTGCCAAAGTTTGCTTTTGATTTTCCTTTTTTAATTTTTTTTTATGTGACATTTTTGATAAGATTTGGAAATCCTTATTTGATATCTGTGACTCTTTTTACACTTTATGGTAACTGACACATTTTAGTTTTACACGAATTAATGTGTGCTTAGCATAGACTCAAGCTTTTTGTAAAAGCTAATACTTGTTTTTCTATATTTCACATAAAAATATATAAAAAAAATAAATTAAAAGAAAACTTTTATCTTCAGAATTTTTAGTATTTTTCCCAAAATAGAAATATTCATTTTGGATGCTTTAATGAAGTCAAGTATTAATTGTTTAACATTCGCCAGTAAAATTAATTTTGTCCTGGTTTTGTGATTTTTCTTCATTTTTTCGTATTTTTTCACCCCCCCCCCCCCCCCCAAAAATACCCTTTCCCCTCAGATTTTTTTTGAGGACTTTTTTTCTATAAGTCAGGACACCTTCCTGATACTAAAACTGCTGATAACATTTCTCAAGGAATTAGTTGTGGGTCAAGGGTCATTTCCGGCTAAATGTACTGGCCTACATGGATTTCCAACAAATCAGTGATCTAGTCATGTGGACTTCAGCACTGCTTTTTAACAACAGATATAAAACTAGATCGCGCAGTCGATGGTATACCATCGCAAATACCCGCTTTTTCTATGAATGACACTAAAGATAAGGCAAAGTCATACTTTTTGACCTTTGACCTTGGGGCCATGTTGGGGTCAAGGTCACAAAAAAGTAGCCCACTGCCATCTACATACCATGTACTATCCACATGCAAAGTTTCAAAAGTGTAACTTCTGTGGTTGTCGAGGAAATCCATATACAAGAAACATGACGGACGGACGGACGGACATTCTCGCGGATGTATACTTATGTGGCTATTTTTGGCAGGATTGATACTTAAGTGGCTACTTTTAGCCACAGAAAAGAAGTGTTTTCGGTGTCTAACGGAATAAATCCCATAGACTTACATTGATTCTGTCCATTTACATAGCCACCTAACTATACATTTGTTGGTGCGGACGGACGGACGGACTGACGACTACTCAACTCTGGTACGAAAACAATATACCCGATTTTTCTTCGAAAAAGCGGATATAAAAATGACAGTTTATTACAACTTAAGTGGAATGGATACACATGCAGGATAGAAGATTCTTTGAAAAATATTCAATAAAAGTTATTTGCTCTAAAAGGAAAGACTTTTTCCTGGGGAGTAATTCTTTCCTTTAAGGGTAGACCTATTTTTCTGGAGGGGCTCAAATTACACGTTAACAAGCAGGATTTTAGTC
This sequence comes from Lucinisca nassula, assembly GCA_963580285.1. Taxonomy (NCBI): domain Eukaryota; kingdom Metazoa; phylum Mollusca; class Bivalvia; order Lucinida; family Lucinidae; genus Lucinisca; species Lucinisca nassula. Next base: position 99,163,952 of record OY757014.1, read on the forward strand.
ACAAAAATCTTTTCTCCCTTTAGGGAAAAAAAATAATAAATAAATAAATAAATAATACAAACAATCACGCACATTGTCACAGATTCATGAAAAAATAAATGATGGTACAATGTTGGAAAACAAAAGGGAGATTAAAGTCACATAAGACATGGCACAAGTGCAAAAATTTTAAAAGGACTTAGCATGAATATCTGCGTTTAAAAAGATAATCCTTTATAGTTAAAATGCACTTATAAATATCAATAAATAAATAACAATAATAATAAATAAATAAATAAAAAAAAACGCAGGGTGGGTGGGGTATATATATATGTCTCCCTCCGCAAATTCCAGAAGGGCAGTTGTACGTAACCCCAGAAAACCCCAGCGTAGATTATATAGGGAAATTTGGGTTTTATAGGGGTGTGGCAAAATGTATTCGCTCATATCGCCATCCTTCCATATTTCCATTCTTTCATACCTCCGAACTGTCATTTTCCCAAAGAAAGTATGACATTTTTTATTTTCTATTTTTTTTTTTTTTTTTTTTATTTGTTTATGTATATATTTATTCTAACTTATTTACCCCCTTTTTTGGCAAACAAAGAAATGCGTGTTCGTTAGAATCGCCTCGTTTCTTACGTTTATCCACAATCTATGTTTTCCAGAAAGTGTAAAGAAAGTAGAATATAGCCTCATTTACACTGCTTTTCCCTATCTAAAGTAGGATTTGCTGTGGAATGCATTGCACGGACTAAAACGAAATGTAAGGGGAATGGATAAACCTGGCAGATTTTCCGCCATTTTTCAAAGGGAGACAACTTTCGGGCTTTCTTGCTCGCTTTTCTACAATGGCTATCCTTCGGAAGCAAGGAATACACCACAAAACTGGAAAATATGGAGTGTACATGTTTTCTGGGCCAGACTAGCTAGTTTCGGCCAATGAGGACTCATCAGTGATCCTCAAATATTTTCAAAATCCAACAATAGAATCAATGATCCCAAAGGACAATGAAATATAAACTACGCTATGATGTAGGGCAGCCTGACACCAAATGTAGTGACGTCAAATGTGTTCTAGAAAGGGCTATCCTTTGGAAGCTTTGGAACCCTGTTACACTAAAAGGGGTCTACTCTTAAAATCTTATTCAAATTCTTACCGTCAGAGTTAATCCCTAATGACATGGGAGAAAAATACTTTTGTAGGGGTTGCTTCCCCTGAAGGTGCATCCATTCCCCTTAAGGCTTAGCCTGCAGTCGTTTTCCTTTTATTTCTCGTTTAAAGGGGCCTTTTTACTCTGTCATGTTTTCTCGAAGCACTACTTAAAGCGCGTGGAACTACACTGTAATTTGTCCTTGGCAACGCCATAGCGTATGAAAACGCATGGTGATTCGGTTCACCGAATGGGGGAAAAAGAATAAGGAGGAACTTTAAATCAATTAATCGAAAGGAAGAACTTTGGTGCGCAAGGTGTGAAAGAAAAATATTATTTTGATAATGGTGCGTCCATGGCGCCCTCGGTTTGCCCGTCGGCTCATCAAAGCCTCGGGTCGGATCTGGCCTGGCTTCCCAGTCACTGGAAATGCCTTTATCGAATGAATGCTCGTGTCTTTTTTGCTTGAGTTGAGGTTTTACGTCCCCGTCAACACTATTAAGGTCATTTTGGAGACGTTGCTTCCGATTCTGTGGGACTTTTACCCGACATTGATATTAAATGACATCTCAAGCCCTACTGCCCATAGAAACCGCTTGGGTTTAAGAGCGGTCCGACTCCCATCACTTTTCCTGGGCAGACTTAGACCTAAGCTGTTTGCCAGTACTCAAGGTCGGTCGGTTTCAGCTTTGCGCGGAAGCACTGTGCAGCCCAATCTATTTCTCCAAGCCCCGATGGGCGAGGGCACTAATGAATGCTCATGAAAGAGTCTTTCAATAACAAACGTGCGTGTTACATGTATCTTAATATAGTTTAAGGGTAACTTATGGTATTGAAATAAAAAATGTACTAAGAGATAAATGTATCATCTTTCGCATAATATCAAACCGAAATAAAATGTCGTTAAATTTTAGTTCTTTGTTATAGACATTTTAAATCTGTTACAGGAAATAAATACCCAGTAATTATGTATTTTCTCAAGAATATCAGATCATCGTTACGAAAACACGCCTATACAAATGCATTGCAACCTTACTCGACGAAAAAATGAAAATTTTAAGATGAAAAATTGCTCAAAATATAGATTGTGGGTAGTCGTTAGAACCGCCTCATCGAGGAGGTTCTAACGAGTACCAACAATATGTATTTTAAAGCAGAAATTCGAAAAATAAGATTGACTCCTGTAAACCCCAGTTTTACTGAATAAAAGTGGGGTCGAAGACGGTCAATATTATATAGGCGTATTTTCCTGAAAAGACCCTACACCATTTCCATAGTTCCTTATATATCGGCCCCACCTATTGAGTCTTGAAGAAATAAATGGGCTGCATGATGCTTCCACGCAGAGCTGAATCCGACCACACACGAGTACTGGTAAACCGCTTAGAGGATCTAATCATGCCCTATTGGTCTCAGTGGGCGACAGGGCTTGAGATGTCATTTCATCTCAATGTCGGGTAAAAGTCCCACAAAATTGGAAGCAACGTCTCCAAAATGACCCATGTAGTGCTGACGGAGACGTTAAACATCAAATCAACCAAATCAAACAAAAGAAAGAGTTCCTTATACGAGTACTTTCTTGTAAATTGGGCTTCACATCACATCACAAGGGGTTACGTACAAGGGTATATATTATTTTTCTTATTTTCTAATGAGTACAGACAGCATATATTTGCAAAATAAAAGAAAAAATCCGCATATTGTATTTGAAGGAATTCCCTGCGGTTCACTCCAACATATGTCACGGCGATTGTCACATATTTTAGGTTTCCTTTTCCGTTTGAATAGGTGGATGATTGACGCATCCTTGAATTCTTGAGGGATGGCTTCTTTTCTCCACATAATGAAAGCTAACTCTGTCAACTTCTTTGCAACTCGAGTACGTCCTGCGTTGTAAGTCTCAGCAGGTATTGCATCAGGTCCTGGGGGCTTTGCCAGATGCCAAAAGTTTTATGGCTTTCACTGTTTCAGTAACGGTTGGGAACGTGTCAAGCAGCAGATTACATTCAACCTGTGGAAGTCTGTTGATAGCATCATCGTTGATAGAGGATAGCTGATTAAGAACGCTATCAAAGTACGCAGACACTCTTTTCAAGATAGTCTCTTTGTCAGTCAGGAGACTAGTTCTATCTGCACTGAGGAGAGGAGTGGTTCCTGAGCTCTGGGGACCATAAACTGTCTTTAGTGCATCAAAGAACTTCTTCATATCCTTTCTGTCTGCAAAGGACTGGATTTCATCAGCCTTGTTGCTTAACCAGGAGTCTTGCATTGTTTGGACTGTCTTGCATATATCTGAAAAGGCCGCCTTGTTAGATACTGAGCTGGTATCACTGAGGCATGCCCTGTGTGTTTGATGCTTCTCTTCAAGGAGTCCCTGGATTTCTTCATCATTCTTGTCAAACCAGTCTTGATGTTTGTGAGATACTGGACCTAGACCTAGGGAATCCAATGCTGAAGAGTGAACAGTGTCTCTGAAGACTTTCCAGTTCTCTTCAGGATCATCTGAACTGAATTCCATTGCATCTAGTCTGCTACGGATGCCATGGGTGAAGATCTGCCTCTTGCTGTCTTGTTTCAGCTTAGACCCATCCAGTCTCTTGGGCACTTTCTTGTCTTGTGGTCGCCGTGCACTCGCTGGATACGCAGGTTGAGTTTACTGACAAACAAGCCTGTGATCTGTCCAGCAGTCTGCAACACACACAGTCTTTGTCCTTCTAAGATCCTGTCTCTCCTTCTTTCTAACTTTGACATAATCAATGAGATGCCAGTGTTTGGAGCGAGGATGCATCCATGATGTCTTGTTGCGAGTTGGCAGACGGAAGACTGTGTTGGTGATCAGCAATTCATGCTCTGCACACTTCCTCAAAAGGAGGCGGCCATTGCTATTGCACTTTTCCTACTCCTTCATTCCCAAGCACTCCTTCCCAGGCTTGGTGGTCTGTGCCCACTCAAGCAAGGAAGTCTCCCAGGATGATGAGTTTGTCTCCCAGGGGTGAAGCAGAAATCACAGAGTCCAAATCATCATAGAACTTGTCTTCGACCTCATCTGGGTTCGCCATTGTGTGTGCATAGGCATTTACAATATTTGCGTGCCTCTAACCAGATAGGGGCAGTCTCAGCGTCATCAGGCGGTCATTTATCCCTTTTGGAAGTCCTGATACCTTGCTGACAAGGTGTGATTTTAAGGCGAAGCCTACTCCTGCTTCCTGCCGCTCTTCTTTTTTGCGGTCCATCGCGAAAACTCGCCTATATAAGTTTGATCCCCTTGAACACCATTTTTATATAGTAAAACTGGGATTTACAGGGGTAAACCTTATTTTTCTGATTTCTTCAAAAATTTAGAGTGTGGGTATTCGTTAGAACCGCCTCGATGAATTTACAGTATATTTGAATAGGTGTGTTTTCGTAATGACTCCAGAAGAAAGTGCAATGAGCAACAACTTCTTTTATTCGCCCTTCCTCTGCAAGGCGAGTCTCGCTCAGAGCTGCAATATCGCCTTTGTAACGATTAAGTTCTCTACCAGCTAGAGCTGTTCTACGCTGTGGCCTGTCTGAACCAGCACTATCTATCAAAGTGCGCACATTCAATGCGCCAATTTTTAAAGGTATCACCTTTATCTTCTTCTTTTTCGTTCGACCGCTAGATGGGATCCCTGCTGATCGCGGTTAACCAGTCAAAGGTTTCTGAAGCGGCAATTGTCTAGCCTCTTCGCCATGCTAAGGGAATGAGCAGCGCGATCCTAAAAGGTCTACTCAGTCACTCAGTTCGGCTGCCGGTACGGGCCTCCGTGGCCTAGTGGATAAGAGCGCTGACTCTTAGTCATTAGGTCTCTCACCGCCGTAGGTTCGAGCCTCGCTCGGGCCACGTGTGAGACGCCAAGTTCTGCAACGGAAGGTCAAGTGGTTTTTCTCCGGGTACTCCGGTTTTCGCCCACCTCTGATTAACGATCGGCTCGATATGAGTGAAATAATCTTGAAAGGGCCGTAAAACCCAAACCAAAAAAAAAAAAAAAAAAAAAAAAAAAAAAAAAAGTTCGGCTGCCGGAGCTAAGCCCGGATGCAGTGGATGACCATGACTTCTTCCGTGCCTTGTCATGCTCTTCATGCTCCACGACACGCTGCTGCATCGCCGTTTGGACCGTTGAATCAGAGAAATGATTTCTTCCACCCCAGCTGCAGAAGCAGACTTTACATAGCTGGAACAGGCAAATCCAGATATGTAGGTTTTGTTTGGAGTTGCCTTCTCCTAGATGGATTGCCGACCAGGGCTTGAGAGTTCCTTCTACCCCTTGCAGTGGCAGAGGAACTACCATGAGTTCCATTTCTTCCTTGTGCACAGCCAGAGTGACCAAGCACCAAAACAGGGTTTCGTTTGGCGACCACAGCTGTGCACAAAGTAACGCGAGGCCAGTCCGCCCAACAGTAGGAGTCAGTATTCAATTAAGAAACAAGAGGCCCATGGGCCACTACGCCCACCAGAGTTCAATTGCGCTAAAGAGCCTACGCCCTGACGGCCATATTATTTTTTTTTTTCGATAAACTATGAAGACTCAAGAACTTAAAATGCTAAGAATGCTCTAAACTGGTAGCATGTCTGCGTGTGGTTTGGTGTCAGCCCATTCCTGGGGTTGGTCTTTTGCTTGGATCATAATGGGTTGGTCAGCCATTCAGTGCAAAGGTCAACAAAGTACCTTAACCTTTGAAATTGATTGACTTCCATGCAGCTGATTGCAAATATGAATTCTGATTGCATAGGCTACAAAAGATTCAGAAATATCCACTGTTTTGCTCTTTTTAATACAAATGTCTAAGTGACAAATTTTACCTTGATGCAAAACAGGTCAAGGTCTATTAAGGGTCACCATTCTAGGACCAGGGTCCCAAATGTTGTATACCAAGCCAAGGTTATCGGCCATATGGTTCCTGAGAAGAAGATTTTGAAAGCTTTTTACCATATATGGACAAGGTGGCCATCATGATCATGTGACCAAGACCCCACAAACAAACTTTCTTTCCCCCAAACCATGAAGGCTCCACATGTAATTTGGTTTCAATTGGCCTGGCAGTTTCTAAGATGTCATTTTAAAATGTTGATGATGCTGCCGGCACAGACGCAGATGACCACCGATGAGCTCAAACATATACAGCTTTGATTTTTCCCATACAAAAGTCTATGTGACCAAATTTGAACTTGGCGTAAAATAAGTCAAGGTCATCTATGGGTCATAATTTGAACAAATGATTGCCTAGAGTCTCCAATGCTGCATAAAAAGTTTTATAACAATGAATTCACTGCTTCTAAAGAAGAATATTTTTGAAGGGTTTTACTCTATAAGGGCATAACAGCAATGTTTGTCATGTAACGAAACTGATATTAATAATTTTTATTTCTTTGTTCCTAAGAGCTTCCTTATGAAATTTTGTTACATGTGGACCAGTGGTTTCTGAGAAAATTACATTACGAAAACACGCCTATACAAGTACATAGTAAACTTTTCCGCCGAAAAAATGGAGATTTTATGATGAAAAATTGTGATATGTTTCTTTTTCCTGCTCAAAACATAGATTGTGGGGACTCGATAGAACCGCCTCGATCTATCGAGTACCCACAATCTATGTTTTTAGGCAGCAATAAGAAAAATAATGTTTACCCCTGAAAACCCCAGTTTTATTACATAAAAGTGGAGTTAAAGGGGGTCAAAATTATACAGGCCTGTTTTCTTGATGGATTTTAATTTTCATATTCTGAATAATAATTATATTCTGAAAGACCTTTGGTTAAGGTCTAAGAAATGACCTTGATCTTGAATACTCATACAGTTTCATATACTCATTTAGCTTACTGCATCTACCCACTTTCAGATCACAGACTGCGATAATTTATGACAAATACTTAGTTTTGACCTTTTCCCATACAAAGCTCAATGTGACCAAATTTGGTCTTGGCATAAACTTGGCCAAGGTCATCCAGGGGTCATCATTTGAACGAACTATGATTGGCTCGAGTCCCCAATGCAATATACCAAGTTTCACAACAATAGGCCCACAGGTTCTTGAGAAGAAGATTTTTGGAGGGTTTTTACCTTATATGGGCATGGCAGCCATATTTGTCATGAGCCCAATTGATATTTTTTGTTTCTGAAAGCGTCCTTATGAAATTTGGTTGCAGAAGGCGCAGTGGTTTCTGACAAAAACAGTTATAAATTTTCGTCTGAATAGCCTTGGGCCAAGGTCCAGCAATGGCCTTGACCATCACTACTCATGTATTTTCATTTTGCTAATTGCATGTACCGGTACTCATTTTCTGATCACAGGTTGCAATAATTTTCGAAAAATACTTAGTTTTGACGTTTTCCCATAAACAAACCTATGTTACCGAATTTGACGTTTGCGTGAAATAGGTCAAGGTCATCCAAGGGTCATCATTTAAACAAACTGCATATATGATGGGCCTGAGTACCCAGTGCTACATACCAAGTTTCATGAGAATCGCCCCATTGGTTCCAGAGAAGAAAATTTTCGAAGGGTTTTTACCTTATATGGGCATGGCCGCTATCTTGGTCATGTCACCAAGCTCAAATTAATCAGTGTTCATTTCCTTGATCCTAAACGCTTTCATATGAAATTTGGTTATAAATGGCCCAGAGTTTTCTGTGGAAAACAAGTTTCAATTTTCACCTTGGGCCAAGGTCAAGGAATGATCTTGACCTTGAATGCTCTTGTAGTTTCATCCAATCATTTAGCTTACTGCGTCTACCAATTTTCGGATTACAAGGCTGTAATAGTTTCCAAAAAAATACTTAGTTTTTTTTTTACATTTTCCCATACAAAAGTCTATGTGTACAAATATGACCTTGGCGTAAAATAGGTCAAGAATATCCGAGGGTCATCATTTGAACAAACTATGATGGGCCCGAGCCCCAATGCTACATACCAAGTTTCATTACAATCGGCCCACTGGTTCTGGAGAAGAAGATTTTTGAATGGTTTTTACCTTATATGGGCATGGCGGCCATCTTGGTCATGTGGCCTGGACCATGCAAACAAACTTTCGTTCCTCCATCCCATGGATGCTTCACATGAAATTTGACTTCAATCGGTCCAGTGGTTTTGGAGGAGAAGATGTTTGAAAATGTTGATGACGACGACGACATACGACGGACGACGGACCACTGTCTATCATATAAGCTCCCACGAAGCCTTCGGCTCTGGTGAGCTAAAAAGGTTAGATCCCCTGTCACTGGCTAGGTTTTGTTAAGGGACCCCTAGGTGGATTGCCATCCAAAGCTACGGTTCCACCTACTCACGCTAGCTTGTTTAGAGATCTAGCAACTCCTAGATGGGTTGCCCTCCCGAGGTGTCGAGTCCCATTTGCCCGTATGCAACATGTTATACTGGCTTACCAGTAAGAGCAATGAACCTGGCCTGATAACTAACCCCTAATGGAAACACCCATTACGATAACACAGCTGTGAAACATAGTGCATTTTTTCTCATCTCCAAAATGGTTACTTTTCTGATGAAAAAACCATGCTATTTTTCTTATTTATACTGCAAACTTGGGCTGTTGGTGCTCGTTAGAACCGCCTCATTGAGGCGGTTCTAAAGAGTACCGACAACCTATGTCTTGGAGCAGAAATAACGAAAATCATGTATACCCCCGTTAACTCCAGTTTTCCCTATATAAAGTGATGTTTAGGGGTTATTCATTTCACGGACTTGTTCACGTGATGGATAGCGAAAAGCCACAAGGACAGTTGCTTTCCCAAAAGAATGGCCAATTGGCTATCCAAAACAAAAAGACGTAAGCGATACACGCGCTCAAAGACGAACTACAGAAGTACTTCGATGGCTCGAACACCGATGGCTGGTTTGCCATGGCTAAGTCGAACCCGTTCTTGCGTCCCTTGGGGAATTTCTCAACATCAGGAATAGTGAGGATATTTTCGTTTTTCATCTTGCAAATGTATGCTGTGTGTACTCATTAGAATCACCTCAATGAGGCGATTTTAATGAGTACACACAGCATTCATTTTATTATAGAACACCGAAAAGAAGTCCCAAAAGTATTCCCTTTATGCCTTCTGGCAGTAGCCCTCAGTGGCTCGAAAAACCCCTGTTTCGAACAGCTTTTCGTGGTCGAAAAGGTGTTCGAGCCATTGAAGTTTGACTGTATAACAAAACAAGGCTCTGGAGAACGGTCAGTGAAAAGTATTTTACTGGGGTGCTCAAATCGACACAACGCGGCCGCAATCCTCGCCCCCACTTGCGCGCGATTTAGACTAATAATTTGCTCAGTCCGCATGAAGGCATCCTCACTCATCAGTGCAACATCTCCTAGAACACAAATATCAAACAACCACACTGATGAAACAAAGGTGAGGACTCGACAGCAAGACATATCTGAAATGCTGAAGCGAAAGAAGATGGGCCCGACCAGAGACATAGTTAGTAAACTTACATTGTATAGAGAAAAAAGGGGTACTGCTGCGTAATTATTATTTTTTTTTTTATTCCTGCTCAAAGACATGGAAGGCCTCAATGAGAGGGTTTTAATGAGCACCCACAACCTATGTGTGGGACATAAATAAGAAAAACATCACTCATTTTCATCAGATTAATAATTGTTTTGAAGATATGAGAGATTGTGCCACACTAATATATAATCGCAATGTTCCATCATCTCCCAGACAAATAGGAGAAAAGAGAGACGGGGGATAAATGAGACTGAAATACAGTAAAATTCCTCTATTAAGACCACCTTTGGGACTGTTTAAAAGTGGTCTTTAAGACCACTTTTTAACAGTCCCAAAGGTGGTCTCTGACCAGAGGACACTGTATGCGGAAAATAAAAAGAAAGAATAAATGTAACATACGAAATAAGCTTTTTATAGCAGAATTGGACTTAATTTTGGGTGGTCTCAATAGCGGATTTTTACTGTATATAAATGTTCTGTAAAAAGGTTAACCTTTGGAAGCAAGGATAACAACACAGAACTGAAAACTATACTCAGATTAGAGTGTTCAAGTTTCTGGGGCAGACAAACTAGTTTCGGCCAATTAAGCCTCATCAGTGCCCGTCAAGGATTTTCAAACATTCGCAGTGGAATGGAATATAAGAATCCTACATGGGTGGGAGGGGTGGATGAAAAAGAAATCCGCCACGAGGGTCACAGTTCGGCATCACGAAACTTGCCGAGTGAAGCTGGACAGTGATCCCGAGGACCGGATTTTTCTATAATACTGCAGTCACTTAAAGATGCCGACGTCCGCCATATTGTGGTGGCACTTCAGTGATGTTTAGTGACGTCACGTAACGTGCTGTGACGTCAACCTTAACGACGGCGCATATGAGGTCGTATTCAACCAGTGCATTTATCAAACACGCAATAATATTCATTTTTGGGTAAGAACACCAGGTTTAGAACAGAATTTCTATCCCAATCCAAAACTATGAATTTCCTTATCTGGTGTGCAACACAAGCTGTGGTGAAGAAAACGTTCTGTAAAAAGGTTAACAACTATAGAATTCTTGGTCTGACTAGCTAGTTCGGCTAAAACTCTTCCTTTACCTGTTTCAAAGACAGCAGGTTTTACCCATGCCCTACTGTAAGTCAATATCAGTTGCACAGATATACGACACTTTCACCCTAGCCAACACCCCCACCTACGATTCTATGAATTGAATACTCCGATACAGAAAGGAACAAGATGTGTCTGTGAAACACTGATGCCCCCCGGACAGCGCATGTTAAATATGAAAACAGTATCACTAAGCAATCAAAAGGTATGGCCAATGTTCAAGTCTTAAAAAAGTAGGTCAATGTCACGGGGTCAAAAATTATGGTACCATTAGAAAGGTCTTGTGACAAGGAGTGCACAAGTGAAATATGTAAGCCCTACCACTTACAAATCGAAAGTTATGGTCAATGTTAAAGTTTTTAAAAAGTAGGTCAAACATCAAGGTCAAGGTCACAAGGTCAAAAAATTATGAAACCACTAGAAAGGTCTTGTGACAAGGAATGCACATGTGAAATATGAATGTTCTACCACTTACCAATCGAAATTTTTGGCCAATGTTAAAGTTTTTAAAAAGTAGGTCAAATGTCAAGGTCAAGGTCACGAGGTCAAAAATTATGGTAACATTAGAAAAGTATTGTGACAAGGAGTGCACAAGTGAAATATGAAAGCCCTACCACTTACAAATCGAAAGTTATAGCCGATGTTAAAGTTTTTAAAAAGTAGGTCAAACATCAAGGTCAAGGTCACAAGGTCAAAAAATTATGAAACCACTAGAAAGATCTTGTGACAAGGAATGCACATGTGAAATATGAAAGCCCTATCACTTAACACTCGAAAGTTATGGCCAATGTTAATGTTAAAATTTTGAAAAAAAGGAGGTCAATGGTCAAGGTCACGAGATCAATAATTATGGTACCACTGGAAATAAGGTATACACATGTGAAGTATGAAAGCTCTATCTATTACCATTCAAAAGTCATGCCAAATGTTAAGGTTTTTGTAGACGGACGAACGGCCAAACGGACAAACAGACAGACAGACCAAAAACTATATGCCCCCCGAATCTAGATTGGGGATGGGGGCATAAAAATGGTTGACACTCGTTATTAGTTTGTTTGGAGCTTATCGGCCCTAGTCAACACAATTTGGATCGTATCGAGCCGGTCAGTTTACCTGACTACATTTTTTCCTGCTCACATTAACTATATTAATTTGAATGAAAACGTAACTGCGGCGCATTGTTTTTTCTTCTTTCTAATTTAAGAATATACATGCCATCACGAAAACACTCTTATATAATTTTGACCCCCTTGAACTCCACTTTTATATTGTAAAACTGGGGTTTACAGGGGTAAACCTCATTTTACTTATTTCTGCTCTAAAATATAGATTGTGGGTTCTCGTTAGAACCGCCTCGATGAGGCGGTTCTAACGAGTACCCACAAACTATATTTTAGCAGAAATAAGAAAAAGTATCACAATTTTTTTCATCATAAAATTTTCGTATTTTTCGGCGGTAAAATTGACAATGTATTATTTTGAATAGGCGTGTTTTCGTAATGAATGCAAAACGTGATATAATTTTTTTCATTACATTTTACGAGTCAAAGATCTTATTTTTGACATACTTCATTCTCAAACCACAAAAAATGAGTATGATAAATTAAGCACTTTCCATGGACTTCAAGATGTATGTTAGCAGATATAAATATTACGAGAAAATAATTGCTGTAGATACATCAACCATAAACTAAAACCACGTTTTCCTCGGTCTGTATTTTATCATCTTTTCATGAAACGGTGCAAGCGAATAGGTAACAAATGCAGCAAACGCGAATCTAAAATGGCCATATCAAAATGCCAGTGTGAGCAGCTTCTACATGACAGTCGACTTTGAAGAAAGCTGACCACCATCTTTAAGACATTTATGTTCGAGCTTGGTCAAGTCTGCCACAGTCCCTAAACATCTTCGTTTTTATGCTTTTTCTTTGTTTGTTTGTTTGATTTGAGGTTTAGCGTCCCCGTCAACACTGTATAGGTCATTTTAGAGACGTTGCTTCCAATTTTGTGGGACTTTTAACCGATATTGATATGAAATGAAATCTCAAGCCTTGCCGCCCAATGAAACCAATAGGGTTTATAAGCATGGACGGGCCGACTCGCAATGCTTTGCCTGGACAGGCTAAGATCCTATAAGCGGTTAACCGGTCCTCGTGTGTGGGTCTTTTGCAGCTCTGCTTGGAAGCATCATGCAGCTCATCTATTTCTTCAAGCCCCTATGGGCGAGGGCCGTTTTCTTCTTGTATACACTGGCTTATTTTATCATCACTTTTATGACGAGCCTCTCATACTTTGGCAAGCGCTGTTCTGAGAGCAATTAGAAAATATGTACATAATGTTTACAAATAATTAGTTATTACGAGACACGGGAATGCTGGCTACAGATATTATCAAGTCGACAACAACAAGATCCATACTGTATCCTCATAGCCGGGCGATCTTCATATCATATAAATACAGTAAAATTCCTCTATTAAGACCACCTTTGGGACTGTGCAAAAGTGGTCTTTAAGACCACTTTTGAACAGTCCCAAAGGTGGTCTCTGACCAGAGGACACTGTATGCAGACAAAAAAAAAGAAAGATAAATAGTAACCTATACTACATAATCTTTTAAAGCAGAATTAGTCATAATTTTTAAGTGGTCTTACTGGCGGAATTTTACTGTATTACATTCCTGAGAGGCCGCCCCCGCCTATCGGGGCTTGAAGAACTAGATGGGCTGCATGATGCTTCCACGTAGAGCTGAAACTGACCCGCACACGAGTACTGGTAAAACGCTTAGAGGATCTAAGCCTGCCACGGCAAACCGGTGCGAGTCGGACCGTCCATGCTTATAAAACCTATTGGTTTCATTGGGCGACAGGGCTTGAGATGTCATTTCAACTCAATGTCGGATAAAAGTCCCACAAAATTGGAAGCAACGTCTCCAAAATGACCTTTATAGTGTTGACGGGGACGGTAAACATCAAATCAAGCAAACAAACATACACGGGCGGTCATCCTATAAAAATGCAGCCAAATTCCTCTATTAAGACCACCTTTGCGACTGTTCAAAAGTGGTCTTTAAGACCACTTTTGAACAGTCCTAAAGGTGGTCACTCAGTGACCAGAGGACACTGTATGCTTAAAAAGCAAAGAAAGATTAACTGTAACCTACTAAATAAGCTTTTAAAGCAGAATAAGTCACAATTTTTAGGTGGTCTTAATAGCGGAATTTACTGTAATACATTCCCGAGAGGGTGATAGTGACAAATGTCGCCCTGGGGAATATGAATATCAGCCCAGGCGCAGCCGAGGTCCGAAGGGTGAAACTTTTCACTTACACCCTCTCAGCAAATGTAGTTCTATTTGTTTGTGTTGAGATTTCACGTCCCCGTCAACTTATTTGTCATTTCGGAGACGTTTCTTCCGATTTTGTGGGACTTTTACCCGACAGTGAGATGAAATGACTTCGCAAGCCCTACCGCCCTAAGAAACAGCTATGGGGCTCGACTCGCATCACTTTTCCTTGGACTTAACCAGTTTACCTGAAGTTCGTCTGGTTACAGCTCTGCGCTGAAGCGCCACCATACCTCAGGAACGTAACATGTAATAATCAAAGCACTGACAGTACTGATGGCACTGACAGGGCTGATGGGGCGATGGTTTGTAATCTTTGCATAAAGTTAGGCAAATTTTGCATCTGGTTGCTAGTTTTTAAAAATCAGGCTTAAAGAATATAGTACGGTACGTGGCCAATTAGTTCGAACACCCTAACAGTTCGAACACCCAAAGTGACTGAAAACTTTCTCATTTAATTCGAACTCCCAAATTTCCCAGAAATCAGAATTTTTAATACATGTACTTCAAACACACAAAAAAATGGCAAAAATGCTTCCAGAACAAGCATTTTGGACCGTTTTTGAAGCACACATCCTGGGTTTATCATTACAACATCGTATTGCATCTTGTTCATTGGTCGTATCTGAGCTAGCGCACGAAAAAAAAAAAAAAGAAAACTTAGCATAAAATATGTGCGATCTCCAAAGACTCTGATTCACATGCACTCTGTAAGGCAAGGGTTTTCGCTTAACTCACTTTGGATAGCCCTAACACACCCGTGCGACATAGTGCATTTTTTCACATCTCCAAAATGCTACTTTTCTGATGAAAATCCGTTATATTTTTCTTACAAATACAGCAAACATAGTTTTTGGGTGCTCGTTAGAACCGCCTCATTGACAATGAGGCGGTTCTAACAAGTACCAATATCCTATGTCTTGTATAAGAAAAGTAATGCATACCCCCGTAAACCCCAGTTTTCTCTATATAAAGTTGGGTATATGGGGGTCTTCATTTCACGGACGTGTTCACGTGATGGTAATGGAAGGTTCATACCCTCACTGAATACTGATCAGACTGTGAGAAGTGCAGGCTTAACTACGTCCACTTGACGCACTGAACTGCAAGTGCTGAGATCAACCTTGATGAGCCACATGAGTTTCGCTTATTTATGTTGTGAAAATCTCACCGTCTGCATCAGGCTCATGCCCAAGACTCTAATCAGATTGCAAGAATGAGCACGCTAAGATGTGTCTTCGCTGGTTTCTCCACGACCTGCAAATACTGAACGTACGCGCCAACTACTGTAGTTTAAATAGGGTTAGAAATATTTGGGGGTCACTGATGAAGCCTAATTTGATGAAACTATAGCTAATCTGACCCAGAAAATTTGTACACTTGACGGTTTTCATGTCTTTGATCCAAAGCAGAAATCTTAACAGAAGACATTAACTACAGCTGGTACTGAGGGACTGTTTGGTCACCAAAATTGTTTTCATTGTTGTTGTGGTTGTTATTAATTTCCATTTTAGAAAAAAAGGTTTATATTTCTTTACCATATCTTGCAAGTATTTAAACTATATAAATTTATAAATGATAAATCCATGTTTACCAGAACATCAGAAACAAAGCAATCAAAATCTGTTGCAAATAGTTTCTAAAGTGATATCTTTCACCATCTCCTATATTAATAAAGGATCAATGAAATGGTTGTCACTTAATTCTCTGTTACCTATCCCCACGTAGAACACCTAAGAAGAATAACAATTGCGTCCTGGGACAAATCGTCCTGGTTTTGTGACAGTTTGGGGCAAGATGTCTCCAGCATGAAACGTTCAATTAGCATGGTAGTCACCAGTTTTACCCTCACCCGCTGTTTCCGTTCGATAAGCACTAGCCAGTTTTGTCATCAGAGAAATGCGATAAGATATTTTCTATAACAAAATAACTTCTTTACTGAAAGAAACACCCCAAAAATGGCATATGTGTATTCTTAACCAACAGCAAGGCGAATATGATGGATATCTGCTATACTTTCTAATACCCATTTCGTACTCATGGAATCTGCTACCAAAATACGCACACTATTGGATGCCAGGTTTTGTTTTCTTCAAAATTTACTTTGAATATAGCGAATTATTTGCAAACAACGAAGGCCCAGATCACAGGCCATTTGATCTGGATATGCACTGTTTGCCAATTATCCGTTTTTGGGTTTCCTGTACAAAATAGGCATTTTGCAGGAAGACATATTTCACTCTGGGGCCATCGCCCCAAAAACTACTAAAACGTACGCCAATCTCATTCCGCGCATGGGTTTATTTATTTATTTATTCTTATTAATTAATTAGTTTATTAATTTATTTATTTAACTTATTTATATTTTATTATCTTTTTATTATTGTTATTATCATTATATTATTAATATTATAGTTTATCAACGACCTGTGAGAGTTCAACGTTCAAGCGTGGCAAGACTATTGCATGTTTTAGGGGAAGCAGGTTTCGGATTTCTTTTTTCATAGGATTTTAAAATTATAAATAAGATTTTTGATAATGCCATTGTGTAGAAGACGTGGCCAAGTGGTTAATAAGATGCAGTACGAATCTCAGTAAAACCATATCGCCAAATGTAAAATCCCAACTGAAAGCGACTTACCCTAAAACACAGACTAGTCCAAAATTAAAAGTGCAGTCACGTCTCACTTCGTTTTGAAAGACTATATTATTATTATTATTATAATTATTATTATTATTATTATTATTATTATTATTTTGCTTTTACCATGAAGGATTAGGGCAGGGATATATATCATATCAGATTGGATGCGGCCTACACTTAATAGGAGACTAATTGAAGATTAACCCAAACTTTGGGTTAATCTTCAATTAGATTCTATAAAGTGTAGGAACGTTGTCTACTTATCTCCTCCAACAGTTTACAAGCATTCCATTTGATAACATCTGAAAAGCATATCAAAGTTTGCTAACAGCGATGCAAGTTATTTTAGCCTCGTACCCATCAATCATTGTGACGGTCCGAGTTTTAGCTGACCAGAGCCGAAGTCTCCTTGGAAGCTAATAGGATAGGCAGTGGTCCGTCTTGGTCGAGAGTTTGTAGATGTATATTTTGTATTAGCCTGTACAAATATGACAGCAAATATGGGCCTATACAAATGTGACAGATCTCTTCCCGTGAGCCTATTTTTTGTGTGAAAGCTTAAACTTGTTATGCGCCGCTTTTTTCTTCTTGTGAAAGCTTGTACTTGTTTTTGCAGTAAATGTGAAGGTGAACCTGCATTGTGGGTAACTAATGGCTGTACTTCCGTATTAAACCCAACGTCAATAACATCTAAGCCAATGGGCGTAGACAATAAATTTCATATTTGTTCAGCTTTTTGTCATACAAGTACGCCCCCGCCCATCGGGGCTTGGATAAATAGATTGGGCTGCACTTTGCTTCCACGCAGAGCTGAAACCGACCGCACGAGTACTGGTAATCCGTTTAGAATGTCTAAGCCTGCCAAGGAAAATTGCTGCGAGGCGGCCTATTGGTTTCATTGGGCAGCAGGGACTGGGATGTCACTTCATATCAATGTCGGGTAAAAGTCCCACAAAATTGGAAGTAAGTCTCCAAAATGACCTAAATACTGTGGACGGGGACATTAAACCTCACAGCAAACCAAACAAGTACTTGAAAGGTATGAGATGCTTCTTTTACCTAATAGTTTTACCACATACACCATTTTACTGCTGAAAAGAAAACCAACATACATTCATCTGAACGGCCCCCGCCCATACGGGCTTGAAGAAATATATGGGTTGCATGATGCTTCCACGCAGAGCTGAAACCGACCGCACGCGAGTCCTGGTAAACAGTTTAGAGGATCTAAGCCTGCCCAGGCAAAGTGGTGCGAGTCGGACCGTCCATATAAACCCTATTTGTTTCATTGGGCGACAGGGCTTGAGATGTCATTTCATCTCAATGCCGTGTAAAAGTCCCACAAAACTCCAAAATGACCTAAATAGTGTTGACGGGGACGTTAAACCGCAAATCAAACAAAACAAGTACTTGTAAGGTATGGGATGCTTCTTTTCCCTAATAGTTTTACCACATACACCTTCTTTACTGCTGAAAAGAAAACAGACACCGGCAGATCCACATTGTCGTTTATCCGAATGTCGTTTCAGGTTATCTACGAGACAGAAGTCATTGACATTAAATGTTTATTTTTTTTTAATTTTACGTGGACGTTCATTTCATGGACTTGTTCATGTGATGAATGTCGCGAACACCTTTGAGACCATGAACATCACGTGAATGAACAACCCCTAAACCCCACTTTATCTAGAGAAAACTGGGGTTTACGAGGTATAACTTATTTTTCTTATTTCTGTTCCAATACATAGGCTGTGGGTACTCGTTAGAACCGCCTCGATGAGGTGGTTCTAACGAGCACCCACAACCTATGTTTGCAGTATAAGTAAGAAAAATATCATGTATTTCCATCAGGAAAGTAGCTATTTTGGAGATGTAATAAATGCATGGGTGCGCTTTCGTAATGAATTCGGTTTAAGCTACAAAGAGTCAATCACATATTTAGCACCAACGAAAAAAGGCCATTCTAATGACATTACCGTAAGGAACACCCCTTTAAATCACCCTATACAGAGAAAAGTGGGGTTTATGGTGGTAATCATTTTTATTCCTTATTTTTGCACAAAAACATATATTGTTGGTATTCGTTAGAACCGCCTCAATGAGGCGGTTTTAACGAGCGCCATTAATTTATATTCGGACTAGAAATAAGAAAAATATCGCAAATTTTCATCTTAAAATGCCACTTCTAGATTTAAGAAAGTCGCCATTTTAGCGCAAAGGAGTGTTATCGAAATGGCAACAACATAAACTATCCCTTAGTGATCCTACGTGAAATTATGTTATGCATTACGAAAAAATTGCCTATACAAATACATTGTTGACTTTTTCGCCGAAAAAAAAATGAAAATTTTAAGATGAAAAATTGTGATATTTTTCTTATTTCTGCTCAAAATATAGATTGGACGGGTACTCGTTAGAACCGCCTCATCGAGGCGGTTCTAACGAGTACCCACAATCTATATTTTAAAGCAGAAATAAGAAAAAAAAGGTTTACCCCTGTAAACCCCAGTTTTACTATATACAATTGAGGTTCTCTGATTAACGATCGGCTCGATATGAGTGAAATAATCTTGAAAGGGCCGTTAAACCAAAAAAAAAAAAAAATAATAATAATAAAAATGATAATAATTAGGTTCAAGGGCGTCAAATTTATATAGGCGTGTTTTCGTGATGGGTTGAATTATCCAAGGGACTCCAGAACGATTTCGAAACAGCCACGGTAAATGAGCCAACGGTATCCGAGTAAATGAACTTTCGCTGCATTATTATTATTTCAGAAGCCTCCGTGGTGTAATGGTTAAGCTACTCGCCTTGTAAACCAGGGACCGCAGGATCGATCCCGGGCTTCTCGAGACTTTCAGATGAGTCTTTAAACCGAGGTCCCGTCTCGGTATGACCTTAGCTGTTGGTGGGACGTAAAACTCAAACACTCACTCTTATTATTATTTCTTATTTTCACTTTCCCTCGTTTTATTAACGTGGGATTTATTCCACGTAGACAAACGATTACGCAACACGCACTAATTCATTAAAACGCATGGTAAAATGGTCTACACATCTGGTTCTATCCTTCATTGAATTTACCTGTGTTCGCACCTGGATAACCTGACTTGGAGGCGGGGGCAAAGCCAATCAGCTGCTGAAGCCACGCCTCCGCATACGATTTACACAGTAGCTTAATGTGTCACTCGATCGATTTTAAAGGGAGCTTACCACTAAATATTTTCCATAGACGACAATAGTAACATTTTTCCATCTCCAACAAAAACTGTACATGCAAAATATTTCAAACCTTGGTGGTTTGTAGAGCAACTCTAGCTGAATAAATCCCAAAGAAAAAATCCACATGTAGCCCGTCTCCTTTTTGAGCTATTGTCCGCCATATTGTTGATGTGTAGCGCCGCAGTGAATAACAAGGCAATTTTTTCTCAAAGGGGTGACCATGAAAATGTGGCAGCAATATTTTTGGGCTTGCAGATATAATTGCAAAGCATCTATTATTTTGTTTTGCTATAAGTACCCTTTTCTTAAAATGAAATAAATCCAGCCTATATAACCAATGAAATGCACAGCTGGTATTTGATCCTCTATCAAATCTTCTGTCCCAAAGTGCTGGTTCCCCGGCTCAGCAATATTTAGTGTTAAGCTACCTATACCAAACCCTTATTGTCTTTATGATCAATCAAAAGCATTGTCAAATAGAAATTTAGATCATATCTAATAATTTAAGCATGCATAATAAATGTTCAGTGACAAAGAATCTTTGAAGTTTGCGAAAAAGTTATCGCTTTCAGATTCTACAATGAAAGCCGAACAAATAATATTTTGTGAAAAAGGGCAAAGTTTACCTCTTTCTGGAATGGAACCCAGACACCGGCTGGCATCAGTGGTTCTTCTCCTATGTCTTTGGAACATATCAATGCTAAAATGCACTAAAGTATGCCTTAATAGCATACCAACTGGTATTTATGGCTGATTTCACACCTATACCCCCTATTTTATGTAAAATTGGCATTTTGAGGATATTTTGATGATAAAACTTTGACAAAAATGATTATAAATGCCTCAATACCATGAGAAATAGTGGATATATATCTGTTCAGACCCTTTAACATGAATCTAATCAATAAGAACCAATAAAAGATGAGAAAACTTATCGCGATATTGCAGCAGAGACAATTTTGAAGTTTTGCTTTCGCTAGAGACCCAGGCCAAAAACCAGGTAACCTTAGTGTTAAATTCCAGATGGAGTAGATCCTTTCTCTTGTGTTTCTGGTTATACACTTACTGTAAGACTTTTTCCAAAACAAACCCATTAACAATTGATTAACATGGCTTTAAAGTACCCCCCCCCCCCCTCAAAATGCACAGATCAGAAGCAAAAACTGATCAAAACACCTAGTTAGACCTAAATTACCACAAACCTTACACTTTTTTACAGTTTCTATGGCAAACCACATGCCAGGAATATCCATTTTATGATACAGAATTGGATAGAACCTACCAATGTGTGAAAATATGATGTAATGACTGAAAACTGGAGTGTGGGGCTGATTTTCCAACTTTTGGTATAGGGAGCTTACCACTAAATATTTTCCATAGACGACAATAGTAACATTTTTCCATCTCCAACAAAAACTGTACATGCAAAATATTTCAAACCTTGGTGGTTTGTAGAGCAACTCTAGCTGAATAAATCCCAAAGAAAAAATCCACATGTAGCCCGTCTCCTTTTTGAGCTATTGTCCGCCATATTGTTGATGTGTAGCGCCGCAGTGAATAACAAGGCAATTTTTTCTCAAAGGGGTGACCATGAAAATGTGGCAGCAATATTTTTGGGCTTGCAGATATAATTGCAAAGCATCTATTATTTTGTTTTGCTATAAGTACCCTTTTCTTAAAATGAAATAAATCCAGCCTATATAACCAATGAAATGCACAGCTGGTATTTGATCCTCTATCAAATCTTCTGTCCCAAAGTGCTGGTTCCCCGGCTCAGCAATATTTAGTGTTAAGCTACCTATAAGAAATACGCTCGGTAATATACTACAGCATGGCAGAGGGGATCCAACTGGTTTACAAATCGGAAACAAAATAAAAACATTGAATGAATAATATATATTACAGCAAGACGTCTTGAACTTATCATTCACCTATCGGATTATTTTCTGAATAAGATTTCTTTGTATAGCTGACGGATATAAAGTAGTGTTGAGAAATTAAAAAGCAGTCATTATTGGTTGTAACTGTGCGTATTAACTACTGCTGCGACGTCTCTGAGTGCACTTATAAATTCTGTATTGGTGGTCTTGTATCATTCCATAAATTGTTGGAATCTGTTCACTACTGTCACATTTATTACTATATGTAGATTTCAAATGTTGGGATTAAGTTAAATGTTGTTTTAATAATGAGCATTGCAAGATATGGAAATATTGTACTGGATTATATTATTTCTGTTCCACATTCAAACAATCTGGGGTAAGTAAAAATAGTTTTTTATATAGTTTTGTTAATTAATTTACACCTGTCGTTTTCATACCTTGAAAAAAACTAGTTTAAGTGCCACAAATAGGCATCCCTGGTGTATGAATGTCATTTGACGTGTCACCAGTATTAAACATTTCTGATTCTGATAGGCTTAATTGTAAAACAAATTCTCAACCTGTATTTTTATTTATTTATTTATTTATTTATTTATTGGTTTTACGGTCCTTTCAAGATTATTTTACTCATATAATCAGAGGTGGGCGAAACCAGAGAAAAACCACCTGACCTACCGTTGCAGAACTTTCTAAACCTGTATTTACGAAAGCTTTTGATTATTTTAAATTATAATATCATTATTTATGAAACTGTTTAATTTTGACATATCAGATTAGATTGACTGTAGTGGTATGATTTTATCATTCATCATATTTTAAAATGCCATATTACCACACACGTCTAGCTAATTTGTTAACTTTTACCACTCTCTGGGATAATTCAGCAGACGACAAATGGTTGATTTTTTTCTCTCCAGAAATCAGGACTTGACATCTCCGTAGGGAGACAATTTGCATGGAATGTGAAATCTTGTCCACAGGAGACAATTTGCATGAAATGTCAAATCCTGTTTTAGAACTAAGAAAAAATATATTTCAAAATGCCGTCTGCTGAAAAAAATAAACAGCTGCTCATGCAGAGCGTTAATACTCTGGAAGAGTTTTTCTTGTTTATTTGTTGTTGTTGAATTTAATGTTGTTGATTTTTCGAGATATACATTTTGTTCATTTTCGAACTTCGAGGACTCGAACCCCTTTGGGACCATGAAATTTTATTCGAGACAGCGGTAGTTCGAGTCACTGAAGGTCACTGCCAAGAGGCATAACGAGATACTTTTGAACATTTTTCGATGTTAGATAATGAAAATGTTTGTTGTGTGTACTCATTAGAATCGCCTCACCGAGGCGATTCTAATGAGTACACACAGCACACATTTGCCAGATAAAAGACTAAAATCTCCTTAATCATCCCCCACCATTTCTTATCTTGAGGATTTCCCTAGGGGCTCAAGTACGAGTTCGACCCAGCCATCGGAAACGAGCCATCGGTGTTCGAACCATTGAAGTTCTACTGTAGCACAATATTTAATGGACAGAAGTGGGCCCAGGTTAGAACATTGTAGAACATGCAGTCTGGTCATATTTACAAGTCCAAGTTACCGGCCTTGGTATCTTTTCTACGGTCATTATCTCCCTTCCGCTGATTCAAGAAGGGCAGTTGTCAGTTTCTGGCGAAAGAATGTGCACTGTACTGGTTAACCGCTTACGTATAAGCCTTCCCAGGAAAAGTGTGGATAGGTAAACTGACCGGCTCAAAAATGACATAAATAGTGTTGACTTGGCCGTCAAACCCCTAAAACAAACAAACAAGTCGCGGTAATAAACACTCCACTTTATAATGAAAAATAGTGGCTTTCAAAGGTATACATTATTTTTAAATACGTCTGCTATTTTAAACGAGTTGTTTTGGAAGAAAAACAGGATCAAACTATTAAAGCTGAACATTTTACTTCTGGTATCCACATGTAGTATTTAATTGCAAAGGATCAGAGCCCATTTTTCCCATTCCCATGTGTTTGTTTATACATTTGCGTTTGTAAACTTCTGTAGTATAATACATTTTATGTTTCTGTTGACCATTACTTCACTGAGTTGCTGGAAGTCATTATAATGACACGCCCGTGAAATGGACACCTCCGTACACTCCCCTTTTATAAAGAAAACTGGGGTTTACGGGGGTATACTTTATTTTTCTTGTTTCTGCTCCAAGACATAGGTTGTTGATACTCGTTAGAACCGCCTCAACGAGGCGGTTCTAACGAGCACCTACAACCTATGTGTCGGGTATAGATAAGAGAACTGTCATATTTTTTTCATCAGAAAATTAGCCATTTTTGGGATGTAAGAGAATGCGATTGTGCTCTTCACTCTTTTGTGTTTGGATCTCGGTTTGGATACATCAATTCATGTAGTTGCCAATAGACGTTTGAGCTGAAATCATTTATAACAGACGAGAAAATAGTGTAGACCCTGATGACACGGCTCATGATAACAGACGGAATCAAAGCACTGAGAGTACTGGTGTAACCTATAGCAGACGTTTTGTCTCTGAGTTAGGCTGGAAAAATGATCCTGAACAATGACTTGGACCGTTTAGTTTAACCCTTAAATTCCTGTACTTAAGCAAACACTGTAGACGTAGATCAGACGCCGCATGCGGCGTCTGATCTTGCTCCTAAATGTTTCCCAAACCCAACACATGATTCCAGTCCAGATTCTCTAGGTAACCTCTGGTCTCACAGTGATAAAAATAGCTAATAAAACCGTTACCTGGATTTCCGACAAGACAGTGATAGTCACGTGGACTTCAGCATTGAATAGCTACTGCGCTTTATAACTTTGGGCCGATTGATAAACAATCGCACAAAAATAGTGTAGAACCTTGTTCATCTGCATCGGTACTGTTTGCATAGGCACACGCATTTGTATTGTTCTACAGAGTTAAAGGGGTAAATGCCATGAAACATAGTCAAATTTCGCTACTACGGCCACCTAATATAACACTAATTCTGCTTCAAAACGCTTATTTAGTAGGGTTGCAGTGATTCTTTCTTTGTGTTTACTGAATACAGCGTCCTCTCTCCTCTGGTCAGAGACCACCTTTGGGACTGTTCAAAAGTGGTCTTAAAGACCACTTTTGAACGGTTCAAAGGTGGTCTTAATATAGGAATGTTACTGTACATGTTTTTAAGCATCAACGTATATATTTAACTCTTTAAATTCGCCCGCTTTACGTCAGAGAAAAAGAACGAGACTGGAAAAAAAATCTGACGACCTTACATCACTGACGACTATACATCCGCGTACGTTAATAATGTACCATAAAGTCATTATATGTTTTTGATGTAGCCATGAACGTCGATTTTACTTTTAACAAATTTATTAATTCATACACTCTTTGTTCTGATCTGCCTCATGTACATTTTTGTGCGTTGAATTGAATTCCTTAAATCAATGAATCTCAAAGCTATCTATCTGCCCTATTGGTTGACCCCTAAAATCTTACAGACGAATGGGCTATCACAGACGCCCTATGAAATAAAGAATGACTGAACACCTGTCCCTATTCGGTGGTCAAACCCCAAGGAAGATATAATTTGATTTGATTCTCGTTTTCCAAAGAGGCCTTAAGTATTCACTTTTAAGGTTTAAGAAAGTTGACCGGTATAAATTTTACTCTCCATTAAGCAGATTTAATCATTTGGAAATTTATCGAAAAAGAAAATCATCACTGATGCAGGCTTTTGTAATGTACACGAAATTAAAAGTTGCTGAAACAGTCATTAAGAAAGAAATTCACGTACATGTATGGGAGCTACTGTCACCACAAACTACATAATCAGAAGAAATTTGGGAATATTTGTCTTTTTTGCGCTCTTAATATAGATTGTTGGTGCTCGTTAGAACCGTGCGGACTGCGCCGATGCGCAGGCTGATCTTAGTCTTCGTTTGACGCACATGTCTTATTGTAGATTTTGTCATGCGCTGGCTCATTTTTTTTTAATTTATATCAGAAAAATTAAATTGAAGATTCTAAAGAATGTTATCATAATGCA
Source organism: Lucinisca nassula (assembly GCA_963580285.1). NCBI lineage: Eukaryota > Metazoa > Mollusca > Bivalvia > Lucinida > Lucinidae > Lucinisca > Lucinisca nassula. The sequence continues at coordinate 99,189,812 of OY757014.1, forward strand.
TGCATAGAATACAGGCACTAGTGGGATCTGACAGACATGGGATCTGACTGAAATCATTGGAAGGGACCGTCTATCATTATGTGTAATTATTGTTGAACAGAATTAATACTATATATGGACTTTCCCATTCATATAATACATGGTAACATTTGTTCGGAACCATCCTTACTAACTGTTAAAGATGCCCAGACATCTGAATACGTTGACCGATATTTCAGAGGAGTGACTACTTTCACCAATATGAACGTTGTGGCTACTTCCACCCCTCTCTAAGTTGGGACTGTATCAGCCCCACCTCATCCAATCTTTCCTATCATTTTATTCAACCACCACCCCATACATCCCTGGATCAAAGCTTTTCATTAAAGAGACTGGGCACAATATGTTTTACTCCTGTCATGGTTGTAGGGGTGAAAGGGTGGAGAACACCCGGACCAAAATGGTTCGGAACGCTCCATATGCAGATAAGGGCGTTCACGTCACGTGAACAAGTCCGTGAAATGAACACCCCCTTAAATCCCACTTTATACACAGAAAACTTGGGTTTACAGGGGTATACATTATTTTTCTTATTTCTGTTCCAAGACATTAGTTGTGGGTACTCGTTAGAACCGCCTCTATGAGTCGGTTCTAACGAGCACCCACAACCTATATTTGCAGTAAAAATAAGAAAAATATCTCGGATTTTCATCAGAAAAGTAGCCATTTTGGAGACGCGAAAAATGCACTATGTCGCGTGATATGTGAGCTTTCGTAATCCTAGCGATCCTAAAGTATACACTTGGAGCATTTAATAACTATAATCTTGGACCAGATAGGCGTCCCAAAAACGTCTCGATATGACTGAAAAATGTTACCTGGGATTTTAAACCCAATCAGCTTATAAATTTAACCCTTCCAACGCTGTAGACCGGTACAGATTTTGTTTTGTTTGATTTGAGGTTTAACGTCCCTGTCAACACTGTAAAGGTCATTTTGGAGACGTTGCTTCCAATTTTGTGGGACTTTTACCCGACATTGAGATGAAATGACATCTCAAGCCCTGTCGCCCCAATGAAACCAATAGGGTCTATTAGCATGGACGGTCCGCCTCGCACTGCGGTTCCTGGACAGGCTTAGATTCTCTAAGCGGTTTACCAGTACTAGTGTGCGGGCCGGATTCAGCTCTGCGTGGAAGCATCGTGCAGCCCATATATTTCTTAAAGCCCCTATGGGCGGGGGCGGATGACCGGTACAGATACCTATGTATGCAAATGTATGCAAACAGTGTAGTTCCAAATGACACTCATCTGGATCTACACTGTTTGCCATCCTTATAATTATTTTTTGGCGAGATCTATTTACAAATCGTACTAGACACACAAAGGCGGCCCCCGCCCATCAGGGCTTGAAGAAATAAATAGGCTGCATGATGCTTCCACGCAGAGCTGAAACCGACCGCACACGAGTACTGGTAAACTGCTCAGAGGACCTAAGCCTGCCCAGGTAAAGCGATGCGAGCTGGACCGTCCATGCTTATAAACCCTATTGGTTCCATTGGGCGACAGAGCTAGAAATGTCATCTCATCTCAATGTCGGGTAAAAGTCCCACAAAATTGGAAGCAACGTCTCCAAAATGACATATAGAGGGTTTACGGGGACGTTAAACCGCAAATCAAACACACAAAGGCACATAAAGGTAAAAGAATTTGAAAGAGCAGAACTTGTAAGATTCAGCATAAACCGTATTTTCTCATCCACCAAACAGAAGCAGCTTGTAGTCTAGGTAAATTAGCTGTGAATCTTGGCATTCTAAGTAAGAAATTTGACACATCAACCGTAAGATTGCTATCAGGCAGTTAGAATAAAATGGCAGTGTCATTCAGTGTTCTTGTCAGATTTAGATGACAAGATATATCTGCAAAATCAATACAACCAGCTAATAACTGCCAGAGGTTAGTACACGATGAGTTACGACTAAATTACAAAATATGAATAATAAAAACAAGTAGGTAGATATAGATTTATGTGAATGACCTGTGTCCATTCTTATTTTCATTTAGGTTGGACAGGATGTCTGGTTTAATATGTGTTTGTTTGATTTGAGGGTTAACGTTCCCGTCAGCACTATTTAGACCATTTTAGAAACGCTGCTGCAGCTCACTAAAACCTATAGGGTTCATAAGCACGGACGGTCCGAGTCGCAGCACTTTGCCTGGGCAGGCTTACCAACTGAGGTAATTGCCAAATATGACCGACTCAGTATGAGAAGATAGATATAGATAGAGAGCGGTTTTCCAGTGCCCATGTGCAGTTGGTGAAAGCATCATGCAGCCCAATCTATTTCTCTATTTTTCAATCTATTTTTAAGGTCCGATGTGGGGGGACCTGACTGGTTTGATAAGCTTAATATTTAATAGACGAAACTGTGAGAGCTGATTAGATGCTGTATTCTGTGTTGTCTGATCTAAGTCTACCTTATTTGCCATTGACAAAAAAATGCAAACATTCTACTCTCAATAACAGAATGTTTAAAACCGAACACAAGTTCGAAGACTATTTGATTACTTTACCACCTGAATTGCGAGAAACGTTTATCAGTTTTCGCCTAGGTAACCATAAGTTGCCGATTGAAACTGGCAGGTTGAGAAATATTGATCGTCATCTCCGAAAATGCGACCATTGTTTAGCAAACAAGATTGGAGACGAATTCAACTATGTTTTTGAATCCTCATTCTTTGATCTTGACAGAAGCATACTAGTCCCCTCAGTCTTTTAAGAAGCGAGCAAATACCCTGATATACTTAAATATCTTTAATGATACAAATCTAAGTCGGCTAAGACGCATTTGCAAATTTTTAGACATAATCTTGAATATGTTTAATAGTAACCCCGGTTAAGTTAAGGTGTCTTCACCTTGAGTGAATTAATTAACACGAAACACCAAAATGATTGAATTAAAACGAAACACCGAAATGCTCACTGACGAAAAAGATTAACAAATTCCTGCAAAACTATTTGTAACTTTTTTATTTATTTATTTATTTATTTATTTATTTATTTATTTATTTATTTGTACAGTCTTCTTGTTGTCTCCAGTGTACGTACAGCCTGTGTTCTATCAAGTTTTGATGTTATAATTACTTTGGACCTCATATGTACTGAGTGTATTGAATAAACTGGTAAAACTTGTAATAAAAAAACTATCCCCTCCCCCCCCCCCCCCTAAAAAAAAAAGACATCTGATTGTGATATTTTTCTTATCTTTACTCAAACCATAGAAACAGATGACATCACGAAAACACGCCTCTCTAATTTTGACTCCCTTGAACTCCCCTTTTAATAGTAAAACTGGGGTTTACAGGGGTAAACATTATTTTTCTTATTTCTACTCTAAAATATAGATTTTGGGTACTCGTTAGAACCGCCTTGATGAGGCGGTTCTAACGTGCACCCACAATCTATATTTTGAGTAGAAATAAGAAAAATATCACAAATTTTCATCGCAAAATTTTCATTTTTTTTTTTCGGCTGTAAAATTTCAAGGTATTTGTATAGCCATGTTTTCGTATTAAGGCCAGCATTTGAAGACGTTGCTTTGATTTTGTGGGCCTTTTACCCGATATGGAGTTGAAGTGACACCTCAAACCCTACCGCCCAAACAAACCTACTTGGCATTAAACCTTAAGAGAAAAAAGGTTGCGGCGGTTCTTTGTCTTTCTACGCTCTCTTGCTTTGGGCACTATCGAATTTTGTCAAATATTAAAGTTGTTAACACGTAATGTGCATTATTGCCCAATGTCGTTTTTGCGAAAAGGCCGAAAGACGACCATCTATTAAACGGACATGGTTTTCATCCTATGTCTTTATTGTAAACATCTATTCGCATGACAGTTTACATCTTTTTTGTCGTGTGCCTAGATGTTATTTATGATTGTGGCATTTTATACCATTATGGCCTTTTGTGATATCAGGTCAATGTTTTGTATAGCAGCTGTATCAGTTTCAGAAAAGTTGGGCTATGACAAAAAAAAATGCCCATTTAAGACACATAAAATCTTCTCTATATTGGCTTCGGACAGGTCCTTTTCGAAATCTAGTTTATCTATTGGAAGTCACGTTTACACGGTTTTAAGCAAACAGTGAATACCCTGATCAGACGCCGCATTCTGCGGCGTCTGATCTGGGTCTTCACTGTTTGCCAGTGTCCCTCATTGTAGGGGGTGGGGCGCCAGGGATATGTGGGTTAATGTCAGAATGTCAGTGGGAACAAAATTTGATACATGGTTAATCTGGCTAATTTATTAATAGGCCTTTTATACTTAATGAAATTAAATCACATTCATGCCGTAATCAGAGCTTAAGAATTCCAGCGGCGCGTCAAGATTGCTTAATATCTATTGTGATTGTGTCACTAATTAAATTCACAGTCAAAACACGAAATGTCTTTCAAAAGAATACATTTTTCGGTATTTGCGAGTTATGCTTAATGATGAAAGGTAAAATGCCCCGTAATCCTTCTAAAGCCTTTATTCAATATTTACCCACCCGCCTTGTTTGTGAAATTTAATGTCGGAACGGGATATATGTTTGCAAATTGGAAACATTCGGTGGCAAAACGAAACTAATACCCATTGTTAAAGACCCTACGGAAGCCATTCAAGAATTCGGTGTGTCTTGGATTACGGCGATCCATGCAATGCGATACTTTCCCACATTGATTGGGGTCGTTCGACCTTAAAGCATTACTCAAAACAATCAGTCTGGGCGATTAAACATTGCGAAATATTAGCTGTTCCTATATATAAAATCTTGGTAGTCAATGAACGTGTTTCCATACAATTTACGTTGTGATTATTGTATGTGATAGTTTCAATTTGCATAAAATATATAGAAGCTACAAAACGTACAGTGCTATACATATAAAATTTAAAAGAAAGCACGTCTGTCTTTTTTTTTTTCCAGAGAATCTGTATCCGGACCACTAGGCAATAGTGATACGTAATTTATCTCTATCAAGACATTAAAATATTTATTCCATGGCTGTATGCATCAACTTTTCCATAAGAACTGTACAGTATGCTGCTGGCTCCACGGGGAGTGGAGAATATATATTTTCGAGAAATCGACAACGTAAGGGTATCAAATCATGTTTACATGTCCGTGTAATGAATGTCCCTCTAAAGCCCACTTTATATGGAGAAAACTGGGGTTTAAGGGGGTAAACATTGTTTCTCTTATTTCTACTCCAAAACATAGGTTGTGGGTACTCGTTAGAACCGCCTCAATGAGGCGGTTCTAACGAGCACCCAAAACCTATGTTAGGAGTATAACTAAAAAAGATATGATAAAAAAAATCATCAGAAAAATAACCTTTTTGGAGGAATGGAAGAACGGAGGTGTTATCGTAATGCAGTGGCCAATTTTTTTATCACAGCTTAACAAGCGCACCCAGAGCATGAGCAAAAGAACCGAGCGCATGCAGACAAAATGGACAGGTACAAAACAAAACAAACAAAAAAACAACAACAACAAAGCATATCTCTCTCGCGCTCTCACCCACCCTCTCTCTCTCTCTCTCTCTCTCTCTCTCTCTCTCTCTCTCTCTCTCTCTCTCTCTCTCTTATCCATTGTTTTAAAAGAAATGAAATTTTCGTTTGAATTTTGGAATTCATGACAGAATGATGACAAGATAAATGAATAAACAAGAATGAATATACACACGATGTATTTGTGGTTGAAAGAAAAAAGAAACCCCTAAACCACAAAGGTTCATATTTTTCAGTGCGGATGATTAGTCAAACCGCAAGCATATATGTGCCTTCAACTTACATAAAAGACACCAATTATTTAGAGCTATCCCAGTGTTATGTCTTTTGAGGCTTTTTCGAACCCAGTTCGTAACCCTTATATTACTGTATATATTCATAATAATTCAGTTGTCTCAGGTAGAAGGCTGTATTATTTGTTTTTCTTTCTATTCGGAAATCTTCTATAGGGCCCGCGAAGGCTGTATTGACTTTTTTCTCCTCTCCTATATTTTTCCTCCTTTCAAGAATCTCCCATATCGCCCGAGATCAGCAAAATCTTGTCTCTGAGTATGTGTGATCAGCGATCACATACATGTATACCGAAACACGCCTATTGAAATATATTGAAAATTTTACCACACCAAACAATAATTTTTTCCGATAAAACATTCTGGGCCAGTTGTACAAATCTAACTATGTTGTTAGTGAACGTATCGTTACAATTTTGATCATTAAATATGACACATATGCTAATTTATTTGCTGAAAAAAAATGTGAGCAGCTTTTGCTAATAAAAATGCAAAAGCTGCTCACATTTTTCAGCAAAAATACCAAAATTTACGATATTGTACAGTTAACAATTTGACCACTAACGAGCTCGTTAAGCGAACGATGCTTTGAACCACTGGTCCCTGATATTTTCCATATTTCTGTTCAAAACATAGATTGTGGGAACCCGTTCTAACGATTACCCACAATCTATGTTTTAACAAAAATGCAAAAAATAATGTATACCCATGTAATATCCAGATTTACTGTACAAAAGTGTGTGGGGTGGTTAAGGGGATCAAAATTATATAGTCGTGTATTCGTGAACGAAGACACAATTCAACCTGCAAATGCACTCAGCCCCCTACCCCGTCTGTATGAAGAAACATGAAGTCAAAAAGAATTTATATAACGCAAGTCGAATGCATTGATCAGCCTGTGGTCACAGGCTGATCTGAGTCTTTGCTGTGTGCGCATGCCCGAAGACATTTTTGCTCGTCTCGTGGCTCACGTGATTGCATTTTTGTGAAGATTTGAAATTCTGATAGGGCTAGTTTAACCACAGTATATTCTGCCAATTCAAGGAAAGAGTAGATCAAATTCGCTTGTTTTCAAACAGTCATTGTATTAAATTTGTACATGTGTTGTTTTAACGTGCTTGTCTATTGAAAAATGAATAAAATATTGTTTAAACAAAAAACCTCTGTACGACCATACCATCACGAAAACATGCTTATATAATTTTGACCCCCTTGAATCCCACTTTTATATAGTAAAACAGGGGTTTACAGTGGTACCTTATTTTTTTTTCGGCCCCCGCCCGTCGGGGCTTGAAGAAATAGATGAGCTGCATGATGCTTTCACGCAGAGCTGAATCCGACTCGCACACGAGTACTGGTAAACCACTTAGAGGATCTAAGCCTGCCCAGACAAGGCGGTGCGAATGTCGGACCGTCCATGCTTATAAACCCTATTGGTTTCATTGGGCGACAGGGCTTGAGATGTCATTTCATCTCAGTGTCGGGTAAAAGTCCCACAAAATTGGAAGCAACGTCTCCAAAATCACCTTTACAGTCAGTGTTGACGGGGGACGTTAAACCTCAAATCAAACAAACAAAACCTAATTTTTCTTATTTCTGCTGTAAAATATAGATTGTGGGAACTCGTTAGAACCGCGGTTCTAACGAATATCCACAATCTATATTTTGAGCATAAGAAAAATATCACAGTTTTTAATCTTAATTTTTTTTCGACTGTAAAGTGTACAATGTATATCTGTATAGGCGTGTTTTCGTAATGCAGCCTAATCAGAAATCCAGAAATCATCACGTGAACAAGTCCGTGAAATGAACACCCCCTTAAACCCCTCTTTATATAGAGAAAACTGGGGTTTACGGGGGTATTCATTATTTTACTTATTTCTGGTCAAAGACATAGGTTTTGGGTACTCGTTAGAACCGCCTCATTGAGGCGGTTCTAACGAGCACCCTCAACCTATGTTTGGAGCATTTACAAGAAAAATATCAAGGATTTTCATCAGAAAAACAGCCAGTTTGGAGATGTGAAAAATGCACTATGTCGCACGGGTGAGTTATCGTAATGTTCTGACCTCCTTCATATATATAAGCGACAGCTCTACGTGTATAAAACTACATTCTTCACTTACCTCCTTCCTTCTGGCGGATTTGCGTGCAGGGATGGGGTGGGTTGGGGGGGGGGGGGGCAAGATTCAAAAGTTATTCCGCATTCAATCTGAATAGGTTTCGGGTTCTCAACCGCGTTCTGGTCTGTACTTCATATATATAAGCGACAGCTCTGCGTGTATAAAACTACATTCTTCACTTACCTCCTTCCTTCTGGCGGATTTGTGTGCAGGGATGGGGTGGGTTGTGGGGTGGGGAGGCAAGATTCAAAAGTTATTTCGCATTCAATCTGAATAGGTTTCGGGTTCTCAACCGCGTTCTGGTCTGTACTTCATATATATAAGCGACAGCTCTACGTGTATAAAACTACATTCTTCACTTACCTCCTTCCTTCTGGCGGATTTGCGTGCAGGGATGGGGTGGGTTTGGGGGGGGGGGGGCAAGATTCAAAAGTTATTCCGCATTCAATCTGAATAGGTTTCGGGTTCTCAACCTCGTTCTGGTCTGTACTTCATATATATAAGCGACAGCTCTACGTGTATAAAACTACATTCTTCACTTACCTCCTTCCTTCTGGCGGATTTGCGTGCAGGGATGGGGTGGGTTGGGGGGGGGGGGGGCAAGATTCAAAAGTTATCCCGCATTCAATCCGAAACAATGCTTGATGCCGTAACATATAACATTACAGAAACTGACAATAAAGGACACAATGAAAAAAGTGTTGCTTTTCTTGCAGAATGTTTATGAACAGGGCACATCTCGTGCCTTACCAGTATCAGTTTTTCACTAAGCCCTTTTTGGTGGCCGAAATCAGTAGAAGCCTTTTATTTGACCTGAAAACGCGGACAGGGGCAACACCTGCCCGGTCACACCGTGTCAAATACACGGCTCTTGGCTTTCAGTCTTTCACACCTTTAGCCAGAGGTGGAAATTAAACATCGCAATTTGGTTTGTCGACAGAGTTCATATTGTTAAATGGAGGACTATTTTCTGCTTCCATTGTATGAAGTGTCAGCTTGGTCTTTAGTGAATAACACAATAGATTATAATTATGCTATTAATATTTCCTCGGGGAGACATGTATAATAGTGACATATTAATATTGCTAGGGACGTAGTACTCTTTATGCAAAAACGCAGTTGCGTATGCATTACAAATACATGTACTGTTCAAAGCTTGCACGTTTCTTTAATAAACAGAACTTTTAGAATGATGAATGGCTGTAGATCACCTAACACAATTACCTCTTTCATCGCATGGATCACCCTGAAAGGGAAGAATTAGGGAGCTAATTCATTCTCGACCGCGTTCTGGTCGGTATCTGAAACAAAAAACTCTTGTCCACAGATAAGTGACTGGTTCCTGATTCTTTCCCTTTCTTTTTAGATCGTTTATACAGAGGAACAAAACAGCCTCTGCCCTTGAAATATCTGAAAACATTAACATGTATTCCATCTCATGAAAGAGGACCAAAACTGAACAGTTATCTGCCCCTGACACATATGAAAACATTTACATGTATTCCCCCGAACAATACAGTACCAAAACAGTTATCTGCCCCTGACATATATGAAAACATTTACATGTATTCCCCTCTAATAAAACATGACTAAGACAGTCATCTGCCCCTGACATATATGAAAACATTTACATGTATTCCCCCCTAATAAAACATGACCAAAACAGTTATCTACCCCTGACATATATGAAAACATTTACATGTATTCCCCCCCCCCCCCCCACTAATAAAACAGTACCAAAACAGTTATCTGTCCCTGACATATATGAAAACATGTACCCCCCCCCCCCCCCTCCTTATGAAAGAGGACCAAAACAGTTATCTGCCTCTGACATATCTGAAAACATTAACATGTGTTCCACCTCATGAAAGAAGACCAAAACTGAACAGTTATCTGCCCCTGGCATATCTAAAACATTAACATGGATTCCACCTGATGAAAGAGGGCCAAAACAGTTATCTGCCCTTGACATATCTGAAAACATTAACATGTATTCCACCTGATGAAAGAGGGCCAAAACATTATCTGCCATTGGCATATCTAAAAACATTAACGTGTATTCCACCTAATGAAAGAGGACCAATACTGAACAGTTATCTGCCCCTGACATGTCTGAAAACATTAACATGTATTTCCCCTTATGAAAGAGGACCTAAACTGAACAGTTATCTGCCCCTTACATGTCTGAAAACATCAACATGTATTCCACCTAATGAAAGATACGCTTTTCATATTGAAAGATATGAAGCTAATGTACCATCATATCGACCAACCGCCTTGTAAAGGAGCCACATCTCGAAAAAATGTGTCTGTGGGGGTTTTGACCAGGTCAGACACCAACCAGCCTGCTAAGCTACACCGACTAGCAAGAGTCTTTAAATTTTAGACACATAAACTAGAGGCATTGCACTATCCAAGTAGCGAATCACAAAGATGCTGATCAGACTGCGCGCATGCGCAGTCTGATCAGCATCTTTGTTGTTCGCATGTGACATTAAAGGCTTTCTTATGACGTTGATCAAATCATAAAAGACCTGATGTGACGCACTAGGCGATCATATGTTACATAGTTCAAACCAGCCTTGAACAATTGTTGCGGCATTTAGAGGCAGTTTATCTGGTGCAATTTCAGGACGTTGCGCTACAGCTTGACGCAGAATGCATGTTTTTATCGGTAATAGATCTTTAATTATTAAATCAGTTGCAGAAATCTGATTGAAAAATCACACATTCAGAAATGCGCGAGCGAGTTCGGGCTTATTTTTCCAAGCAAATTTAAATAAGAGGGCGCTAGCTGAATGATTGGAGTATTGGTACGGGTAGAGTACCACTAGCAAATCTGGGAAACGAGACAGCACCACGCGCAGTCTCGCCATAGCCCGCGCTGTTCGTGCAAGCAATAAATGATCGGCGTAGTAGTTGCGTCAGAAAAAAGGTGAAGAACTGGGCTCAAGTTAGTGGATTCCAACTAATCCTTTTCCGTGGCACGAAATTTACTGCCAATTAGCTGCATTTTGTGACGTCATGAAATAAGCTACCATTCTTGCACCAAGGCTGGTTCCAGAGCTTTGTAAACTAAATAAGCATTTGTTCAGCGTTATGGCAATGAAGTTACAAATAATATATGCTGGATTTCATGGTTGGTTAAGGATTGTAGAACCTGTCTACATGTCCTGCGCTCTAGCGGTACTGCGCTATGCTAGTACCGCGTTACCTGGGCGTTCGACTGACGCCTTTGCAGCGGGTAAAGGTAGAGGTGGTTGTGGTTTGGAGGTGGGGCGAGGAGCTGCTATTATATCTTCATTTTCTAAACTTCAGTTCATTTTCCTCTTTTTCCCCTTTCCGGTACTTTTATCTCCATTTCTCTGGAAGACGACACAAAATGACCCACAAGGGTTGACATCGGTTTTTGCCCACCTCAGATTAACCCTTTTAGTACCAAATGGAATCTTCCTCCTTATATATGGCAGGAGTCCATTTCAAATTTTAGGGGTGTCAGATTGTGTTTTCGGAAAATGGCTGAACTTTTTGCAAACAAAGTAGGTCCTGGTACTGAATAGGTTAACGGTCGACTCGAAATAAGGGAACCAATCTTGAAATAAATAAACACCAACAAAATCAACCATCAATAATCGCTTCTGTATAGTAGGTAATGCTTGCCGTTAAATAAATAAATAAATAAATAGTTAAATAAATTGTGGACCACTGCTGGGGCTCAAAATAAACAAACTAAAAACAAGATGGCAAGGTAGCTAAGCCGTTGGCAAAAGAGTTGTAGTTCTCAACTGTTTATGTGAAATACAATGAAATTCCGCCATAAAGTCCGGCAGGAATTAAGACCAAGTCTTCATTTAAACATCATATACACTTGAAGGTTTTCAGTTTTTCTTCTGTCCGTTTTTGCCTACCCAGTGTGTCCACCTTTTGGACCGTTAAAGGTGGTCTTAAACTTTTGAATAATCTCAAAGATGTTTTAATGTAGGAAATTTACTCTATAACGTACATGCGTGCGTGCGTGTTTGTGTGTTATCAAAAGTAATAAGAGATTGGTTAAACAGAATGATTTCGCAAATACTCGGATGTCAGCATTTTATTTTTACGCTCTATAGCCACTGAATACACTTCATTTTAATTTATTTGAATAACTGGTAGTTACAGAGCTTAAATTTTACGATCATTTAAATGATCTGGGATGATAGATTTGGGTTAATTGCAGCCTAAGCTTTAAAATTACATAAAAATCTCGGCCCACCTTGTTAGAAGATCTAATGAATGGGGTCAGAAGGTTTCCATCATTTAATGACAAAAGGACTACTTTAAAGTAAATAAGATACACCTCAAGGATTGAGCGCATCATTAGTATGCTTGACATAATCAGGAATCAAGTTTTTCATTTAGAGATGCAACGTAGGCCCGCCCATCTGGACCTGAAGAAATAGATGGGCTGCATGATGCGTCCACGCAGAGCTGAAACCGATCGCACACGAGTACTGGTAAACCGCTTACAGAACCTAAGCCTGCACAGGCAAAGCGGTGCGAGTCCGACCGTCCATGCTTATAAACCCTATTGGTTCCATTGGGCGACAGGGCTTGAGATGTCATTTCTTCTTAATGTCGGGTAAAAGTCCCCAAAAATTGGAAGCAACGTCTTCAATATGACCTATACAGGGTTGACGGGGATGTTAAACCTCAAGCCAAACAGAAGAGATGCAACGCTTTTAAATTACAGGGAAATTCCACTATTAAGCCCACCAAATATTAAAACTAATTCTGCGATAAAAAGCTTATTTAGTAATATTAATAATAAATAAAAAATAAGTAACTTTATTTATAGAGGGTAACACATTTAGTACTAGTACTCATCTTCCATGTGGCCCTCTTTTCCTGGGTAGGAACCAGTACTGAGCAATGTGTATAAAGAGACTCTTGCTCAAGGAAACAACACTTGGTGCTTGCAATTATTCTTTCTTTGTGCTTTCTGCATACATTGTCTTTTGCCCGGAGACCTCATTTGGGACTGTTCAAAAGTGGTCTTTAAGACCCTTTTTGAACAGTCCCAAAGGTGGTCTTAATATAGGAATTTTACTGTACTTGAAACTTTTTTCTGACGCCAAGAAGAAATAAATCTGCTCATGGCATTAGAGAAGCCTCGCTTCTTTCAAAGTTTGTGAACAAAAACATATTATTTGAAAAAAAAAAATAATAATAGACATGATTAAACGCCTGTACTTTTATACCAAATGTATATGAAAAAGTGATGAAGGTTTTAGGTTAGTAAAGTACATTGGTGAGACCACGTTGACGTTGACACACACGTTAACCACCGCTAAAATATTTCACGTATGTGTCATAGAAAATAAATCTTCGCAAAAAAAAAAAAAAGAAACTTAAAAATGACACATTTCACAAGTACCTGACTTTTAATTAAGGTAAAAAGACGCATTTCCACTGTCCCGAAATCTTCACGGTCATTCTCTCAATCCCGCTGATTCAAGAAGGGTAGTTGTCAGTTTCTTGCGAAACAATGTGCACTGTACCGGTTAACCGCTTGTATATAAGCCTGAACAGAAAAACCGTGGTTAGGTAAACTAACGGCTTGATATATGACCTAAATATTGTTGACTGGGTCGTGAAACTCATATTTCAAACATATTACATGTGATAAAACTGCCTGTTTATTAACAGCTAAAGTTCCGAGCCAAGGTTTTCAAACTAACGACGTTGTTGGTTAAAATAGCGTTAAAAACTTTGATCATTTACTGTGGCAAATATGTTTTTTTTTGTTTTGTTTTTTTTTTTTATGAAAAAACGTGAGTAGCTTTTGCCAATGCAAAAGCTACTCACATTTATTCATAAAAAATGCGTATCAGATATATATAATTGTACTTGCTAGAAGAATTAACGTTTTGATCACTAACGGGTTCGTTAAGCTAACGATGCTTAAAAAATGGGCAAAAGAGTTTTCACATGAATAGCTTTCCCCCTTTGTAATTCACCTTATTTGCATTATTTGCTGGTTCCTAGTCTGAAGATTATCAGTGTTGGAAAAACAGGTAACCAGACCCCCCTGACCTTTAAAGGTCAGGGGGGTCTGGTTACCTGTTTTTCCAATATTGACAATGTGCAAGCTGGGAGCCAGCAAATAATGCAAATATGGTGAATAGATCGTGTCAGTTGAATAGCGGATTCGTTGCTTTGTAATTTTAGAGTTGAACGGCCCAGCTAACACTATTTAGGCCATAACGAGCCCGTCTGTTTTTCCTAAATGCACCTTTCCTGTGCTGGCTCATACAGAACAGTGCATTTTCTTTCGCCAGAAACTGACAACTGCCCTTCTTGAATCACTGGAAGGAAGAGAATGACCACAGAACGATATGGGGTAATATATATATTTTTGAAAAAATGCCTCCCGTGAAAATATCACCTTATCGCGATGAGGAAACGCATTTTCCTCTACTTCTGACACTGTAAAATAAAACGTTTTTTTCTAGACATCCCAAAGTTTTGAAATTAATCATTCAAACCACAAAATGTAAACCCATGTTAGGTCGGTAATTTTTGTCATTGGTAGGAAAGAGTGAATAAATCAACCTTAACCCATACATGACAAGTAGAACCGTCCACATAATACATTTGGACGGGTCCATTCTCAAATTTAGGAGGGTCGTGTTTGCTTTAATTGACGTTTGTTTTGCAAAACTCTTCCTATTCTAGGCAAACATTGTAGACCCTGATCAGACGCCGCCTTCTGCGGCGTCTGATCTGGGTCAACAATGTTTTCCAATGCCCCATTTTGGTGGGAAAATAGGTATAAATCAAGCTTAAGTATGGTTGCATATTTTAAGTATAAGGTTACTTACTAAACGGTATGTACTGGAAGTCACAATGCGTCACCAAACATAATCACCGATATGTGATCACTACCAACCAACCCCCGACCCACATCAATTGTTTCATGAATATGCATCGATACTGAAAATCAGCACACCGAACGTCTGACGCGCATTTTGGCGCGCACATCGAGAAAGAGGCTCCAGTGAAATATGTCACTGTGGCCACCTCTATTAAGCAGGCAACCTGTTTTAAACAATCCTATTTTCTGTCGTCGAAAAGGGCAAATCTGTATTGAACAAGGTGTGTAGGCCCACATTTTTCTTAAAGTTATTCTGTTTGTGATTTTCGTAAAATATTTTACGTTTTTATTCAAATTCTGGTGATGAACCGTTTATGGGTAAAAAGCCATATCTGACACCCTCTTCTACCAATTTGGCTAGGACTAAGTATGTTTTAAGGACACCGTAGACGCCTCCGTCGTGTAGTGGTCGGGTCATGCTACTTGCCTCATAAACCATGGGTTGTGTGTTCGATCCTGGACAACTCCATACTTTCGGATGAGTCTTTAAACCAATGTCCCGTCTTAGCTGTTGATGGGGCGTAAAACTCAAAGAACACCGGCCAATAATGTTGTTTGGCTGAGGTTAAACGCAATTTTAATAATTAGGTGTGAATTTGTCCTTTTTATCAATATTGTCACCCCGTTAGCGGTTCTCCTTTCTTCTACTGCCGTGGGCACCAGAAACTGTTACAAACCGACCATATCTTCCTGATCTACTTTATAAAGTGAAATTTTCCGCTATTAAGGGGAATCGATACACTTTCAGGGAAAGCAACTTCTGCAAAAGAATTTTTGTCTCCCGTGTCAATAGGGGAAAGAATTTGCTCCTGAGGAGCAAATTCTTTCCTTTAAGTGTAGACTCTTTTAAGTGCAGACTCCTTTTTTCATGGGACAGAGTTATAGAAAAAACGAACAGTAAATCCCGATAATTGTCTCCCTTTGAAAATGGCGGTATGTCAAAGCGTTTCCGGGTCTTAGCCCATAACTGATACTAGGCATTTGGTGGTCAGCCCTGATCCATCTCTTAAACAAGCCCATGAAGTGGGCACCAACAAAGAAAACTCTTCGTATACTACGTATTTTGTTATATGTACCATAAACCGGGGAAAATGAAAGGACCACAAGGGGGCGATTGACATCAGATTGACAGCTCAAGATCGACACTAAGATCTTAATTGTTTAGACATGTGTAAATTATATTTATACATGCATAAGCAATTAAGATCATTATTTACCAGCATAATACTGGTAAAATCAGATAAAAAAAGCTACCCGATCTGTATTTGATTAAGACATCACGAAAATAATTTGACCCCCTTTAACTCCACTTTTATATAGTAAAACTGGGGTTTGCAGGGGTATACAATGTTTTTCTTATTACTGGTCAAAAACATAGATTGAGGGTCTAACGAGTACCCACAATCAATGTTTTGAGCAGAAATAAGAACAATATCACATTTTTTCATCTGAAAATTTTTCATTTTTCGGTGGTAAAATTTACAATGTATTTGTATAGGCGTGTTTTCGTAATGGGTAACCGATGAAAGACAGGAAGCCCGTGAGTTTCAGCTTTACGTCTCAACAACAGCTAAGGTCATACGGAGATTGGGCCTTGGTTTAAAGACTCATCCGAAAGTCTGGAGAAGCCCGGGATCGATCCTGCGACCCCTGGTTTGGAAGGCGAGTAGTATTACCACTACACCACGGAGGCTTCTACCCGAAAAAGGAACACTGGCAAACAATGCAGGCTCTGATCAGAACACGGCGTCCCAATGATCAGGGCATTCACTGTTTGCGAAAAATTCAGCCGTTTTCTAAATAAATTTCTATTCAACCGACATCCTTCAGCCCATTTTGTACTGGAAACCCCAAACGGGTACCCTGACAAACAGTATAGGTCCAGATCAGACGCCGCAGAACCCGGCGTCTGATCAGGACCTACACTGCTTGCGAAAAGTTAAGCCAGTTTTCCAAATTTCGAAGAAAGCACAACCTGTCACCCCTTTATTTTGGAATAGACTCCTGGTATATATAAGGAGGAAGATTCCATTTGATACAAAAAGGGTTAATAACGAAAAGGACTCCTGTGTATAAGACGAAGGTTTTGTTTTCAGTATAAGGGGAGTTTAATTTCAATGTGATAATATTAATAATAATAATAATAATAATAATAATAATAATAACGTCAATGTTAAGTTAAACATATGCCTGGTGCCAGATTTTGCACCAGCCTAGGGTCCGGACAATAAGTGTCTCAACGTATATCACAGAAGATGGGATCTGATCAGTTTAAATTAGTTCTGATCTCCTGTGTGGAAAAAATTTACATGACACCGACGGTGCTTTTGACACCTTCTGAGAATTTTTAGGCTGCTTTTGGCATTTGACGCCTTATCGCATACCAGCAATCCCGTAAATGAAATGAACACATAAAGTACAAGCTTTTGTTACTAACTACAGAAGTTTCCCGCCACGGCCCCGCTCATCGGGGCTTGAAGAAATAGATGGACTGCACGATGCTTCCTCGGCCCCCGCCCATAGGGGCTTGAAGAAATATATGGGCTGCATGATGCTTCCACGCAGAGCTGAATCCGGCCCGCACACTAGTACGGGTAAACCGCTTAGAGGATCTAAGCCTGTCATGGAACCGCGGTGCAAGGCGGACCGACCGTCCATGCTAATAAACCCTATTGGTTTAATTGGGCAACGGGGCTTGAGATGTCACTTCATCTCAATGTCGGGTAAAAGTCCCACAAATTTGGAAGCAACGTCTCCAAAATGACCTTTACAGTGTTGACGGGGACGTTAAATTTCAAATCAAACAAACAAACAAAGCACGATGCTTCCACGCAGAGCTGAATATGACCGCACACGAGTACTGCTTAACCGCTTAAAGGATCTACGCCTGCCCAGGCAAAGCGGTGCGAGTCAGACCGTTCATATGCTTTTAAACCCTATTGGTTTCATTGGGTGACAGGGCTTGAGTTGTCATTTCATCTCGATGTCGGGTTAACGTCGCACAAAATTGGAAGCAAAGCCTCCAAAATGACCAATACAGTGTTGACGGGAACATTAAACCTAAAATCAAACAAACAAATACTAACTACACGAGCTTCCCACCCCTGCTATTTTCCACGTGACTTTCGCTGACAGGTACTGGTCTTGTCTTCTTCCGATGACGTCATGGCGCTGTGTAAAAAGTAAAATCTGGACTGGGCTCGTCTATACTGGGTCATTGACAAACAGTGTAGACCCAGATCATAACGTGGCGTCTGATTAGGGTCCACACGGTTTGCTTTTAAGAGTTAAACGAAACAGTTCAAGTCTCGGTTCAGGACTACTTCCCCAGCCTATACTCTAGCACTACTCTCAGTGCTTTGATTGTAATACAGTGACAACGATATTTTTATTTTCCATATTTTGAATGTGGGCGCTCAAAACAACCGCCTCGTAAGATTGTGGGTACTCGTCAGAGCCGGCGCCTTTGAGAACCGTATTGTATAGTGTGTGTTCGGCGATTCAATCTATGATTGCATCAAATAAGTAAAGTGGTGAAAAGAACCTTTCGATAAATGAGACTTTTTGTTGTTGTTGTTGTTGTTTTGCTATTTGCGAGCAACAAAAATGATAACCAGCCCGCACCTTTTCGCGGTCTGATCATCAATTTTGTGTTCACTGCCATGATAGAAGATCGTAGTATAATACCTCTAGTTTCTATATCTAAAATTTCAAGACAATTGCTAGTCTGTGTGGCTGTTGGCCCCCGCCCATCGGGGCTTGCAGAAATAGATGGACTGCATGATGCTTCCACGCACAGCTGAAACCGACCGCACTCGAGTACTTGTTAACCGCTTAGAGGAACTAAACCTGCCCAGGCAAAGTAGTGCGAGTTGGACCGTCCATGCTTGTAAACCCTATTGGTCTCATTGGGCGACAGGGCATGAGATGTCATTTCAACTCAATTTCGGGTAAAAGTCCCACAGAATTGGATTGGAAGCAACGTCTCCAAAATGACCTATACAGTGTTGTCGGGGACTTTAAACCTCAAATAAACAAAGTATCTGAGCAGCCTGGTTTGTGTCTTATCTGATCGAAAACCCCGAAAATAGGTTTTCTGGTGCAAGACTCGCATCACGAAAAGACGCCTATATAATTTTGATCCTCTTAAACCCCACTTTTATACATATACAACTTGGGTTTATAGGGGTATACGTCATTTTTTATTTTTTTCTGCTCAAATACATAGATTGTGGTTTCTCGAAAGAACCGCCTCGCTGAGGCGGGTCTAACGAGTTCCCACAATCTATGTTTTGAGCAGAAATATGAAAAATATTGGAAGTTTTCATTCTTTGGTGTATTTCGTTTTTTTTTTTTTTTTTTATTTTTTTTTTATTTTACGGCCCTTTCAAGAGTACCCGGGGGTAAACCACCTGAACTTGGCGTCTCACATGTGACCCGAGGCAGGCTCGAACCACAGCGGTGAGAGACCTAATGATTAAGAGTCAGCGCTCTGAACCTCCAGGCCACGGAGGCTGGTAAAATTTTCAATATACAAATATTTGAATAGACGTGTTTTCGCTGTGATATGAGCGTTTTCCTGATCACTTGCACTCAAGAAGGAACCCAGCTGGAGCCCCTTGGCCTCAGAATCATCCTACTTCCTGCCAAACTTAATTTTCCTGCGAATAACGTAGATGCATCGCAGACAGACGTGTAGCGCATGTTGTGAATATTTCGAGGAAATTTGATGAGCGAAAGCCTGCCAGCAGTCAGATTAGGGCTAATCTGTTCATGATTGGAACACAGTAATCCACTACAGTAATTTTTCTCCTATTTCAAACTGCCGATTCGAGTTACTATCCTCCAGGATTTCGAAAACGGGCCGTTGGAGAGCCATACAGCGCTTTTATATCGGAATCACGGCTTCGTTGTGGGTGCAATTTCAGTTGGGTCTATCTGATTTTCTGAGGCGTGCCTGTCCTAAAATTTAGGGTTAATACGGCTTGGTTAATAAGTTCATAATTGAAAAAGGCAATTAGCCATGGTACAAGGTTGTTTTTGTTACCTCTATATTACGTAATTAAGCAAACTAAAGATTTATATAGAGCACATTCTCTGCTGTTGTTTGTTGCATACCAGTCACACAATAACCTCTTAAAAAATACCATGGGGATCACCCATTAACATTACCCGAGGAAGCTGTTTGAGGCCGAGTGTTCAAATATCTTCCGAGGGACCCGGCAAATATTCAGCACGAAAACATGCCTATATAATTTTGACCCCTTTGAACCCCACTTTTATACAGAAAAACTGGGTATTACAGGGGTATATCTTAACTAAATTCTATTCTTCATCTTCTTTCAGGTTTGGACTGCACGTTTCCACTGGAGTGGCGCGGTAGATGGCACAAGAACATACGTGTAGATATTTCTGTAAATAGTATCTCAAGGAAAGGCACTTGCATTCTGAATCAAGGGAACAGATATTTTATGTTAAATAAGTAAGTGATGCATGTAAAATGTCACAAGTGTGCAAGTACGCAAATTAATGTTAGCTCGCATCCATATATTCATTTTTATTTTATTTTTGACGCAAAATTATGTTAGCAAGTGGTGCAGCATGCTAACATTGTTTGTTTGTTTGATTGATTTTGAGGTTTAACGCCCCCCGTCAACACTGTATAGGTCATTTTTTAGACGTTGCTTCCAATTTCGTGGGACTTTACCCGACATTGAGATGAAATGACATCTCAAGCCCTGTCGCCCAATGAATTCAATAGGGGTTATAAGCATGGGCAGGCTTAGATAGGCTAAACGGTTTACCAGTACTCGTGTGCGGTCGGTTTCAGCTCTGCGTGGAAGCATCGTGCAGCCTTTCTATTTCTTCAAGCCCCGATGGGCGGGGCCGGCAAATTAATGTTAGCTCGCCAAATACAGTTTCAGAGTTTCAGTCATAAAAACGTGGCCCTTTTGTTGAAAGCTTCTTAACAAACTCGTTAGTAGTCAAAATGAACAGAGCTTGCTGAACAGTTTTTAGCAGTTACCCCCTATATATATTACATTGTAACACATTGGCCTGATAAAGACGTGCTATCTCAGTACAACATCAACGTGATATTGTACTTTTATTAAAAAGCTGTACCAGTAGGAAAAATGGCAAAACAATTATAATAACTGGAAAAATTACTTGAAACAAGTATCATAGGAAAATTACGGTCAGATTATACTAAATATATGGACCGATTATTGCATGCCGTAATGTTGAGACGCACTGAGGATAATCGTTAACTGAATGATAACTGAACGAAAACTGCATATATAAAGAGTGACTAATGGGATAAACTTATAAATAAAATACCAGATTCGTGTCATTTGATATCAAGTTTATCAGGCTTGGCTTCGAGAACGCATGTAGAATCGCTCGGCAAGCCTCGCGATTCTACAAGCGTTCTCGAAGACTTGCCTGATAACCTTGATATCAGAAGACACGAACCTAGTATTCTCTATCACGGGATAAGGAAAATATTGGATATCCGTAGGATGGTACACCCACTTGCTATGAGAATTCCTTTCATGACTAAAGAAAATTGTTGATATATACAAAAAAAAACAACAACAACAAAAAAAAAAACAACTAAATATTCCAAATACCAGAAGTTGATATGCTGCTGAAACCAGATGCTTTCATGGGGCATGTCGGAAATATTAAAAAGCGTAGAATCTGGTTAACAAGCACATTGAAATGAAAATCTGGAAACATTCCATATAAAATGCAGAAAGTTTGAGTTACATGTAGACAGACATCAGGTTATTACACACCAATGAAAATCCACGTTATATTGAGTGCGTCCGTCCGTAAACAATTTCATCAATCGACTTCTACTCCTAAACCACTGATCGGATTTTGACCAAATTTCACAGGAATGATCCTTAGGTGATCCCCTTTCAAAGGTATCCAAATGGTTTCGGTCCGTTGAACATCTAGGTTACAGGAGCCAAAAATAGATTTTTTTACTGAAAACTTAAAAAACTTTGGTATAAAGCTTCATATAGTGGACCTCTACCAAGATTGTTCAAATTATAGCCCAAGGGCCCAAAATGCCCCACCGACCAGTTTTACATAAACATATATAGGGAAAACCTTTAAAAATCGTCTTGTCTGAAACCAGAAGATCCAGATCTTTGATATTTGGTATGAAGTTGTATCTAATGGACCTCTACCAAGACTGTTCAAATTATAGCCCTGGAACTAACCCCCCCCCCCCCCCCCTACCGGTTTTACATAGACTTATATGGAGAAAACATTAAAAAATATTCTTGTCTGAAACCAGATAGCCAAGGTGTTTGATATTTAGCATGAAGTTGTATCTACATGTAATGGACCTCTGCCAAGATTGTTCAATTATAGCCCTGGGGCCAAAAATGCCCGGCCCGGGGGCCACCGGTTTTACATAGACTTCTATAAGAAAATCTTTAAAAATCTTCTAGTCTGAAACCAGAATGCCCAGGTGTTTGATATTTGGTATATTTGGTATGAAGCTTCATCTAGTGGACCTATATCAAGATTGCTCATATTATAGCCGTGGGGCACCTCCCCGGGGCTCACCAGTTTAACATAGACTTACATAGGGAAACCCTATTTAAATTTTTTCTCATCTGAAACGTGAAGGCGCAGGTCTTTGATGTTTGGTATCTGAAGCTTCATCTAGTGGACCTCTACCAAGATTGTTTACATTATAGCCCAGGGGCCCAAAATGGCCCGCTCCGGGACCCACCGGTTTTACACAAACTTTTACAGGGAAAACCTGTAAAAATCATCTTGTCTGAAACCAGAAGGCCCATATTTGGGAAGAAGCTTAATCTTATGTACCTCTACCAAGTATGTTCAAAATTTAGCCTTGGGGCCAAAAATGGCCCCGCCCTGGGCCCACATGTTGTGCATAGACTTACATAAGGGATACCATAAAAATTATCTTTTCTGAATCCAAATTTCGCCTTTGATATTTGGTATGAAGCTTCGACTAGGTGACCCGGCCCCCGCCCGTCGGGGTTGAAGAAATAGATGGGCTGCATGATGCTTCCACGCAGAGCTGATATCGACCGCACATGAGTACTGGTAAACCGCTTAGCCCAGGCAAAGCGGTTCGAGTCGGACCGTCCATGCCAATAAACCCTATAGGTTCATTGGGCGACAGGGCTTGAGATGTCATGTCATTTCATCCCAATGTCGGGTAAAAGTCCCACAAAGTTGGAAACAACGTTTCCAAAATGACATATATACAGTGTTGATGGTGACGTTAAACCTCAAAACAAACAAAATACACAAATCATCTAGTCGACCTCTACCAAGATTGATCATATTATAGCCTTGGGGCCCCAAATGGTCCCGCCCCAGGCCCAACCGGCGTATTGCTGATAAATGGCACATGTATACATTACGAAAACATACCTATACAAATACAATGTAAATTTTATTGCCGAAAAAGAGAAAATTTAAGATGAAAATTTGTGATATTTTTATTACTTCTGCTCAAAATATAGATTGTGGGTACTCGTTAGAACCGCCTCATTGAGCCGGTTCTAACGTGTTCCCACAATCTATATAAGAAAAATAAGGTTTACCCCTGTAAATTCCAGTTTTACTATATAGAATTGGGGTTCAAGGGGGTCAGAGTTATGTAGACGTCTTTTTGGGATGTACAAATTTCTGCTCCAAAACATAGATCGCCAGTACACGTTAGTACCGCTTCATTGAGGCGGTTCTAATGAGCACCAACAATCTATGTTTGAAGCTAAAATAAACAAAAATGAGCACCAACAATCTATGTTTGAAGCAGAACTAAACAAAAAATATCACAAAATTTCATAGAAAAGTCTCAGTTTTGGAGATACGAAAGAATGCACTATGCATACAAATGAACAGATGGCGAAGTATTGCGGATACCTGTCAGCACGTTGACCTGGCATTTTTATGTTTTACAGGGATTATGGTAATAAGGTATGTTACAGATGCTTGGTCTTTACGCAGTGGCACCCGAACCTACTACAATATAAAGAAAGTAAGTATACTTCGCAACATTTATAAATGTTCTATAACACCGTGGAGTGTACAAGATTTTTTTTCTGGGCCAGATTAGCTAATAAGGATATGGCCTCATCAGTGACCCTTAAATATTTTCATAGTTCCGCACTAGAAAATAAAACACTATGGTGAAGGACAGGGAGACTTTTTACGGTTGCCACACAGTCAGCTTCAAGTGCACTGATAGGCAACTTCAAATGCAGTTTACTAAATAACATTGGATAGGCAACCATACAAATGTTATACTACGCAACATTGCATATGCAACTTCAGATTCATAAACCATAGCGAGCAGATTAGGTAATTAAAGTTTAATTTTCCAAATGTCGTGCAAGAAACGCATAATGTGGTTACTTTAGAATCGCCTCGATGAGGCGATTCTAACACGTATCCATAATAGCATGCGTTTTAATGGAGAAATAAGACAAATAACCCTAGATGGAGCTATGTATACTACACAACATTACTTATCTGGGGCTTCTGATATATATGTGAGTGAGTGAGTGAGTTTTTGTTTTACGTCCCACCAACAGCTAAGGTCATACGGAGACGGGACCTCGGTTTAAAGACTCATCCGAAAGTCTGATATATATGTGAAACTATGCAAATGTATTCCAAACATATTTCATCTGACCAGGATGTTGCAAAAATGACATTCAGTGTATATTACGAAACATACATAGTTGTCATCATATGTAAATATACATGAACATACAAATTACGGAAATAAATATGCTTACACCAAATATGGCATTCCGACTGCACCTTAAAACCTAAATTGTTTGTGATTTGCTTGTGTTGAGGTTTTACATCTCCTTCAACACTGTTTATGTCATTTTGGAGACGTGGCTTCTAGATTTGTGTGAACTCTAGTGTAAATAAATAAAATCCCAAGGGCTACTGCCCAAAGCAACTACGCTTTGAATTTGTATGCTTGCTATACGAATAAAATATGTTTAAACCAAAGCAACTACTAAGGTTTATATGCAGAGACTCGCACCACTTTACCTGGGCAGGCTTAGGCCTTCAAAACGGTTTTGCCATTACTCATGTGTGGTCGGTTTCAGCTCTGTGCCACGCAGAATTGAAACCGACCCGCACACAAGCACTGGTAAACCGCTGAGAGGATCTAAGCCTGCCCAGGCAAAGCGGTGCGAGTGTCGGACCGTCCATGCTTATAAACCCTATTGGTTTCATTGGGCGACAGGGCTTGGGATGTCATTTCATCTCAATGTCTGGTAAAAGTCCCACAAAATTGGAAGCAACGTCTCCAAAATGACCTTTACAGTGTTGACGGAGACGTTAAACCTCAAATCAAACAAACAAATCAGCTCTGTGCGGAAACACCATGCAATCTATTTCTTCAAGCCCAAAACATTACGTGTACAGTACATATAATGCTGTGCATATATTCCGACATATTAAAATAAAACTGCATGTCCCTTCCTGAGTTCCGTAGGTACCTGCCCGCCGGGATATTTTAGACCGATTTCTGCCAACAATGAAGGGTGTGCGTCATAAATGAGCTATAAAGCACTGCTGAAGAAGAACGTGTTTTTAGTTTATAGCATTTGTATCTCATAGAATTATTATTTTCATACTATGGGCTTCATCACAAGAAACCACAATTTATGACATGCACATATATTCAAACAAGTGAGAGTTTTCACAAAGCGCTTTTAACGCAGACAAGGGGCCCAAGATTCTTTAGACAGACACGGTATAATCGGATCAGCTTGCGCAGAGAGCGCAGGTCCATTACGCAAACATGCCTATACAAACACATTGCCACCTTTTTCGCCGAAAAAATGAAAATTTTATGATGAAAAATTGTGATATTTTTCTTATTTCTGCTCAAAATATAGGTTGTGGGCACTCGTTAGAACCGCCTCATCAAGGCGGTTCTAACGAGGACCCACAATCTATATTTTAGAGCAGAAATAAGAAAAATAAGATTTACCCCTGTAAACCCCAGTTTTACTATATAAAAGTGGGGTTCAAATGGGGTCAAATTTATATAGGCGTGTTTTCGTGATGAATCCGAGCATACCATGTCTGCTAACGTCCCAAGGTGCTTTCTCTTGGGACGCGAAACAATTTTTTGTATATACTTATTTGCCAAAGTAATTCGACGGAAATGTCTCTTAAGTTTATAATACCTAGAGTCATAAAAAGAAAATAAAACTGTACTGAAAGGGTATGGATAATTGAAAACATTATCATTTGCTTTACTGTCGGGTTTTTCTTCGCTTTTCATGCGCTTTTATAGTGAAAATATCGGTTTTAGTACCAGTAACTTGACTAGTAACTTGACTTCCAGATAAAGTTTGACTGGATGGTATTTTGATGTGGTCGCCATTGTATCGTCTTAAACATTGTTGTTATTGTTATCATTACTATTATTATCAATGATAATGGTAATGGTGATGATAAAGATGGTAATAATAACTTTACAATCATGTCATATGCATGACCTGAGTTTATCTTAATAAAGAAATATTATGTTATGTTATGTTATGCCAATCTTGTCACGTAACATGGGAAACGACCTGGCAAAATTTTGCTTTTCTATGGTCCTACCAAGTCTTACAGAACATAACAGAAGAGAAGTTTATTTAACTAACAGTTAGAAGTGAAATGTTTTACGGCCACCATATCCCATTTGCTGAATGCGCATTGTACTGTTAGGACTATACCTGCTGCCCATGAAAGTATAATTGGGTTATCTGACCAGGGGGCGGGGGGCGTTAAACCAAGAAGTGCTGACGGGGGCGTTTAACCAAGAAGTAGCTAAATGAATATTCATTATGATAACACACCCGTGCGACATAGTGTATTTTTTCACATCTCCAATTTGGTAACTTTCCTATGGAAATCTGTGATTTTTTTTTCTTATTTATACTGCAAACATAGGTTGTGGGTGCTCGTTAGAACCGCCACTTTGAGGCGGTTCTAATGAGTACCTACAACCTATGTCTTGGAGCAGAAATAAGAAAACTAATGTCCCCCCCCCCCCGCAAACCCCCGTTTTCTCTATTTTATAAAGAGGGGTTTAGATGGGTGTTCATTTCACGGTCTTGTTCACATGATGTGAAGAATCACTTGGTAAACTAAAATAGACAAAAACAAAGTACACATACATCTAAGATAAGCTGAAACATTTTATATCCTAGAAACTGGACAGTCAGTGTGATAGTGTTTTATGTCAGGGCCAATTACTGTGATTATGTTTTATGCCATGGCCCAAAGGCGACTTTGGATAGGCTGCTCTGGAATGAGCTTCATAAAGATTCACACTGAAAATAGTTTAGCCATGTACGTGTCTGTTTTCCGCCTGGTACCTACATCATGTACATTCATGTATATTTCCCTTGATGAAACATGGATAAATCAATGTTCTGTCTAAAATCTTTCAGGCCCCTGCTGGTACGAGAAGTCTTTCCATCATGTGTGCAATTTAATCACTGGTGATTCCACGCTTCATACTCTAGTCAAAAGTGAGTATAAAAACAGATCATAGGATTTCTTAAGGGGAATAGCAACACCTAGCACATTTTCCCGCCATTTTCCGAAGGGAGACAACTGTCGGGACTTCCTGATCGCTTTTCTATGAGCTCTGTCCCACGGAAAAAGGGGTCAACTCTTAAAAGAAGGAACTCTTAAAGAAAAGAATTTGCTCCTTAGGAGCAAATTCCTTCCTTTAAGAGTTGACCCCTATTGACATGGATGACATAAAAACTTTTGCAAAAGTTGCCTCCCCTGAAGGTGTATCCATTCCCCATAAGGCTTTAACCGTTTCTTATGAAGTGGACTCTTCCTAGTTTTGAATTTGGGCACGTCCATTCTCAAAGAGGTGCGAGTCGGACCGTCCATGCTTATAAACCCTATTGGTTTCATTGGGCGACAGGGCTTGAGATGTCATTTCATCTCAATGTCGGGTAAAAGTCCCACAAAATTGGAAGCAACATCTCCAAAATGACCTATACAGTGTTGACGGGGACGTTAAACCTCAAATAAACCAACCAACATGGAAGACAAAAATAGTTTTGCAAGAGTTGCCATCCCTGAAGATATACCCCCTCCCCTCTGAGTTTCTTACGTGGACTCTTTCTAGTTTTGAATTCTTGTACATATATAGCAGGTTAGATGAAAATCGTTAACAGAGTGGCGAATTGGGTAGATTCTGATGCATTACGAAAACACGCCTATACAAATACATTGCCACCTTTATCGCCGAAAAAATGAAAATTTTATGATGAACAATTGTGATATTTTTCTTATTTCTGCTCAAAATATAGATTTTGGGTACTCGTTAGAACCGCCTCGATGAGGCGGTTCTAACGAGTACCCACAATCTATATTTTAGAGTAGAAATAAGAAAAATAAGGTATACCCCCGGAAACCCCATTTTTACTATATAAAAGACGGGTACAAGGGGGTGAAAATTATATAGGCATGTTTTCGTGATGGAGATGGATGGTTACGAGCGCCACCTTATCTGGATCTACACTATTTGTATTGGTCGTCATTACTAAAACACGCCTATTCAAGTATATTGGTAAGTTTTCCCCACCAAACATGATTTTTTTTATTTTTCAGATAAAAATCGTGATATTTTTCGTATTAGTGTTCAAATCATTGACTGTGGGTACTCGTTAGAATCGCCTCGACGAGACGGTTCTAACGAGTACCAACAATCGATGTTTCGAACATAAATAAGAAAAATAATGTCTACCCCTCTAAACCCCAGTTTCACTCCATACAAAAGTGAGGTTTAAGGGAGTCAAAATTATATATTGTTTTCGTGATGTAGGCTAGGGAAGGCACTTATTTTCGCCTTCCTTTAATCATTATCAATTGGGAAAGAATTTGCACCTGACACATATCGGTTAACCCCTATCCTGCTCTAACTTTGTAAACAGTGTAGATCCTGATCAGATGGCTTCTGAAACAGAAGCCATCTGATCAGGATCTACACTGTCTGTCATGCAGTTTGTGGATTGAACGAATACATTATATCAAGTTGTTCAACATTATATTAAGTAGTTCAACATTATATCAAGTAGTTCAATATTATATCAAGTAGTTTGATTGGTGGATAGTCAGTAATGGGTCTGGCTAAATTAAGTTATTCAGCAGGATAAGGGTTAAACAGTCATATTCCAAAACGTTCACACCTTGTAAAAACAACAGTTACAAAGCTGAGATACTTCATAGGGTAAGGATGGCTTAATAAATATGACCTTTTTATAACATGCTTTTGTTGATATTTGGTAAGCAGGTAGGTAAATACACCACAAAGCCATTACCATGTTTTTCTGAAGAATGTCAAGTACCTTAAGTGCATGTGCTTATTCTATGTGTAAATTCTGAGTTCGTTATTCCTAGTTGTCATTTTTCTGCGCTAACCCATTAGACGCCGAGAAAATCAACACTTGAAGATGTCGTCTGCTTATGCCGTCTGCTGATATTTTTTTTTTGCAAACGCTCGTATTTTTGCACACAGGCAAACAGTGTGGACCCAAATCAGACTGCTCCTAGAGGAGCAGTCTGATTTGGGTCCACACTGTTTGCAAAAATGACTTTTAAAGTAACCAGCAGACGACTAAGCAGACGACAATTGTCGTGATTGGCATTTTATGAGAGAGAGAGAGAGAGAGAGAGAGAGAGAGAGAGAGAGAGAGAGAGAGGCATAATGCATGTATATGCACGCAGACGTAGATGCAACATTGCTTAACGGGTTGAGACCTTATACATGTAGTATTGTATTTTTTTCCAGTCCCAAGTGTACCACAACCATGTCCATTCCAAGGTTCATATATCTTTTCCTACACGAACGGGACAATGAGCAATGTCCCTTGCGACAGACCAGTGTCCGAGGTCCACTCCTGTGCGGACGAGTCTAAATTTAAATTTGTGTTCAAGAGTTGCCCAGGCATACCCGGAACTTATGACAGGGGTAAGTACGACTATGAGTTGTTATCGAGCACTTGTTACATGACAGTGTCATTTTTATACTGCACATATATTGGGGGTCGATTCGAGTGAGCGTTCGGGTCCAAACTGGTCTCTTGCATAGATTTTTGTAAAAGCATGTTTGCATTTTAGTATAATTTAAACACTTCTGATATTCACAAAACATGTTGAAAGTGAGTTAGTGTTTGAGTTTTACGTCCCACCAACAGCTAAGGTCATACGGAGACGGGACCTCGGTTTAAAGACTCATCCGAAAGTCTGGAGAAGCCCGGGATCGATCCTGCGAACATGTTGAAAGTAAAACAAGTCCGTGAAATGAACACCCTTGTTAACCCCACTTTATGTAGAGAAAAGTTGGGTTTACAATGAACAACCTTATTTCCTTTATATTCAAAAAACATAGTTTGTGGGTACTCATTAGAACCGCCTAGGCGGTTCTAATGAGCACCCACAATCTATGATTAAAAAATCAACATAAATATCTAAAAAAAAAAAAAAAAAGAATATACTATATCATACGGGTCAGTTACTGTATCCTAATGCTATTCAAAGCTTGAATGACGTCACAACCAGTGTCATTGTTGTCATCATAAGGAAAAAAAATATGCGGACCTGGTCTGATCGAGGTCTTAACTCCGACTTCTTAGCATATTTGTGGTTAAATCACAGCTGTAATAAACTGTTTGTACCTGCTGTAGATATAACGATTTTTGAAGTGCAATTTTTATTATGAAATTCTTTTTTTCTGTTATCAAAGATTATCCAAAAAAGATGTTTTATGTTGATTGAACATGAGGGTTTGGAAACAGAAACAGAATGATGTCTGTGTTACAGACAGCGTTTATGCTTTATGAGGTTTCGAAGCTTTTAGTTAAAGTTTCAGTAGATTGTATTATAGTTTATGAGGGGGTGGTCGGGTTGAGGCTGGTCTCTTTAAAACTTCATCCAACCCATCCAATAAAAACTGTTGGACCAAGATACAAGACGTTTATTTCGAATTTTCGGCCCACATAGGAGCACATACAGAGACCAACGTTGGGCGGACAGCGATGTGCCGTGGCGACGTCGTAACGCTGTCAGCCCGACCCCAGTAAGCATTCTACATAAATCTACAGCGGGCCGTTAGCGGCCCGTCAGGGTAGCTGACGGGCCGCTAACGGCCCGCTGTAGATTTATGTAGAATGCTAGCAGGGACGTTGGCCCGCTGTTCCATGCTGATGATGTTATAGCTGGGTAGGTTTTGTAACGAAATTATCCAGCGGAGGCTTACATGGAACCCAATGGTGTGGCATAGTGCATTATTGTATTGAGTCTGTGCTACTAATGCCCACGTGAGTGAGTGTTTGAGTTTTATGTCCCACTAACAGCTAAGGACATAGGGAGATGGGACCTCGGTTTGAAGACACATCCGAAAGTCTGGAGAAGCCCGGGATCGATCCTGCGACCCCTGGTTTACAAGGCGAGTAGCATGACCAGTACACCACGGAGGCTTCTGAATGATGCCCACGTGACCATCAATAGCCCAGTATAAGTAAATGCATGTAAGGCTTATTAAAAACCGCGCTATTTTTGTCATTATGAAGTCACAGTACAGCGTAAAGAGGGTTATCTATAAGATGTGGTCAGGACTAATATGTTGGTAAACTGACAAACATTGTTTACCCAGATCAGACGCCGCAGGATGCGGCGTCTGATCAGGGTTTGCACTGTTGTCTTAAAATAAAGAAATTTAAGGGTTCGTATTTCTGCTTCTAACATATTTTGGGTACAAATTAGAACTGCCTCAACGAAGAAAGTAATGTATATCCATGTAAACCAAAATTTCTCTGTCCAAAGAAAAGTTGAGTCTGCAGGAATACAAAATATACACCATTTTCTCAAAACCATGGATTTTAGTTCCTCGTTAGAACCGCTTTAGTGTTCACATTCAGGGGACTTTTTTATGTGTATCTCTAAAAAATGGAAAAAATGGACCTGTCCAAGGCAATAAAGTGGTATATTCTATTTCAGATGAATTTTTGTACAGGTAAAAGCTCTCAAAATCTCATCATCCATTTCAAATGACTTCTTGTATGGGTAGAAAAACTATCAAAATCATTGAGTTAACACCCCCGTGCGACATAGTGCATTTTATCACAACTCCAAAATGGCTACTTTATTGATGAAAATCCGTGATATTTTTCTTATTTATAGAGCAAACATAGGTTGTGGGTGCTCGTTAGAACCGCCTCATTGAGGCGGTTCTAACGAGTACCCACAACCTATGTATTGGAGTAGAAATAAGAAAAATACTGAAAACCCCCGTAAACCCCAGTTTTCTCTTTATAAAGTGGGGTGTAATCATCTCATCTTATCTTTAACTTCTCCATGGTGAAGTTTTGGAATATAGCTTCTGCTGAGTAATTTATGGCATAAGTCTCTTTTTTTCCTAGTACGAATTTTCATTATTTTTGTGTACATATTTTTGGATGACATTAAACAGATGCTGTTGTAATTATGATTGTCTGACATAATCTGGAAACATTTCAGATCTAAAATAAACTTGACTGTCTAGTTTACTTCTTGGAAAGAAGGTGTATATGATTATCTCCTCAGAATTTTAGACAAAACAAAAAGTTCATGGTAAAAATAAAAAAAATACAATATAAAGATATTACCTTGTTTTGTGTTCTTGTACTTCTGGATTCAGTGATATTGAAGTTATCACAGCATTTTATGTTGTCGCTAAAAAGTCAGAAACTGCCAAATTTTAGGGGTAACAGTTATAAATCTATCCAGAAAAGCAAATACAAAATACAGTTTGAAGCGGCTGAAATTAATACATGTTAGAATCCACATTTTTAGCTCACCTGACCGAAGGTCATGGTGAGCTTTTGTGACCGTAAGATGTCCGGCGTCGTCGTGCGTCGTCCGTCGTCCGTCGTCCGTCGTGCGTAAACTTTTTCTTGTGAACAAACTAGAGGCCACAGTTTTGGTCCAATCATCATCAAACTTGCTCAGAATGATCATCATGACAATATCTCGGTCAAGTTCGAATATGGGTCATGTCGGGTGAAAAAGTAGGTCAGTAGGTCAAATCATAGAAAAACCTTGTGAACACTCTAGAGGGCACAGTTTTGGTCCAATCATCATCAAACTTGCTCAGAATAATTATCATGACAATATCTCGGTCAGGTTCGAATATGGATCATGTAGGGTCAAAAAGTAGGTCAGTAGGTCAAACCATAGATAGTCCTTGTGAACACTCTAGAGGGCACAGTTATGGTTCAATTATCATCAAACTTGCTCAGAATGATCATTGTGACAATATCTCGGTCAAGTTTGAATATGGGTCATGTCGGGTCAAAAAGTAGGTCAGTAGGTCAATTCATAGAAAAACCTTGTGAACACTCTAGAGGGCACAGTTATGGTCCAATCATCATCAAACTTGCTCAGAATAATCATCCTGACAATATCTCAGTCAAGTTTGAATATGGGTCATGTTGGGTCAAAAAGTAGGTCAGTAGGTCAAATCATAGAAAAACCTTGTGAACACACTAGAGGGCACAGTTATGGTCCAATCATCATTAAACTTGCTCAGAATGATTGTCATGACAATATCTCGGTCAAATTTGAATATTGGTCATGTCGGGTCAAATGTAGGTCAGTAGGTCAAATCATGGACGAGGTGAGCTTTTGGGATCACTTTTCGTCCGTCGTCCGTCGTCAGTCCGTGCGTCCGTAAACAATTTCTTCAAACGACATCTCCTCCTAAACCACTGATCGGATTTTGACCAAACTTCACAGGAATGATCCTTAGGTGGTCCCCTTTCAAAGTTGTTCAAATGGTTCCGGTCCGTTGCACATCTAGGTCATAGGAGCCAAAAATAGATTTTTTTTTCACCAAAAACTTAAAAAATCTTCTTCTCTGAAACCACAAGGCCCAGGTCTTTGATATTTGGTATGAAGCTTCATCTAGTGGACCCCTACCAAGATTGTTCAAATTATAGTGCTGGGACCAAAAATGCCCCCGCTCCGGGCCCTTTGGTTTTACATGGGCTTATATAGGGAAAATCTTTAAAAATCTTCTTCTCTGAAACCGTAAGGCCCAGGTCTTTGATATTTGGTATGGAGCTTCATCTAGTGGAACTCTACCAAGATTGTCCAAATTATAGTGCTGGGGCCAAAAATGCCCCCGCTCTGGGGCCCTTTGGTTTTACATGGGCTTATATAGGGAAAATCTGTAAAATCTTCTTCTCTGAAACCGCAAAGCCCAGTTCTTTGATATTTGGTATGAAGCTTCATCTAGTGGACCCCGACCAAGATTGTTCAAATTATAGTGCTGGGGCCAAAAATGCCCCTGCTCCAGGGCCCTTTGGTTTTACATGGGCTTGTATAGGGAAGAGCTTTAAAAATCTTCTTCTCTGAAACCGTAAGGCCCAGGTCTTTGATATTTGGTATGAAGCCTCATCTAGGGGACCCTTACCAAGATTGTTCAAATTATAGTGCTGGGGCCAAAAAAGCCCCCGCCCCGGGGCCCTTTGGTTTTACATGGGCTTAAATAGGAAAAATCTTTAAAAATCTTCTTCTCTGAAACCGCAAGGCCTAGGTCTTTGATATTTGGTATGAAGCTTCACCTAGTGGACCCCTACCAAGATTGTTCATATTATAGCCCTGGGGCCAAAAATGCCCCTGCTCGGGGGCCCTTTGGTTTTACATGGGCTTATATATGGAAAATCTTGAAAAATCTTCTTCTCTGAAACCGCAAGGCCCAGGTATTTGATATTTGGTATGAGGCTTCATCTTGTGGACCCCTACGAAGATTGTTCAAATTATAGTGCTGAGGCCAAAAATGCCCCCGCCACGGGGCTCTTTGATTTTTCATAGGCTTATATAGGCAAAATCTTTAAAAATTTTCTTCTCTGAAACCGTAAGGGCCATGTTTTTGATATTTGGTATGAAGCTTCATCTAGTGGACCCCTACCAAGATTGTTCAAATTATATTGCTGGGGCCAAAAATGCCCCCGCCCCGGGGCCTTTTGGTTTTACATGGGCATATATAGGGAAAATCTTTAAAAATCTTCTCTGAAACCGCAAGGCCCAGGTCTTTGATATTTGGTATGAAGCTATACCTAGTGGACCCCTACCAAGATTGTTCAAATTATAGTTCTGGGGCCAAAAATGCACACGCCCGAGACCCTTTGGTTTTACATAGGCTTATATAGGGAAATCTTAAAAAATATTCTTCTCTGAAACAACATGTCCCAGGTCTTTGATATTTGGTATGAAGCTTCACCTAGTGGACCCCTATCAAGATTGTTCAAATTATAGCCCACGGGCCAAAAATGCTCCCGCTCCAGGGCCATTTGGTTTTACATAGACTTATATGGGGAAAATCTTGAAAAATTTTTGTCTCTGAATTCACAAGGCCTAGGTCTTTGATATTTGGTATGAAGCTTCATCTAGTGGACCTCTACCAAAATTGTTCAATTATAGCCCTGAGACCAAAAATGCCCCAGCCTTGGGGCCCTTTGGTTTTACATAGACTTATATAGGGAAAATCTTTAAAAATCTTCTTCTCTGAAACCACAAGGCCTAGGTCTTTGACATTTGGTATGAAGCTTAATCTTGTGGACCTCTACCAAGATTGTTCAAATTATAGCCCTGGGGCCAAAAATGCCCCCGCTCCAGGGCCCTTTGTTATTACATAGACTTATATATAGGGAAAATCTTGAAAAAGCTTCTTCTCTGAAACCAGATAGCCCTGGTCTTTGATATTTGGTATGAAGCTTCATCTAGTGGACCTCTACCAATATTGTTCAAATTATAGCCCTGAGACCAAAATCGCCCCTGTCTCGGGGGCCCTTTGGTTTTACATAGACTTATATAGGGAAAATCTTTAAAAATCTTCTTCTGTGAAACCACAAGGCCTAGGTCTTTGATATTTGGTGTGAAATTTCATCTAGTGGACCTCTATCAAGATTATTCAATTTATAGTCCTGGGGCCAAAAATGCCCCCGCCCCAAGACCCTTTGGTTTTGCATAGACTTATATAGGTAAATCTTTAAAAATCTTCTTCTCTGAAACCACAAGGCCCATGTCTTTGATATTTGGTATGGAGCTTCATCTAGTGGACCTCTACCAAGATTGTTCAAATTATAGCCCCTGCCCTGGGGCCCTTTGGTTTTACATAGACTTATATATAGAGATAATCTTTGGAAATCTTCTTCTCTGAAACAGCAAGACCTAGGTCTTTGATATTTGGTGTGAAGCTTCATCTAGTGGACCTCTATCAAGATTGTTTAAATTATAGCTCTGAGGCCAAAAATGTCCCCGCCCCGGGGCCATTTGGTTTTACATAGGCTATGTAGGGAATATCTTTAAAAAATGGTCTCTGAAACCCCAAGGCCCAGGTCTTTGATATTTGTTGTGTAGCTTCATCTAGTGGACCTTTGCCAAGATTGTTCAAATTATAGGCTTTGTTGATATTTGGTATGAAGCTTCACCTTTTTAGACCTCCCTCAACATTATGCACATTGTAGCCCTGGGGTCAATAATGGCCCTCCCAGAGGCCCACTTGTAACTCTATCATATGGGTCAGGTGAGCGATCCAGGGCCATCATGGCCCTCTTGTTAACAATTTTGTGTGATGAACTCACTTTGTTTTGGCAAATAAAGTCCTACATGGGTAATCATTACTTTTCTTATATATGCTTTAAAACATCTCATCACGAAAACATGCCTATATAATTCTGACCCCCTTAAACCGCACTTTTATACAGTAAATCTGGGGTTTGCAAGGATATACATTATTTTTCTTATTTCTGCTCAAAAACATGGATTGTGGGTACTCGTTTGAACCGCCTCACCGAGGCGGTTGTAACGAGTATCCACAATCTATGTTTTTGAACAGAAATAAGAAAAATATAACAATTTTTCATCTGAAAATTTTCATTTTACCACGGTGGTAAAATTTACAATGTATTTGTATAGGCTTGTTTTCGTAATGTATTTCCCCGATTCGTCTGTTCCTATAGTGAGTTATGCTTTTTCAGAACTGAATTTCCAGTGCCTAGCAACCTGGGATAATGGAGACAAGTATCTCTATGGAAGCTTTTCAGAGCCTTGGATGACCAACCAGGACGATTATATGTACAGATGCTTTGTAAGTATTTGGTAGCGTTCGTATGAAATACATGCCAATCACGACATTTGTCGTGTGCTTTACCGTCTGCCGATTACTTAAAAAAATTTTTTTTGCCAACAGTGTGGACCCAGATCAGACTGCTCCTGTAGGAGCAGTCTGATCTGGGCCCACACTGTTTGCCTGTATGCAAAACTATTTTTAAAAAAGTTTGCAAAAAAAACTTCAGCAGACGACATAAGCAGGCGACATTTTTAGATGTAGTTTTCTCGGCGTCTTAAGGGTCAACAAGTCCGTGTAATAAACACCCCTATTAAGCCCACTTTATAAAGAGGGTATACATTATTTTTCTTATTTCTGCTGCAAGACATTGGTTGTGGGTACTCGATTCTAACGAGCACCCGCAACCTATGGTTGAAATATAAATAAGAAAATATCAAACATTTTCATCAGAAAAGTAACCATAGAAAGCACTATATCACACGCGTGCGTTATCATAATGCACAGTAAAGTGTAGACCCTAACACAACATTTGGTATGAGTCACATTTAAAGGCACGTGGAATTATAAAAAAAAAACTATATGGATTTTTATTTGACATCAAAAACGATGTTGGTAATAGCTTGTGACAATGGAAAAGTGTTATTGATCAGCCCTCATATTTTAAGTATGAAAGAAATCTGGTTTTGCCTTTTGCGAACAACAAAGGGGCTGGACGCGCAGACTGATCAGCCCCTTTTTGTTCGCTGGTTGGATAGTAGATGACCCCTAGTTTCTACTCTTAAATTTCAAGACTTTTGCTAGTCTGTGGAGCTGATCAGGCATGTTTGTTTCTAACATGGTCGCCGATTGTGAAGAGACGTGGCCCGTTACTTCGCACATGCGGCTCAGCAAAGATTGTAAAATCAGCTTTTTCACGTTTAGTTGCAGCAGTCTGGTCTGAGTCTTGGCTGGTCGCACGTGCAAACTTGCTCTTTGGCATGCGCACTGACGCATTAGAGTGGTTTCATACGCGTAGGCGGGGCGCTATGACAAATCAGTTTCAGAAATATTTGACATTTTGTTTGGATTGACAAAATGCCATTTCTGAATGTACATTCACATTACATAAGCCGCCTGTCATCCAGCCACATGTACCAGTGTGACCCAGCCAACCGAGTACGGAACTAATTGACATGAATGGATGCTTATTTCTTACAAGTTGCACTACAAGCTCTAATGTTAAATATGTACTGTACTCGCTTCTTTTGTGCTGGTGCACGCAATTTGCAAATTGCTAGTGAACAAAAGCATAATAAAGGAAAATCAACAATTGCTTTAGGTTCTTTACATAAGATTTCAAAGCCACGAGTTTTCGCACTAGATGGCATTGGGTTCGGTCCATCACAGCTGGTAATATTCTTCGTGGCATTCATTATATACATCACAAAAACACGCCTATATAATTCTGACCCACTGGAACCCTACTTTTATATAGTAAAACTGGGGTTTACAGTGGTAAACCTTATTTTTCTTATTTCTGCCCTAAAATATAGATTTTGGGCACTCGTTAGAACCGCCTCGACGAGGCGATTCTAACGTGTACCCACAATCTATATTTTGAGCAGAAATAAGATAAATATAACATTTTTTCATCTGAAAATATTCTTTTTTTTTCGGCGGTAAAATTACAATTGTATTTGTATAGGCGTGGTTTGGTAATGTACATTGACAAATAAAAAGGAAGAAGATGACGGTGCCAAACGGAACATTTCAGCACAGCCATGTTCACTAATCAAGCTTTTGAAAGTTTAAGGGGAATTGGAACACTTGGCATTTTTATCCGCCATTTTTCAAAAGAAGACGACTTTTGGGACTTCCTGTTCGCTTTTCTGTAAGCCCTGTCACACTGAAAAAGGGGTCTAGTCTTAAAGGAAAGCATTAGATGGCACTGATTTCAGCCTAGCACAGCTGGCGTTTTTCTTTATACATTGTATTTGGCAATAAAAGACAGTGTATTCTGCAATATTTCCAAAATACATTGTACTTATTTTTCAGATGAAAATCTGCCCTATTTTTATTTATACTCAAAACATAGTTTGTAGGTGCTCGTTAGAGCCGCCTCACAAGCCCTGCCGCCCAATGAAAACAAAATGCATTATGCATTGGTCGGTCTGATTCACACCGCTTTTGCCTGGAAAGGATTTGACCAGTGCTCATGTGTGGACAGTTTCAGCTCTTCGTTGAACCATCATCGAGCCCATATTTCTCCAACCCCGATGGGCGTGGGCGTGGGGAGTGCTTAAACAGTTAAAACCATATTTTTATAACTCTTGAGACTTCCCCTAATTGAGAATATATTCTTAAACCATAACCCGCTGATCACAACCACCCCTACTTTTGCAAACAGTGTAGATCCAGATCAGATGAAGAAGCCATCTGATCAGGATCTACACTGTTTGACATTCAGTATATGAATTTGTAGGAATAAATCACATCAAATAATTTGATTGGTTCAAAGGAAGAAATTGGTGTGACTGATTTAATTATTCAGCGGGATAAGGGTTAAAGATAGGAGTGAAAGAACCGCGGATAAAACAAGTTCAGACTTATTGAAATATGCGCCAACTGACGATGAAGCCTACATGAACCGAATATTAAGTTTAGCCACACCCATTTCTGACTTTGAACCAAACAGATTACTTGATTTATTCCTACAAATTCATAAATTGAATGTCAAACAGTGTAGATCCTGATCAGATGGCTTCAGAAGCCATCTGTTCTGGATCTAAACTGTTTGCAAATAAAGGGGTTGTCGTGAACAGAGGATAAGAGTTAAGACTTACATTAAGAGTTATTTCATGCCTGTGGTGTCTCTGATGGGAGCTTTGGGTTACATGTAATTGCATCGACTCCTGATCATTACCTCCACTTCTATTTTACATATATGCCAGCGCTCAGAACAGCCAGCGGATCCGGACAGTCTCATCAAAGACTTTGCTGATTTTTGTTATCTTGTTATACTCATCTGTAAATTCTATATACTTTTTCACTATTAACCGAGGTATACCTTACATATTAGGCCCCTGCCCATCGGGGATTGTAGAAATAGATGGGCTGCATGATGGTTCCACGCAGAGCTGAAACCCGCCCGCACACGAGTATTGGTAAACCGCTTAAGAGGATCTAAGCCTGTCCAGGCAAAGCGTTGCGAGTCGGCCCGCCCATGCTTATAAACCATGTTGGTTTCATTGGACGGCCGGGTTTGAGATGTCATTTCATCTCAATGTCGGGTAAAAGTCCCACAAAATTGGAAGCAACGTCTCCAAAATGACCTTTACAGTGTTGACGGGGACGTAAAACCTCAAATCATACAAACAAAACATATTAATTTTGTGCGTCTTTTCACCTCAGGACATACAGACATACTCAGAACATATCAACCCGTGACTATATGAAATTATTCGGAATATTGCTGAATATTGCAATGTGCCTAGTCTGTCATCACGCACATATGTAAATTTCAGTATGGAATTCATAAAGAAGTGAATGGGATTTATTTCAATTTATCTTTACATTGCTGCGAGACAGACGTTTTTGAAGGATGAAGTCGCCAGAAATTTTATATTCATACATATTGCTGTCAATAACAGAACGGGAGCCAGTTCACAAGAAAGCGTTACTTATGAATGTACATGTATCATAGGGGAGTTGCAAAGGTTCCGGCGAGCCTGCGCAGTCTCGCCAGAACCTTTGCTGCTCTCGTTCATCTAGACGAGGCCTTGATGTTGCGTCATTCAGGGAGTTATGCGTTTAGCTGTATTAATGTGATGCGCATGCGCATTTTTAATATACCCTTTCCAAACAGAACGGAAGCCGTCATTTTAGGCATGCGCTCGTTCAGTATCGTCGTGTATTATTCCGCGCATATTCATACGCGCGACCTTTGTCATCCGGACTTTTTGGTGAAGTATGAAGGCAAATGAAAACGGATTGCGTAAATTTAAATTATTCGCTCGTGGTCTAAAGCCGATTTCTCCGTGATGATGAAATCTACATTGATTCCCATTAATTAAATCTCCCCTGATGGACATCTCCGACGTAT
The DNA here is from genome assembly GCA_963580285.1 of Lucinisca nassula. NCBI lineage: Eukaryota > Metazoa > Mollusca > Bivalvia > Lucinida > Lucinidae > Lucinisca > Lucinisca nassula. The sequence continues at coordinate 99,230,912 of OY757014.1, forward strand.
TAGGTACATTTCCTTTGAGCTTCCGCTGATCTATCTAATCTTTATTCTTATTGGCAATATAAAGAAAGAAAATCAACGCCATTTTCCGATGTCCGGCGATAAGGAATGTGAAAAGAAAAAAATGGTCAGATTAGGACCAACCCTATAGGACGATCCGTATGGCTAGCAAAGACTGGGACCTGCCTGTGTCGCAGCTCCGTCGCTTGTTGATCTTTGGCTAAAACAGAGGCTATATAAAGCTCATACGCACAGCGACGCGAAGGCCGATCTGAGTCTTTGTTGGTTGCACAGGTTAAGTTGTAGGTTTTGGCATGCGCCGGCCAGAAAAATAATCGGAAAATACATCCCAGGGTTCTCAGTGGAAAATCAGTTTGCACTTCCGTTTAGACTTCTTTTTTTCAATAGCCTTTTTGATACAAAGGAATTAAAAGGGGCGAAGCTAGAACACAGGGTAACCTTGACATTAAAGTCGTACGGGACATCGCGTTAAAAAGTCCGTGAAATGGATACGCCTTTAAACAACACTTAATATCCGCATAAAGAAAACTGGGGGTTTACAGGGGGAACAAACCTTACTTCTCTTATTTACGCAAAAACATAGATTGTGGGTACTCGTTAGAACCGCCTCTGTGAGGCGGTTCTAACGAGCACCAACAATCTATGTTTATAGCAGAAATAAAAACAGTATCGGACTTTTTCTGTTGCACAATGCTACATGTACATGTAAGTCTAGAAATAAGATGGATGTCATTAATTTACGGTTTTCGTATTGGAAAGCAGTTTCTTGTTGGAGCCTTGAAATTCAGAAAAAAAACAGCATGCATTTTCCAACCGGGATGCGCGATGTTTCTTGTTTGTTTACATAACGCAGCGGGAAGCCATAGCAGACGACAGTTCAATTCTGAAACTTTCTTGAAAACAATTTAGGTTTGAATTTTCTCTCAGACAGTCTTCAATCAAAAAGTGAAGAGAAAACTTGATTGGAATATGAAACCTTACTTTCCAGTAAAAACATCGTAATAACAACAAAAAAATATATACAAATGAAATCTTTCGATATTATTACGCTTACTACGGAACCCGGGAAGGGACATGATTTTTTTTCCTTTTACAAGTTGTGCGCACAAGATAATAGCTTGTTCGGACAACATATTGTCTTGTGCGCACAAGATATTATCTTGTCCGCACAACATAGATCTTATGTGGACAATCTAATATCTTGTGCGCATAAGATATTAAGTTGTGCGGACAAGATAATCGAACAAGATATTATTTTGTCCGCACAACGTTAAACGACATCTTCTTACTACGGAACCCGGGAAGAGACATGTTTTTTTTTTCTTTTTATAAGTTGTCGCACAAGATAATATCTTGTGCGGACAAGATATTGTCTTGTTCTGACAACTTATTATCTTGTCCGCACAACGTTAAACGACATCTTCTTACTACGGAATCCGGGAAGGGACATGATTTTTTTCTTTTTATAAGTTGTCGCACAAGATAATATCTTGTGCGGACAAGATATTGTCTTGTTCTGACAACTTATTATCTTGTGCGCACTAGATATTATCTTGTCCGCACAACATAGATCTTGCGTGGACAAGATAATATCTTGTGCGCACAAGATAATATGTTGTCCGCACAAGATAAATTATGTTGTCCGCACGAGATATCTTGTGCGCACAACATATCATCTTGTCCGCACAAGATAATATCCTGGTTCGCACAACTTAATATCTTGTTCGCACAACATATTGAAAAAAATCATGTCCCTTCCCGGGTTCCGTAGCTTACAGAAGAAACTTTATTCCGCGGATTGTTATGAATGAAAAAGGCGGCCAGTTTATAATTTCATATACCACCTGAGCCATGGTTTCGACATCGAACAAAACTGCAATTGAGGTTGAACTGACGCTTTATACCTTCTTATTTTATATGATACTTTTAAGTTTAAATGTGTCAAATTTTATTGTTGGAGGGTAAGGTCAAATCTGTCAACCAAATCACTGGGTCAAATTTAAAGATCTGTGCTTTGGCGGTCTATATAAGAGGTGTATTATCACTTAATTTGAAATAACTGTCTTTATTTCCCTATAAAAACGTATCCTGTGGGTACTTGGTTAGAATCGTGTTAAACATGGCGATCCTATAGGATTCCCATAACATCATATTAATAAGTCCGTGTATTGAATACCCCTCTAAACACCAATTTATGTAGAGAAAAGTGGGATAAATGATTTTCTTTATTTCTGCTCCAATACATAGGTTGTGGGTACTCGTTAGAACCGCCTCATTGAGGCGGTTCTAACGAGCACCCACAACCTATGTTAGGAGTCTAAACAAGGAAAATATCACAAAATGTCATCAGAAAAATCGGCCCCCGCCCATCGGGGCTTGAAGAAATAGATGGGCTGCATGATGCTTCCACGCAGAACTGAAACCGACCCGCACACGTGTATTGGTAAACTGCTTAGAGGATCTAAGCCTGCGTAGGCAAAGCGGTGCGAGTCGGACCGTCCATGCTTATAAACGCTATTGGTTTCACTGGGCGGCAGTGCTTGAGATGTCATTTCATCTGAATGTCGGGTAAAAGTCCCACAAAATTGGAAGCGAAAGTCTCCAAAATGACCTTTACAGTGTTGACGGGGACGTTAAACCTCAAATCAAACAAACAATCATCAGAAAAATAGCCATTTTGGAGATGGCGTGTTATGTAATGACATGCGGTTTCATGGAGCAAAAAGATTAAATACCTTTGCAAATCTTGGGTTCTGAAATGATGTTTCACTTCAAAGGAGCAGAATCGTAAAAATAATCACTTTAAAACTTAAAAAAAAAATACATGGCAAAGTGGGTAATATATGCAACAATTTAGTGACTCCTTATGTTGATCAGCGTTCCCGATACAAGTAAACATCTTTGACGTGCTGAGATGTTCACAGCTCAATGGGCTCTTCCCGCTGGATCTCTCATGGCATTAACATGTCCATGTAATGAATAATGTAATACCCCTGAAAAAGCCACTTTTCGCCCGATGACGCTTTATTTGTTCTTGTTTTCAGATGCATAGTTTCTACGGCACAAACGGGGATATGTCAATGTCAGCTGACCCCACGTGTCAAGGACTGCAGAGTCCTACCCTGGGGGTAATTACAATGACTTTTAATAAAAGTGAGTAATATTTTCTTTCTTTCTTTCTTTCTTTCTTTCTTTCTTTCTTTCTTTCTTTCTTTCTTTCTTTCTTTATTTATTTATAGCACCGTATTAACGTATAACGTATTAAAAGGCTTTGTTAATAAGTTCACAATTAGACAGATTGTATTTGAAAACGATTTTCATACTTTTATACATGTTTGTGACAGGGGTTCAGTCCTTTAGTTACTCGAGTTGTAAGTTAATGTACATAAAGCAGTTTACAAGTGAGACCGGAATTACATGTCGTATTACTGCAGTTGGTTGTAATTTGCCTATATGCAGATGACGTGGCCTATTTCTTTTGTCTATATGCGCTGTGACAACCTCTACAATAGAGGTTGCCACAATGCGCATTACATGGCCTTGACATTTTGTGCATTTGATTTTCAGATTTAAATGAACCACGTGGAACATGTCGATTTCCCGACGTTCTCATAAACCAGAACTTGTGGCGCGACCTGAGTGGCACTCTGCAGTTGGAAGTGGACACAGGGCTTCAAGTGCTTCGTCTGAAAAACAGAAGTTTTAAAAGAGTGTTGCGGTACAGCGAGGCCTCATCATCAAGTAGTACAAGACTTGTAATGAGGTGTGTCGAGAAAACCTATGAGGCGGAGTCTATTGGTGCACGTGTTTCAAAAACAGAATATATTACATATGTCACCAATGATACATGGTAGGTATTTGTCTGTCTGTCCGTCTGCCTGTCTGTCTGCCCGTCTCTCTGTCTGCGCATAATAGTGCACCATTTGAATTGTGTCTGTATTAGCAAATGACATCACGAAAACATGCCTATATATTTTGACCCCCTTGAACCCCACTTTTATATAGTAAAACTGGGGTTTACACGGGTAAACCTTATTTTTCTTATTTCTGCTCTAAAACATTGATTTTGGGTACTCGTTAGAACCGCCTCGATGAGTACGAGTACCCACAATCTATGTTTTGAGCAAAAATAAGAAAAAATATCACACTTTTTCATCTTAATTTTTTTTTTTTTGGGGGGGGGGCGATAAAGGTTACAATGTATTTGTATAGGCGGGTTTTCGTAATGAAAAAGACTGTCTGCTGATCATGTTTAGATTATAAGGGTTAAAATTATTGACCAATATTTGATGAATTGAAAATGATGGATCCGCTTCAAAGACCAGAAGGTACATGACCAAATAATTTCAAAGTGTTTGGTCAACCAAAAAAATTTGGAATGGCGAACATGGTTCAACAACTCACGAAAGGTGAAAAAATACTTTAAACTTTGTTTTGATTAATGATATTTTGTAAAAAAAAAACTGGAAAGCTTGCACGGGTTTGTGCTCACAATTTAAGATATTTGCAAGATTTCTATTTATCTGAATGAAAATCAAATTGGTAGCGTTCACGGCAGATAAATCAGTTGAATGTAATAGTTTTCACAATTTTATGGGTTTCGCTGTAGAAATTTGTAATATCTTTACACATGATAAAAATGAAAAAAAAGACATTTCAGAGCCTGAGATAACTTTCTCAGGACATTAGCGCAATAACCATTTCAAATTTTGAGACACCTTTTTCATGTTTTATTGAGATGCGCATACGAAAACGTATACATACACAGTAAAATTCCTATATTAAGACCACTTTTGAACAGTCCAAAAGGTGGTCTCTGATCAGAGGACACTGTATGCAGAACACACAAAGGCAAAATAGCTGCAACCTACTAAACTTTTTGAAGCAGAATAAGTCATAAATTTAGGTGGTCTTAATAGCGACATTTTACTGTACTTTTAAAGTGCAGTGAACACTCATTCATTTATGGGGAGACATCTCTTTCATAAAATAAGAATCTTACATGGGTGTGAGGGATGGATAGAAAAATCTGTCCCGAGGGTCACTGTCTCACTGGCATTCCTCGGCAAGCCTCGTGATGCCAGACATTGATCTTGAGGAACGGGGGTTTCTATATATCCCGCACACCCATATAAGATTATTTTTCTTGCATAGCTTTCATGTCTGAGAGTTTTCTCGTTTTGTTTAAAATGGAGTCACCTCTATTGTCGACGCCCGTCATATTTTGATGACACTAATGTGGCATGTTTGACGTCACTGTACGTGCAGTGACGTCAAACTTAACGACGGCGTACGTGACGTCCTATTCAACAAGTGCATACCAGACGTGAAAATTCTACACTTTTATACTGTCCCAGGGTTAGATAACCTGGGAAGGATAAGAATACCTATCCCAGGGTTAAATCCAGGATTTTGTAACAACCTCTATCTAGGTCCAGCCCCCGCCCATCGGGGCTTCAAGAAATAGATGGGCTGCATGATGCTTCCACGCAGAGCTGAAACCGACCCTAGACAAGTTAAGTACTGGTAAACCGCTTAGAGGATCTAAGCCTGCCCAGGCAAAGCGGTGCGAGTCGGTCCGTCCTTGCTTATAAATCATATTGGTTTTAATGGGCGACATGGCTTGAGGTGTCATTTCATCTCAATGTCGGGTAAAAGTCCCACAAAATTAAAAGCAACGTCTTCAAAATGACCTCTACAGTGTTGACGGGGACGTTAAACCTCAAATCAAACAAACAAACTATCTAGGTCATTCGAGCCAGAGCGAGCGCTTCCTTGACAGGCTTATACCTAAACGCTGTACCAGTACAGAGCACATTCGTTCACCAGAAAATGACAACTGCTCTTCTTGAATCAGAGGGAGGGAATGGCCATCGCAGTATCTGGCCTGATTTTTGTCTATACTGCCTAAACAGGCACCTTTTTCGCAATAACCGGCACGCGACAAAACCTGAAAGAAAGCATGCCTGTCCAGCGAAGACGTACATAAGACGGCGCATCCATGCAGTTTGATCTGTCTTCGCTGCTCTATGCTTCTATAGCATCTGGCCCCGAGGTTATAAAACATTTTTCATGCTCAACTCACTTGAGCATGAAATTTGTCCTGCTCACAAATTTTAAAATGCCAACAATTGTTGGCATTTTAAAATTTGTGAGCAGGACAAATAACATTCTCTGCTATCAGAGAAAAAAATTGCTCAACTTCTTAGTATTTGAATTTTTATGAGCACCACAAGTTTCATGCTCAGCTGAGTTGAGTATGGAAAAAGTTTTATAACCTCGGGGCCTGGGCTAGCAAAATCAGACTCTTTTGATACAAATACAAGGCTTTCTTTTAAGCTTTATCTGAGGCAGACTAATATACAGTAAAATTCCTTTATTAAGACCACCTTTGGGACTGTTCAAAAGTGGTCTTTAAGACCACTTTTGAACAGTCCCAAAGATGTTCCCAGAGCAGAGGACATTGTGTGTGGGAAATCCGAGGTAAGAATAACTGCACCCTTCTAAATAAGCTTTTTAAGGCAGAATTAGTCTTAATTTCAGGTGGTCTTAATAGCGGAATTTTACTGTATATTTTAGAAGCCACCGTGTTGTAGTGGTTATGCTACTCGCCTTGTAAACCAGGGGTCGCAGGATCGATCCCGGGCTTCTCCAGACTTTCGGATGGGTCTTTAAACCGAGGTCCCGTCTCCGTATGATCTTAGCTGTTGGTGAGACGTAAAACTCAAATACTCTCTCACTCACTGTATATTTTAACCCTTAACCCGCTGAATAATCAATTTAGCTGCACCCATTTCTGCCTTTGAACCAATCAGATTATTTGATATAATTTATTCCTGCAACATCACAAACCTGGATGTCAAACAGTGTAGGTCCTGATAGGGAAACCTGATTACCATCCGATCTGGACCTACACTATTTGCAAAGGTAGGCGTTATCTTGAACAGCAGGGTATGGGCTTATTTATGTTATCTGCTGCATCTTCTTACTATCAAACTATGTGGACCCTGATCAGCATGCTTCTAGAGGAGCAATCCAATCTGGGTCTACACTGTTTGCACCTGATCAGACTGTTCCTCGGATCTGGGTCCACACTGTTTGCAGCAACGACTTAAAGGGAATGGTAACACTTTCAGTGGAGGCAACTCCTGTAAAAGTGTGTTTGTCTCCCATGTCAAAAAGGGTCAACTCTTAAAGAAAAGAATTTGCTCATGGGGAGCAAATTCTTTCCTTTAAGAGTACACCCCTTTTTCAGTGGGACAGGGCTTATAGAAAAGCGAACAGGAACTCCGGAAAGTTATCTCTCTTTGAAAAATGGCGTAAAAATATGTAAGGTGTTAAAAGTAACTAGTACACAAGGCAGAAGACAATTGTTGTGATTTGCATCTAAGGGGTTAAATAATATGGGCCCCGTCAAGCGATTTTGGTACTTATCGCCTATGCGAGCAGCGAAGGTTCAGGCGAGCCTTCACATCCGCGCAGTCTCGCCAGAACCTTCGCTGCTCGCTCATACAAGCAGTGAATCAAGAGGAACCTTCAGACAGAAAGCAATATCCCTGACCCCTCTGAATGGCTGGGCATGCGCAGTTAAAATTTATCATGACGGATTGCTCGAAGACACAAATTCGCTTGGCGGGGCTCATATAATACATTTACATGTATTTCAGCGACTCCGGGTACCAGTGTGTGAGGCTAGTCAGAAGAGATGAAAGTGTTCTTGAAGTCTATTTAGGTAGGTTTTCTGCAGATGTATCGTGAAGCATATGGTTGATGGCTCAAGCACCTTTGGAACAATGAAAATGTGTTCGAGATGGGGGTAATTCGAGCCATTGAGGGTTGATTAGCGTCACACCGGGAAAACACGCCTATATAGTAGTAAAATATATTGAAAGTTTACCGCCAAAAAGGAAGACTTTTTAGTGATATTTTTCATATATCTGCTCAAAATATAGGTCGTAGGTACTCGTTAGAACCGCCTTGATGAGTATCTACAATCTATGTTTGACAGCAGAAATAAGAAAAATAAGGCTTACCCTAGTAAATTTAAACACCCATTTTACAATATACAAGTGGGGTTCGAGGGATTCAAAATATGTTTTCGTGATGGGTGATAATTCTAATGTGTACACTCAAAATACCTTTTCACGATAAATAAGGAAAATCTCCCTAAATTATCCGTAATATATGAAAATCTGTAGCTATGGGGAAAATTCTCTAGGGACTCAGGAACGAGTTCAAATTATCGTTGGTAAACGAGCCGTCGGTAAGGTTGAAGACAGTTATAGTTATGACGTCATAATATGATGGACGAAAGCAATGCAAGTGACTGGGCTTTTAAAAATCCGTGCTCAGAAATGAGTATTCAAGTAACAGAATCTACATGTATCATTGGCATGAGGGGTAGACAGAAAAGCCGTCCCTCGGGATTATTGTCTGGCATTACTGTGCAAGCCTTGTGTTGCCGGACATTGACCTTTTGGGGCAGATTTTTTCAATTCAATCCTTGCACCCATATAAGATTTTTATATTCCTCACCTGCAGTCTTAAACCACCTGAAAACAGCTACCCAAAACCAAAACATGCCTATATGATTCTTACCCCCTTGAACCCCACTTTTATATAGTAAAACTGGGAGTTTACAGGGGTAAACATTTTTTCTTATTTCTGCTCTAATATATAGAGTGTGAGTATTCGTTAGAACCGAGGCGGTCCCTAACGAGTGCCCACAATCTATTTTTGAGCAGAAATAAGAAAACATCACAATTTTTTCATCTGAAAATTGTCAATTTTTGACGGTAAAATTTACGATGTATTTGTATAGGCGTATTTTGGTAATGCTTAGTATGTTGCCGACATGAATGGCATTGACATCCTACGCAAAGTGCATGTTTGCTTGCTTGGCGATAGCTTTCCAATTACAGACAAAATAATGCAGTGAACTGTGCAATTGCACCCAATATCTTAATGATTCACCGAGGAAAAGAAATGAAAAGCCAAGAAAAAACCGTAGTTGTCGAGGAAATTAAGAAGTGCAGTTGCAACTTTATATATCTAGATCGAATTCTTGTAGTGCGTACAGCTGTATATTTCATTATGCTATTTCTATATTAAGATTAAATGGAAATACAGGCAGCAGCTTAAAGTGCCGCTAAGTGCGTTGTTTAATAAGCAAGTGTCAAGTGAGAAGCCCAAAAGGCTTATAGAAAAGTTATCTGGACTTCACAAGAATTTCGCTGAAGGCTGTGTTGCGCATAATAGAAGTGAAGGCAATGATCAGGAATCGATACAATTAACCCACAGCTCCAATCAGAGACACCAAAGGGAAAGTCATACACTTTAAACAACCAGACCCAATGGAAACATCAATAGCGGAAAGCCAAAAGGACATTCCCACAAAATGGCCAATTGGCTATCCTGAACAAAAATATATAAACGACACACACACTCAAAGACAAACCATAAACAAAAACAAACCGCGACTGAAAACATTAGGGTTAATGCTAGGGTTTACGCTAATGTTTGATGGCTGAACGTACAAACGGACAGGAAATCGGATAACTCTATCGTGCCACGATAAAAGCATTCGTGGCAAAAGCATTCTCAAGATGATCCCACTTTAATTGGAATGGAAACACCAAACATTGGTCCCGGCCATTTTCTTTCAAAGGAAGACAACTTTTGTGACTTCCTGAATAGACCCCTGTTGATAAGTTAGACAAAAATATTTTTGAAAGAGTCAACTTCACTAAGATGTATCCATTTCCTTTAAAATGCGATAAAATAGAATTTCATGAGGTGTGAAAGTATGCAACAAAGAACTGATGTTATTTCCGCATATTTCTTTCTTAAATGTCTTATTTAAATGCCCCCCGGATATGGCATATTGTCTTTGAAGTTCTTGTCCATCTGTAAGGAAACCTTTAGCATTGGACCGTAACTTCTGATATATTCGCTAAACAACTTCCACATTCTTGTGACAAACCTTTCTATTGGCGCCAATGTTTTGACGCTGCGATCTGGGGCCAGTTGTTCAAAACTAACGACGTCATAAGTTAACGTATCGTTAAAACTTTGATCATTAAATATGGCAAATATGCTGAAATTTTTGCTGAAAAAATGTGAGCAGCTTTTGCAGATGCAAAAGCTGCTCACATTTCTTCAGCAAAAATACCAAAATTTACGATATTGTACTTGCTAGAAGAGTAAACAATATGACCACTAACTAGCTCGTTAAGCTAACGATGCTTTGAACAACTGGCCCCTGGACTGTATCCTTTGACCTGCTGACAAGTGCTTTCCTAGGGGATTCGTGTTTCACAAACTCACCTCATAGCTACTAATACATCTTATGCAGAATACTGTATGCCTAGAAAGCCCACCATTTTTAAAACGCATGGCCTGCCACGGCACACTTATAGAAATGATAGTTATAATTAATTGCAATTTCAGGTACTGTGATTTTTGGAAACCCATCCGCGATGGAGTGTACGGAGGACCATTTTGAACAGTCTGTCAAACATGTTTTAATACGTAAGTATTATTCAAATATTTTCAATAATGGTATATACATGTACTTATAATTCTAACAAAGCGATCCTGTATATGCAGTGGAAGGGAACTATGTTTTATTCTGCTATTGATCACAGGCCGTAAGAGCGTGACGCAAAAGCTGTGGTATTGTGATGTCATTCGTAGAGTCTTTGATGTTAGACAGTGAAACGTCATTTTCTTGGACCGATAAACCTTAGAAAAGGACATAAATGCATGTGTTACCGTCAGTAATTTTGGCAGGATTTCTTCTTACAATGGGAAAATGCTGGGAGAATTTGAAGGAAAGAGCAACATGATAGCCGATTTGCAGTCGGTTATAATCGAAATAGATAAGCTCTAGTATGATAAACCAGTTTGTTGGTCATTTGTAAGGAGATATAAATCACTTGCGCTATTCGCTCGTGATTTGAGCTACTTTAGAACTTATCTGCAAAACGTGATATATTACTCAACAATTCACTGCTAGAGTTAATTTAGTTCTTATTTGAGCCCCGCCAAGCGAATTTGTGTCTTCGAGCATTCCGTCGTGACAAATTTTAACTGCGCATGCCCAGCCATTCAGAGGGGCCAGGGATATGGCTAATTGTCTGAAGGTTCCTCTTGATTCACTGCTTGTATGAGCGAGCAGCGAAGGTTCTGGCGAGTCTGCGCGGATGCGCAGGCTCGCTTGAACCTTCGCTGCTCGCATAGGCGATAAGTACCAAAATCGCTTGACGGGGCCCTTTTAAACATGCATCGAAAGACTAGAAATATTTAATGCCACCTTTACAGATAAATATATAAACGACCACCATGGCAACAGGTAATTAACATCCCACATTATATAGAGAAAAATAGGATTTACAGGGGAAAACATTCTTTTCTTTGTTTTTGCTTAAAACCTAGATTGTTGGTACTCGTTAGAAGCGGTTCTAACGAGCATCTACAGTCTATGTTTGGAGCAGAAATAAAAAAAATAAAATGTTCAACTGAAAAATGATTTTTCTTGAGATAAGAAAAACGCCATTTTAGCACACGAATGTGTTATAATTATGGGGTAGGCATCAGTATTTCTACTGGGGGATTCCGTAGTATTACCATAGTTACTTACTAGGGGCTTCAACTTCGCGTTTAACGAAATTTCAACCTCCTCCCCTTGTTCCAGTGAGCTATTATACATGCGAATAAATAACACATTGATCCACATGGCGGCTCTCTTGCTCAGCAGCGAGTCACAACAGGGTAAAGAAACTTTGCACATGTATGAAGTAGAACACTCATGAATCAGGGTTTAGGACTCAACAACAATCTGACGTCAGAGACCATCAGTAAGAGGACCGAACCCAGGACATCAAATAGCTGGTTCAGACCGCTAAAAATAAAACGGGGCCTTTCAAAGTCCGAATGCTCTGTGACCCGCCGCTGTGCAAACAAACACCGTCACAAATTTGTCCACTGGGTAAGGGACAGCTTTGTAAATAAAGTTAAATTTCAGCATATGATCATAAATTATAGGGGCCAGTTGTTCAAAACTAACGACGTCGTTAGTTAACGTATCGTTAAAACTCTGATCATTAAATATAGCAAAAATGCTGTAATTTTTGCTGAAAATGTGAGCAGCTTTTGCATTTTGCTGCTCACATTTTTTCAGCAAAAATACCAACATTTCCGATATTCTACTTGCTAGAACAGTTAACAATATGACCACTAACGAGCTCGTTAAGCTAACGATGCTTTGAACAACTGGCCCCTGGACCGCTTAACAACAGGCCTTGGTAAAACCTCAATGAAATGAATATTCAAACGAGCGCCAAAAATTATTCAAGACAATTATTGCATTTTTGTTTTCAACTGAAAATTGCAATTCCTTCGGCCATGGAAAATAACGCAAGATTGTATGCATTAGGATAACATATAGGTATGAAATAGGATGGTCCTTTTTCTGATGAAAAGTTGTTATTGGGGCAGTTATATCTATTTTTGAACAGGCAATAAACAATATACATCGTATATCCTTTTAAAGGCAATTATTCTGAAACAGTAAAACACACTGTGTGTTCATAATTGTTTTATTGCCCCCTGTGGTATACTATCTATAGCAGATCAAAGGCGGTCCATAATAGGGTAATTAGTAGCTCTTGTTGAATCCCCTGACTGAGGTACATAAGGGGAAAATCAATAATTTAAACTCCAGTCAACAGTATGTAAATTATTGATTTTCCCCAAGGAGGCCCCTTACCTGTTGAAGACAGAGGACTTGTTTTCAGTCAGCACTGAGGGCTACATAATATTATGTAATGAAATGATAGTCCTCAATAATCAAGAATAAATGCCTTTAACCCCACTGTTCTTTTCACACTTAGCAATGTGTCCAAAGGACTCGGATACCCCGCCTGGTAGCGCGATTAAGAAAATTCAAACGGAAATTGCGTATGCCATCTCGGACATGGACGGAGACGGACGGAGGAGGGACAGGGGTAACACTAAATTTCCACCATATTTCGAAATGCGGGGACATAAAAAGGGGTTTACAAGGGTGTTTAAAGCACAGATAAGTGGCGTTCATGGATATGCCATTCTATTGTTCTTTAATGATTTTCTTGCAGCTGATGTGAACGACTCTGGTCAGTGTAGCATAGCGAGAAAGGGGATTTATGCGTACCAAGATAAAACATTCGATTGCTCAGGAACTGTAAATATTGGGTGTCAAACACCGAATGAGATAATTGTACAAACCACGTGCTCAAAAGATTCTGATTACTTTAAAAAAGGTAAGCCAGATATAACTGACTGATAGTTTTGGTTATTGTAACAGTTGCATCATAAGAAAATATTCTTTGAAGAAATGGCCCTTGAGAACATTGAAAACACACGCAAGAACAGAAAATAACAGGACTGGCAAATAAAAAAATGTTTAAAGTGAAGAAAAATACCAGAAATATAAATCATGCTTTTCAGAGTGACATGCTTCTTTTTCTTGGTGTTTAAGCTTTTCACTGTTTGTTTACTTGATGCCATATGTCACAAAGACGTTGTGACGAAAAGCACACAAAGGAACCCTTAAAGTGCCATGAATTAGTTTTTATTTGAATTATTGAATGTTTGGTTATATATATGAATACATTTTACAATACAAATAAAATACCATTTTTATTAAACAATTTATCTGTAGTATGTGTCATAAATCATTGAATATAATATCTAATTTGATGTTAATATTTCACATACTTGCATGTATTTTGTATGGATTTAAATTCGAAGAAATTATGAACATTTGAATTCTCATCTCTTTCAGTTAATATATTAAACTGTGTCTACAGCTGGATATCCGATTCAAAAACCTACATAATAGTGCAAAAACCTGGTCAAACAGCTAAATGTTTGGTGAGTATAAATATCATTCATATCTGGACACTGTAAAATGATAGATATATCGTCATTTCATCTCAATGTCGGGTAAACGTCCGACAAAATCGGAAGCAACGTCTCCAAAATGACCATAACACTGTTGACGGGGACGTAAAACCTCAACTCAGATATATTTATAATAAAGACCGATACACATTTGTGAGCCAATGCTTTATTTCTTACATCTATAACAGAAGAGAAGGCAATGATAAGGAATCGATACAATTAACTCACAACTCCCATCAGAGACACCAAATGGAAAGAAGCCCAAACATGAAACAACCAGACCCCATTGGAAACATCAATAGCGGAAAGCCAAAAGGACAGTTACTTTTTTACTTCATGACATTTTTACTGGGGAAAAGCCTCATATTTTTTTTTTCTTTCCGCTACAAACATAGATTGTAGCTGCCTGTTAGCAAAACTTAAGAATATGATTTAAACTTTGCAAACCCCACTGTCTTCATCTCAATGTCGGGTAAAAGTCCCACAAAATTGGAAGCAGCATATCCAAAATGACCTAAATAGTGTTGACAGGTGCGTTTAACTTCAACTCAAACAAACAAAACCAGTGTTTAATGCAATAAGATCTTGGTCCCTTGGGAAAGCTGTTAGTAGTGATTATGGACATTCCTTGGTGACAGTATTTCTCAATATTTATGACTTCACTGGTCCATATAAGTACTAAAAACTACCAGGGAAAGACTTTTTAACCCTTATCTTGCTGAATATTCATTTAAGCCACACCCATTTCTGTCTATCAACCAATCAAATTACTTAATGTAATTTATTGCTACAAATTCATAAACTGAATGCCAAACAGTGTAGATCCTGATCAGATGGCTTCTTCATCTGATCTGGATCTACACTGTTTGCAAAGATAATGGTTGTCGTGAACAGCAAGATAAGGGTTAATCCACAGGGTACTGACAACATGGATTTGTTATAAATGTGATGTCAAACCACAACATACCTTGTCGAGGGTTTAGAGGGGGAAACCGTTTTATTTGACACAGACACTAGATTCATGAATCCAGATCTGTAGCAAACAAAAAATTTAAACATATTATGTTCTAATCCACAAAATCAAAAGAGGTTACCTATATACATGTATCAAGTACATTTCTGATATCAAAACCATGATTATCTGAGAATGTTAAAAAGTGCCTCTGAACAGTTGCAAATGTGACGAATTAATGAAAGACACTGGATATAGAAAAAAGGACTTTCTGAATCCCTTTAAACATGATTTTTAAAGAAGAAATAGTCTTGCTTTCTTTGTATACGAAACGTTAACTAAATATTTATTGTTATGATTAGTTATGTATTTACTGCGACCTCACATCACGAACACACACCTATATAATTTCACCACCCTTGAACCCCAATAGTTAAAACCAGGGTTTGCAGGGGTAAACCTTATTTTTATTATTTCTGCTCTAAAATATAGATTGTGGGTACCCGTTAGAACCGCCTCGATGAGGCGGTTCTAACGTGTACCACAATCTATATTTTGAGCAGAAATAAGAGAAATATCACAA
The DNA here is from genome assembly GCA_963580285.1 of Lucinisca nassula. Classification (NCBI taxonomy): domain Eukaryota; kingdom Metazoa; phylum Mollusca; class Bivalvia; order Lucinida; family Lucinidae; genus Lucinisca; species Lucinisca nassula. Next base: position 99,246,409 of record OY757014.1, read on the forward strand.
TTTTTCATCTGAAAATTTTCCTTTTTCCGGCCATAAAATTTACAGTGTATTTGTATAGGCGTGTTTTCGTAAAGACTTTTGTATGAATTGGGAAGGGCAAACTATATGTTCATATTATAAAAGATACAAATGGCAGCCTTTGAACCATTTATTTCAATCTTCGTATTTACAGACCTTTAGAGATACAGCATTCGGAGTAGAGCTGCAGTCAGATGACAGTTGCCAAAGTGACAGGTGGACGGTCGACAACAGATATATCAACTACCTACTCTACACGCCTGCGGGTTAGTTTCACTCACATTAGAATTGGACACAATTCACACATTCTAATCCACATGCAATGTAACATGACGTCTGATTGGGTAATATATGAAATTTGCGACAGAATGGTCACAAGACAGTGCTCATAAGACAGGTTCTCACTGCACAATTGCACACAACCTTAATGGAAAATAGGGCATTTGCTCATAAACCATTTTTTCATGCTCTCATTTTGTTTTTGAAAGTTTTTTTATATATATTATCTATAGTTTATAGGAACTATTTCTCCCCGGGAGAATTATGTAACAGTTAACCAACTCCATTTCAACTAATAAGATAACAATAAAACCCCACTAGTTGGATGTGTAACGGTTATGGAAATATACCACTTGCTATAGGAGCCGGCTCTTTTAACGACTTGGCTTTTTCACGAAGTTAAGCAATGTATCGCGGTTAGTACCTGGATGGGTGACCGCATTGGTTGACTTCATGGACTTATGCTTCAGATGAAATGATAGCCAACTATGTACTTAACTTTACACATTAGCCAGCTTAATTTGGTGTTGTTAAGTATATTAAGTAGCTTGATAAATATAGTCATCATTAATTATAATTAACCATTAATTAATTTCTATGTTAAGTTTCTAAAATTTCACAAGAAGTCATGGCCCCTGCTCATCGGGGCTTGGAGAAATAGATTGGGCTGCATGACGCTTCCAAGCAGAGCTGAAACCGACCACATGTGAGTACTGGTAAACCATTTAGACGGTCTAAGTCTGCCCAGGCAAAGTGATGCGAGTCGGATCGTCCATTCAAATAAACCCTATTAGTTTAATTGAGCGACATGAAGTTGACACTTGTTAGTGTAATGCTAAATGATAGTGTCTGCTTTGATTGCCAAATTTTGTAACTGAAGTTCCATCACGTGAACAAGTCCGTGAAATTAAGACCCCACTAAACCCCACTTTTATATAGAGAAAACTGGGGTTTACGGGGATATACATTATTTTTCTTATTTCTTTTCCAATACATAGGTTGTGGGTACTCGTTAGAACCGCCTCAACGAGGCGGTTCTAAAAAGCACCCACAACCTTTGTTTGAAGTCTAAATAAGAAAAATATCACAGATTTTCATCAGAAAAGTAGCCATTTTGACATGTGAGAAAATGCACTATGTCGCACGGGCGTGTTATCGAAATGCGGTATACAAAAGCTTTGTTTTCGTTATATTGTGAAAACAAAATGCAAACTGTTTACATGGTGTCAGAAGTTGTGTCAATTTATTTCAGAATCCTGTGAACGGAAGTCCATACAGTCCGATGCAGCTGCAAACCAGGCGAGTAGCCTAACAAAACGTAACAACACAGTGATAATTGACTATTATTCTAGTGCATCACGGACTTCGATATTGTTTTTAACTGTTTTAGTTCAATTTATAATAAGCATTGCTTTAGTTCAGAGATGAGTTGAAGTGAACTAGTATATCACATCTGGCATCTCACATTGAATTAATGTTAAATTAATTGAGCCAGCGCACGTCAAAACCTACAATAAGACCTGTGCACCCAACGAAGACTCTGATCAGCCTGCGCATCCGCGCAGTCTGATCAGAGTCTTCGTTGTGCGCTCTAAGGATAGCTTAGGGCCCAATGCTCCTTCATGCAGCAAGAGAAGTCTCTGGTTAGACTATATGGATGCGCAGGCTAATCTGATTCTTCGCTGGGCGCACATGTGTATTGTAGGAAATGCTGTGCCCCGGGTCAATTTCGAATCAGCTTTACTTCAGTGCGAAACGCTTCATGTGATATGCTTGGTGGCTTTAAAATGGAGCATTGTCCAAATTCGGTCTGGGCATGTCAATATCAAAGATTGGAGCACAGGAAAATAACAAGATCACATCTTCGATGTGGCAGTAAACTATAGTGCTTCGAAAGTAGCCAACAGGGTACTATACATGTGACAGTATTATTTATGGCGTAAGTCAACAGTGTTCCTATGGTTACTGTGGCTGTCTGTGTTAACCCTTGAGAAGAAACAATACGAATATGCTTATTATCTGCCATATACTTAAGCATAATAACTTCTATGCCTACCCTACTATATACAAGCATATACAGTGTAAGCAATGTACATGTATATCTATCATCACGTTTTCAAGCCCGTGAGATGAAAACCCTAGTAAACCTCTCTTTATTTGGAGAAAAGTGGTGTTTATGAGGGTATATATTTTTGTGTTAAAGGCATTTATTCTTGATTATTGAGGACCATCATTGCATTAGATAATATTATATAGCCCTCAGTGCTATCTTCAACAGGTAAGGGGCCTCCTTGGGGAAAAATCAATAGTTTACTAACTGTTGACTAGAGTGTGCCTTATTGATTTTCCCCTTAAGTGCCCCAGTCAGGGGATTCAACAAGAGCAACTAATCACCCTATTAGGGGCTGCCTTTGATCTGCTACAGAGAGTATATCACGAGTGGGGGGGGGGGGGGGGGGGGGCAATAAAACAATTATGAACACACGGTGTGTCCTACTGTTATAAGAATAAATGCCTTCAATATTGGCACAAAAGCTAAAAAGTGAGCACTCGTTAGGACCGCCTCTTTCGTTAGGACCACCTCAAAGAGGCGGTTCTAATGCACACCACAACCTGTTTTCAGCAGAAATAAGAAAACATCAAATGTTTTCACAAGAAAATTGTAATTTGTTTAGTTGCGAAAGATTGTTCAATAACATAAATTGTTGGTATGCCACGTCTCAACGAGGCAGTCTTTACAAGCACATATGATCTATATTTCTATAAGTCAGAAATAAGAAAAGTATCACACATTTTCATCAGAAAAAATGCGAGATATGGGACCTTGAAAGAATGCAATATGTAATATGCATGCATTATAGTAATAAGGGAACTTGTCTATCATAGGCAGCGTTCTCTTGTTGGGTTTTGTTAAATCTGTGATACTGAGGGTAGAGGTTAGAACCGCCTCGTTGAGGCGGTTCTAAACTCTACCCTCAGTCTATGCTTATGAGCAGCAATAAGAAAAATAGTATATACCCCTGTAAACCCTAGTTTTACAACATTAAAGTAGGGTTTAAGGGATGCAAAATTACATAGGTGTGTTTTAGTGATGATAAAAATTATACATTGGTTTGGTTTGGCGTTCTGGAATCAGTTGTTCAAAGCCTTGTTAGCTTTTAACTTACTTGTTTGAGGTCAAAATGTTACCTGATATTGTATACAAAGATATTTTGATGAAAAAAAAATGTGAGTAGCTCAAATTTTTGCCATAATGATTATGCCACCAGACTTATTTTGTATAGGAATCAAGAGCGTTTACATAAGGAACGTCTAAAATAATAATAATAATAATAATCGACCTTATTTATAGAGGGTTACACATTTAGTAAACTAGTACTAATCTTCCATGTGGCCCTCTTTTCCTGGGTAGAAACCAGTACTACGCAATGTGGATAAAGTCTCTTGCTCAAGGAAACAACACTTGCCGCTTGTGGGGTTCGAACCCGGTACCTCTCGATCCCGAGTCCGATACTTTACCACTGCACCATAGCGCTCCATAAATTTGCTCTAAAACAAATTTGAGCCAGCGCACGACAAAACCTACAATAAGACGTGTGCTTATTGAAGACTCAGATCAGCCTGCGCATCCATATAGTCTACCCAGAGACTTTTTTTGCTGCATGACGTAGCACTGGGTCCTTAGCTATCCTTAGAGTTCACAGCGAAGACTCGGATCAGACTGCTTGGATGCGCAGGCTGATCTGAGTCTTCAGTGGGCGCATGTCTTATTGTAGGTTTTGCCATGCGCTGGCTCATTTTGTATTTCTTGTAATGTTTGTCTTCAACTCAGAGTTATGACATTAAATTTTAACCCATTTTGCACCAGAAGCCCCTAAACAGGTACCCTGACTAACGGTACAGGCCAAGATCAGACGATCAGACGTCTGATCAGGGCGTCCACTGTTTGCTAAATGTTTAGTCATTTTCCAAATAAATTTTGATGAAAACACAACCTGACACCCCTAAATTTTGAAATTGACTCCTGCAATGTACAATTTGGTACAAAAAAGGTTAAAAGGGACATCTGAGCCAAATTGTTCAAAGAACATTAGAACCGTTACATAAAAAAATATAGGCAAATAAAAATCAAAAATTTTGCTGCAAAATTCTGAGTTTCCACCACTGTTTCGAGATTCCACATGTCAGATCCCATTACAAAAACACGCCTATTCAAACATATTGAAAATTTTATCACCAAAAATGAAAATTTTCAGATAAGAAAAAAAAATCTGATATTTTTCGTATACAATATTCTGCTCAAAACATAAGATAAGCATTACAATAACATACCGGTGCGACTTAGTGCCTTTCTTCATATCTCGAAAATGGTGAAAATCTGTCATTACGAAAACATGCCTATACAAATACATGGTAAATTTTACCACTGAAAATCGAAAATTTTAAGATGAAAAATTGTGATATTTTTCTTATTTCTGCTCAAGTACATGTTAGAACCAACGAAATTTGAAAATTTTAAGATGACAAATAGTGATAAGGTATACAAAAATAAGGTTTACCCCTGCAAACCCCAGTTTAACTATATAAAAGTGGGGTTCAAGGGGATCAAAATTATATAGGCGTGTTTTCGTGATGGATATTTTTTCTTATTTCTACTGCAAACATAGGTTGTGGGTGCTCGTTAGAACCGCCTCATTGTGGCGGTTCTAACGAGTACCCACAACCTATATCTTGGAACAGAATTAATAATAATATATACCCCTGCAAACCCCAGTTTTCTCTATATGAAGTGGGGTTTAAGGGGTATTCATTTCACGGACTTGTTCACGTTATGGGGTAGTCGTTAGACGAGTACCCAAAATCCATGTTTTATCAGCAGCAAAAAGAAAAATTATATATACCCCCTGTGAACCCCAGTTTTTCTATATAAAAGTGGGGTTTAAGGGGGTCAAAATGATAAAGATGTGTTTTCGTAATGGTACATGTCCCAACTACTGATAAGTATGTTAAGCTAGCGTAGTTGGTACAGCTGGGCCCTGGTCAAAAGATATTTGATTTGTCTTGCCACTTTTACTGATTGAGATTTATTTTGTGCAATTTACGCTAACACCTGCCTGGCTCTTGCCAATTACTCAAAAGCCAATAATACCCGTTTTAATCTCCAAAGTTTTTGTCTGACAGATTAACTCATATTTTTTTCAAAATCTGCTTTTATCCATTTTGAGTTGTTGACTTGAGGTTTAACGTCCCCGTCAACACTGTATAGGTAATTTTGAAGACGTTGCTTCCAGTTTTGTGGGACTTTTACCTGTCATTGAGATGAAATGGCATCTCAAGCCCTGTTGCCCAATGAAATCAATCGGGTTTATAAGCATGAACGCTCCGACTCGCACCGCTTTGCCTGGGCAGGCTTTGATCCTCTAAGCGGTTTACCAGTGCCCGTGTGTGGTCGGTTTCAGCTCTACGTGGAAGAATCATGCAGAACATTTATTTCTTCAAATCCCGATTGGCGGGGCCCGTTTATTCATTTTACACCAAACGTTGTATATACTCTGAAACTTCAGTAACTCGACCACTTATAACTCGATTACCAAAGATAATTCGAACTGGTTCTTCTTAAGTCACTAGGGATATTTTGACGATATATTTTTTGTTTTATCTTGAAAATGTATGTTGTATGTACTCATTAGAATCGCCTAGATGAGTCGATTCTAATGAGTACCCACAATATTCAGGTAAAAGCTGGATAAGATATTCCATTATTATCCCCATTATCATTCCTAACATCATCATGTTCGGCCCCCGCCCATTGGGGCTTGAAACCTACCGCACACGAATACTGGCAAACCGCTTAGAGCATTTTTAGCCTGCCCAGGCAAAGCGGTGCGAGTCGGACCGTCCATGCTTATAGACCCTATTGGTTTCATTGGGCGACAAGGTTTGAGATGTCATTTCATCTCAATGTTGGGTAAAAGTCCTACAAAATCGGAAGCAACGTCTCTAAAATGACCTTTACAGTGTAGATGGGGCGTTAGTCAGACATTTCAGCATGATTCAAACTATACCCAAAGACTTTCTGGTGTTAAGGGAATGTGTGGCGGCCGTAAAAAGTCTCCCTGTCCATATTCATAGTGTAGTTTATATTTTCTTGTCCTTTTGGATCATTGATTCCATTGTGGAATTTTGAAAATATTTGGGGGTCGCTGATGAGGCCTAATTGGCCGAAACTAGCTAGTCTGGCCCAGAAAAACTTGTCCACTCCATATTTTTCAGTTCTTGCATCCAAAGGATAACCCATTCATAGAACCAATTTCTGTTTCAAAGTATCAGTTATTTTTGTCAAATAGCTTAGGATATATATTCTACAGTTTGTTTGGTTATTTATTGCTTTCTTATCCCGGCCTAATATATGTATAAAATAAATAAAATAAAAATAATAACCGACGTTATTTATAGAGGGTAACACATTTAGTACTAGTACTAATCTTCCATGTGGCCCTGTTAATAAACATTAAGCTTTGTAATTTTCACATTACGAAAACACGCCTATACAAATTCACTCTAAATTTTACCCCCAAAAAGGGAAAATTTTAAGATGAAAAATTGTGATGTTTTTCTAATTTCTGCTCAAAATATAGATTGTTGGTACTCCTTAGAAGCGCCTCATCGAGGCGGTCCTAAGGAGTACCAACAATCTATATTTTAAAGCAGAAATAAGAAAAATAAGGTTTACCCCTGTAAAATCCAGTTTTACTATATAAGGTGGGGTTCAAGGGGGTCAAAGTTATATAGGCGTGTTTTCGTGACGAGTACAACGCATGATCATCGACCAGAACACAAAAGTGTAAAATATTCAACCAAGATTATTTAACATTATTTAACAGACTTCCGTGTCTGTTACACAATGATATTATTATTTGTGTATCGTTTTGTTTTGTTTCTGTCATTGTTTGTAAATTGTCAATAATGTCTTGACATAAACAACTGTGATATTTTTATGAGAAATAAACAGTATTTTTGTACGTTTTTGGTCTCTGTTTAATTGCTTTGTAAGGTATCTGGGCACTAAAAGCACAAAGGGGCTACCCCATCTCGCTAAATGGGATTAGTTTATGAACTACTCTTCCCAAGGCCTCCAATGTGCTGGCACTTGTCAATTCGACAGTTGTCAGCTGACCAATGGGAATATACTGACCGCTTGCTCAGAGGAAGGCACAAATCGCACCCAAGGAGAAGCATTTGGCCTAAGAAACGAGCAGTTCGCTAGCGATTTTAGAATTTTGAGTGCAGGAATCGGACCAAAGACGGGCTCTAGTGTGTAGTGACACGTTGCCAATTTCGGTTGCCAAATGTGTCAGAGCACAGCCCTGTTTTCGAATGCCTGGCCGAGGAAAAAGGTAACAAACATTATCGGTTATGGCTTCCATTATTCTCTGCCCCCACACCTGACATGGCTCGGTCACAATGCTTGTAAAAGGGTGATAACGCACGAAAACAGACATCTAAAGCGAGCCAGGAAGGGTTACTAATAGACCAGCCAATTCCGGCTATTGCCAAAACATCCTAGTACCCGTGTTGAATTGCTCTTCCTTGGCCAGATTTCAGTATGACATACTTTCATTTCCTTATGTTCAATACTCCAAACATTGTTACCATGCAATGAAAACCCTTGTAAACGCAACTTTATGTTTGGAAAAGTGGGTTTACAAGCATCGGGGTTTACTAGCCGTATACATTGTTTTATTTCTGCTCAAATATATAGATTGTGGGCACTCGTAAGAACCGCCTCATTGAGGCGGTTCATACGAGCACCCACAGTCTATATTTAGAGGAAGGATAAGACAAATGAGCCAGTGCATTACAAAACCTACAATAAGACATGTGCGCGCAACGAAGACTCAGATCAGCCTGCGCATCCACGCAGTCTGATCAGAGTCTTCGTTTTGCGCTCTATGGATAGGTAAGGGCCCAATGCTCCTTGGTGCAGCATGAGAAGTCTCTGGTTAGATTATATGGGTGCGCAGGCTGATCGGAGTCTTCAATGGACGAACATGTCTTATTATAGGTTTTGTCATGCGCTGGCTCAAACATCAATGAGGCAATTCATACATGTAGCCAGATCATATGTTTTAATAGGATAGGAAAATCTCCCATAATTATCTCGCTACGCCTCCTGAACCGAGGAGCTTTGCTTTTGCTTTGGTTTAACGACACGTCAACCCGTGTGGTCATTTTGTGTCATCTCCCAGAGGAAGTGAGAGAATATATAGAAGAGGTAGTAGAGGAGATGAAAGTGAAGGACAAAGGAGAAAGAGGAAAAATGAATGAAAGTGTATAAACAGAAGAAATGACAACATTCCCCCTCTAACCTTACCTGCTGCAAGGACAGCAGGCCTTGTCCATCTGAAAGCCAATATCACTTGGACGCCCCAAGGATGCAAGATGCACGTCACCTTTGCCTCATCCAACCTCCCCTTCGACCCGAGGAGCTATGCTAACTGCATGATCCGAGTTGAGTCTTTCCAGCGGTGGCTTGAAGAGAGCGCATATACCTGAATAAAGCCATGTGATGCTTTTGTCCAATGACCCGCAAAAATCAATGTTCAAATCATGACATTCACGTGCTCTTTGATCACACTTTATAAATAACTCTTAAGACGTCGATCACAACAATGGTCATTTACATTGTTGTCTGCTGGGTTTGCTGCAAACAATTTAGACCCAGATTTTATAGACTCTGAAGGCAATGATCAGGAATCAATTAACCCACAACTCCCATCAGAGACACCAAAGGGAAAGAAACACAAACGTGAAATAACTAGATCCTAATGGAAACATCAAGAGCGGAAAGCCAAAAGGACTGTTACTTATTCACAAAATGGCCGATTGGCTATCCAAAACAAAAAGATATAAGCGAAACACACACCATAAGACAAACCATTACATCAACCATAACAAAAATAAACCGCAGCAGAAGAACCGCATTGGGACGGCCAGTGAGAAGAATTCTACTGAGGCTTATGCGGATGCAATTCTCACCCTTACTTCCGTCGCGATTCAGACAAAAAATGTTCGTTCAGTCCGCATGAAGGCTTCCTTACTCATCAGTGCAACATCTCCGACAACACAAAAATCAAACAACCACAGAGATGAAACAACGGCAAGGACTCAACAGCAAGAAACTACTGAAATGCTGGTGCAAAAGAAAACCAACAGTTAGATTCCGATGGGCCCGACCAGAGACAGAGCATCAGGTACCAACCAACAGTACATAAAATAAAATTCTAACTTTCAGTAAGCCAGACTGCTCCGCTAGCAAAGTTTTAAAAAAGTTTGCAATGGAAAAGGAGCGGCAGACGACATCAACAGACAGCATTTTAAGACGCAGTTTTCTTGGCATCTTGAGGCTTAAAAGTCACCAAGACGTACGGACCATGACTTTTACGTGACGTTATGCTACATAGCGTCGAAGCCCTGGAATAAGCATTTTATACATTTTTGATGACGTCTGCGGCCTCGTTGTGGTTTAAAAATCTCGTTTGGACCCAGTAACTGTTGATGCAGTGGAAAACAGAAATAAACCCAATATTTAGTATAGTTTGAGCATCGTTTGAGTTGGTAGTTCATTCCTGATTTTGCTCTGATTTTTGGAGTAAACTGAACACTATTTAGGTCATACATGTACAAAACAACACTCATAACATTAATAAGTCCGTGTAATGAACATCCCTCTACACCCACTTTATATAGGGAAACTTGGGTTTACAGGGGTATACATTATTTTTTCTTATTTCTGCCCCAAGACATAGGTTGCGGGTACTTGTTAGAACCCACAACCTATGCTGGCAGTATAAGAAAGAAAATATCAAGGATTTTCATCAGAAAAGTAACAGATGTGACAAAATGGACTATGTCGCACGGGTTTGTTGTCGTTTTTGTTTGTTTGTTTGATTTGAGGTTTAACGTTCCCCTCAACACCGTATAGGTCATTTTGGAGACGCTGCTTCCAATTCTGTGGGACTTTTACCCGACATTGAGATGGAATGACATCTCAAGCCCTGTCGCCCAATGAAACCAATAGGGTTTATAAGCATGCACTGTCCGACTCGAACCGCTTTACCTGCCTGGGCAGGCTTAGGTCCTTTAAGCTGTTTACCAGTACTGGTGTGCGGTCGGATTTCAGCTCTGAGTGGAAGCATCATGCAGCCTATCTATTTAATCAAGCCCCGATTGGCGGGGGCGGATTTGTTGTTGTACAGCGTCTCTTGGAGTTTTTACGCATCTGATTATCGACATGCTGTCCTAAATCTGTCTCTACTAACAACTACCCTTCTTGAACCAGTGAAAGGGAAAGATTGACGGAAGCAAAGATTTCCAAATGGTACAAAACACGGACCGGAGACTTCACAAGTTCAAAATGTATTCCAACCCTTAAGATATCATGAAAAACTGCATCTGAAAATGGCGTCTGTTTATGTTGTCTGCTGCTTCTCAAACCTATTTTTGTATACAGGGAAAAAAGTAGAGGAGCAGTCTGATATGGGTCCACATTGTTTGCAACAGTGACTGCGGACGACAAAAGACGACAATTGTTGTGATTAGCATCTTAAGGGGTAAAAGGGAAACCAACAAGGGCCCAGTTGTTCAAAGCATCGTTAGCTTAACGAGCTCATTAGTGGTCATATTGTAAACTGCTCTAGCAAGTTTAATATTTAAAATGCAGGTGTTTTGCTGAAAAAAATGTGAGCAGCAAAAGCTGCTCACATTTTTTCAGCAAAAACATTGGCATATTTGTCATATTAAATGATTCGGGTTTTAACGATACGTAAACTAACGACTTCGTTAGTTTTGAACAACTGGCCCCAACAGTGTCGAGTTCGATAACACGGTGCGTGTTTTGCATCCCTATTCTAATATATTCCTGGCTTATGTGTTCATTTGAAACTACATCACTATTTGAAATGGATCGGTATTTTCCAAAATTACAATTAAATAAGTTTAAACTCCAAATTAGTATCAGACAAATACTTTAGATGAACATGCTAGTAATGCGAAGCAAGTCGTACATGCTTTTAGGTCGAAATCTAGGTTCGGACTGTTTTTTTTTTTTTTTTTTTCTTCTTATTTTGTTTGATTTGAGGTTAACGTTCCCATCAACACTATACAGGTCATTTTGGTGACATTGCTTCCAGTTTTATTATTTTTTTTTGGTTTTGGTTTTACGGCCCTTTCAAGATTATTTCACTCATATCGAGCCGATCGTTAATCAGAGGTGGGCGAAAACCGGAGTACCCGGAGAAAAACCACCTGACCTTCCGTTGCAGAACTTGGCGTGTCTCACATATGACCCGAGCGAGGCTCGAACCACAGCGGTGAGAGACCTAATGATCAAGAGTCAGCGCTCTTAACCACTAGGCCACGGAGGCCCGTCTGCTTCCAGTTTTATGGGACTTTTACCCGACATTGAGATGAAATGTCGCTCAATGAACAACATGGACTTTCCGACTCGCACGGGTTTAGATCCTCTATGCGGTTGACCAGTACTCGTTTGCGGTCGATTTCGGCTCTGCTGGACGCATCATGCAGCCCATCTATTTCTTCAATCCCCGTCGGGCGGGGGCCGTCAGGCTGTGTATCTGTACTTCTGATCAGGCTTAGCTGAGTTTTATTTGGATGTTTATTTCACACGAAAAGCGAAAATAAATCTCACTAAAACGCGCATTCACGCACGCGCACAGTGCTCTGGGTTTTATTTGTCGAAGGACGAGCATGTTATATAGACATCGCGTTAACAAGTTCATGTAGTGAATACCCATGTAAACCCCACTTTATGTTAGAAAAAACTGAGGTTTGCAAGGGTATGTATATTTTCATTGTTATTGTTCAAAAACATAGATTGTGGGTACTCGTTAGAACCGAGGCTGTTCTAACGATGGCCCACAATCTACAAAAAATAGATTGTGGGTACTCGTTAGAACCGCCTAATTGAGGCGGTTCTAACGATCACCCACAATCTATGTTTGGAGCAGAAATAAAGAAAATATCAAAACATTTCACCTGAAAAACAAAATCATGTTTACGCCATTTTGCCGTAATCGGACCCCTAAAGTGACGCGACTCATTTAGAAATGTTGCAGTCTCATGAGCGATATTCATCAAGCTTCGTCTCGCCACACACTTCATGATTAGAATCTTCTAAATGCCTCCTGTTAAAACTTTCAATTTCAATTTAAGTGAACGGATTCACCCAACATTGTTGCCGGCATTTTATACAAGGAATACAACATCTTTATTTTTATTTATTTATTTATTTATTTATTTATTTATTTATTTTATTTTATTTTTGTTTGTTTTTCTATGAAGCCCCACAAGAAAAGAGACTATTCTGAAAAAAAGCAAATTCTTTCCTTCAAGTCAAAAGGAATGAACGTTTTTGAAACCGTACTAGTTTTTACCTAGGATAATCGCTAGAGAAGCTGACCTTTGGGTCGGGTAATAAAGACAGGTATAGTGAATGAAAGGATGCAGATATACACAACATGTGGTAAGGATATTTCGCCCGTGTGAAGAAGTTCGGCGGTACCCAAAGTATATTTTAGCATGATTCTAAGCAAAAGTATAGTAGTCGCAGATAAAATTGACTTGGTGGAGCTATTAAATGCCAAATTCGCTGGGTTCGCCAGAACCTTTCGCATGCTTTCTGCAAGCGGACCAAATGGCCTTTTTGCCACAGCTTTGTGTTACAGTTGAATTCACACAATTGGGTGACTTGTTTCACCTTTTTGAACATTCCAAAGAACATTCCAAAGGCAGGTAAAAACGATAGCTCCGCCTAGCCAATCTTATCTGTGAGTACTATAATAGTATTTAGAGTAGACATTCCTACTTTTGTAGCAAAATAATTATTATCCCCCGACCGAATAGGCGAAACATTGAGATGGCCATAACTCCAATTAATCGTTGAGATTCATTGAGGATACTTGGCACAATTGTTCATAAGGCTGAGACGGCGTGTCATGCGCAAGACCCACAACTCTGCGTGCCAGTTTTTTAGCTATCTCCCCTTCCAATAAAATAGAATGACTATCTTGTGATGGCCATAACTCAAATACCCGTGAGACATATTTACGGTACCTCGCACAGTTGTTCACAAGGCTGAGACGGCGTGTCATGCACAAGAACCACAACTCTGGGTGCCATGGTTTCGTTAGTTATCCCCTTCGTTAGTTATCCCCTTCTAAGAGTGACTACCTTGTGATGACCATAACTCCAATACCCTTTGAGACACATTGATGGTACCTGGCACAATTGTTCACAAGGCTGAGACGGCATGTCATACACAAGGACCACAACTATGGGTGTCATGTTTTTTTTTTTTTTTTTTTTTTTTGTTATTTCCCCCTCCAATAAAATAATATCACTACCAAGTGACAGCGGTATCTCCAATACTCTTTGAGATACATTGATAGTATTTAGTACAGTTGTACTTACGGTTAAGCAGGCATGTCATGTGCAAGAACAACTACTCTGGGTGTCCTTGTTTTTGTGTTATCTCCCCCCGAATATAACTTTGTGATGGCCATAACTCCAATACCCTTAGAGATATATTAATGACCCTTGGCACAATTGTATACAAGCTTGAGACGGTGTGTCATGCCTAAGAACCGCAACTCTCGGTGCTATGGTATTTGAGTTATGTCCCCTTCCAATATAACAGTATGACCACCTTGTGATCACCATATCTCCAATACCCTTTGAGACACATTGATGGTACTTGGTACAGATGCACATGAGGTAAAGCAGGCGCGTCATGCGCACACATTACAACTCTGGATGACTTGTTTTTTTTTAGTTATCGCCCCTGACAATATAACCTTGTGATGGTTATAACTTCCATACCCTTAGAGATATATTGATAGAACTAGGCACAATTGTATACAAGGTATAGAAGGAATGTCACGTGCAAGAACCACACGTCTTGGTGCTGTGGTATTTGACTCATCTTCCCTTCCAAAAGTAGCAGTATGACCACCTTGTGATCACCATATCTCCAATACCCTTTGAGACATATTGATGGTACTTGGTACAGATGTACATAAGGTTTACCAGCCATATCATGCGCAAGAACCACAATTCTGAGTGCCCTGGTTTATGTGTTATCGCCCCTGACGTAATAATCTTGCGATGGCCGTAACTCCATTACCCTTTGAGATGTATTACTGGTGCTTGCCACAATTGTATACATGGTTGAAAAGGCATTTCATGTGCAAGAGCCACAACTCAGTATACCAGTACTTTATGCCCAGGAAATCTTAGATCTTCATTCTGTTGAGAAACGAGCCTTAGTATCATTATGTGAAGATAATCTCAATAAACATTACCTATACAAAATCCTGAATATACTGTGGGCATACTAGTGTATTTTGATTCTGGTGCACTCAATTTCCTGAAGGCCATATTGGCTTTTGGTCGTGGGGATTTGCCATCTCTTCTGATGGCTATTTTTATATAAACCATAATAATAAACCGAGTATCATTTATAAGCATCTTAGATGTACACTAGGCAGACCAGGAGAAAAACAGCATTTGCATGACAAAACTGGCACAGTCTAAGGTTACTAACTATGCCCCTATACCTCGGCTCTGCTGTCAGGAGTTCATCACGTGAAACAAGACCGGGAAATAAGGATCCCCTAAACCCCACTTTATATAGAGAAAACTGGGGTTTACTAGGGGGGGGGGTATACATTATTTTTCTTATTTTTGCTCCAAGTCATAGGTTGTGGATACTCGTTAGAACCGCCTCACTGAAGCGGTTCTAACGAGCACCCTCAACCTATGTTTTGAGCATTTATATGAAAAATATTTGACCCTTAGCGCAAGAACTGACATTTATAAAGAGTCGTTCTTCCCCAGAACCATTAGAGATTGGAATGCCCTTCCCGATTCGATTATTTCGACAGCTGAAGGTGCTGATGATTGTGTCGCTAAATTTACCTCTTTGGTTAGAGCTAGGGACTAACTTCCCACATCACAGGTCCTGGTGTATGAATGTCATTTGACGTGTCACCAGTAACAATTCTGATTCTGATTCTGATCAAGGATTTTCATCAGAAAAGTAGCCATTTTGGAGATGTGAAAAATGCACTATGTTGCACGGGTGTGTTATCCTAATGTTGTGTGGTGCAGTCCTGAAACTGCTGAATGTAAGTTTATGGTTTTCGAAAACAACATCATTTAAATATTGTTCGTATTTAAATGATTTATTCGAACACAATGAGGTTTTCTGAAATTATTCACATCAGCGTACCAATTTTGCAGAAACTGATCATACACTGTTTGAATTAGCATTTTAAGCTGAAATCGACTCATATTCTGAATGAATCTGAAACGAAGGTCATGGCCGTGTTTGCATTACTTAATGGTTTTAGGGCAGCATAATCTCGGTATAATAAGTGCCGGTCTTGCTGAGTCTATTAGAAAAAGAGAAAAGATTTGTTTGTACTAAGCGGATAAGGGATATATCGACACTAATCTCCTTCTAATTATTTAAATGTAGACGACCCCGGCAATAATTTAAGGATTAGGAAGTTTAATTCGATGAAAATATTTTCCCATTTGATTGAAGTCGTCTGGCAATTTCCCAAGTGTCCCAGAATCCAATATCTGCGGCATGTTGTAATAATTTCCGTCGAAGCGAATAACACCGTCCAACAGATGATCAATTCTACGTCCGGGGACATTCCATCACGTTTTGCCGAACACCCCGAAATATTTATAGTGAAAAAGTGTGGTCTGCAGGGGTTAGGGCTATAACTCAAGCATATTGGTAAAAATTTCACCACAATAAAGAGCAATTTTCCAGTTAAAAATCCTAACATTTTTTTTTTCATATTTCTGCTCAAAACACAGGTTTTGGGTACTTGTTAGAACCGTTCTAACGAGCACCCACACCCCATGTTTTGGAGCAGAAATAAGAAAAATAATTTAAATTAGTGTTCACGTATTATTTGATCTATTAAACGAGTTGAATGCTAGTCTATGCCGAACATTGTATCGCTTTACTTCAACGAGTTTAATAAATTTTAATAATACATGGACATGAATGCAAGATTCTTTTTATCATATGACATCTTCGTAAAACGCATTTTATTCACGATTGTTTAACAAAAAAATGTCAATATTCCGTCATATGTAAACGTGACATCGTTAAGGACGTCGTACGTGTAATGTTACGGGACGTATCTAACTAATGTGCATATTTAATCCACTAGTGGATTATCGGATTTATTACATGACGTAATTACATTCTCAGGCGCGACGTCATATGATGAAGGTCGAATGAAGATTTTTTTTTTTTTTTTTTTTTTTTTAAATGGAATCAATTTCATGATTACTTTGCCTTAAGAGTGAATATCTTCAGATAAACCTAGTAAAGATGTGAGAAACAAATGCAGTGAGTGAGTGTTTGGGTTTTAAGTCCCACCAACCGCTAAGGTCATACGGAGACGGGACCTCGGTTTAAAGACTCATCCGAAAGTCTGCAGAGAACCAAATGCAGTGTACTTATCATGAGTAAGGAAGTTCAAGCCACGCCATTAATATTTGGACTGACCCAATATTGCGCCTTGTATGCTGAGCCTGTCAGGCCAAACCATGTCTCTGAAGTTCAAGACGTTGATGGACCCATGAAGTGTTTTTTTTTTTTTTTTTTTTTTTTTCATCTGGGACTAAAAGCTATCAAGCGGATCTCTAAATAACTGGAAGTCTTCGGCCAACTCGCCATGAAGTGAGAAGTTTTGATTACGAAATCACGCCTATACAAATACATCGTAACCTTTATCGCCGGAAAAATGACCATTTTTAGAAGCAAAATTGTGATATTTTTCTTATTTCTGCTAAAAAATATAGATTATGGGTACTCGTTACAACCGCCTCATCGAGATGAGGCGGTTCTAATGAGTACCCACAATCTATATTTTAGAGCCGAAATACGAAAAATAAAGTTTACCCCTGAAAACCCCAGTTTTACTAAATAAAAATGGGGTCCAAGGGGGTCACAATTTAGGCGCGTTTTCTTGAGGAATATTTGGACTGTCCCAGTATTGCGCCTCGTTTGCTGACCATGTCAGGCCAAACCGTGTCTCTGAAGATGAAGACGTTTCATCTGGGACTAAATGCGATCAAGCGGGTCTTTAAATAACTGGAAGTCTTCGGCAGTGCCATTTGGCTGTCGATACGTACTCGCCACGGAGTGAGAAGTTTTGCTCGAAAACACTTTAACAGAAGCTATTTTAGAGTCGTTTTTCAAATCCATGACCTCCCCCCCGCCCCATCGGGGCTTGAAGAATGGGCCGGATGATGCTTCCAAGCAGAGCTGAAACCGACCGCACACGAGCACTGGTAAACTGCTTAGAGGATCTATGCCTGCCTAGGCACAGCGGTGCGAGTTAGACCGTCCATGCTTATAAACCCTATTGGTTTTATTGGGCGACAGGGCTTGAGATGTCATTCCATCTCAATGTCTGGAAAAAGTCCCACAAAATTGGAAGCAACGTCTCCAAAATGACCTTTACAGTGTTGACGGGGACCTTAGACCACAAATCAAACAAACAAACAAACAAACAAACAATTCCATGACAGGCGTATGAAGGATGTCTCTGTGGATGAGCAGTATCACCTCACTACCATGAACGTTTTCATCTTTTCTGTTTAATCTTTGTTTCCTGAAAAACCACAATCTGAGGTTAGTGAGAATGAAGAAAAACTAAAATTTCAAGTATTTTGTCTCTGATACCTGCATCTGCTCAAACATTTTACAAAATCGTGCTTAACTGAACCAAAAGTCAGAGATTTAGCTCCTTCCTCCCTTGATAGGAGTTCAAATTCGTTTCCCTTATCCAGTTTTATATGAGAAGCCTCTGTGGTGTAGTGGTTACGCTACTCGCCTTGTTAATCAGGGGTCGCAGGATCGATCCCGGGCTTCAACAGACGTTCGGATGAGTCTTTAAACCGAGGTCCGTCTCCATATGACCTTAGCTGTTGGTGGGTCGTAAAACCCAAACACTCACTCACGCAATCTAGTTTTATATGTCCATTGATGGATGAGTCAGAAAAATTGATAACGGTTTTGAAGACCACCTTTAATCTGCGTTTGTGACAAAAATAAGGAATATATATAACAGATTTTCGTCAGAAATATTATTCTGTGATGAAATAATTTATTACATACGAAAGCCTACTAGGGTCAAAATAAGATGAGAAAAAAAATATATTTTCTCGTACAAACGAGAAAATTTCTCGTACAAACGAGAAACTTTCTCGTACAAACGAGAAATTTTCTCGTTCAAACGAGAAAAAATCTCGTACAAACGAGAAACTTTCGCGTAGGAACGAGAAAAATTCTCGTACAGACGAGAATTTTTTCTCGTTCCTACGAGAAATTTTCTCGTACAAACGAGAAAAAATGTCGTACAAACGAGAAAAAATCTCGTACAAACGAGAATATTTTGGTCAAGGTAATGACTCAATTACTCCTAAGGCTTGTAAAGTCGATGATGGAAAACCATTATGTAGACAACCCATCATTATTACAATAACAGTTTTTGGGTCGATTGTTTTGTCAGTTGACCCAACGTTTAGCAAAGTAGTTGCTGTCCACGTGACTATTACTGATCTGTAGAAAATCCAGGTAACGGCAATTTAAAGAATAAAGCTGCGCTATTCTCATCGCTGTGATATCATTGTGTTGCGTACGAGGGTTATCTATAGAATCTGGTCAAGAATCATGTGTTAGGTTTGGCAAACAATGTAGACCCAGATTATGTGTCGCAGAACGCGATGTTTGATCAATGTCTACAGTATTTGCTTACAGTACAGAAATATAAAGGTTAAACGAAATGGGCCAGGATCATTTTTACAGTTACATTTATTTGTTTTATGCTTCCCCTTAAGAAGGGAAGAAACAAAAATAAATAAAACGTTGCTTCCAATTTTGGGGAATTTTTACCCGACATTGAGATGAAATGACTTCTCAAGCCCTGTCACCGAATGAAACCAAAATGCTTTATAAGCATGGACTCGCACCGCTTTGTCTAGGCTGGCTTAGATCCCCTGAGCGGTTTACCAGTGCTTGTGTGCGGCCGGTTTCTGCTCTGCGTCATGCAGCCCATCAATTTCTTCAAGCCTTCTTCGGGGGCGAATATAAATAAATTATTAAATAAATTAAATAATGTTACAGATTCAGTATGAACAAATGCAATCTTCTATTAGGGCTTATTTATTTATTTATTTATTTATTTATTTATTTATTTATTTATTTATTGGAAATTTCACGACACATATACACACATTGCAAAAAGCAGGTACCATCTGCGGGCCTTTAACCCTTTCAACCCTGTAGATCGGTACAGATACCTTTGCAAACAGTGTAGATCCAGAAAAGACGGTCATAATGAGCCGTCTTACTAGCACGGCCACCATTTGAGGTTGGTTGGTTGATTTGTGGTTTAACGTCACCGTCAACACTGTAAAGGTCATTTTGGAGACGTTGCTTCCAATTTTGTGGGACTTTTACCCGACATTGAGATGAAATGACTCTCAAACCCTGTCGCCCAATGCAACCAATAGGGTTTATTAGCATGGACGGTCCGCCTCGCACCGCGGTTCCTGGACAGTCTTTAGATCCTCTAAGCGGTTTACCAGTACTAGTGTGCGGGCCGGATTCAGCTCTGCGTGGAAGCATCATGCAGCCCATATATTTCTTCAAGCCCCTATGGGCGGGGGCCACCACCATTTGAGGTGAAAGAGTCAATTAACTTCTACCCGTCGTAAAACACCACGTTGTTCAATACACGTGTTATGATGAGTTTCCAGATTCTTGTTATAAACAAGAAAAAATGTCGTACAAACGAGAAACTTTCTCGTACAAACGAGAATATTTCTCGTTCCTACGAGAAACTTTCTCGTACAAACGAGAATATTTCTCGTTCCTACGAGAAACTTTCTCGTACGAACGAGAAAAATTCTCGTACGAACGAGAAATTTTCTCGTTCCTACGAGAAAGTTTCTCGTTTCTACGACATTTGTTTCTTGTTCATACGAGAAATTTACCATCTTCTTAATTTAATTACCCCTTATCACCTCCTTTAAAATGGCCATTGATTCGGTGCTAGGCATAGGAATCGGGGTCATTTGTATAATCCCTCTTTTGATACATACCTTTTCTGTTCAAACTGTAGTTTGTAGCCATTGCCTATGTGTACCTTTAAAGGCATTTATTCTTGATTATTGAGGACTATCATTTCATTACATAATATTATGTAGCCCTCAGTGCTCACTGGAGAGAAGTTCTCTGTCTTCAACAGGTAAGGGGCCGCCTTGGGGAAAATCAATACATTACTTACTGTTGACTGGTGTACATTATTGATTTTCCCCTTAAGTGTCTCAGTCAGGGGATTCAACAAGAGCTACTAATCACCCTATTAAGGGCCGCCTTTGATCTGCTATAGTCAGTATATCACAGGGGGCAATAAAACAATTATGGACACACGGTGTGTTTTACTGTTTCAGAATAAATGCCTTTAACTGCCAAACTGCTGTTTGTTTCTTTTGTTTGTTTGAGCTGAGGTTTAACGTCCCCGTCAACACTGTAAAGGTCATTTTGGAGACGTTGCTTCCAATTTTGTGGGACTTTGTCCGAGATTGAGCTGAAATGACTTCTCAAGCCCTGCCGCCAAATGAAACCAATAGGGGTTAAATGCATGGCCGTTCCGACACGCAACACTTTACCTGGACAGGCTTATATTTCTAAGCGGTTTTCCAGTACTCATTTGCGGTCAGATTCAGCTCTGCGTGGAAGCACCTTGCAGCCTCATCTATTTCTCCAAGGCCCGGTGGGCTGGGTTTAAAAAGCGGTCTGACTCACACCAGAAAGTTAACAGACAACAATTTCATATGTAATTTATCTTAGCATCACTATGGGCCAAGTGGCATCCATGTCCCATAGAGCAAAGCCTCTGATCAGACTGCGCAAATGCATAGACTGATCTGAGTCTTCACTGGATGCACATGTACGACAAAATTTTTATGAGAAATATTCTCGTTCGTACGAGATTTTTTTCTCGTTTGTACGTGAAAGTTTCTCGTTCGTACGAGATTTTTTCTCGTACGTACGAGATTTTTTTCGTTTGTACGAGAAAGTTTCTCGTTCGAACGAGATTTTTTCTCGTACGTACGACATTTTGTCTTGTCATAACGCCAACACGGGTATTGATTAATATGGAATGCCCTGGCTGTCTTACGGGGATGGAATTCATTATGTTTGGTGGTTTTCCTATTATATGCTGTGATAAAAACAGTATATGTAGTGGTTAATCTAGTATATGTAGTGGTAAAAATTATTTTCTGTGGTAAAACGGTGTATACGCTGTAGTATTTTTATTATATGCTGTGGTTTCAGTGTTATATGTTCCGCTTTTTCCATTATCTATAGTAGATATTTCTTGCTATTCGGTGTCTTCATCAGTTGGTGCAGTGCTTTTTCCATTATATTGAGTGCGTTTGTTCCTATGTTCGGTCCTTTCACACTCTCTCTTTATTTGAGGGAGTCACGTCATTATATTCACTGGTAATGTCATTACGTGCAGTAGATAAATCTTTATCTTGGGTGCAAACTTTATTATCATGATGAGATCAATCGGATGCCTTCGTGAACTACTCGAAAAGTATCGAAGATAAATTGCCGCGGTAAAACCCCGTACCAAGTGCAGTGGTGCTTTTGTTGCAGTTCCGTTATACAGAAAGAGTTATCTATCCTATTTGAAATGCAAAAACCCTTTTTGTACCAAATGGAATCTTCCTCCTTAGATATAGCATGAGTCCATTTCAAAATTTAGGGGTGTCAGGTTGTGTTTTCTTCAAATCTATTAGGAAAATAGCTGAACTTTTTGCAAACAGTTTAGGCCCTGATCAGACGCTGCATTCTGCGGCATCTGATCTGGGCCTGCACTGTTTGCCAAAGTACCCCTTTAGGGGTTTCCGGTACTAAATGGGTTAAGCATTGTATGATTTATGTATCTACTATAGTAACCCTACTGCAGTAATCAGTCTCAAACACGAATCCAAAATATCCTCAGCTATTGGTTATTACAAAATTCCTGTAGCTGGAAAGCATAAATCAGCTTAAAAGTTTCTAGAAGCACTGATGGCTTGATCGACTCTGTCAGCTGTAAAACTAGTCCAAATGGAGAATTTAATTTGTTTGGCTTTCCAGTTTTTCTATCTATCTTCATATACTGAGTCGGTCATACTTGGCCATTACCTCAGTTGGGTGGTGCGCTAAATTTAGAATTTAGCAAAAAAAAAAAAAAACCCACTGGATGAGTTCTTAAAACTATTTACAATCTGCTTTCAGAGGTGTACTAAAACGCACACCTCTGGATCCCAATCTACACCGTGCGGGCTTTGAACTCCTCTGCAGTTTTGGCATTTACCACAGAGGAGGGAAGACTGTTCCACTGAGGAATAGTTCTAGGGAAGAAAGAATTCTTCAGGGCATCACTATAGGCCTGGTACCTACGATATTGACTGTTGTTTAGTTTTGATGCCCTTGTTTGAGTTGAAGTAGTCACAGGGGTCAAGTATTTATCTTTATTAAGAGACACCGTGTCATAGTGAATCTTATAAAAGAAGGTTAAAGAGGACTGCTCGCGACGGGCCTCCAACGATGGCCACTCCAGCTCATCGAGCATTTCACCAACACTACTTCTGTTCCGCCATCGCCTGCAGGTCCATCGGGCAGCCGTCCTCCGAACCTTCTCAACCTGTTGAACCTGAGTTTTAACATGGGGATGCCAAACAGGTGATGCATACTCTAGCTGAGGTCTAACCAAGGTTTTGTATGCAACATCCTCTGTCTGCCTAGGTGCAAAAGCCAAATTGGGTCTAAGAAACCCTAATGACCTAGTTGCTTTAGAGGTAATCTCAGAAATATGTTGACCCCAATCAAGATTATCAGTAATGGTGATACCAAGATATTTTGCGGATTGGACATGTTCCAAAGTATGCTGATGTAATGAGTAGTTGAATTTAATCTGCTTGTCTGGAGGGTGCCGTGACACCCTCATTGAATGACATTTGGCCACATTGACCTTCATTTGCCAATCTGCCTCCCAACGTGCTAGGCTATCCAGGTCATCTTGTAAGATAAGACAGTCAGAAGAAATATATATATTCCTATACAAAACACAATCATCAGCAAACAAGCGAACAGATGACCTGATATTATCAGGAAGATCGTTAATAAATATCAAGAAAAGGACCGGTCCAAGTACCGAACCTTGTGGGACACCGGACAAAACAGGGACTGGATCCGACGCTTGGCCGTCAAGTACAACTTGTTGTGTGAGTCCAGATCAACACAGAAAAGACCTTTGAGCAGCTTTCATTGAGCATTTGCAGATTTAAAATTAGCACATATGCCAATAAGTTGAGAAAAAAAAGACAGTAGCCAATCAATTAACCTAGCCACTAGGCTTTAAAATGAATGATATGGAATTAAAATAATCTTTTGCACTAAAATGATCAGTGTATAAAAGTTTAGCTGGTCTATTCTCTCTGGCTCAATTTTAATCCTAAGATTTGAGACTCTACCAAATAGACTTGCCATCACTAAGAAGGTGATAATTTTTTTTTTTACAATAAAAATACCAAAAAAAAAAAAAAAAAAAAAACGACCAGATTTTTATTATCAGACTAGTAGCTAGCCAATGATTCAGTTAAAAACAACATGATGCAAAAAAAAATAAAAATAAAAAAAAAAATCTACAGAAAGGGCATAAAGATCAGTGCTCTTCCAACCTAAAAGCACCTATGGGATAATCAAAATTGCTTGCATATACAGTTGCTTGCTAATACAGGTGAACATATTTGAGAACAAAAGGCGTGCTTGCTTAAACCAGATTGCTTGCTTAATAGAGGAGGCCACAATGACAGAGTATAGAGTACCGGTGTATACCAAACTAGAAAAACTGAGTAATAAAAGGAGGTCTATTCAAACGGTGAGCTCTCTTAGCCGCCTCCTTCTTCTTCTTCTTTTTTTTTTTTTTTTTTTTTTTTTTTTTTTTCGGCTGGTAGGTTACGAATGCATACGCATGATCTCATCATGATAATAACATTTTGCACCCAAGAATAAGACGAATCTACTGCATATAACAATTCAAACTGTGACCACAGCATATAATAAAAATATTACATCAAATAAAGAGTATCCACAACGTATAATAAAATACTACAGCATATATTAAAATACTACAGCAAATAATAAAAATACCGCAGCATATAATAGAAATACTACCGCATATAACAAAAATACTACCGCATATAACAAAAATACTACAGCATATACAGGTTTTACCACCGAAAATAATGAGGTTTCTACTACATATACTAGATAAACCACTACATATACTGTTTTTATCACAGCATATAATAGGAAAACCACCAAACATAATGAATTTTATCCCCGTAAGACAGCCAGGGCGTTCCATAGATTAACTTGGTGTTTTACAACGGGTAGAAGTTAATTGACTCTTTCACCTCTGAGTTTCTGCGGTGAATTCTTCCATCTTTGTACATGTATTTGGAATCGTCCATACTTGTATATAGGAGGTTGAGATGAGACCAATAGCAGGATAGCAACTGGTGTTCGTGCTGGTAAGACGGCTCATTATGAGCGTCTTATCTGGATCTACACTGTTTGCAAAAGTATCTGTACTGATATACAGGGTTGAAAGGGTTAAAGGTCGGTAGATGTAATGAAAGCATGCGTACGTGTGTATATGTTTCAAGAAATTTCTAATAATAAATAAATAAATAAATAAATGTGATGACAGCATATATACCAGCCCTTTGTTAAATCTAAAATAGAAAATTGCATTTGTTCATACTGAATCTACAACGTTATTTATTTATTTATTTATTTGTTTTTGTTTGTATGAGCATAAAATAAATAACTGTAGAAGAGCCGATAGCTCAAGTTTCATATTGATCACTACAGGCAGGGTCAGTTTTATCCACTGCAACTTATTTTTTTATAACCAAAGCATTGGCAGCACTGGTGGGTCGATTATTTTTTTTTTTTAAGGGTAGGCTGGAAAAATGATCCTGACCCATTTCGTTTAACCCTTAAATTCCTGTACTGTAAGCAAAAAGTGTAGACATTGATGAGACATCGCGTTCTTCGACACATATTCTGGGTCTACATTGTTTGCCAAACCTGACACATGATTCCAGTCCAGATTCTATATAGATAACCCTCGTACGCAACACAATGATATCACAGCGATAAGAATATCGCAGCTATTTTCTATAAATTACCATTTTCTACAGATCAGTAATAGTCACGTGGACAGCAACGACTTCTGACAAATCAATCGAACCAATCACTGTTATTATAATAATGATGAGTTATCTACAAAATGGTTTTCCATCATCGACTTTACAAGCCTTAAGAGAAATTGAGTCATTACTTTGACCAAATATCCTCGTTCGTACGAGATTTTTTTCTCGTTTGTACGAGAAAATTTCTCGTTTGTACGCGAAAATTTCTCGTTTGTACGAGAATAATTCTCGTTTGAACGAGGTAATTTCTCGTTTGTACGAGAATATTTCTCGTTTGTACGAGAAAATTTCTCGTAGGAACGAGAAAAAATTCTCGTTTGTACGAGAATTTTTCTCGTTCCTACGCGAAAGTTTCTCGTTCGTACGAGATTTTTTCTCGTTTGAACGAGAAAGTTTCTCGTTTGTACGCGAAAATTTCTCGTTTGTACGAGAATATTTCTCGTTTGTACGAGAAAGTTTCTCGTTTGTACGAGAAAATATTTTTTTTTCTCAACTTATTTTGACCCTAGTAGGCTTTCGTAAATACATGCTATGGATGTGTAATCCTGATTTTTTTTGTGTGTTGGTCTATTGTTTCCTCAAACCATTACGAAAACACGCCTATTCGAATATATTGAAAAATTTACAAGCAAAAAATGCAAATTTTTCCGATAAAAGATTCCGATATTTTTTTTACATTTCTTTTCTAAACATAGACTGTGGGTACTCGTTAGAACCGCCTCTGTGAGGCGGTTCTAATGAGTAACCACAATCTATGTTTCTGAGCAAAAATAAGAAAAATAATGCATGCCCCTGCAAACTTCAGTTTTACTATATAATGGTGGGGTTTAATGGGGTAACATTTATATAGGTGTGTTTTCGTGATGAATTGGTTTCCGTTTAACTACACCATTAGTAGAAACAGGCAAATACAGATGAATTATAGGCGAACACCTAAAATATATTAATTGTTTCAAGCATAAAAATGTCACAAACAGTCAGGCAACATTTGACCGCATTGAATCTCACTTTTATATGGTAAAACTTGGGCTTACATAGATATACTTTATTCGTCTTATTCCTGCTCAAATACATAGATTGTCTGCTCAAATACATTGATTATGGGTACTCGTTAGAACCGCCTCGCCGAAGCGGTTCTAACGAATACCTTCTTAATATTTTGTGGCGAAATATAAATAAGAGGCCCAATGGGCCACTACGCTCACCAGACGTCAAGTGTAAAAAGAATTGCCCAGCCCCTGGCAGCCATGTTTTTAACAAACAATTGTGGCTTTAAAAATCTGGCCTGTTTCTGACATGGAGAGCTTCTAGTCTTTTTTTTTATTTTTACCACACATCACCGCATGGTAGCCATCTTGGCCATTATTATCAGCATCCATTTAGCCGACTGAAAATATGAATTTTGATGCCATAGGCTACAAGAGAACGATAAAAATCGATTGTTTTGCCTTTCTCCCATTAGAAATGACCAAGTAAGTTATTGGAGTTTAACGGCCCAGTCAACACTTTGAGTTTTGAGTCGGTTTTGAGTTTTCAGTTTTGAGCCGGTCGGTTTACGTATCCACACATTTCCTGGACAGGCTTATGCGTAAGCGGTTAACCAACACAGTGCATATTGTTTCGCCAGAAGCTGACACCTGCCCTTCTTGAATCAGGGGAAGGGAGAGAATGACCGCAGAAAAGATATCATGACCAATCTCCACGAAAGAATGCTTCCGACCCCGACAGGTATCGATCCATCAAATGAGTTAATACGACCTTGACATAAAACAGGTCAAGGTCAACCAAAGGTCACTATCTGAGCAAACTTGCCAGGAATATCAAGTTTGATGCCACCGAGTACAAAAAAAAACAAGAATAATCCATGGTTTTAACTGTTTCACATATCAAAGGCCTATGTGATGACAGAAATTAGGTAAAGGTTAAAAACGGTCACTGATAAACAAACTTGCTTAGGGCCCATGGATCCCCCAAAGCTACAAACCAAGTTTCATGGTCATCGGCCATTTCTAAAGGGTCTGCACATAGGGGCTTGAATCATGAAAAAAAAAAAATGAAAAAAAAAAAATTTTTTTTTTGGTACTATATTAGAGACAAGTCTCTAATATAGTACTAAAAAAAATTTACAAGTCTCTAATATAGTACCAAAAAATAAAAAAAAAAAAAACATTTTTTTTTCTTCCTTTTTTTCATGATTCAAGCCCCTATGGTCTGCATGGCAGCCATCTTTGTTATGTGACTGCAATCCCACAAATATATTTTATTGTGTCATTTATTGTTACATATGTATCATCATTGAGGGTTCATATGTAATTTGGTTTCAATCAGCCTAGCAGTTTAAGTGAAGAGATAAAAATACTGCATCTGAACCATCCAAGACCAAGGTCAGTAAATGACCTTGACCTTTCGAATTGAGTAACTTCAATTCAGCTGACTCCAAATATCAATTCGGATGCCACAGTCTACAAAAGAATTGAAAAAATCCACTGTTTACACCTTTCCCATACAATGGTCTAGTTAACCAACGTTGAACTTGACATAAAATAGGCCAAGGTCAACCATAGGTCATCATTTGAACAAACTTCGTAGGCCTAGGTCCCCAATGCTGCACACCAAGTTCCAAGGTCATCGGCCATTTGGTACCTGAGAGGATTTCCAAACGGTATACAGTCATGGCGCCCATCTTGGCCATATGACTCCAATACCACAAATAACTTTTCATTACCCCATCCTTCATCTTCTTATTTTTATTATTATTATTATTATTATTAGTAGTAGTAGTAGTAGTAGTAGTAGTAGTAGTTATTATTATTATTAAGATCAAGCTATGTGTCATTTTATGTACATGATGAAATTTAGGTCTTAGTTTCATTTACAATGTTACCGTTAAAATGTACAAAACAGGGGATGTCCCCCGCATTTTTATCAACAACGCCACCTGGTGCCAAACAATACAAAACCATTCCCAATAATACATCACTCGATCGAAGAACCTGTAAAATGATTATTATTGCGTTAAATTGACTTAGAATGCAAAAATCATTCTGCAGGCGCGCTTTTACATAGGGAAATATAATTCTTTTTCCACCTGAAATTCTGTGTGCGGGAGGTATGAATTTCCATTCCGGCAGATTAGCGCCATTTTGCGGTTAAGCGGTGCATTATCAGGATTTTCAATAATTTATTGACTGGTATTAGGGCTGGGGATCATCAGTAATCGGTTTAACCCTTTTTGTACCAAATGGAATGTTCCTCACTATATATAGCAGTGGTCCATTCCAAATTTAGGGGTGTCAAGTTGTTTTTTCTTCAAATTTCATTTTGGAAATTGGCAGAACATTTTGCAAATAGTGTAGGCCCCGATCAGACGCCGCGTTCTGCGGCGTCTGATCTGGGCCTGCACTGTTTGCCAGGGTACCCGTTTTGGGGTTTTCGGTACAAAATGTGTTAATGGCGATTCAAGACGCATGGAAAGCTACAAAATAGCATTTGCGAGCAGCGGATGGTCTGATCAGCCTGTGCCAACAGGCTGATCAGAACCTTCGCTGTTCGATTGATCAAAGTAATGGTCACCAGCCTGGACGTACATGTAGAGAAAGCAGCGAACAAGACCACACTGCTCGCACTAGCGCCCTTGTTTAAGCATTCGGTGTCCGCTATTGTGAATTGGCAGGTTTAACTGTGAGCGCGACTGAGTATATTGATCTTAATTGCTTCTGCGTCTGTCATGATCGATTTGCAATCCATCCTTCGATCGATTTGTTTTGTAATTAATGGTTACGTCATAGTAAACATCATGTGTTTTAATACTTCTCCTGTCCCTACCCTGTCTATGGAATGAAGTCTAAAGATTGGAAAAATGAAGGATCGCCACCGTGATAGTCTAAACAAACTATGTCACGTGCAGTTTAACATTTGAACCCGCTAAACAAGCGCGACGAACTGCAGCAAAGGAATTTCGATTGTTTTTACGACCCTTTGATTGTGTCTCGTGCTTTTAATGGAATTTTAATTGTTTATCACCATTTAACTGTGCCACGTGCTTTTCATTTTATTTTGAGCGACAAATATCAGCAAAGGAATTCCAATTGTTTTACATCCCTTTAACTTAAAGGAATTTCAATTGTTCACTTGCTTTTTTGTATGGAACAGTATTTAGGTAAAAACTCAATTATGCAACATTGAGATTGCAATATGCAATTTTGATATTCTGTTATGCTATATTCAGTTACAATTGTGCAAAATATTCCGCTTCTGCTTCTTCTAGTTCTCATTATTCTCGTTAAGTGGCGCTGTGATCGTTTTTCCGTAAACGTCCGCCTGTATTCGGAAGATACCAAAAAGAATCTGCAAGCGTATTGGTGACACGGAGGAGTGAAAGAAACGAGAGAATTATATTTTTGGCATAAAACGGACGATTTGGGGACATTACACCCTTCCCGATAAAATCATGTACACATAATTTTTATTTTATATGTCAGACCAGGAATCAGCTTTGCTGTGTTTGTTTTGTGTCCAAGTTTTATCTAAATATATCGCAAATGTGTTCAGGCCATTGCACCTCTAAAATATAAATTTGTTGTAAATACTTATCATAATTTTGTATGGCACAGAAAGGCTCCTGTCCAATGTCGTGTAGACCTTGGTGAGACTGCTCTTTTATGATCACCTGAAGCAAACATAGTTATAACTCTCTTTTGTGAAAATGCTTTCAGATGAGAAACGACTTACGTTCCCTCTAACATTTATTTCTGATTTAGGGCATATCCAACGGAATTCTAAAACTAGGCATTTTGGTTCTGTTGTTTGATTTGATGTTTAACGTCACCTTCAACACAGTATAGATCATTTTGGAGACGTTGCTTCCACTTTTGTGGGACTTTTACACGACACTGAGATGAAATGACATCTCCAAGCCCTGTCGCCCAATGAAACCAATAGGGTTTGTAAGCGCCGCTTTGGCTCGGTAGACTTAGATCCTCTAAGCGGTTTACCAGTACTGGTGTGCGGGTCGGTTTCAGTTCATGCAGCCCATCTATTTCTTCAAGCCCCGATGGCCGGGGGTCTGATTCCCAGTTTGTTTTGTCACATGTTTATATAGATGTTCGTAACTGTTTGTGTTAAATGCATTCATTAATTTTTAAGAAAATAGAAAACTATCTGACTTTTTATACTAGATTTTTGGCTTCAAGTGACAAAACGCAAAGGTTTCCACTTTTTAGCTCACCGTCACGTAGTGACGAGGTGAGCTTTTGGGATCACTTTTCGTCCGTCGTCCGTCCGTGCGTCCGTGCGTCCGTAAACAATTTCTTCAAACGACATCTCCTCCTAAACCACTGATCGGATTTTGACCAAACTTCACAGGAATGATCCTTAGGTGGTCCCCTTTCAAAATTGTTCAAATGGTTCCGGTCCGTTGCACATCTAGGTCATAGGAGCAAAAATAGATTTTTTTTTCACCAAAAACTTAAAAAATCTTCTTCTCTGAAACCACAAGGCCCAGGTCTTTGATATTTGGTATGAAGCTTCATCTAGTGGACCCCTACCAAGATTGTTCAAATTATAGTGCTGGGGCCAAAAACGCCCCCGCTCTGGGGCCCTTTGGTTTTACATGGGCATATATAGGGAAAATCTGTAAAAATCTTCTTCTCTGAAACCGCAAAGCCCAGTTCTTTGATATTTGGTATGAAGCTTCATCTAGTGGACCCCTACCAAGATTGTTCAAATTATAGTGCTGGGGCCAAAAATGCCCCCGCTCCAGGGCCCTTTGGTTTTACATGGGCTTGTATAGGGAAGAGCTTTAAAAATCTTCTTCTCTGAAACCGTAAGGCCCAGGTCTTTGATATTTGGTATGAAGCTTTATCTAGGGGACCCTTACCAAGATTGTTCAAATTATAGTGCTGGGGCCAAAAATGCCCCCGCCCCGGGGCCCTTTGGTTTTACATGGGCTTAAATAGGAAAAATCTTTAAAAATCTTCTTCTCTGAAACCGCAAGGCCTAGGTCTTTGATATTTGGTATGAAGCTTCACCTAGTGGACCCCTACCAAGATTGTTCATATTATAACCCTGGGGCCAAAAATGCCCCTGCTCGGGGGCCCTTTGGTTTTACATGGGCTTATATATGGAAAATCTTGAAAAATCTTCTTCTCTGAAACCGCAAGGCCCAGGTCTTTGATATTTGGTATGAGGCTTCATCTTGTGGACCCCTACGAAGATTGTTCAAATTATAGTGCTGGGGCCAAAAATGCCCCCGCCCCGGGGCCCTTTGATTTTTCATAGGCTTATATAGGGAAAATCTTTAAAAATGTTCTTCTCTGAAACCGTAAGGGCCATGTTTTTGATATTTGGTATGAAGCTTCATCTAGTGGACCCCTACCAAGATTGTTCAAATTATATTTCTGGGGCCAAAAATGCCCCCGCCCCGGGGCCTTTTGGTTTTACATGGGCATATATAGGGAAAGTCTTTAAAAATCTTCTTCTCTGAAACCGCAAGGCCCAGGTCTTTGATATTTGGTATGAAGCTATACCTAGTGGACCCCTACCAAGATTGTTCAAATTATAGTTCTGGGGCCAAAAATGCACACGCCCGAGACCCTTTGGTTTTACATAGGCTTATATAGGGAAATCTTAAAAAATCTTCTTCTCTGAAACAACATGTCCCAGGTCTTTGATATTTGGTATGAAGCTTCACCTAGTGGACCCCTATCATGATTGTTCAAATTATAGCCCACGGGCCAAAAATGCTCCCGCTCCAGGGCCATTTGGTTTTACATAGACTTACATGGGGAAAATCTTGAAAAGTTTTTGTCTCTGAATTCACAAGGCCTAGGTCTTTGATATTTGGTATGAAGCTTCATCTAGTGGACCTCTACCAAAATTGTTCAATTATAGCCCTGAGACCAAAAATGCCCCAGCCTTGGGGCCCTTTGGTTTTACATAGACTTATATAGGGAAAATCTTTAAAAATCTTCTTCTCTGAAACCACAAGGCCTAGGTCTTTGACATTTGGTATGTAGCTTAATCTTGTGGACCTCTACCAAGATTGTTCAAATTATAGCCCTGGGGCCAAAAATGCCCCCGCTCCAGGGCCCTTTGGTATTACATAGACTTATATAAAGGGAAAATCTTGAAAAAGCTTCTTCTCTGAAACCAGATAGCCCTGGTCTTTGATATTTGGTATGAAGCTTCATCTAGTGGACCTCTACAAAGATTGTTCAAATTATAGCCCTGAGACCAAAAACGCCCCTGTCTCGGGGACCCTTTGGTTTTACATAGACTTATATAGGGAAAATCTTTAAAAATCTTCTTCTGTGAAACCACCAGGCCTAGGTCTTTGATATTTGGTGTGAAATTTCATCTAGTGGACCTCTATCAAGATTATTCAATTTATAGTCCTGGGGCCAAAAATGCCCCCGCCCCGAGACCCTTTGGTTTTGCATAGACTTATATAGGTAAATCTTTAAAAATCTTCTTCTCTGAAACCACAAGGCCCATGTCTTTGATATTTGGTATGGAGCTTCATCTAGTAGACCTCTACCAAGATTGTTCAAATTATAGCCCCTGCCCTGGGGCCCTTTGGTTTTACATAGACTTATATATAGAGATAATCTTTGGAAATCTTCTTCTCTGAAACAGCAAGACCTAGGTCTTTGATATTTGGTGTGAAGCTTCATCTAGTGGACCTCTATCAAGATTGTTTAAATTATAGCTCTGAGGCCAAAAATGTCCCCGCTCCGGGGCCATTTGGTTTTACATAGGCTATGTAGGGAATATCTTTAAAAAATGGTCTCTGAAACCCCAAGGCCCAGGTCTTTGATATTTGGTGTGTAGCTTCATCTAGTGGACCTTTGCCAAGATTGTTCAAATTATAGGCTTTGTTGATATTTGGTATGAAGCTTCACCTTTTTAGACCTCCCTCAACGTTATGCACATTGTAGCCCTGGGGTCAATAATGGCCCTCCCAGAGGCCCACTTGTAACTCTATCATATGGGTCAGGTGAGCGATCCAGGGCCATCATGGCCCTCTTGTTTGAGAAAAACACAACGCGCAGCAAATTCTTTCATACCGGAGTGCAGGTGGAAAACCCGCACCTGCTACAATGTAACATATCAAGCGCTGGAAGCCTCTGTGGTGTAGTGGTTATGCTACTCGCCTCATTAACCAGGGATCGCAGGATCGACCCCGGCTTCTCCAGAATTTCGGATGAGTCTTTAAACCCAGGTCCCATCTCCGTATGACCTTAGCTGTTGTCGAGACGTAAAACTAAAAACGCACTCACATACCAAGCGCATCCCACTATAAAATAACATCTTTATAATTCTTACCCCCCCCCCCCCCCCCCCCAACACACACACACTTGATCCCCACTTTTATAGGGTAAAACTGGGATTGACAGGAGTAAACATTATTTTTCTCATTTCTACTCCAAAATATAGATCGTGGGTACTCGTTAAAACCGCATCGAAGAGGCGCTTCTAACGTGTACCCAAAATGTATATTTTAAGCAACAGTCAGAAAAATATCATCACGACTTTTCATCTTTCAATTTTTGTTGTTGTATTTTTCGGCGGTAAAATGTACAAATCTAATGCATCAAAAACATTTTTTTTTCTAGATTCTGTAAACTTTAATAATAAGTAAATAAATAAATAAATAAATAAATAAATAAATAAATAATGTCGTTAAGTTCCGCCAGGTAAACCTGGGTACGCTGTACGCGGTCTAACTGTAATAAAACAAGAAGAAAAAAAAAACTTTGGTGTAGACCTAATACATGGAAATACATGTAAGTACAAAATGGTTTGGATTCAGCCACTCCATTTGCCAAATCGTTACATGTAGAACTTGAAGAAATGTGTAGTAGGCTGGTTAAGACAGTCGCGACACCAGCTCAGCAAGGTTTTGCTGGCTGAAGACAGACGGACGGACGGACGGACGAACTGACAGACGACCAGCTAATATTTTCGCGTTGTGATTCTGTTGGATGAAAGCTATCCTGTCCCAGTTTAACTTATGAAGACAGACAGACGGACATATGAATAGGACAGCTGTCATTGTGAGCACAGGTGCGTTTCTATGGTTGCGGGTCGGGGCTGAGAATGAGTAAGTACTGTTCATGTTAATGGATGAAGTATTTACAACAGAATTACAATGGGAATTGGGGAACTAGTTGTTGTTTTCCAAATTCCCCGTGTGGTCAGCTGGTGAGGTCCCAGGGAACGAATCCCCGTTGCCGGTGAACAGAGAGACAAACTGGTTTTGAAGGTAAACGGGCGTCATAAGCACATAGGGGTTACCCCACCGCTCGGCGATACGCTGTGCGGACATATACATACTTCTATAATATCCAAACATTTGAGTTTTGAGTGAGGTTGCAATTAGTAAAAAATATCTTTATAAGTAACATCTCAGAAGGATCAGATTTATGAAAATTGTATGAATTAATCAATTTTAACAATAATTGCTCATTTCAAATCCACGGAATCGGCACAGACTAATCCCTCATGGTAATTTATTTTAGTAAATGTTCAACGATAGAGTATTTTCCCCTTCGTCAAACAAGTATTAACTTTTAAATAAAAATCCTGTTTCTCATAAATAAGGAACCGCGCTGTAAAATTTATTTTAAAGATGCAAACGTACACATTATTGTAAATATCCGAATTATTGAATAGCTGGATAAAATTTATCGCTGCTGGCTTGAATTTGGCCCCTGGAAAAGCGAATGCGATCTTCTCAAACGGACGCTTGTCATCGGAAAAAATACGGCAAATCCACGGACATTACCGAACGTTACCGTCACCTCAATGACTGGTACCCCGTCTAACCACAGCAGAATCGAAACTGAATAATGCAAAATAGGACGTCCAAATGCCATATTTAAATACAAAGGTCTCAAATTAGAATGTGCATGTTGCATATTCGAATAAAGTGTAATTGCACATTGCATAATTGAGTTTTTACCTTAATACTGTTCCATATTTTTGAACATTTGAATCGTCTGAACAAGAGCGACAAACAGCTAATTCTTTACAGCCCTTTAAATGTGTCACTAGTTCTAAAGGAATTTCAATTGTCCGTGTCACGTTTTTTTTTAAACTCTTATCATGCTGTTCACGACAACCCCTATCTTTGGAAACAGTGTAGATCCAGATCAGATGGTTATAGGAATAAATTACATCAAGTTATCTGATTGGTTAAAAGTCAGAGATGGGTGTGGCTATAAACTTAATATTCAGTAAGAGAAAGGTTAACATTTGAATCCGCTGAACAAGCGCGACAAACAGCACCACAAAGTAATCTCAATCTGTTTAGTATGCACTGTACCCTTTTAACTGTGTCACGTACTTTTTGAACCCGCTGAAGAAGCGCGACAATATCAATTCCTCAAGATAACGCACCCCTGTGACATAGTGCATTTTTTTCATATCTCCAAAATGGCTACTTTTCCGATGAACATTTGTGATAGTTTTGTTTTTAATACTCAAAATATAGGTTGTGGGTCCTCGTTAGAACCGCCTCGATATCTTGAATCAGAAATAATAAAAATAATGTATACCCTCGTAAACCCCAGTTTTACCCATATAAAGTTGGGTTTAGGGGATGTTCATTTCACGGACTTGTTCACGTGATGGTTATCTTCGAGCAGAAATAAGGTACTTCTTCTTCTTCCGGTCGTGTGCAGATCCCTCTCTGGGGCAAAGTCGCACAGTGGGTGTATATACAAAGGTTGTGTGAGCGGCGCATCAATATTTAAAGGTTAAAATGATAAAAACCGACAGGGTCACTAGGCCGCGACCAGGCTCCTCTTGAAGGCCTCGACCGTTGTGGAGTGCTCTGGTAGCTGGTTCCACAGTCTGATGGCGGAGGGGAAGAAGGAGTGTAGGAGGACCTCAGTGCGGCAGAAGGGCAGCATGTAGCGAGCAGAGTGTCCACGTGTACTGATGGAGGCTGGGTGAAAGAAACTCTCGGCTGGTATGTCTACGAGGCCATGGGTGATGCGGAAAACCATCACTAGCTTGGCGTTGGAGCGGCGTTCAGCAAGGGATTGCCAGCCCAGGTCGGCAATCATCTGGCTAGTGCTGCTGGTCGTAAGGTAGTTGCCTTTGACGAATCTAGCAGCACGACGCTGAACGGCTTCCAGTTGGGTGATGTTAGTCTTCGTGTGAGGGTCCCAGGCACAGCTTGCGTACTCAAGGATAGGTCTGACAAGCGTCTGGTAGCACTGTGCCTTGATGGTCTGAGGACAGCTTGTGAGGTTTCTCCTGAGGAAGGCGAGGCTGTTGTTGGCCTTCTTC
Organism: Lucinisca nassula; assembly: GCA_963580285.1. Classification (NCBI taxonomy): domain Eukaryota; kingdom Metazoa; phylum Mollusca; class Bivalvia; order Lucinida; family Lucinidae; genus Lucinisca; species Lucinisca nassula. Next base: position 99,283,405 of record OY757014.1, read on the forward strand.
GCGGTGGTCGCAACATGGTCGTTTAGAGACAGCTTCTCGTCCAGGTAGACACCAAGGTACTTTCCGCCCTTCGCCACTTGGAGCTCGCTGCCGTGGATGTGGTAGGTGGTCTTGAGTGGGTTCCTCTTCCTGGTAATGCGGACTACCTCACACTTCGATGGGTTGAAGGACATCAACCAGTCTTCTTCCCATTTTTGCAGTCTGTCTAGGTCATCTTGTAAGGCTTGGACATCCTGTGTGGAGCGGATCTTCCTGTACAAGAGACTGTCATCTGCGAACAAACGTGTTGTGGATGTTGCCTGAAGTGGGAGATCGTTGATGTACAACAGGAAGAGGAGAGGTCCGATGACAGATCCTTGGGGCACTCCGGAGGTGACGGGTGCTGTGTCTGAGGACCTTCCTTCCACCAGAACTTGCTGGGTTCTGTGGGCCAGAAAGCTCTTGATCCACAGCAGGAGGTTGCCTCTGATCCCGTAGTGTTCCAGTTTGCTGGCTAGGCGCTCGTGAGGGACTTTGTCAAATGCCTTACTGAAGTCGAGTAGAATCGCATCTATCTGCTCTCCTTCGTCGAGGCCCTTAGCTAGGTCGTGAAGCGTGAGGATGAGCTGGCTCTCAGTGGACCTCCTCTTCCGGAACCCGTGCTGTTGGTCGGTAAGTATCCGATGGCTGTCAAGGTGGGTCATGATCTGGCTGTGTAGGATGTGCTCGATCAGTTTACTGCATACAGAGGTCAGTGAGATGGGCCGATAGTTGGCTGGGTCGCTGTGGTCTCCCTTTTTAAATATTGGTGTGACGTTAGCATCTCTCCAGTCTTTGGGTACCTCTCCCTGTGATACAGAAGCCGAAAAGATGAGGGTAAGAGCAGGTGCCAAGTCGTCAGCATATTCCTTCAGAAACCTTGTTGGGATGTTATCTGGCCCAGTAGACTTATGTGGATCCAGGTCAGCTAGGAGCTTTCGGACACCTTCTATACCAATGCTGAAGTTGTGCATCGCTGGGTAGGGACTGTTTCCTAGTGACGGGATGTTGGTTGTGTCCTCCTGTGTAAAAACACTGCTAAACTGGCTGTTGAGTATGGTCGCTTTGGTGGCTGGGTCACTGTGGGTCAGGCCTCCAGACTTCAAGGGTGATACGCCGCTGCTGTCGCACCTCTTACCCTTGACAAGTGAGTAAAGCTTCTTCGGGTTGCGATCTGTAGTGACCATATCACCGATGTAGGTGTTATAAGCTTTCCTACATTCATAGCGTGTGTCTTTACAGGCTTGCTTGTAGCGGTCGATGTCCGCATCAGACCCGGTGGCCTTGGCACGGCGGAAGGCTCTCTTCTTTCTTCTGGAGGAGCGTTTTGCCTTTCGGGATATCCAAGGTTGGCTGAAGCGGGTGGAGGTCATTTTTGATGGGACGTTCGTCTGGATGGTTGTCCCGACAAAGTCTCTGAATGTTTGCCATAGTATGTTTATGTCTGTGTCTTGGGAGTAGCGGGAGTTGAGGTCACTGCTGAAGTCTTGTATGGCTTGTCGTAGGCTGGATGAGTCGGCCTTTTTCCATAGCAGGATCTTCCTGGAGGGTGGCTTCACTCGTGCTGCTGTAGTGTGAACATGTATGAAGACAGCGTCATGGTCGCTGATTCCTGGCAGTGGTTTGCAACGCTGGACTAAGGATGGCCGGTTTGTTATGAAGAGGTCAAGGGTGTTGTTGCCTCTTGTGCTGAAGTTTACCATCTGTTCAGAGCTTGTATCGTAGATGGCGTCAAGAAGGAGTTTGCTTGTTTGCTTCGGGTAGTTGTTTCCTGGGATGGTGCCTGCACTCCAGTCTATGTCAGGAAGGTTCATGTCTCCTGCTAACCATATCGTGGAAGTAGGATAGGCAAGGTGGAGTTGGCGGAACTGAGTGCACATTTCTTCCATGTAGGCTTGGTCAGTATTTTGCAAACAGTGTAAGCCCTGATCAGATGCCGCGGATATACCATATCATATATAGGTATACCTCTATAAACCCAAGTTTTCTCTATATAAAAGAGGATCTTACGAGTCTTCATGTATTATTGAATTTATTAAACGAGTTCAGGAAAAGGGATAAAATGCGAGGCTTTGCCGAGCATTTTATCACTTTTCCTCAACGAGCTTTATAAATTTATTAATACATGAGCACGAATGCAAGATTCTATTTATCATATGACATTCAAAACTCATTTAATTTACGATTTGAACAAAAAAAAAATCAATATTTCGCCATTAGTAAACGCGACGTCATTAACCCATTTAGTACCAGAAACCCCAAAACGGGTACCCTGGCAAACAGTGCAGGCCCAGATCAGACGCCGCGGCATCTGATCAGGGCTTACACTGTTTGCAAAAAGTTCAGCTATTTTCGAATTTTTTTTTGAAGAAAACACAACCTGACACCCCTAAATTTTGAAATGGACTCCTGCTATATATAAGCAGGAAGATTCCATTTGGTACAAACGGGTTAATGACGATGTAAGTGTAACGTTATGGAGCGCATCTAACTAATTTGCATATTTAATCCACTAGTGGATAATCGAATTTATTTCATGCCGTTATTTCATTCTCAGACGCGACGTTATATGAAAAAGTTGTATTCATTACACGGACTTGTTAATGTGATTTTGGCAATGTAAGATTGATCGAGTGTTTGAATGATTGATTGATTGATTGAATTTTTGGTTGAACAACACGTCAACCCTTGTAGGCCATTTTGTGTCGTCCTCCAGAGAAAGGGAGAAAATAGATAGAAGCGATAGTAGAGGAGATGAAAGTGAGGGACAGACGAGGACGAGGAAAAAGGATAGGAGTGTAGAAACACTGAGAAGAAATAACAACATTCCCCCTCTACCCTTACCTGCTGCAAGGACAGAAGGTCTTTCCCAACTGTAAGCCAGTATCAGTTGGACGTCCCAGTGTTGCAAACTGCACATCACCTTTGCCTCACCCAACCACCGTCTAGCAATGTAAGAATATGTCCGTGAAGTTGGCTGCCAGTTGCCAGTTGCCAGTTGCCTATTCAATCGGCAACTGGCAAATGGCATCTAACTTCACAGTGTGGCTGCCAATTCGCTAATTCTATGGAATTGGCAACTGGCAACTGGCAGCCAGCTGCCAATTCGATTTGAGAGATTTTAAGAGTATAAAAACTGAATAGGCAACTGGCAAACGGCAACCAGTTGCCAATTCGACAATCCTAGTGAATTGGCAACTGTCAACTGGCAGCCAGCTGCCAATTCGATTTGAGACGGTTTTAGAGTATAAGAAATGAATAGGCAACTGGCAAACGGCAGCCAGCTGCCAATTCGCTAATTCTATTGAATTGGCAACTGGCAACCGGCAGCCAGCTGCCAATTCGCTAATTCTATTGAATTGGCAACTGGCAACTGGCAGCCAGCTGCCAATTCGATTTGAGACGATTTTAGAGCATAAGAACTGAATAGGCAACTGGCAACCGGCAGCCAGCTGCCAATTCGCTAATTCTATTGAATTGGCAACTGGCAACGGGCAGCCAGCTGCCAATTCGATTTGAGACAGTTTAAAAGTTCAACAACTGAAAAGGCAACTGGCAAACGGCAACCAGTTGCCAATTCGACAATCCTAGTGAATTGGCAACTGGCAACTGGCAGCCAGCTACCAATTCGATTTGAGACAGTTTTAGAGTATAAGAAATGAATATGCAACTGGCAAACGGCAGCCAGCTGCCAATTCGCTAATTCTTTTAAATTGGCAACTGGCAACCGGCAGCCAGCTGCCAATTCGATTTTAGACGATTTTAGAGCACAAGAAGTGAATAGGCAACCGGCAGCCAGCTGCCAATACGCTAATTCTATTGAATTGGCAACTGGCAACTGGCAGTCAGCTGCCAATTCGATTTGAGAAAGTTTAAGAGAACAATATCTGAATAGGCAACTGGCAAACGGCAACCAGTTGCCAATTCGACAATCCTTGTGAATTGGCAACTGGCAACTGGCAGCCAGCTGCCAATTCGATTTGAGACGGTTTAGAGTATACGAACTGAATAGGCAACTGGAAAACGGCAACCAGAGCCCAATTCGCTAATTCTATTGAATTGGCAACTGGCAACTGGCAGCCAGCTGCCAATTCGATTTGAGACAGTTTAAGAGTACAACAACTGAATAGGCAACGGGCAAACGGCAGCCAGTTGCCAATTCGACAATCCTAGTGAATTGGCAACTGGCAACTGGCAGCCAGCTGCCAATTCGATTTGAGACGGTTTAGAGTATACGAACAGAATAGGCAACTGGCAAACGGCAACCAGATGCCAATTCGCTTATTCTATTGAATTGGCAACTGGCAACTGGCGGCCAGCTGCCAATTCGATTTGAGAGGGTTTAAAAGTATAAAAACTGAATAGGCACTTGGCAAACGGCAACCAGATGCCAATTCGACAATCCTAGAGAATTGGCAACTGGCAGCCAGCTCCCAATTCGATTTGAGACGGTTTTAGAGTATACGAACTGAAAAGGCAACTGGCAAACGGCAACCAGATGCCAATTCGCTAATTCTATTGAATTGGCAACTGGCAACTGGCAGCCAGCTGCCAATTCGATTTGAGATAGTTTAAGAGTACAACAACTGAATAGGCAACTGGCAAACGGCAACCAGTTGCCAATTCGACAATCCTAGTGAATTGGCAACTGGCAACTGGCAGCCAGCTGCCAATTCGATTTGAGACGGTTTTAGAGTATACGAACTGAATAGGCAACTGGCAAACGGCAACCAGATGCCAATTCGCTAATTCTATTGAATTGGCAACTGGCGACCAGCTGCCAATTTGATTTGAAAGGGTTTAAAAGTATAAAAACTGAATAGGAAACTGGCAAACGGCAACCAGTTGCCAATTCGACAATTTTAGTGAATTGGCAACTGGCAACTGGCAGCCAGCTGCCAATTCGATTCGAGACGGTTTTAGACTATAAGAAATGAATAGGCAACTGGCAAACGGCAACTAGATGCCAATTCGCTAATTCTATTGAATTGGCAACTGGCAACCGGCAGCCAGCTGCCAATTCGATTTGAGAGGGTTTAAAAGTTTAAAAACTGAATAGGCAACTGGCAAACGGCAACCAGTTGCCAATTCGACAATCCTAGTGAATTGGCAACTTGCAACTGGCAGCCAGCTGCCAATTCGATTTGAGACGGTTTTAGAGTATAAGAAATGAATAGGCAACTGTCAAACCGCAACCACATGCCAATTCGCTAATTCTATTTAATTGGCAACTGGCAACCGGCAGCCAGCAGCCAATTCGCTAATTCAATTGAACTGGCTACTGGCAGCCAGCTGCCAATTCGATTTGAGAGGGGTTTAGAGTATAAAAACTTAATAGGCAACTGGCAAACGGCAACCAGTGCCAATTCGACAATCCTAGTGAATTGGCAACTGGCAACTGGCAGCCAGCTGCCAATTCGATTTGAGACGGTTTTAGAGTATAAGAAATGAATAGGCAACTGTCAAACGGCAACAAGATGCCAATTCGCTAATTCTTTTGGATTGGCAACTGGCAACCGGCAGCCAGCTGCCAATTGGCTTATTCTATTGAATTGGCAACTTGCAACTGGCAGCCAGCTGCCAATTCGATTTAAGACGATTTATGAAGCATAAGAACTGAATAGACAACTGGCAACCGGCAGCCAGCTGACAATTCGCTAATTCTATTGAATTGGCAACTGGCAACTGGCAGCCAGCTTCCAATTCGATTTGAGACAGTTTAAGAGTACAACAACTGAATAGGCAACTGGCAAACGGCAACCAGATGCCAATTCGACAATCCTAGTGAATTGGCAACTGGAAACTGGCAGACAGCTGCCAATTCGATTTGAGATGGTTTTAGAGTATACGAACTGAATAGGCAACTGGCAACCGGCAACCAGATGCCAATTCGCTAATTCTATTGAATTGGCAACTGGCAACTGGCAGCTAGCTGCCAATTCGATTTGAGAGAGTTTAAGAGTATAAAAAACTGAATAGGCAACTGGCAAACGGCAACCAGTTGCCAATTCGACAATCCTAATGCATTGGCAACTGGCAACTGGCAGCCAGCTGCCAATTCGATTTGAGACGGTTTTAGAGTGTAAGAAATGAATAGGCAACTGGCAAACGGCAACCAGATGCCAATTCGCTAATTCTACTGAATTGGCAACTGGCAACCGGCAGCCAGCTGCCAATTCGCTAATTCTTTTGAATTGGCAACTTGCAACTTGCAGCCAGCTGCCAATTCGATTTGAGACGATTTTAGACTATACGAACTGAATAGGCAACTGGCAACTGGCAGCCAGCTGCCAATTCGACAATCCTAGTGAATTTGCAACTGGCAACTGGCAGCCAGCTGCCAATTTTAGAGTATACGAACTGAATAGGCAACTGGCAAACGGCAAACAGATGCCAATTCGCTAATGCTATTGAATTGGCAACTGGCAGCCAGCTGCCAATTCGATTTGAGAAGGTTTAAAAGTATAAAAACTGAATAGGCAACTGGCAAACGGCAACCAGTTGCCAATTCGACAATCTTAGTGAATTGGCAACTGGCAGCCATCTGCCAATTCGATTTGAGCCGGTTTTAGTGTATAAGAAATGAATAGGCAACTGGCAAAAGGCAACTGGATGCCAATTCGCTAATTCTATTGAATTGGCAACTGGCAACCGGCAGCCAGCTGCCAATTCGATTTGAGAGGGGTTAAAAGTATAAAAACTGAATAGGCAACTGGCAAACGGCAACCAGTTGCCAATTCGACAATCCGTGTGAATTGGAAACTGGCAACTGGCAGCCAGCTGCCAATTCGATTTGAGACGGTTTAAGAGTATAAGAAATGAATAGGCAACTGGCAAACCGCAACCAGATGCCAATTCGCTATTCTATTTAATTGGCAACTGGCAACCGGCATCCAGCAGCCAATTCGCTAATTCAATTGAACTGGCTACTGGCAGCCAGCTGCCAATTCGATTTGAGAGGGTTTAAGAGTATAAAAACTGAATAGGCAACTGGCAAACGGCAACCAGTTGCCAATTCGACAATCCTAGTGAATTGGCAACTGGCAACTGGCAGCCAGCTGCCAATACGATTTGAGACGTTTTTAGAGTATAAGAAATGAATAGGCGACTGGCAAACGGCAACCAGTCGCAATTCGCTAATTCTATTGAATTGGCAACTGGCAACCGGCAGCCAGCTGCCAATTCGTTAATTCTATTGAATTGGCAACTGGCAACTGGCAGCCAGCTGTCAATTCGATTTGACAGAGTTTAAGAGTATAAAAACTGATTAGGCAACAGGTAAACGGCAACCAGTTGCCAATTCGACAATCCTAGTGAATTGGCAACTGGCAACTGGCAGCCAGCTGCCAATTCGATTTGAGACGTTTTTAGAGTATAAGAAATGAATAGGCGACTGGCAAACGGCAACCAGATGCCAATTCGCTAATTCTATTGAATTGGCAACTGGCAACCGGCAGCCAGCTGCCAATTCGTTAATTCTATTGAATTGGCAACTGGCAACTGGCAGCCAGCTGCCAATTCGATTTGACTTAAAAACTGATTCGGGCAACTGGCAAACGGCAACCAGATGCCAATTCGCTAATTCTATTGAATTGGCAACTGGCAATCGGCAGCCAGCTGCCAATTCGTTTATTCTATTGAATTGGCAACTGACAAATGGCAGCCAGCTGCCAATACGATTTGAGACGATTTTAGAGCATAAGAACTGAATAGGCAACTGGCAACCGGCAGCCGGCTGCCAATTCGCTAATTCTATTGAATTGGCAACTGGCAACTGGCAGCCAGCTGCCAATTCGATTTGAGAGGGTTTAAAAGTATAAAAACTGAATAGGCAACTGGCAAACGGCAACCAGTTGCTAATTCGACAATCCAAGTGAATTGGAAACTGGTAACTGGCAGCCAGCTGCCAATTCAATTTGAGACGGTTTTAGAGTATAAGAAATGAATAGGCAACTGGCAAACGGCAGCCAGATGCCAATTCGTTAATTCTATTGAATTGGCAACTGGCAACCGGCAGCCAGGTGTCAATTCGCTAATTCAATTGAATTGGCAACTGGCAACCAGCTGCCAATTCGATTCAGACGATTTTAGAGCATAAGAACTGAATAGGCAACTGGTAACCGGCAGCCAGCTTCCAATTCGCTAATTCTATTGAATTGGCAACTTGCAACTGGTAGCCAGCTGCAAATTCGATTTGAGACGATTTTAGATCATAAGAACTGAATAGGCAACTGGCAACCGGCAACCAGTTGCCAATTCGACAATCCTAGAGAATTGGCAACTGGCAACAGGCAGCCAGATGCCAATTCGATTTGATACGGTTTTAGAGTATACGAACAGAATAGGCAACTGGCAAACGGCAACCAGATGCCCATTCGCTAATTCTATTGAATTGGCAACTGGCAACTGGCAGCCAGCTGCCAATTCGATTTCAGAGGGTTTAAGAGTATAAAAACTGAATAGGCAACTGGCAAACGGCAATCAGTTGCCACTTCGACAATCCTAGTGAATTGGCAACTGGCAACTGGCAGCCAGCTGCCAATTCGATTTGAGAGGGTTTAAGAGTATAAAAACTGAATAGGCAACTGGCAAACGGCAACCAGTTGCCAATTTGACAATCCTAGTGAATTGGCACCTAGTGAGTTGCCAATTCACTAGGATTGTCGAATTGGCAACTGGTTGCCGTTTGCCAGTTGCCTATTCAGTTTTCATACTTTTAAACCCTCTCAAATCGAATTGACAGCTGGCTGCCGGTTGCCAGTTGCCAATTCAATAGAATTAGCGAATTAGCATCTAGTTGCCGTTTGCCAGTTGCCTATTCATTTCTTATACTCTAAAACCGTCTCAAATCGAATTGGCAGCTGGCTGCCAGTTACCAGTTGCTAATTCACTAGGATTGTCGAATTGGCAACTGGTTGCCGTTTGCCAGTTGCCTATTCAGTTTTTATACTTTTAAACCCTCTCAAAACGAATTGGCAGCTGGCTGCCAGTTGCCAGTTGCCAATTCACTAGGATTGTCGAATTGGCAGCTGGCTGCCAGTTGCCAGTTGCCAATTCAATAGAATTAGCGAATTGGCATATGGTTGCCGTTTGCCAGTTGCCTATTTAGTTCGTATACTCTTAAACCGTCTCAAATCGAATTGGCAGCTGGCTGCCAGTTGCCAGTTGCCAATTCACTAGGATTGTCGAATTGGCAACTGGTTGCCGTTTGCCAGTTGCCTATTCAGTTGTTGTACTCTTAAACTGTCTCAGATCGAATTGGCAGCGGGCTGCCAGTTGCCAGTTGCCAATTCAATAGAATTAGCGAATTGGCATCTGGTTGCCGTTTGCCAGTTGCCTATTCAGTTCATATACTCTCAAACCGTCTCAAATCGAATTGGCAGCTGGCTGCCAGTTGCCAGTTGCCAATTCACTAGGATTGTCGAATTGGCAACTGGTTGCCGTTTGCCAGTTGCCTATTCAGTTGTTGTACTCTTAAACTGTCTCAAATCGAATTGGCAGCTGGCTACCAGTTGCCAGTTGCCAGTTGCCAATTCAATAGAATTAGCGAATTGGCAGCTGGCTGCTGGTTGCCAGTTGCCTATTCAGTTCTTATGCTCTAAAATCGTCTCAAATCGAATTGGCAGCTGGCTGCAAGTTGCCAGTTGCCAATACAATAGAATTAGCGAATTGGCAGCTGGCTGCCGGTTGCCAGTTGCCAATTTAGTAGAATTAGCGAATTGGCATCTGGTTGCCGTTTGCCAGTTGCCTATTCAATTCTTACACTCTAAAACCGTCTAAAATCGAATTGGCAGCTGGCTACCAGTTGCCAGTTGCCAATGCATTAGGATTGTCGAATTGGCAACTGGTTGCCGTTTGCCAGTTGCCTGTTCAGTTTTTATACTCTTAAACTCTCTCAAATCGAATTGGCAGCTGGCTGCCAGTTGCCAGTTGCCAATTCAATAGAATTAGCGAATTGGCATCTGGTTGCCGGTTGCCAGTTGCCTATTCAGTTCGTATACTCTAAAACCATCTCAAATCGAATTGGCAGCTGGCTGCCAGTTGCCAGTTGCCAATTCACTAGGATTGTCGAATTGGCATCTGGTTGCCGTTTGCCAGTTGCCTATTCAGTTGTTGTACTCTTAAACTGTCTCAAATCGAATTGGCAGCTGGCTGCCAGTTGCCAGTTGCCAATTCAATAGAATTAGCGAATTGGCATCTGGTTGCCGTTTGCCAGTTGCTTATTCAGTTCGTATACTCTAAAACCGTCTCAAATCGAATTGGCAGCTGGCTGCCAGTTGCCAGTTGCCAATTCACAAGGATTGTCGAATTGGCAACTGGTTGCCGTTTGCCAGTTGCCTATTCAGTTGTTGTACTCTTAAACTTTCTCAAATCGAATTGGCAGCTGACTGCCAGTTGCCAGTTGCCAATTCAATAGAATTAGCGAATTGGCAGCTGGCTGCCGGTTGCCAGTTGGCTATTCAGTTCTTGTGCTCTAAAATCGTCTAAAATCGAATTGGCAGCTGGCTGCTTGTTGGCAGTTGCAAATTCAATAGAATTAGCGAGTTGGCAGCTGGCTGCCGTTTGCCAGTTGCCTATTCATTTCTTATACGCTAAAACCGTCTCAAATCGAATTGGCAGCTGGCTGCCAGTTGCCAGTTGCCAATTCACTAGGATTGTCGAATTGGCAACTGGTTGCCGTTTGCCAGTTGCCTAATCAGTTGTTGTACTTTTAAACTGTCTCAAATCGAATTGGAAGCTGGCTGCCAGTTGCCAGTTGCCAATTCAATAGAATTAGCGAATTGGCAGCTGGCTGCCGGTTGCCAGTTGCCTATTCAGTTCTTATGCTCTAAAATCGTCTCAAATCGAATTGGCAACTGGCTGCCAGTTGCCAGTTGCTAATTCAATAGAATTAGCGAATTGGCAGCTGGCTGCCGGTTGCCAGTTGCCAATTCAATAGAATTAGCGAATTGGCAGCTGGTTGCCGTTTGCCAGTTGCCTATTCATTTCTTATACTCTAAAACCGTCTCAAATCGAATTGGCAGCTGGCTGCCAGTTGCCAGTTGCCAATTCACTAGGATTGTCGAATTGGCAACTGGCTGCCGTTTGCCAGTTGCCTATTCAGTTGTTGTACTCTTAAACTGTCTCAAATCGAATTGGCAGCTGGCTGCCAGTTGCCAGTTGCCAATTCAATAGAATTAGCGAATTGGCATCTGGTTGCCATTTGCCAGTTGCTTATTCAGTTCGTATACTCTAAAACCGTCTCAAATCGAATTGGCAGCTGGCTGCCAGTTGCCAGTTGCCAATTCACAAGGATTGTCGAATTGGCAACTGGTTGCCGTTTGCCAGTTGCCTATTCAGTTGTTGTACTCTTAAACTTTCTCAAATCGAATTGGCAGCTGACTGCCAGTTGCTAGTTGCCAATTCAATAGAATTAGCGAATTGGCAGCTGGCTGCCGGTTGCCAGTTGCCTATTCGTTTCTTATACTCTAAAACTGTCTAAAATCGAATTGGCAGCTGGCTGCCGGTTACCAGTTGCCAATTCAATAAAATTAGCGAATTGGCAGCTGGCTGCCGTTTGCCAATTGCCTATTCATTCCTTATACTCTAAAACCGTCTCAAATCGAATTGGCAGCTGGCTGCCAGTTGCCAGTTGCCAATTCACTAGGATTGTCGAATTGGCAACTGGTTGCCGTTTGCCAGTTGCCTATTCAGTTGTTGTACTTTTAAACTGTCTCAAATCGAATTGGCAGCTGGCTGCCAGTTGCCAGTTGCCAATTCAATAGAATTAGCGAATTGGCAGCTGGCTACCGGTTGCCAGTTGCCTATTCAGTTCTTATGCTCTAAAATCGTCTCAAATCGAATTGGCAGCTGGCTGCCAGTTGCCATTTCAATAGAATTAGCGAATTGGCAGCTGGCTGCCGGTTGCCAGTTGCCAATTCAATAGAATTAGCGATTTGGCAGCTGGTTGCCGTTTGCCAATTGCCTATTCATTCCTTATACTCTAAAACCGTCTCAAATCGAATTGGCAGCTGGCTGCCAGTTGACAGTTGCCAATTCACTAGAATTGTCGAATTGGCAACTGGTTGCCGTTTGCCAGTTGCCTATTCAGTTTTTATACTCTTAAAATCTCTCAAATCGAATTGGCAGCTGGCTGCCAGTTGCCAGTTGCCAATTCAATAGAATTAGCGAATTGGCAGCCACACTGTGAAGTTAGATGCCATTTGCCAGTTGCCGATTGAATAGGCAACTGGCAACTGGCAACTGGCAGCCAACTTCACGGACATTGTAAGAATGCACCCTGTGACACGTGTGAGTTATTCTAATATTTGGCTAGAATATACGAAATCCGCAAAATGTTCGATATGTATATGCATCAGCCATTAAAAAAGTCATTACGAAAACACGCCTATATAAATACACTGCAAATTTTACCGCCGTAAATATGAAAAATTAAAGATGAAAAATTGTGATATTTTTCTTATTTCTGCTTAAATATAGATCGTGGGTACACGTTAGAACCGCCTCGCTGAGGCGGTTCTAACGGGTACCCACAATCTATATTTTAGAGCAGAAATAGAAAAATAAGGTATACCCCTCTAAACCTGTTTTACTATATAAAAATGGGGTTCAAGGGGGTCAAAATTATATAGGCGTGTTTTCGGGATGTATTTTCTACTTTCTGTTTCAAAATATTGAAAAATGAAAAGGGTAATGACAACGTTTGAAGCGATGAAAGAACATTACACATTTCCATTCGAAAAAAGCTTATTAGCTATATGACTTGACATTCTGAATAAATATACAGTTAATTCCGCTATTAAGACCACATAAAATTAAGACTTATTCTGCTTTAAAAAATTATTTATTCTTTAATAACAATAATAATAATAATAATAATAATAATCGACCTTATTTAGAGAGGGTAACACATTTAGTACTAGTACTAATCTTCCATGTGGCTCTCTTTTCCTGGGTAGGAACCAGTACTAAGCAATGTGGATAAAGTCTCTTGCTCAAGGAAAGAACACTTGGCGCTTGCGAGGATCGAACCGGCCACCTCTCGATCTCAAATCCGATGCTGTACCACTGCACAACAGCGCTCTTTGTGTTTTGTGCATACATTGTCCTCTGGTCAGAGACCACCTTTTGGACTGTTCAAAAGTGGTCTTAAAGACCACTTTTGAACAGTCCCAAAGGTGGTCTTAATATAGGAGTTTTACTGTATTAAGAAAGCCTATTCAATATAAAGAAAATGCGACGTTCCGTATGACAGGTGCACGGCTTGAACATGTCGATAATTGTTGATTCGTCCGTATTAATTGATAATGGACTGACACGAACCATTTTACAATAATGTTATAACACGACATCATTTTCCGTAATCCACATAACGGACAATAAGGCAATGCAATTATTATTATTAGATGAAAGCAATTAAGGGATGGATGTCACGTCTTAACTTGTCACTTTCAACATATGTTAAGTTGAGCGAAAGGAAAAGTCTCGCTTCCGGACATTTTAATAAAGTTTATTTTCTCCCTCACTTCGTTCGTCCGAAAATAAAAGTAGTCTTTTCTATGCTGTCCTGGGACGAACTCTTGCACTGTGGTCACAATGCGAGAATCTGTCACATTACAGTATGAGAATTCAAGTAAGAAAACGATTGAGTTGGAGATGCCACTGAACACTGCAGGTCTTAACTTGTCACTTTCAACATATGTTAAGTTGAGCGAAAGGAAAAGTCTCGCTTCCGGACATTTTAATAAAGTTTAATCGAAGATGGCAGGAAGAAATAAAATGCAACACTTGATTTATATTTTTGCAGTTTACGAAGCGGAATAAAATGCCACTTGACCTATGCGAAAAATAAAAACACTTTCAATCCGATAGACCAACACAAATACCTCTGCACACAGTGTAGATCCAGATGGCGCGGCTCGTAATGAGCCATCTCATCTGGATCAACAATGTTTGAGATGGCTCATAACCAGATTAACACAATTGTCATTCTGTTAACCCTTGTTCTGCTGAATATTCATATATGCCACACCCACTACCGATTATCAACCAATCAGATCACTTGATGCAAATAATTGCAACAAATTCACAATCTGAATGGCAAACAATGTAGATCCTGATCAGTTTTCAAAAATAAGGCATATCCGGGCTCAGCAGGACAAGGGTTAATTAATACCATACTGACAAAAAATAGAAGCCTCCGTGGTGTAGTGGTCATACTTCTCGCCTTATAAATCCAGAGGTCGTGGGTTCGATCCCGGGCTTCTCGATACTCCCGGATGAGTCTTTTAACCGAGGTCCCGTCTGCGTATGACCTTAGCTGTTGGTGGAACGTAAAATATGTTCTATAAAAGGGTTATCCTTTGGAAGCAAGGAATACACCACAGAACTGGAAAATATGGAGTGTACATGTTTTCTGGGTCAGACTCTGGTTTCGGCCAATTAGGCCTCATCAATGACCATCATATATTTTCAAAATTCCTCAATGGAATCAATAATCCCAAATGACAAGAAAATATAAACTACACTATGATGTAGGGCAGGGAGACTTTTTACGGCCGCCACACATTCCCAGACACCAGCTGTAGTGACGTTAAATTTGTTCTAGAAAGGGTTATCCTTTTGAAGCAAGGAATACACCACAGAACTGAAAACTCAAACACACACACATACTGACAAAACTGGACATGTCCTAATGCTAATGCAAAGGTGGAGATTGGAGAATTCCATCATAAAAACGCAGGGACATATACAGTACGAGAACACACCCGTGACACATAGAGTATTATTTTCACTTCTCCAAGCTTGATACTTTTCTGATGAAAATGCTTGATAGTTTTCTTACTTAACTGCAAACATGGGTTATGGGTGCTCGTTAGAACCGCCTCATTGAGGTGGTTCTAACCATTACACAGAAGCTATGTATTCGATATGTGGGTGCTGCATGGTTGAGGCGGTTCTAACGAGTACCCACAAACTATTTACTCGAGCAGAAAGAAGAAAAATAATGTATACCCCAGTAAACTCTAGTTTTCTCTTTATCAAGTAGGGTTCGTAGCGGTGGGGGGCATTTCATGGACTTGTTCACGTGATGAGTGTCAAGTACATGTTAGTATGCGGACCAAGAGGAAGATAATAATACAGAGAAATTCCGCTATTAAGACCACCTGTGGGACTGTTCAAAAGTGGTCTTCAAGACCACTTTTGAACAGTCTCAAAGGTGGTCTCTCAGTAGGAGACACTGGGTATAGAAAACACCAATAAGAATAACTGAAATTGTCTCAAAAAGCTTTTAAAAGCATATTTAGTCTTAATTTTAGGTGGTCTTAATAGCGGAATTTTACCAGTGAAATTCCGCTATTAATAAGACCACCTAAAGACTAATTCTGCTTTAAAAAGCTTATTTAGAAGGGTGCAGTTATTCTTTGTTCGTGTTTTCTGCACACAATGTCCTCTGGTCAGGTACCACCTTTGGGACTGTTCAAAAGTGGTCTTAAAGACCACTTTTGAACAGTCCAAAAGGTGGTCTTAATATAGGAATTTTACTGTAGATCGTCTGTCATTACTGACAATGACCAATATAAATCATAGTTGAGAAGTGTTACTGTTTGTGTGTTCTAAGACGGCTGATGAGACCTATTCTAGCTCTGAACTGTCTGTTGCAGATAGAGCAACAGAGGCTAGAGGAAGACAACTATTTTGGCCTTAGCTCTGGCTTTGCGCGTTTCTGCTTTGCTTCACTGATTCTTTTTGCCTCATATTCACTGACACCCCTTCTTATGAGAGATCGCCACTTTTCTCTGTCCTGTGCAGTTTATTCCCACGACTATGTTGGAGTGTTGAAGTCCCTGAGGGTGGCTTTGAGGGTGTGCTTGCATCGCTTCTTCTGACCGCCATGGGAGCGTTCGCCCATTATAATCCATGGCAAACGTTCCTCAGGTATTCTGGCAACATGGCCTGTCCATCTTAACTGTGCTAATTTCAGAAGAGTATGCCCACTTTTGCATCCCTGCCCTGTTCAGGACTTCCGTGTCTGGAATCCTGTTTTGCCACTTAATCTTTAAGAGTTTTCTAAGACAGCTACATGAATATAGTATGGAAGTGAGTGCCATTGGTAAACTGTCCATGTTTCAAACGCATACAATAGTGTTAGCAACACCACAGCTCTATAGACTTTCAGTTTTGTGTCAAGTCCGATTCCACTTCGATCCCAGACACTACCACGGAGTCGGCCAAATGCTGCACTAGCTTTGGCAATCCTGGCATTGACTTCATCATCAGGTAGGTGAACTTGTCTACGACTTGCAGTTGTTGACCTTTCACTGTCGTAAAGCTTACCAGGTGCTGGCTGATAGGCTGCCTCAGTCTTTTTATGCTGATTGTGAGGTCATAGCTATCACAGGCGTCAGATATTTGATCTACACCGTTTTGCATCTTGTCTTCTGTTTGAGCACCTTTTGCTTTGTCATCAGCAAAGAGTAACTCATGTAGTACCTTTGTCTGCACCTTTGATTTGGCTTACAACCTTCTGAGATTGAAAAGCTTCCCATCAAAGCGAAACATAATAGGTATGCCATTGTCACCGTCCTAGAGCGCATCTTTGAGCATGGCAGATTATCACGCTGAGCAGTGCTTGGGCTAGCGCCTCAGTTTGTCAAAGGGAATGGATCTGAAAACTCACCAACATTTTGGACGCATGCGAGCATACCATCGTGGAACTGTCTCACCATTGCTATGAACTTGGTTGGGCATCCAAACACCGTCATGATTTTTCCTTTCAAAGACCCTCACGACTAACTGTTGCAAATGCTTTGGTAAGGTCAAGAAAGGTCATGTATAGGTCCATGTTATGTTCCTGACATTTCTCTTGAAGCTGCCTTGCTGTTAAGATCATGTCAATTGTTCATGTCTTTTCTAAACCCACACTGGCTTTCTGGTAGAAGCCCTGACTGTTCAATGCGTTCATCCAGTCCGTTAAGTAGGACTCTTACAAGGAATTTCCCAGCAATTGACAATAAAGGTATGCCACGATGATTTTCACAGATCTGAGGGTTCCGTTTGAATAGGTGGTTCTTGAATTCTTGCGGGATGGTTTCTTTTCTCCACATAATATGAAATAACTCTTTCATCCTCTTTGCAACTGGAGTACCTCCTGCTTTGCAGATCTCAGCAGGTATTGCATCTGGTCAATGGGGCCTTGCCAGATGCCAGAAGTTTTATTGCTTTTATTGTTTCATTAACGGTTGGGAACTTGTCAAGCAGCGGATTGCATTCACCTGTCGTAGGTAGACTGGTGATAGCATCATTATTGATAGAGGATGGCCGATTAAGAACACTATCAAAGTGCTCAGCCCATCATTTCAAGATAGCCTCTATGTCAGTCAGAAGATTAGTTCCATCTGCACTGAGGAGAGGAGTGGTTCCTGAGCTCTGGAAACCATCAAATGTCTTAGTGCACCAAAGAACTTCTTCGTAGCCTTCCTGACTGCAAAGGACTAGATTTCATCAGCCTTAGTGCTCAGCCAGGAGTCTTGCATGTCTCTGAGTCTTGTTTGGACTTTCTTACATATATCTGAATAGGCCGCCTTGTTAGATGCCTAGGTATGCCCTGTTTCTCTTCAAGAAGTCCCTGGATTTCTTCGTCATTCTCGACAGTCTTGATGTTTGCGAGATACTGGACCTAGGGAAACCATAGCTGAAGACTGAATACTGGATCATTTGAACTGAATTCCATTTCATCTAGTGGAAAGAAAGATAAGACACAACGTTACATATAACCAGCATAAACGATGAAAAGTCTCTCTCTCTCTCTCTCTCTCTCTCTCTCTCTCTCTCTCTCTCTCTCTCTCTCTCTCTCTCTCTCTCTCTCTCTCTCTCTCTCTCTCTCTCTCTCTCTCTCTCACACACACACACACACTCTCTCTCTCTCTCTCTCTCTCCCTCTCTCTCTCTCTCTCTCTCTCTCTCTCAGAAAGACGCTTACGATGTTTATAAATAGGAAATATGAAAAGGTCGAACGGAATTGGCCGAACGACATTCCGGGCTCCCTGACTGATGCCGTTGCCAAAGCCTGAATCTTGGAATATTTGTTTTGGGTGTGTGTTAGGGGTGGGGGTCCGGTCCTTTCAAGATTATTTCACTTATATCGAGCCGAGCGTTAGTCAGAGGTGGGCGAAAACCGGAGACTTTCCGTTGCAGAACTTTGCGTCTCACATATGACAAGAGCCAGGCTCGAACCCACAGCGGTAAGAGACCTAATGATTAAGAGTCAGCGCTATTATCCACTAGGCGACGGAGGCCCGTCCTTGGAATATTTAAGTATGGGTCTATGTAGATACTATATGGGCTGCACGATGATTCCACGCAGATCTCAATCCGACCCGCACACGAGTACTGATAAACCGCTTAGAGGATCTAAGCTTGCCCAGGCAAAGCGGTGTGAGTCGGACCGTCCATGCTTATAAACCCTATTGGTTTCATTGGGCGACAGGGCTTGAGATGTTATTTCATCTCAATTTCGGGTAAAAGTCCCACAAAATTGGAAGCAACGTCTCCAAAATGACCTTTACAGTGTTGACGGGGACTTTAAACCTCAAATCAAACAAACGAAACAAAGCATGGACTTTAGCACTGGAGAGATTTTATGCTTAGTACATTTGGATCGTTTGACAAACAATTGACACAAAAAATGAAGAGGGGAATACTACTAATAGAACAGCAGAGCAGTGAGTGAGTGAGTGTTAGAGTTTTACGTCCCACCAAAGCTTAGGTCATACGGAGACGGGACCTCGGTTTAAAGACTCATCCGAAAGTCTGGTGAAGCCCGGGATCGATCCTGCGATCCCTGGTTTACAAGGCGAGTAGCGTAACCACTGCACCACGAAGGCTTCACAGCAGAGTAGCAGAATGGCAGATTTTATAAAGCATTTAGTCTTAAGGGGAATTGGAATACCTAGCACATTTTCCGCCATTTTTCAAAGAGAGACAATTTTCGGGACTTCCTGTTCGCTTTTCTATAGGCTCATTCCCAGGGAAAAAGGGATCAGCTTTTAAAGGAAAGAATATGCTCCTCAGGAGCAACTTTTTTCCTTTAAGAGTTGACCCCTATTTGCATGGGAGACAAAAATACTTTTGCAGGAGTGTCCTCCCCTGAAGGTGTATCCATTCCCCCTTTAACCGACCCATATAGGATATTGCATTATCTATCTATGGTTTTATACATAAACAGTTTGACATAGTTTTCTTGTTCTGTTCGGATATTGTGGGTACTCGTTAGAACCGCTTCATTGGGGCGGTTCTAACGAGTACCCACACTATGTATCTTTGAGCAGAAATAACAGGCCCATACGAAAAAGATGATGTACATGTATTCATGTAAAATCCACCAGATTCAGAAATATGTCGCGCAACATACCTGCAGTGCGCATTCGTTTCGTCTCTGAAAGACTGAAAGAGCCACTGATGTTCATAGCGCCTTGTCAGAGGGCACAATGTGGATAATTAAGGGGAATAGGAATACCTTCAGGGGAGGTAACTCCGGCAAAAGTATTTTTGTCTCCCATGTCAATAGGGTTCTTCTCTTAAAGAAAAGAATTTGCTGCCGAGGAGCAAATTCTTTCCTTTAAGAGAAGAACCCTTTTTCAGTGGGACATGACTTATAGAAAAGCGAACCAGGAAGTCCCGAAAGTTGTCTCCCTTTGAAAAATGGCGGAAAATCTGCCAGGTGTTCCCATTCCCCTTAAGAGATACTTTTGGGTTGATTTTTTGTCAATCGACAAAAATATACTAAGCACAGAAGCTCTTCTGTGCTGCCATCACATTGACAGGTACCTGAAATGAGCACCCACCTTAACCCCACTTTATACTGTTTTGTTTGTTTGATTTGAGGTTTAACGTCCCCGTCAACACTGTAAAGGTCATTTTGCAGACGCTGCTTCCAATTTTGTGGGACTTTTACCCGAGATTGAGATGAAATGACATCTCAAGCCCTGTTGCCCAATGAAACCAATAGGGTTTATTAGCATGGACGGTCCGCCTCGCACCGTGGTTCCTGGACAGGCTTAGATCCTCTAAGCGGTTTACCAGTACTAGTGTGCGGGCCGGATTCAGCTCTGCGTGGAAGCACCGTGCAGCCCACTTTATACTGAGGAAACTGTGGTTTACAGGGGTATACATTATTTTTCTTATTTATGCCCAAAAACATACATATAGGTTGTCAGTTCTAGATATAACCGCCTAAATGAGGCGGTTTTTACGGGCACCCATAACCTATGTTTGGAATATAAATATGAAAAAGATCACATTTGTTATCAGAAAAGGATTGGAGGTATGAAATAATGCACTATGTCACGCAGAGGTGTGACCGTAATGTGTCCACGTGACTATCACTGATTTGTAGAAAATCCAGGTAACGGTTATTCTTAGTAGACCCTGATCAGACGCCGTGTTCTGCGGCGTCTGATCTAGGTCTACACTGTATTCCAAACCCAATGACTGATTCCAGTCCAGATTTTATAGATAATCCTCTTACGCAATACTCTGACCTCACAGCGTTATTGAGAAGCCTCCTTGGTGTAGTGGATACGCTACTCGCCTTGTAAACCAGGGATCGCAGGATCGATCCCGGGCTTCTCCAGATTTCCGGATGAGTCTTTAAACCGAGGTCCCGTCTCCGTATGACCTTAGCGGTTGGTGGGACGTAAAACTCAAACACTCACTCACTCACTCACAGCGTTATCCTGGCCTGCAGGCTTACAACGCTGGAGCAACGGCAAATCAACGTCGGTAGCGTAAATCTAACGTTGCATAAACGTCGATGTGACGTCACAATTACGTCATGTGCCTGCTGGGATGAATATATTTACTATTTCTATTACCTGGATTTCCGTGTCAGTGATAATCACTTGGACTTCAACATTGAAAAGCTACTGCGCTTTATAACTTTGGGTCGATTGATAGACATTTGATCCAAAATCTCCCTGAATTATACCTTGTCGCTTTGATGTGCAGCAGAAGCGGAAGGGAAGCTACTTGTTAATTCAAAACATTCAGTGCTTGTATCATTTATTGGCCTTGAGGTGTGCTTGACAGATTGCACTTTCTCCTTTCTATCAAATCTTCGAGTTATAAATCAATGATAAAATTCACATATCCAAACATGGAACATAAATTAACATTTAAGGGGAATGGGAACACCTGGCAGATTTTTCCTTATTTTTCAAAGGGACACAACTTTCGGGACTTGCTGTTCGCTTTTCTATATGCCCTGTCCAACTGAAAAAGGGATCTAGTGTTCAAGGAAAAAATATTTGCTGCTTAGGAATAAAAATCTTTCCTTTAAGAATTGACCCCTGTTGACATGGGAGACAAAAATACTTTTACAGGAGTTGCCTCCCCTGAATGTGTTTCCATTCCCCTTAATCCAGAAGGTGCCCAGATAGTAACATACAAGTGAGCTCTGTAGAATAGAACTTTTAAAAGACTTCATAACAAATATCCGTGACTGGTGCTCAGGAGAACGCGAGTTCGATACCTGCCGGGTACCTGCATTATTCTTTGGTGGAGATTTATCATGAAATCTTTTCTACGGACACCCTCTCTCTTCCACCGATTCCAAAAGGGCAGTTGTCAGTTTCTGGCAAAAGTATGTACACTGTTCTGGTTTGCCGCTTATGTAAGCCTAGCTAAGAATGTTGTTGTGTTAACTGTCAGGCTCGATATTACCTAACACTGTTGACTTGGCCGTTAAAGTCCTATTCTTACACTGGTCGCCTATATAGCCAATGGTTAAATCCTGATGAATCGCCAGGCGAAATAGCGTGACGCAAAAAGCCGCCGTTTTGCGACGTCATCGGTCGTTTCCTTGACGTTAGACTGAGTAACGTCTTTTTCTCGAATAAATTACGTTACAAAAACAGGTAACAGTATATGAGGTGTCGCTTTACTATAAATACCCTATTTTTGATATCACTAAATCGAATTATTATGTGATATCACTTATTTTTTTTGTGATATCACAAAACCATTTTTTGATATTACTAAATCGATTTTGTGATATCACAAATTCGATTTTGTGACATGAAAAAGTAAGACTGGATTTGTGATATCACAAATCTGGCATTATTTTGTGATATCACTAATTCTATTTAGTGTTATCATTAATTCTATTTAGTAATAACACTAAATCGATTTTGTGATATCACTAATCCGATGATGATGTTGATTTCGAGTTTAACGACGCGCCAACCCTCTTTGTTGGTCATAAGCGTCAATCGGTTACTAATTAAAAAAATATCTAGAATTATGAGTGTTACAACGCATAATGTAGTAATGTAGTAATTTCTTCATTTTGAAATTTTTACTACATTATGCGTTGGCATAGTCGACGCGAAATGAAATAAAATGTCGTTTTTACTTCATTATGCGTCGATACTAAGAGGTTTGAGCAAAATGAAAGAATTATTTCATTTTGCGGCGATGGGTGGCATACTTAATTTTACTTCATTATGCGTCAACAGTTTGTTTGTTTGATTTGAGGTTTAACGTTCCCGTCAAGACTATTTAGGTCATTTTGGAGACATTGCTTCAAATTTTATGGGACTTTTACCCGATATTGAGATGAGCTTTTTCCAGCCTTTCGGATTCAACCGAGATCCCGTCTCCGTATGAATGAGTCTTGAAACCAAGTTCGCTACTTCGTATGACCTAAGCTGTTGGTGGGACGGTAACTGAAACACACTCGCACTCCTTTTAACATGCAAAGATGGACAAACAACTGGGCTATGGACAGGTACAAGCCGATAGGATCCCCCGTCCCAACTTTTGTGTGCACTACACGATCATGTGTTGAGCCTTAAAACACAAATGAGGGAAAGACATCAGGCATGAGACCAAAATAGCGCAAGGCGTACGATTTTAATTCTACTGGCTTAATCAAATACAATGAAATTCCACTATTAAGACCACCTAAAATTAATACAAATTTTGTTTTTAAAGCATATTTGGAAGGTTAAAGCTACATTTTCTTTGTGATTTTGACCTTCAGTGTGCTTTTGTGGAAGACCGTCTTTTGGACTGTTCAACTGTGGTCTTAAAGACCACTTTTGAACCGTCTCAAATGTGGTTTAAATTGTAGGAATTTAACTGTATTGCTTCCTAAGTCTTTTCGAAGACAGCTATGTTCTACCATCATTACTTCATTATGCGTCGATATGGTGCATATCAACGCGAAATGAAATAATTTTTTTACTCCATTTCGCGTCGACTATGCCAACGCATAATGTAGTAAAAAAAATCAAAATGAAGAAATTACTACATTACTACATTATGCGTTGTATCATATGAGGATATTAAAAGTTAAAAAAGCCAGAATGATAATGTATAAAAATCTGAAACAAAATTAAATCTTATGAAAAAGTCCAATTTCTTTTAAGAATAAAATAATATAATCAACAGGTACATCTTGAAACAATTGTTGCAAAGTGGCAGCTTTGAAGTATAAGTTACGGGACTGTGAAAAGTCTACACATTCAATTAAGATATGTTTAACAGTGAATGGCTGATCACATCCTACACAAGAAGGCTGGTCATCAGCATTAAAAATATAAGAATGAGTAACTCTAGTATGGCTAATGCGCAGTCGCGTTAATACTACATCCTCTTTCCTGGAAAATTGTGGAGGATAGCATTTTGTTCCAACGACAGGGTTTAATGGCATGGAGTTTGTTGTTTATTGCACGATCTCATTAGATTTCCAGACACTTCGGCCCCACTACCACCTCGGCCCCTAGACAGGTCGGCCCAAAACCAAGTCGGCCCTAGACACCTCGGCCCTAGTCACCTCGGCCCCACTGTCACCTCGGCCCCTAGACATCTCGGCCCTAAAGACACCTCGGCCCCACTTTTGATATCTGTTAGGGTATGAAGATTTATATCATGTTAAAAATCGGTCCCGCCCATCGGGACTTCAAGAAACCGACAGCCTGTGGCATGAGTGCTGGTAAACTGCTTAGAGAATCTAAGCCTGGCCAGGAAAAGCGGTGCGAGTTGGACCGTTCATACTTATAAACCCTATTGGTTTCATTGGGCTGCAGTGCTTGAGATGTCATTTCATCTCAATGCCGGGTAAAATTTCCACAAAATTGGAGGCAACGTCTCCAAAATGACCGATATAGTGTTGATTAAAGCGTTAAACGTCAAATCTAACAAACAAAACATCATGTTAACAAACACGTGCAATGAAGACCCCGCTAAACCCCAGTTTATATGGGGAAAACTGGGACTCATAGGGGCATACATTATTTACATCACGAAGACACGCCTTTATAATTTTGACCCCCTTAAACCTCACTTTTATATAGTAAAATTAGGGTTTACAGAGGTAAACCTTATTTTTCTTATTTGAGCAGAAATAATAAAAATACCACAATTGTTCCTCTTATCATGTTCGTTTTTTCGGCGGTAAAATTTACAATGCATTTGTATAGGCATGTTTTCGTAATTCTTGTTTCTGCTCCAAGATACAGGTTGTGTGTTATATAATTTTGGTTTTACGGAATCTTCTATTAAGTTGTTAGGAAACAAGATCAAAT
This sequence comes from Lucinisca nassula, assembly GCA_963580285.1. Lineage (NCBI taxonomy): Eukaryota > Metazoa > Mollusca > Bivalvia > Lucinida > Lucinidae > Lucinisca > Lucinisca nassula. The sequence continues at coordinate 99,308,013 of OY757014.1, forward strand.
TATTTTATTGCTATTTTTATTTCGTATAAAAATAACAAATAACCGATGAGACGTTTATAACAAATATGACAACGCATACACGACATTTTCAGGTTAACTTGGACTACACTCTTAAGGACAGCTAATCCCCCGCCGCCTTCAAACGTCACGGTTGACCTTGAGTCAGCATCACGAAAAGTGGGGTTTAGCGGGTTGTTCTAATTGTGAATAGTTGATACTGATAGTCAAGGAGCCTTTTCTACAAGAATATAAAGGGCCATGAAGACTTTGCACTTAGTGCACATCCAGATCCATCTGATCTGGATCTACACTGTCTTTCAGTTTGCGAATTTTAAATGAATACGATATACATGTATCAAGTAATTTGAGGGTTTGATAGTCAGAAATGTGACTATTAAATAAATTAAATTAAATAAATAAATAAATTATACAGTATACAGTATACTTGTTACTGTCCGTCTTTAAATATGAGCTGAAATGACAATCACATAGGAATTTCTAAATGTGTGAAAATTGATAACAATGGCGACATACTGAGTAATTCCTACAAAAATACGAACAGTGAAGACTTTGCACACAGTGCACAACACTGTTTGCCACTAATATATACGTATAGTACACATGTATCAAGTAAATAAATGAACAAATAAATAAAGTATACAATATACTCGTTACTGTCTTTAATAATAGCTATAGAATGACAATCAAATGTGTGAAAGTTGATAACAATAATCTGTTTATCAACAAGGATCTCTTTATTGTTTTTTTTTTTTTTTTTTTTTTTTGGTTTTGGTTTTACGGCCCTTTCAAGATTATTTCACTCATATCGAGCCGATCGTTAATCAGAGGTGGGCGAAAACCGGAGAACCCGGAGAAAAACCACCTGACCTTCCGTTGCAGAACTTGGCGTCTCACATGTGACCCGAGCGAGGCTCGAACCACAGAGACCTAATGCTCAAGAGTCCGCGCTCTTAACCACTAGGCCACGGAGGCCCGTTCCTCTTTATTGGGGTAAAGGGATTAGTAACGCCTGATTGTTTATTGAGCTTCACACTTTACTAATTTAAGTCAATAAATTAATTGTTCTTGTAAAACTTTTTACTTAACAGTGTACTTACCTGAAATTCAATAATCCTTACCCCGCTGAACACGATAATCCTTATCTTTGCAAACAGTGTAGATCCTGATCAGATTGCTTCTGCCCTCTGAACCGGATCTGCACCATTTTTCATGCAGTTTTTGAATTGCATGCATACATTATATTAATTGGTTTACTTACGAGGATAATTCTAGTTCAGCGAACCTGAACACTGATAATTATCTTATAAATAAATTGTTTGTTTGTATTTGAGTTTAACGGCCCAGTCAACACTATTTTAGTTCATTTTCGAGCCGGTCAGTTTAACTATCCACACTTAACCTGGGCAGGCTTATACGTAAGCGGTTAACCATTACAGTGCACATTTTTTTCGCCAGAAAGTGACAACTGCCCTTCTTGAATCAGCAGAAGGGAGAGAATGGCCGATGAAAAGATTTCATCATCAATCTCCACGAAAGAAAGTTGCCGACCCCGGTAGGTATCGAACCCGCGTCCTCTTGATCACCAGTCATACGCGCATCCGACTTAGCTACCGAGGCCGGATAAATAAATAAATAAATCATCACGCGAACAAGTCCGTGAAATAAAGACCCCCCTAAACCCCACTTTATATAGAGGAAACTGGGGTTTACGGGGGTAAACATTATTTTCCTTATTTCTGCTCCAAGACATAGGTTGTAGGTACTCGTTAGAACCGCCTCAATGAGGCGGTTCTAACGAGCACCAACAACCTATGTTTGCAATATAAATAAGAAAAATATCACAGATTTTCATCAGAAAAGTAGCCATTTTGGAGATGTGAAAAATGCACTATGTTGCACGGATGTGTTATCCTAATGTAAATATATATATAAATATGTTAACAAGTATAGGATTATCCCCCATCATCACCATGGTTGACGAAACCGAGGAATGATTTTTTTTTTTTTTTTTTTTTTTTTTTTTTGGTTTTACGGCCCCATCCACCGATCCATCTAGATTTCCATCCAATTAGTAAGGATAAATTAATTTAAAAAAGTATTTTAGCGGTGTGGAATTATTTCGGATAATAAAAAAGCCTATAGATGATCAAAAGAGCACAAAAGTAGAAAAAAAGAGCCTGCTCTAAAGCATGCCGCAATGCAATTAGAATTATACATTGAAATAAAAGAGGGGAATTTTCAAATGTATGTTCCATTCTTCTTAAATTAACATATAGATTTTCTATTTAGTAACGTTATAATATAAATAAATATATATATTATAGGTTCAAATATTCGTGGCTCCCTATCAAAATAATCAAATCAGCAAAATAATAAAAAAAAAACTCATCGGGCATCAAACCTGATCTCTTATTAAATTTTAAGTGGACGCCCCGTGAAAAGCAAAGTGGGGCCGAAGTGTCTAGGTATATGGGGCCGACGTGTCTAGGGGCCGAGGTGTCCAGGAGCCGACCCGTCTAGGGTTTCAATTTTATGTGGGGCCGAGGTGTCTAGGGGCCGAAGTGTCTAGGGGCCGAGGTGGTTTGGGGCCGAAGTGTCCTGTTACCTCTCATTCGCCTTGCCATTCCGACAAGATGTATCTGTTGATAAAAGGTTTAAAATTATTAAAAGGAATTTTAAAAATAGACGGCTCAAGGTTGAGCGATTCCTTCGCTTTCTTGTCAGCATATTCATTGCCGACAATGCCAATATGGCTCGGAAGCCAACAAAACAAGATTTGGCGTGTTTTAGAAATTTCATGATGTTTTTCGATCAGCTTTGTATTTGAGGATTTTTAGATGATGAATGGTCTGAAGCCTTAAGCACAGAAAGTGAATCGGAAAATATAATTGCTTTTTGAATTGTTGAAGAACTGATAAAATCTAAAGCTAGGTCTATTACTTTGGCTTCAGCTGTAAAAATAGACGAACCATCTGGAAGGCGTAAGGTTTGGTGCGTATCTTTAGAAACATACGCACAACCAACTTCTGCTCCTTCTTTGGAATAGAAGCCTCAGTGTTGTAGTGGTTACGCTACTCGCCTTGTAAACCAGGGATCGCAGGCTCGATCCCGGGCTTCTCCAGACTTTCGGATGAGTCTTTAAACCGAGGTCCCGTCTCTGTATGACCTTAGCTGTTGGTGGGACATAAAACTCAAACACTCACTCACTCACTCCTTCTTTGGAACCATCAGTATAGACTTGCTGGTACATGTAATCATCATAATGTGACTGCAGTCCCTGAAAGTTTTGTTTGAGTAGTATTGGATTTGATTCGGATTGTTTGCCATCATGTAAGTCCAACAGAATAGAAGGTTTTTAATACACCAAGATGGAACTTCGGCAGTTTCATGTTTTTGAATATGTTTAAGCTTGATACCTGAATTTTCAAGTGGTGGTAATATACGTAATCCAAAAGGTTTGATTGCTGTGGGTTTAATTTCATACTTATCTATAAATTCAGATGGAAATGAAATTTCGAAAGCCGAACAAGATGGATTAGCAGCAAGTCTAATAGCATACTGAAGAGAATGTTTTTCTCTGCGCGAAGTTAAAGATGGTTCACCTGCTTCCACATAAAGGCTATTTTACTTTTGGTCCTTTGAGATCAGCGTGAATATTCTGAGAAATCAGAAATAAATTATTGGTTTGGACTCATATTCTAGACAGGTGTTTTATTATTTGGACCCCATTTTGATTTATATTAGTCTTTGAGTCGGCTGCCTGTTCGAAATTCGCAGAGTTGCAGTGTGTTTCCTCTGGCTTTCTTTGCCGGGTCGTTGCGGGGTCACTGGTGGGGCTTTATTAGCCGAAACTACGTAGTATGACCCATCTTCTTTCTTTTGAATGTTTTCATTGCTCTTAAAGGAACTCATATTTGATTTTTATTTGCCTTCACTGCAGCTGGTGTTGTGCCGTGTGGCGGCCGTAAAACGTTTCCCCGTACATCAACCATAGTGCAGTTTATATTTTACTTTTGGTCCTTTGAGATCAGCGTGAATATTCTGAGAAATCAGAAATAAATTATTGGTTTGGACTCATAGTCTAGACAGGTGTTTAATTATTTGGACCCCATTTTGATTTATATTAGTCTTTGAGTCGGCTGCCTGTTCGAAATTCGCAGAGTTGCAGTGTGTTTCCTCTGACTTTCTTTGCCGGGTCGTTGCGGGGTCACTGGTGGGGCTTTATTAGCCGAAACTACGTAGTTTGACCCATCTTCTTTCTTTTGAATGTTTTCATTGCTCTTAAAGGAACTCATATTTGATTTTTATTTACTACGGGAGATGTACGAAAGGCTCCCATAGCCAGACGAAGGCCTTGGTGATCGACAGTATCCAAAGATTTTAAATATGACTTTCTGGCAGAATCATAAACAACAGACCCATAATCTAATTTATATCTTATTGATGACCGGTAAAGATGTAATAAAGTATACCGATCTGCTCCCCAACTTGTATGAGCTAAAACCTTTAAAAGATTCAAAGGTTTTAAGCATTTCGCTTTAAGATATTTAATGTGGGGAATAAAAGATAACTTTTGATCAAACATGACTCCAAGAAATTTGGCTTCTTCAACAACAGGAATTTCTGATCCGTATAAAAAGAGGGAAGGATGTTCGTATTTCTTCCGTAGCTTACAAAAATGAACACACTGCGTTTTCGGCTTGGAGAACTTGAAACCATTTTTTATCAGTCCGTTCTTCTATTCTTTTTAAATTTTGTTGTGACTTTCGTTCAATTGTCTTCATATTTTTTTAACCGTAACATATACAAAAATCATCAACATACAATGAACAATCTGTTTTGTCATCCAAACATTGTACACTGTTATTTATAGTACAATGCTCTTGTTCATAGAGATCTGACAGGGTAGATCCCACACGCACCTGAAATGCGCGCTCCCCTAAAAACTTTGAATAAAACTGGGGAGTTTTCCCCTTAATTCGAAGTTATGGAGATCTTTCAATATTCCATAACGACATGTGGTATCATAAGCTTTCTCCAAGACGAAAACGACAGCTACTACGTGTTCTATTACGTATAAATGTTTCTAGTCTTATTAAATTGTCGTTGGTACTACGTTCCGAACGTACACCTGACTGATATTCTGAAATGAGGTTGCTGAACTCTAAGTACAAACTAATCTCTTGTTTATCATTCTCTCCATTGTTTTACACAAACAACTTGTCAAAGCTATCAGTCGATAATGCGTAGGTTTTGCATGATCTTTCCCTGGTTTTGGAATTGGTACAACTGTAGCAAAACGCCAGCTCTCAGGGCAGACCCCTGTTTCCCAAATATTATTAAAGATATCTAAAAGTGCTAAAAGAGAGCTTTTTGGTGGATGCTTAAGCATCTGATAGTGGATTTCATCGGGGCCGGTTGCGCATCATGTGATTTTTCAATGGCTTCAATTAGTTCGGATAAGTTAAAAGGTTTGTTGTATTCTTCGTGATTGAGGGATTTAAAGTTTAGATTTCTTTTCTCTTGGTCCTTTTTGAAATTTCTAAAAGTGTCAGAATAATATCGCGATGATAAATTTCTCAAGAATATGCTACCAAGGGTATCTGAAATATCTTTTTTAGTTTATGCTTTTGTGTCAAAACCAGTATTAAAATGTGTAAAACTAGGGGACTTTGTTTTTCCTGAAATGTTTCGTACAATATCCCAAACCTTTTTAATAGGGGTTTTAAGTTCAATTTTGAAACATATTCCCTCCATGACTTTCGTTTTGAAGCTCGGATTGTTCGCCGAGCTTTAGCTCTAAAAAAGTTTACGTCGTTTATTTTTTGTGAAGTTGGACTTTTGCAGACTTATTTAGAGCCTGTTTGCGCTCTTTGATAGCTTCTTTACATTCATTATTAAACCAAGGCTTGCTTTTCTTAATATTTGTAGAGGTCTTTGGAATACATTGTTCTGATATATTAATAAGCGGATCTGTGAAATCAGAAACAATGTCAGATGATTCATTAAAGTGATAAATTGATAACTCTTCTTCACACAAATTATGAAATAATTCCCAGTCGGCCCTATTCATTTTCCAATTGTGGTTGCAGTCCCCATCTGGTTCATTTACGCTCTCAATTTTAACAGGGAAGTGATCACTTCCGCACTGATCATCATAGACATACCAGTCATAGTCTAAGAAGAGAGATGGGCGACACAAAGAGAGATCTAAAGAAGACAAATGACCTGTCGCAGGGCGAAGGAAAGTATAAGATTTATCATTCATCAAGCAAAGATCGTTCTTTGCAATAAAATCTTCAATAAGTGCTCCTCTGTTGTCTTTATCTTTACAACCCCATAGGATGTTGTGACCATTGAAGTCGCCAACTAAAAGATATGGCGATGGAAGTTGATCCAGAAATGCTTCAAGATGTTCGGGCTCTAAAGAAAATGAAAGTGATTTATATAGAGAGCAAATTGTAGTTTCTTTATCCAGAGAAACCGATACTGCAACAGCTTGTAGTTGGTCTAAACAATATTTATTACTTTCTCTGTACAAACTAACATTTAACAACAATTACAGCAGTATACAGCTTGTAGTTCTGTTTTTCATTTGATCTCTCTTTGTGGTAAACAAGATTTAACAAGAATTGAACTGCCACCAGATGGTCTGTTACCATCAGAGTAGATATAGTTATATGTATTGAAACTCCTGATATCGATGTTTTGATCCGTTTTTAAAAAGGTTTCTTGCAAACAAAAATCCGATGGGTTTAATAAAGTAAGAAGTATTTACGAGTTCATTGTATTTTGATTTTAGACCTCAACAGTTCTATTGTATTATTTTGTGTTTTGGATCCGTTTTATGGAGAGTTATTTACATGACTAGAAACTAATGCGTCGTTATCGACGAAATTACCTACTTGTAGTGGGTATCCTTTTAAGTCTGCTACCCCTGCGAGGACTGGTTGGAGCATCATCATCCATCGATTCTTCATCGTCCTCGTCAGGCGGTAGAGATACTTGCGAATAATGTCTTCCGATCCCTTACTGGTTCGACCTGAGTCGAATTTCTCTTTGACATGCGGCGTCGGCTTCGGTTCGGTCGCTGTCGACTGATCCGGAGCAACCTGGATTTGCCATTTGACAAATTTGTGAACTTTGTGGTGCTGGAGTAGATTTTCAGCTCGGCAATATACGATTCAGCAGTCTGCGTAACACTGTTTGTGACTTTTACACCAGCAACCTTTGTGATGCTGGCGTAACTGGTGGTTGGTGTTGTGTATTATTCTTCAACAATTTTCCGCGCTTCCGGAAAAGTTCTCGACCTTTGGTATTTGACAGTGAGTATTTCTTTTTCTTTTTCCATGCCGGACAAGCTCGAGAGAAAACAGCATGTTTGCCACCACAATTGACGCATTTGGCCTCATTCTTGCAGTTTTGATGCATATCGACATCAAAACTGATATGCTACTTTGATTTTCTTGGGCAGAACTGGTGTATTAAAAGTTAACACGTAGGTACTTGTTGGCTTTATTACACCACCCTACGAATTTGGATGTTATGTACACCAATGACGCCTTCATCCATCACGATAACAAGTCCGTGAAACGAAGACCCCCCTAAACCCCACTTTATATAGAGAAAATTAGGGTTTACGGGGGTATACATTACCTGCCATATTTTTTGCTCAAAAGCATAAATTTTGGGTACTCATTGAGGCGGTTCTAACGAGCACCACCAATCTATGTTGAAAGCAGAAATAATAAAGATTTTATCATTTTTACCTAATATTTATCCTTTTCTGACACCATGTTGGACACCATTATTTCTTACGGACATGTTTTCCTAATGTCTCAAATTGGCAATAATCTCAGTATCGTTGCACGGACGTAGCTCTGGGCTGCGGATGACACCTTTACATGAATTAAGTGTTTTTTGCAACGATACTTTGACGTTGAGATCGAATAGTTTTGTGGTACCAAGCAGGCTTTTACACTACAGTTCTCTCTCGACTTCCAAGAGGAGATCACCTGACTTCACCTTTTTTATGCTTTTTGGTTGTCCGGCAGTGGACACTATACTCTTTTCGATTACGAAAGTTGATAAATCTGACACCGTACGTGTATCATAACGTGATGTCATAACCCAGAAGTGTGGAAAACTGTTGATCTTTGGTGCTGCAGACTGCTGACTAGACTCTTGACTAGACTGCTGACTCGATTCATCCGATTCGGATGACTCCTCGTCTTTTTTACGTTTGATTGCGTTGCGATAAGTAGATTTGTGCTTCCCCATTAAGAAAGCTTTAAGGTTCGCCCCAAGTGCTCTCCGCCGTCCTTGGAGCCCTGCAAAGGAACACCATAATGGAGTGGTCATCCGACTCGCAAGTGTTAGAGATACACGTGAGATATACTCGCATAAACAAAAAGCCTACACGATTGGTCCGTTTGGCCACCGCCTTCTAGAGATAAAAAAGACAGAAAAGGGTAAGGTAAATGACATATGGTTGGTATCAGGAAAGATACAAAAAGAAGAAAAAAAAAGCAAAGAGGTATCTCGAGGGCTCGGCGCGACCAGCCGATTGACCGTGCCGGACCGCACGGCCATCCGTCTACACCGAAAAGCCAGGCCAAAGAGGCGTGTTGGGTGCCTGAAGCACCGCAACTTCAGGTTACCCTCAACCTTCAGAATCCCTTCTTCCGGCTTACAGGACGCTACCCACGGCAAACGGGTGGTACTTCCTTTAGCTTTACCCAGTGGGCACAAAGACGACAGCTGCAATGTGCCCATTGGGAATTGAGCCCCCAGGGCCACGGCAAGGCAGGAAGTCTAATACCCGGGGGATACTAATTCGATTAAGTGATATCACTAAATAGATATGAATTTGTGATATCACTAAATCGATTTTTTGATATCACAAATTCACATTTTCTTGTTGAATTTTTAGAATAATGAGGGCTCCCGAAATGATCACTGCACATGCGATACAATACACATGCATCTTACGGCATAAATGTGGCGGCAATCATCCGCATGGCGAATGCAGCAATGACTTCTATTCAAAACCGACGTTTACCAGTGTGCCATGTTGTATTTTTCCGTTTGCGTGCGTGCGTGCGCGTGTGTGTTTGTGTATGTGTGATTTTTTTTTCCGCCACAGATTTCTCAAGAACTGTTTGGCTTAGATTTCTAAAACTTTGCAGCCATTGTATAATGAACTGATGTACATGTGCGTGAGTGAGTGTTTGAGTTTTGCGTCCCACCAACATTACTTAATACGGAGACGGGACCTCTGTTTAAAGACTCATCAGAAAGTCTGGAGAAGCCCGGGACGATCCTGCGACCTCTGGTTTACATGGCGAGTAGCATAACCACTACACTACGGAGGATTCTAATGATGTACATGTATTCATGTAAGTCGTCTGCTAGTTAGGCCATTCACATGGAATAACAAACCATACTTTAAAACCTCCCTTTTGTGTCCATGCAGCATTGTCTTGGAAATATGGAGACGGGGTTTTAGTGAAATGTCAATATCATGTACAGTTGAAGTTCAAAATAGCCTGCAGAAGCCTCCGTGCTGTGGTGGTTATGCTGCTCGCTTTGTAAACCAGGGGTCGCGGAATCGATTCCGGGCTTCTCCAAACTTTCGGATGAGTCTTTAAACCGAGATCCCGTCTCCGTATGACCTTAGATGTTGGCGAGACGTAAAACTCAAACACTCACTCACTCAAAATAGCTTGCTGAATGTTTGCTAAAAATGATGTTGACGTTGCCCTGTAGCACCTTCTCTGTTGGGCAACTAATTATTAGCCCATTGCATTCGGGAAACCCCTAAAGCTATGGTACCTTGGCAAACAGTGCATACCAAGATCAGACGCCACAGAACGCGGCGTCTGATCAGGGCCTGGAAATTTTCTAAAAGAATTTTCCGTCAAAAATAGAATTCAAACTAAAAAATACGATATTCTAACTGTATGACCGACTCAGTATATGAAGATAGATATATAGACAAGACAAATGGACTTGTCCAACATATAGCAGTTGAAGAGTCCATTAGTACAAGGTTTGGGAGTAAACATTGCATTGTTTGCAAATATCCTATATTTAGTGATATCACTAATTTGATTTTGTGATATCATTAATTCGTCAGCCTCGATGGCGCAGTGGTTAACACGTTCCACTTATGATCGAAAGGTTGTGCGTTCGAATCCGGCCACCGGTATCGAGGTGTGTCCTTGGGCAAAACACGTCATGACAATGCCCCACTTCACCCAGGTGTAAATGGGTAGCAGTGGTGTAAAAGCCACTGCCTCTCGCGAGGGCGTGAAAACACCCGGAATAAGTGTTCGCGAGCGATACAATAAGCTTGATCGAACTAAAATAAATTCGTATAAACCAATTCGTTCATATTTGTTTGTTTGTTTGTTTGATTCTAGGTTTAACGTCCCCGTCAACACTGTATAGGTCATTTTGGAGACGTCGCTTCCAATTTTGTGGGACTTTTACCCGGCACTGAGATGAAATGACATCTCATGCCCTGTCGCCCAATGCAACTAATAGGGTTTATAAGCATGAACGGCCCGACTCGCACCCAGTAGTCGTGTGTGGTCGGTTTCAGCTCTGCGTGGAAGCATCATGCAGTCCATCTATTTCTTCAAGCACCGATGGGCGGGGGCCTTCGTTCATATTTAGTGATATCACTTATTCGATTTTGTGTCATTACTAATTCGATTTTGTTATATCAAGTAATCATGTCTATTTAGTGCTATCACAAAATCGAATTAGTGATATCACAAAAATAAAGTGATATCACTAATTCGATTTTATGATACCACAAAATAAATTTGATTTAGTGATATCACTTATTCTATTTAGTGATATCACGAAATCGATTTTGTGACATCACTAATTCGAGTTTTTGATATCGCAAATTCATCTCTATATAGTGATATTAATAAATAGAATTAATGATATCATTAATTGGATTTAGTGACATCACAAAATTTATAGTAAAACGGCACCTCATAACAGTATATGTTACAGTCAAACATGTTGGCGGGATTTATTCAAACAATGGCTGGTTTTGGGGGTTAATATGAAGGAAACAACAGCATTTAGTCGACTTTCAGTGTGTTTGAATCGAAATAGATTACATGTAGCTTTATTTCGTGATTTGTTGAGTAATATATCGCGCGAGTGATTTATCTACTTACAACTGACCGACAAATTGTGAAATATTACTTAACAAGTCACCGCTAGAGCTGATCTATTTCTTAAACAATTCAACGTATAATGAAAAAAATTGTGATAGTTTCCTAAATGTAGGTTGTGGGTTGAGGCAGTTCTCCAAACCGATTTTCGTCAGAAACTCGTGAATAAGCACAAGGAAGAGGATGTTTCATAAATACTCTCCACTAATGAATGTTGCCGACCCAGTGGGCACCGAATCCGCGACGCCCTGATCACCGATCAGACTCACATCCGACTGGGCCATCAAGGCCGGATTGATGTCGCCAGCAACTGACAGCTCTCCTTGAAATCAGCCGGCCGTAGAAAATTATTCATGATCAATCTCCTAATGTTGCCAACCTGGTAGGGATCGGACCCACGATCTCGTGATCACCAGTCAGACAGAGCCTTCGAAGCCGGCTTCATGTCAAAGTGAATGAAATTGAACGAAACGGTAAAAACAGCTCTTCCACGTCATGGCGACAGTTTTGTGGCCTAACGGTTGACCGTAGGGCATCACCTATCGGGGCTTGGAGATTGAGCTGCATGGTGTTTCCAGGCAGAGCTGAAACCGACCGATAATGAGTACTGGTAAACCGCTTAGAAGGTCTAAGCATGTCAAGGCAAAGTAGTACGAGTCGGACCGGTCATGCACATAAACCCTAATGGTTTCATTGGGCGACAGAGCTTCAAATGTCATTTCATCTCAATATCGGGTAAAAGTCCCACAAAATTGGAAGCGATGTCTCCAAAATGACATAAATAGTAATGACAGGGATATTACACCTCAAATCAAACATAAACAAGTTGACCGTTACAAACCACCCCCGCCCATCGGGGCTTGAAGAAATAGTTTCGGCTGCATGATACTTCCTAGCAGAGCTGAAACCGACAGCACATGGCTACTGGTAAACCGCTTAGAGGTTCTAAGTCTGCATAGGAAAAGTGGTGCGAGTCGAACCGTCCATGCATATAAACCCTGTTGGTTTCATTGGGCGGCAGGGCTTGGGATGTCATTTCATCTCAGTGTCGGGTAAAAATCCCACAAAATTGGAAGCAACGTCTCCAAAATGACCTATACAGTGTTGACGGGGACGTTAAACCTCAAATCAAACAAAATCAAAGACCGTTTCAAAGAATTTGCTGCTACAAATAAACCCAAAATAGAAAGTAGGGTCCTTTGATCACAATTACACCAGGAAACAAGTGTTGTGGATTTTTGAAAGAATCGCATCGCAACTCCAAGAAACAAATGTTGTGGATTTTTGTTAGAATCGCATCTCCGAGGCGATTCTAACAAATATCCACAGCATTTGCTACTTGGACTATTAAATACAATATTCTTGATCATCTAAATTGTCTGTTACATATTGCCGTTATAGAGAGTCTGCCGTTAAAGGAAAAGGTAGACTGTAGCTTCGTATATCTGGGATTCATCTCATCTGTATGAGATACCAGTGATCTTTGACAACTGTGACACTATGCAAAAGGAAACTAGCAGGGAAAGAGGACGACATTAAGTTAGCCCCATTACTCGCTAGTCAAATTCCGAACATATGTATACGTCATTTAAACACTGTATCCCACACCATTGTGACTCAAATTTTCCAAAGCACTGTCATGCTGATTAACAATTCTAACTTGACGATAAGGCTTGAGATGTCATTTCATCTCATTGTCGGGTAAAAGTCCCACAATTTTGGAAGTAACGTCTTCAAAATGACCTAAAGAGTATTGACGGAGACGTTAAACCTCAAATTAAACACATCACTTCTAACTTAAATGCTTCTTAGCGATTTAAGCCGGAAAAATAGTGATCTCCCCTTGTGTAACACCCTTTTTCAACAATCGCCCCATGGCCAATAGTAGAGTGATATTTCTCACTGCAAACTGCCAACTCGCCACCAAATGACATACGTGAGATAATGATGCTCCAAATTCAAAACAGTTTCAAAAGTTCCTCATATCTAAAAATGAAACAACCCATGCAACTGAAAACTATGTCTTGTAAGTTCTATCAATTTATTTCATGAACACACATTTCCTCCTGTTTACTTTTCAATATTTATAAAATTTACCCAGATATTCCCCATGTTCAAGATTTCTTAATGAAAACATCGTAGATTAGTACCCGTTTTCGTTGCTAATTCCACTAGGTGGCTAGAAACATTAGCGTCCGTTTATATATAGCTGAGTAACACAGTTCACTTTATTGAAAATGCCACAGAGTTCCATAAACATGGTTTTGCATTCATTGCAGTTGTTGTGCCATTCTTGGGGTGTTTATATTAATGAAGAGGAATAAAGTTATTTTGGTTTTAGAAAATATCTTTATCACATTTCTAAAATTGTCTGGATCTCCGAACTAGATATAGCTACGGACGTGCTTTTGGGGCATGCGCAGTTCCAAAAAATCAATACTAGTGGGGGAGAAAATATCGAAACGAGGGTTTAACCCGTGACTACCACGGGAACGGGACATTTCGCCATGTACATCATGTAGGTGTTCTAATTGGGGATAGGGAACGGATAACCAAATGACAACTTTTTTATACTTTGTTGAGGAGCTGTCTAGAAATTATATACAAGTACAGCATACACGGACTATTTTATTTCTAAATCCTGATATGATATATGTATTCTTATAAAAATAAATAAGCTGAACAGATTAGCAAAAGTCTTGAAAATTTACAAATATAATTTATAGAAACCAGAGTTCTTACATGCTTTTCAAAGACTGACAGAGATTTCTCAGTGATCTTCAAACAGTGAAAACACGAATTTTATGTTTCACTGTTTGTCAATTCGATATATCCTAGAAATAACATAACTATATTCTCTGATTGTTAATAGTCAATTAATGTGTGACAAAAATTACGTCAAGCACGTCTTCAGTCATTCAGACGTTAATGACGTAACTTTTTGCACATACGTAACGTTAATGATGTACGCAATGCCAGACGAGCTTAGCAACTGTGGACATTATTTGAATGCAAATTTCAAGTGAAGCATTTGATAAAGTAACATTCCAAACTGTTTTGAAGGTACAAACTTTCAGTTTACACCCAATAACACGCTGAACACCTCTAAATCGACGCGAAATTGCCCTGAATAAAGTCTGTCTTTGCGACGATTGCTGACGCATTGAAACTGTGTTACAAAGTACAATTTAAAGCATGAAAGAAACGGAAAATTTGATATTTTTCAGTGTAAGATCTTTTTTATTTCACTCATAAATACCAATACAAGTTTATTTCACTCATGAACTGCCACTCGTGAAAATATTTCTTTTGGTGTTCATTTTGTTTCAAAACAAGTTGTGTTTGCATGTTTGTATATAAGCATGAGTGATATGAAAGCTATCCACATGGAGCTATTTTATTATTCCAGTTCACACTTTATGAACTTGAATTAGCCTAGCTCAAGCGGTTTTCCATATATTTTGTTCACAAGGTTTCCCCAAAGCCACAATGCGTAAGTCCGAAAAGGGGCGTAACTCCGTTAAATATTTTCGGAATTTCGTCAAAATGAAATCAGGTCATCTACACCTTAGACCCAAATTGTTTACCAAATATCATGAGCCTAGCTCAAGCGGTTTTCCAGATATTTTGTTCACAGGGTTTCCCTATAGCCACAATGCATAAGTCCGAAAAGGGGCATAACTCTGCAAAGACAAGTCCGACGGAAAAGAAAAAATACGGGTTCGCTTAATTTTCATGCTCATCCCATATATAAAATTTCAAGATCCTAGCACAAACCACTCTTCTATTTCACATATTATAAAGCGTAACGAACAGACGGACGCACGGACTGACGAACTGACAGACTGACGGACAGGACAGAACCAATATGCCCCACGAACTCCTTCGAAGTTTGGGGTAGGGGGGGGGGCATAACAAACAGAGAATATATACTGAACCGAAAAAGAAACGCAACTTTTTAACCCAAAAGATTTTCATGCAACCATCAGGTTGACTGAAAAATCATTTTGCGATTTACTTTCATACTTTTTTAAACTTTCTTATGCAAAAAACATTTGGGCGATATCTGTACAGTTTAACGCTCCACTTGGCAATTCGTTGTTTTCAACATTTCCTCGTGCAGTACATTAAATGTATACAGTAACCTCATCATATTGGCATATTGTGTTACCTGGAGGTTCGGTTTCAAAAGTCCGGTAAAATTTCTCTACGGAATATGGTATGTTTGACACAAGATCAACGTAACGTAGCGATCCAAATGCTTCTACGTGGGACGTCTCAGGCTGTCATCGCCAGGAACTTCCAAGTGAGTAAATCGACGATAACTCGCTTGGACCAGGGTCTACGTCAAACGGGAACGACAAATGACAGGCCCAGAAATGGACGTCCACGCGTCACGACACGTCGACAGGACCGATACATCCGTCTAACCCGACTTCGTAATCGGTTCCGTACAGCCGTCGAGACGTATCAGGTGACACCAGGAACGCACAACAATCGAATAATTGCAGATACTGTCAGGAATCGCCTTCCAGAGTTTGACTTACGTCCTCGTCGTCCGTACGTTGGTATGCCATTATCACCACGACGACGTCAGGTTAGAATAGCGTGGCTCACACAATATAGGCCAAACCTGTTTCCCCTTCGTCAGTGGCGTAACGTAATTTCTTACGAGTCCAGGTACTTGTTGTACAGAGCTGACGGCCGTCAACGTGTGTTTAGGAGTGACGGAGAGCGTTAACGTTTCAATTGTTTAGTTGAACGTGATCGATTTGGAGGCGGTGTGTTGATGGTTTGGGCTGGCATATCTTATGGTCATAGAACGCCCATGGTATTCATTGATGGATCTTTGACGGCCCAGCGTTACGTTGACGTCGTTTTACGACCGGTAGTTGTTCCATATTTACGACAGCACAACGTGACGTTTCAACAGGATAACGCTCGGGCGCATGTGGCAAGGCTCAGTATGGCGTTTCTTCAGCAAAACAACGTTGACATGATGCACTGGCCTCCGTATAGGCCAGATCTCTCTCCTATAGAACATTTTTGGGACGTCTTGGATAGGCGCGTACGTAACCGCTCCCAGCCGCCAACAACGCGTCAAGCCTTATGTCTCGCGCTTATACAGGAGTGGAATGCAATTCCCCAGGCAGAGATCAATCGTTTAATCCTGTCCATAACCAGGCGTGTGCGTGCAGGACTGAATGCAAACGGAGGACCTACTCGCTATTAACTGCTTATGTTTTGAACTTGTGAAATGACTACCTCTATGACAAAACGGATTTGTGTTCCAAACATTCTCACTGGAAATTGAACTCTCTATGGTAGTTACATTCAGGAATGTTTATATTATTGCGTCATTAAATCGATTTTCTGTAAACATGATTATTTCTGCGAATACTCACATTTATATTTGGAGTTGCGTTTCTTTTTCAGTTCAGTATATGTAATTTTTCAATACATCGATTTCACAAGCACTGGAAAATAAAAATCGTATAGTCACTGTTTGAAACTTAGAAAGCTCTATATTCCACTGAAAAGCATGCAAGAAATAGATTGTTTGTTTGATTTGAGGTATAAAGTCCCCGTCAACACTCTATAGGTCATTTTGGAGACATTGCTTCCAATTCTGTGGGACTTTTACCCGACATTGAGATAAAATGACATCTCAAGCCCCAATGGGCGGGTGCCACAAGAAAAAGAGGATATTGGATTTTTTATTCAGTGTAAGATCGAATTTTATTTCCTCGAATGAACACCCAAACCAGTATCTTCACAAGTGGCTTAGCCACGAGTGAAAATACCAGTTTTGGTGTTCATGAGTGAAAAAAAATGACCTTACACTGAAAGAACAACAACAACATTTTCAGTTTATTACATGCTTCAAAAGGGCAATATTTAGCTTCACTAAACTCGTCCCTCACCCTAGAGAAAACTAACTTTGTTCCCGGTCGATTCGCGTCGCTTTATTGGTGCCCAACGTGTTTATTGGGTATAATATTAGGTGTAAACTAAAAGTTTGCACCCGGAAATGACCTGGGACGACATTTTTATGAATAGTTGAGAGAAGTTACACAAAGTTGTGGACTGATCTGACGTCGCGCGATAAAACACGAGACGTCAGCGCCGAAAATGACGTCATTAACGTCCTCGTGATATGTGAACAGGCGTCAATTCTAACACAGATCATTAATTTTCAATCATCTGTCAATGGAAAACTTGACCACAGAATTAGATTTGAGAAAAAAAAGTAGTCCCAAATGGTGAAAAATAAAATTGATATCAGCCACTGTTTGAAACAGTGACACTATCGTTTTCAAATTCACTGAGAAATCTCTTTATCATATGACGTCGCGTCTGAGAGTGTAATAACGCCATGTAATAAATTCGATAATCCACTAGTGGATTAAATATGCAAATTAGTAAGCTACGTCCCGTAGTGTTACACGTACGACGTTCTTAATGACGTCGCGTTTACTAATGGAGGAGTATTGACATTTTTGTACAAAAATCGTTATTAAATGCGTTTAAAAAGTCATATGATAAATAGAATCTTACATTCGTGTTCATGTATTATTGAATTTATTAAACTCGTTGAAGAAAAAGGGATAAAATGCTCGGCAAAGCCTCGCATTTTATCCCTTTTCCTCAACTCGTTTAATAAATTCAAGAATACATGGGCACTCATGTAAGATCCTTTATATATTTCAATGAAAAGCATGACAAGAAAAAAGATTTGCTTTAGAGAGAATGGGCTGTGTCACTGGTGGGGGCGGTATTATAAGAATCTTATATGGGTGTGAGGGGTGGATTGAAAAATCCGTCCCGAGGGACACTGTCCGGCATCACGAGGCTTGCCGAGTGATGCCGGACAGTGATCCCGAGGGACGGATTTTTCTATCCACCCCTCACACCCATATTGGATTCTTTTTCTTGCATACCTTCCATTTCTATTGCGAATTTTTAATGCTGCTGTCACTTCGGTTACCGACGTCCGCCATTTTGTGATGACACAACAGGAATGTTTAGTGACGTCACGCATGACGACCCCGCGCATGAGGTTGTAATCAACCAGTGCATTTATCAAACACGCGATTATATCCGATTTGGGGTCGGAACACCAGGGTCAGAACATAAATTTCTATCCCAGGGTAAAATCACGGATTTCCTTGTCTGGTGTGCAAGAATATTATTTATTCAGTTTCTGCACATCCAATCATTTTCTTCTTTATCTACTGTCCCTCATTTTCATCTCCTCTTCTATCTCTTGTATCTCGTTTCTCCCCTTTTCTGGGAGACAACACAAAATGACCCACAAGGGTCGATGTATCGTTAAAAGCCAGACAATTATCAGTCATTAAAGAGACGATTTATATAATCGTTATGTTTTTATCAGATCCTGTAACATGTAATATTGTGCTTTGTTTATGTTAATAGTTCAAATTTAATACTGTTTTTACCAAACATAAATATATCGTCAAGAAATTTATTTAGCTGAAATACTTGAGAAATTATTAAGAAATATAAATATATTTTCTAAAATATATAAAATCTTAAATAATAAGAAGAACCAAAACAATAAAACAAAAAATAGCTACCAAACAGTCCCTTAACACCAGCTGTAGGTGTTAAGGTTTATGCTTTGGAAGCATGGAATGCACAAAAAAGTGGGCTAGATAAGCTAGTATCGGCAAAGAAGGCGTCCTTAGTGACCCTCCAATATATTCAAAATAGAAGTGGAGGCGATACAATCAACCTACAACTCACATCAGAGACACCAAAGGGAAAGAAACACAAACATGAAACAACAGACCCGAATAGAAACATCAATAGCGGGAAGCCAAAATGACAGTTACTTTCCTTAAAAATGGCCAATAGGCTGTCCAAAATAAAATAATATAAGCGACACAAACACCCAACGACAAACCATAACAAAATAAACCGCGAAAGAAGAACCGCCTTTGAACGGTCAGCGGAAACGAATTCCACGGGGGGGGGGGGGGGGGGGGGGGGGGGGGAAGGTGCTTAAACCCGATTATTACTATTATATTCTTTCAATCTGATTTACACTACCAACCAGATGCAAAATTTGCCTGTCGCTATCCAAAATAAAATAATATAAGCGACGCAAACACCAAACGACAAACCATAATAAAAATAAACCGCGAAAGAAGAACCGCCTTTGAACGGTCAGCGGAAACGAATTCCACGGGGGGGGGGGGGGGGGGGGGGGGAAGGTGCTTAAACCCGATTATTACTATTATATTCTTTCAATCTGATTTACACTACCAACCGGATGCAAAATTTGCCTGTCGCTATCCAAAGTTCTCAAACCATCGCTGTATGAGCACGCTTAGTGCTTTGCTTCTAATATGTTTGGACTTACGAGCTTACTCTTATTCAGTTGAAATTGATCTGTATTTTGAAATCACCTGTACCCTTCAGACTGACGGCCAGCAAAACCTAAGTAGAAAACCTTGAAAAGTCTAAAATAAATAAATAAATAAATAAATAAATAAATAAATAAATAAATAAATAAATAAATAAATAATCTGCTGACTTCTTTGGTCTTACAAAAAAGAATATTATAGACGGATATGTTAGACCTTATCCAATCACCCAACCAACACAGAACAGCGGGCCAACCTCGGGCCGACAGCATCAGGTTGACAGGTCGTATCGCTGTCGGCCCGACGTTGGTCCGAAATGCTTTGCTGGCCGGACATACGTTGCATTACTTTCAAAAATGTGTTAGAATTGACAATAATCGGTTCATGTACTTGTTTCATATGACGTTTATATCCACGCCCACTGTGCTTTATATAAATCATGATAACAGTAATTTTTAAAAAAAATGAAAGAACAACAGGAAATTATACACGTCTTTTCTGTGCAATTAAACTATACGATTTCATATCATTATTCTTCTTTTTTGCCTCTTTTGTTTCAGTCGTCGAATAATTGCTGACTCCTGGGTAATGATTTGATAATTACACCGAGAAAATATTTGATTACAAATAACCGATGGTTTCTGATTACCGGAGTAGTATGGAAACAGTATTACGATAACACACCCGTGCGTCATAGTGCATCTTTCACATCTCCAAAACGGTCAATTTTATGAAGAAAATTTGTGAGATTATTCATACTGCACGACCCGCAGAAAAAGCGACCGACTGAAGTCGGTTGATTTCTAAGAGTGCCCTAAAATCACCGTGTCAGTCTGTCATTCTGTCAGTCTGTCAGTCTGTCATTCTGTCTGTCCGTCCGTAACCCGTTTGTGAAAATTGGTAATAGTGACTTAACCGCTTGGAATATTTAAACAATTTTTGGCATACTGATAGATACTAATAAGATCTAACCAATGAACTTGCGAAATATTAAATTCCATTTAGTATAGCCTCGCCGAGGCGAAAAATGTGAAAATTTTCGAACTGCTTCTCCTCGGAAATCGTTGGGCCGATTGAAGTCAAATTTCATATGGAGCCTCTATGGGATGGGGGAAACCAATATTTGCTTATGGGGTCCATGTCACATGACCAAAATGGCCGCCAACACATATAGGGTAAAAACCCTTCAAAAATAGTCGTCTCCAGAACCACTGGGCAGATTTCCACAAAAATTGATAAATAGCATCTGGGACGTAGACCCATCATAAATTGCTGAAATGGTGACCCTGGGTTGACCTTGACCTTCTTTGTGCCTAGGTCAAACTTTGACACATATGCTTTTGTTGGAATAGTTAAACAATTTTTGGCATACTGATTGATATCAATGAGATCTAACCAATGAACTTGCGAAATATTACATTCCATTTACTATAGCCTCGCCGAGGCGAAAAATGTGAAAATTTTCGAACTGCTTCTCCTCGGAAACCGTTGGGCCGATTGAAGTCAAATTTCATATGGAGCCTCTATGGGATAGGGGAAACCAAAATTTGCTCATGGGGTCCAGGTCACATGACCAAAATGGCCGCCAAGCCATATATGGTAAAAACCCTTCAAAAATAGTCATCTCCAGAATCACTGGGCAGATTTCCACGAAACTTCATAAATTGCTAAAATGGTGACCCTGGGTTGACCTTGACCTTCTTTGTGCCTAGGTCAAACATTGACACATATGCTTTTGTATTGGAAAAGTGAGAATGCATTTTATCCTGCAAACGATTCAGAATACAGTACTAAAGTATAAGATATATTTTTGCTCCTTACGATAAGGCGCATCTATTTGGGGAACCGTTTTAGGTCCAGGTCACATGAAATGGCCGCCATACCCATATATGGTAACACTCATAAAGCTAAAAGTATCCAGCGGGTCGTGCACTTCAGCTGAAGCACTGGTTTAATACTAAAAACATTGGTTGTGGGAACTTATAACGAGTATCCACAACTTATGTCTAACAGCAGAAATAAGGACAATAATGTATAGCCCCGTAAACCCCAGTTTTCTCTGTATAAATTGGGGTGTAAGGGGGTGTTTATTTCACGGACTTGTTAGCGTGATGCGAAAAAAAATAGACATCAATTCTTGAAATTTTGTTTATGCTGCAAACACGAACTACGAGTGAGTGAGTGTTTGAGTTTTACGTCTCACCAACAGCTAAGGTCATACGGAGATGGGACCTCGGTTTAAAGACTCATCCGAAAGTCTGGAGAAGCCCGGAATCGATCTTGCGAGCCCTGGTTTATAAAGGCGAGTAGCGTAACCACTACACCACCTAGGCTTCTACACAAACTACAAACAGTTTCATCTATATGTTTTGCAAGCTTGTGTCTCATGATAAAAAATGAAAATGAACACGATTATAAGAAGCGGAGGGTCCAAATCGATCCACATATGGATTTTGTTTTAACGTCAGAGGGTTTTATCCTTTTGATTACTAAAGCGTATTTCTGCGTAAGAGCTGCTCAAAACATTTTAACGATACTCGTTCCTTCACATATGAAATGGATGTTTCCTAACATCGTGAACCCAGCTCTCTTAGAGATACTAGAGAATGAAAAGAAACTCTCAAAACGACCCAAAAAGGCTAATTCTAACACAGCGCGCCTATATAGGCAATGGAAAACAACTGTGTTTTATTCTGCAACAAATCACGGCAAGGAAGAGCGTGACAAGTGACGTCATTCCAAACTGCCAATTTATGACGTCATTAGTCGATTTCTTTGACGTTAGACGGTGAAACGTCATATTCTTGCATCGAAAACGTTAGAAAAGGATATAAATGCATGTGTTTCAGTCGATAATTTTAGCGGGATTTCTTCTAACAATGGCGAAAAGTTGTGAGATTTTGAAGGAAACAACAGCATTACTGCCGATTTTAAGCCTTTTAGAATCGAAATAGATCAGCTCTAGTTTGGGTTTTGTTGAGTAATAATTCACAGTTTGTCGGTCAGTTGTAAGTAGACAAATCACGCGCGCTACGCGCTCGTGATTTGATCTACTTTACAAATAACCTCCAAACTGTGATAAATTAATCAACAAATCACAGTTAGAGCTGATCTATTTCTTAAATAAAATGGTAAATTAATTTCCATTTTGACCTGCCTCTTTTGGGACGGCTTGCTGTCTATACCAAACAAGTGCGGCTACAATGAAGGCACACCGAAAATAAAAGAAAATATATCAGAGAGGAGAATGGGGAAAATGTCAACCAACGTGCATTATCGACCCCTTATCTGGTTTAATTGGTTTCGTGAGAATACTAATTGATTCCTAGATTTAGTAGTACCTGGGATATATATTGCGTGATAATATCGTCTCGAAAATCAGAGTGACTTTCTCTTCCGGATATGCTAGTGTGATTGCTGGGAAAAATCTCATCTTGGGTGGTCAGAGTTCCATTTTCTGAATATCTTGTTGTTACGAGCGCCGATGAGGTCGGAGTATTGTTCATTCTGCTACTGTTTGTTAAATTTCGGCTCTTCTGTCGCGGTTTATTTTTGTTATAGTTCATCTTTGAATGTGTGTTTCGCTTATATAGTTTTGTTTGGGATAGCCAATTGGCCATTTTGTGGGAAAGTAACTGTCCGTTTGGCTTCCCGTTGTTGTTGTTTCCATTAGGGTCTAGTTCATGTTTGTGTTTCTTTCCCTTTGGCGTCTCTGATGGGAGATGTTGGTTAATTGTTTCGATTTCTGATCATTGCCTCTACTTCCATTTATTAGGCCTTTAACGTTTGACTATAATTTCACTTGTGCTATGGGCGCCAAAGTGCAACACCGTCCATATCACGTGTGTGTGTGTGTGTGTGTGGGGGGGGGGGTTCGATAATTACACAGCCGAAGTCGTCACCCTACAGTTATTGACCCCCACCAAGCCCACATGTTATCATATTGTCTAGATACCGATTTAATTTTGATTTTGTCTTGAATTACGTGATATATATTTGTATTTGTGCAAGCTATTTTGTCGCAGGGCAGAGCTAGGCATGGCAATTTAATATCGCACAGGCCTAGCTGTGGGATAAGGTGTGTGATACGACAAGAAAGGCTTATGGCAGTGAAGTAAAGGGTTAGTATTTAGAAAGAAGTGATGGATTTTGCGTAGTATGGTGGACGGAGTAGACTGACGTAGGGTAGGGTATGCCATTGTTGAGGGTACGTAGGCTGGTTAGGGTAGACCTATTTATTTGTTTGCCCGTTTAGCTATCTAGCAAACAACCAACCTATAAAACAAACAGCCAAAGTAACTAACTAACTAACTAACTACATGCTCATTTAGTTAATTGTAGCATTCATATATTTAGACTGGTTATTCTTTGCATTAATATTTGATTGAGATCAATAATTGTTGATGGGTACATTTTGCTAAACAAATCCGATGTTTCTGAAGTCATATCATCAATATGCAGACAAGAGAATCAGTTTATATTGGGTTTTATATCCACGTCAACATTATTTAGATCATTTTGGAGACTTTGCTTCTGATTTTGTTGGACTTTTACCCGACATTGAAATGATAAGACATCTCAAGCCCTACGGCCCAAGGAAACCACTAAGGTTAATGAACTCGCAGTACTTTTCCTGGGTAAGCTAAGACCTTCTAAGTGGTTTCCCGATACTCAAGTTCGGTTTTCAGCTCTGCATGGAAACACTTTGCAGCCCAATCTATTTATCCAAGTGTAAAAATAAAGTTTCGTAGATCATCGAAATCGAGGACAAAACTTACCCCATATTGAAATTGTATATGGTACACCTGCACAATCTGTTTTGATTTCAGAGAAATGTCTGCACAAGTTGGTGCCAATAAGAGGTTAAAGTATCATCCTGAGCAAATAGCATTCGCCATTCAAATTGTGGAGAACGGCCAATTAAGTAAAAGGCCGCTGAAAAGCGTATGACATACCACAACAGCACTTTTATACAAGCTTGGCGGTCGCGTTCCTGAAACTCCTACTAAATCTTGTCCTAAGACCATTCTGACTAAAGCGAAAGAGACTGTGCTGGTGAACAACATGCTAATGGCCGAGATCGGCTATCCCCACAGCAGACCGGAGTTCTGTACTGAGGTGAAAAAACTTATATCTAGACGGAAGACCTAATTCCTTTCAAAATAATCTGCGATAAAAGGATTGGTTTACAAGATTCTGAAAAAGAATCCACACTCCAATGACCTTGGGGCAGGAAAGATGTCAATATCGATATGGTAAATGTATGGTACGATGGCTAATGTACATATTTAGATAAAGAAGTCCCTGACTATGAAAGTACGGGAAAAAAAACACGCACAACACTGACGATTCTTGGTTCCCACTTTAGTTGAAAACCAGGAAAGTTCTGACTCCAACGGAGGCAAAAACACATGTGTACCATGTTGCAAGGGACACAAAGATGCAGGTGTCTGTAATGGCTGGGTAAAACGCATTCGGACAGGATATGCCTCCCATGACATTTTATCCAGGGAAAAGATTTCAAGATGTTTGAATTGACGGTTTTCCAGAGGCAACATTCGTTCATACATCAAACAACAGTTGATTGACTGAATAACTTCTATTAAAGCCTTTTCCTTGAATGCTTGAATTGCTCAGGATTTCCAGTGTTGTTGGTCGTTGGTGGCCATTCAACGCTTATGCCACTGACGGCTTCTTCGAGTACTGTAGAGACACTTAGATTATACTTTACTGTCTCTTGCCTAACCCTATCCATATTTTGCAATCCTGTGACATTGCTTTCTACGCAGCCCTGAAGTCTGTTTGGAAGGGCAATGTCAAGGAATGAAAGTTGTAGAATATAGGAAAAAACACTAACAAAGAAACAGTTTCCCGCTGTTGTCAAACAAACATGGGATAAAGTGGCAACTCTTGGGAATGCATCACACGGATTTCAAAGAGCGAGATTAACTTTTTTATCGATATCTAGAATCGACACGACAAAACTCGGGACGTTAAAAATGACTGTGAAATCTCCCCAAAACTCAAACGCTATAAAACGGTAGAAAGATTTCCCAAATCAACTTTTGAGCAATGTACATCCAGACTTCCTGTAAATCGAAACATTGAAGGTGCTTAAGTCATCATAGATTCCGCATCTACAGAATTTGTAGGTCAGATGCTTGGATTACCGAATGGCACTTCAACAAACAGTGTCTGTCTTCTACAGTCGCCTAGTAATGCTTCTTCTTCCAACTTCAGAGATGACCAGTAACCGGTGCCTGATATTCCCACCTTTGACGTTACAGCGAGTTAACATAGACGTCAATGATCTGGGACTCATCATAAGTCCAAAGTCTTTATCTTTCCCAGTGTGATCATTCGTACACGTCTCGTGTATTTTCTAGTCTCCCTGCTCCACAAGTTCGAAAGCAGATGAACGCTAAACTTCCGAAAGCTTCTCGGGAACAGACGCGATTCATCTGTTGAAATAGAAGAGACAATTAAAAGTGCTAAACAAAAACGAAAGGATGGACGAGAACATAAAAATGTTTAAAGATAGAAGATATGGAAGAAAGAAACAAGAGAGGGAATCATAAAAAGAAGAAAAAAAAAGAAAGTGAGAAACAAAAGTGAAAGCAAAAGGATAAAAGAAAGCGTATGTCTGAAACAGAATCAGAATCGTCTGGTGAAAAGAATAAAAATGTTCCATATGTTCAAACACATAGCGATACAGAATGGGGAACCATTTTCAATGTATTGGGTTTGAGGCCCAATGAAATACTTCTTACTGACCGTTCCGAAATAGAAGTGGAGGCAATGATCACGAATCGATACAATCAACCCACAGCTCCCATCAGAGACCGCAAAAGGGAAAGAAACACAAACATGAAACAACAGACCCTAATGGAAACAACAATAGCGGAAAGCCAAAAGGACAGTTACTTTCCCACAATATGGCCAATAGGCTATCGAAAATAAAATAATATAAGCACACAAAGACAAACCATAAAAAAAATAAACCGCAACAGAAGAACCGCCTTGGAACGATCAGCGGAAACAAATTCCACTGGTGGGGGGGGGGGGGGGCACAATCCTCGCCCTTACTTCCGTTGCGATTTATACAAATAATTTGTTCAGTCCGCATGATGGCCTCCTAACTCATCAGTGCAACATCTCCGTGAACACAAATAATCAAACAACCACAGAGATGAAACAACGTTGATGACTCGAGAGCAAGAAACCACTGAAATGCTGGAGCAAAAGAAAACCAACAGTTAGACTCCGATGGGCCCGACCAGAGACAGAGCATCAGGCCCCAACCAACATTACCTTGAATTAGATCTCTCTAATTCTCAATAAGCCTTTACGCTGGAACGCTCATAGAATCTGAGGCCTGACCAACCGGCGTGCAATTAAAAGAGGGCAGCAAAGTTGTCAACCGTGATTGGGTTAACTACCACGCATGCGGTCTGTCCTATAACATTTATGTTGTACCAAATCTTTTTATATCGAAGAATGATTTTACGAAATTGGGTGCTGAAGTCATTGCGGTTATATATTTTTCTGAATTTATACACTAAGTCACCATAAAATTCGGGTTCCGATAGATCTTGCTGCAGAAGAGATTTAAGTCCAATATTGAATTTTGAGTGAATGAGTGAGTTTTAGTTTTACGTCCCACCAACAGCTTAGGTCATACGGAGACGGGACCTCGGTTTAAAGACTCATCCGAAAGTCTGGAGAAGCCCGGGATCGATCCTGCGATCCCTGGTTTACAAGGCGAGTAGCATAACCACTGCGCCACAGGGGGCTTCTATTGAATTTTGAAATTAAATCAGAATGGCGTCTATAAAATATTGAAAAGGATTCTTTCCCTTTGGTGTCTTTTATGGGTGGAGTAAGTTAATTGTATCAATTCCTGATCTTTGTTTTACTTCTACTTTGCGTAGTTTAGGGTTCTGATAACCCTGATTAATAAGTTTAGCCGTTAACAATTTATTACGAGTGTTGAAGTCAGTTACATGACTACACACTCTGGCAAATCGAATTAACTGCGAAATATAAACGCCATCGGATGGCGCACGAGGAACATCACCATCCAAAAAAGGAAAATTTACAATCTCAAAATCAAAATAATCGCGTTTATTATAAATTTTGCAAGAAACAAACCCTTCTACAAAAGATAGATGTAAATCCAAAAACGGTGCCTCGTCTCAGAAGTATTTGCTTTATTTAACTGAAGTTCTGGGGGGGGGGGGGGGGGAGGTAAATCTGACTGATCAAACCATCGAAATAGGTATTATCAATATTTAATAAATCATCCAAATATCTAGTAGTGGAGTTAAAAGCTTCAATGATTTCAGGCTGGTTTTCAGCAGAAAGGGACATGATGAAGTCTCTCTCATAACAAAACAAAAACAGATTAACCACAAGTGGTGCGCAATTAGTACCCGTCGGAATACCCACAACTTGTCTAAATAACTTAGTACCAAATCTTATGTAAATATTGTCAAGTAGAAAGGTGAGAGCTTCACACATTTTCTGTCATGACCATAAAGTATAATTTTTATGCTCTTCAGAAGTGAAAAAAGCATTTCTTACATTACATGCAAGATAGTGGGTGTATTTCCTATAAAATGTCCATTCAATTAAATCATTAAGTTTTTCTTTAATAAGATTATGAGGAGGTGTAGTGTAAAGGGTGGAAACATCATAAGTAGACAGACTTGAAGCACGAAACCGCCTGGATTTCAATTTATTTAAAACTTCATTAGAAATTTTATAGACCAGAATATATTTCTGCCTGATCTTTCGAAGACTTTGTCGCAATATTCTATCATGTTTTTTTTTTTTTTTTTTTTTTTTTTTGATGGCAGTAAAACATGAAGTTAATAATTTGGAGAGTTCAGTGGTGGTACAAGAGCTTGGATTTGCAATAAACCGTGCTTTGTGTGGTCTTTTATGAAGTTTAGGTAACCAATATAACGTAGGAAGCTTGTCTTGGCCTTCTGTAACACAGACAGCAAACTTGGTGACGGAGTGACAAATCTGGCCATCAACTAAAGCCCCCTCTACAGCTAAAGGCTGAAGTTCATAGGCCTTAGTACCACCAAGTTCTTGCTGAAGATTGTTAACATATGAAGCCGTCAAACAACGACCACATTGTTAGGGGCCTTATCAGCTGGAGCCAAAACAAACTTCCTATGAGATTCTTGAATACCTAGTTTAAGGTGACGAAAAGACGTCTTAGGTTTAGGAGGTAATAAGTTCGTATTTTGCGAATAAAATGAAATGCGTTTGTTCACTAATTTCTGAATGCAAAGTGTCCATTCCTTAAGAGCTTTATGCTCAACATATTCTCGTTTACACCATCGACTACCAAATTCATTCAAGGCAGCAACGATTTCATCTCTGCATTTATTGATTCAATTTTAGAAGGAAATCGATATTTCGGTCCTTTAGATATTATATTACGTATCCTAGAATCAGGAATAATTTTTAATTGCCAGTAATAATCAGTAATAATATGACCAGCAGCAGGATAGCAATACACTGAATATTTACAACCACATGCATCAGGAGTGTTAGTCTCAATATCAAGATCAGAAACAAGTTTATGGAAATTAAAAATGATAGATCTAACATGTTTATTGTATTTATAGCAAATTATGGGTGTTTCAGTATTTTGAAAATAAGCAGGAATGGATGAAATAACTAAACTGTCCCGGAAGATACTAGGTAAATTTATGAAATCCAACCCCTTATTAATGAACGAAATTTTGATGTAATGACGTTTGTGATTAATTTCAAAATCGATAAAAGGACGAAGAGCATGCTGAGTATAACCTCTAGTTAAAAGAGCAGCGTCGTATAACTGATTTAAACTATCATAGAATGTATTCGCCTCGGTATCCAGAATCCGTCACTTCAGTCTGGTATTGTTTCTTTTAAAAGCACGCAATTTACGTTTACAATTACCATTTTTTCTGGTGCCGTGCGATCTAGTTTTACGCTTTCGAGAGTCCAGAAGCGAGAAAATATCAAAGTCGGGCATTTTAGATATATTACCGTCATGATAAATGTTGTAATTAAAGCCCAATGGAATAGGTGTTTGTAATAATTTAATCCATTTTAATTCACTTTCATGCCGTTGAATAAATTTAAACCTAGCTGTAGAATTTACATCATAATAATTTTTTTTCTCTGGCTGTATAGAAATATCTTTATTAGAATGATCTGTACGTCTGAAATGACGGTACAAGAAAGTGACCGTTTTTCTGTCATGGTTTATTACTTTTGTAGTTCGTCTTTGCATGTATGTATTGCTTATATCTTTTTATTTTGGACAGCTGTTTGGCCGTTTTTGTGGGAAGTAGCTGTCCTTTTGGCTTTCCGCTTGTGATGTTTCATAAGGGTTTAGTTATTTCATAATCATGTTTCTTTCCCCTTGGTGTCTCTGACGAGGTGTGGGCTAATTGTATCGACTCCAAGTCATTGTCTTCATTTTTATTTTGTCCCTCTTGGTGGCATATAAATTGTGTTCATGGATGTACTCTTGATAAATCTAATTATTATCTGCCAGCATTGTAAGTAAGTTGGTGGCAAGAAGTTTCTGACATCACTTAGTAATTTACTGAGGGCATTTACACGATTCCAATTGTTGAAATCCGCCTCTTAAATTCTCCTGTTTTCAATTTTGTTTGTTTCATTTGAGGTTTAACGTCCCCGTCAGCACTGTAAAGGTCATTTTGGAGACGTTGCTTCCAATTTTGTTGGACTTTTACCCGACACTGAGATAAAATGACATCTCAAGCCCTGTTGCCAAATGAAACCAATACGGTTTATAACCATGGACGGTCCGACACTCGCACCGCTTTGCCCGGGCAGGCTTAGATCCTCTATGCGGTTTACCAGTACTCGTGTGCGGGTCGGATTCAGCTCTGCGTGGAAGCATCATGCAGCCCATCTATTTCTTCAAGCCCCGACGGGCGGGGGTCGTCTGTTTTCAATAAATGATGGTTTTGAGACTGGTGCAACACTTTTTTTTTCACATAGCCAGGAATCGAAACAATTACCTTACAATGTCAATTCAAGACACCAAATCACAAAGCAATGGTACTGTAATTAAAGCATTACAAATAGAAAGCCAAAATGTATGCTTCCCCCCCCCCCCCCAAAAAAAAAAAATGTCCAAACCCTGCTCAAAATATAACACCAGTGCATACATTGTAAGACAGAGAATGACAAAATAAACCACAACAGAAACATTGTCGCATTAATCTAGACTTACTAATTGTAGAGAAATTGCACTTAGAATATTTTCATGGCCAAGAAATGATTTGGCCTAGTTGTATTTGCATTGGTATATTCAAGTGTTCTAGAATTTTATGACATAATATTATTGCTTTCCTTTTTTTATTCTTACACAACTGCAGTACTAGCTGGTAAGACTGCTATGTGAAATGGTTAACGTATAGCGCTGGTCACTCGGTCTTCGACAAAATTGTCTTCTTCTTCTGAACAAATCTATAACTGGCCTATGACATTTGCATGTATAAGCCATTTCAGCCAGAAAATGCAAATATACTTTAAGCCAAAACTAATATAACGCAATATTTTATGCCATAGAAAAGTGGTTATAGCATGGATATTATGCTACAGACCGCGCGCTTGGTTATCGACCCTTTTACAGTAAACAACGCTGCTTCGCTCTTTGGTTGCACTCCGGACTCTTTGATGACGGTCCCAGTCTAAATTCATTGAAATCGGGACGAGTGGAGCCGGATATTTCCTTCGTGATCTAACTGGTGGTTTTCTTCTGCTCTGACGTCGGATTGTTGTTGAGTCCTCAATCCCGGTTCATGATAAAATTAATCTATACATAACCATTTTACCACGCAGTTTATCATGACTCGCTGTTGAGCTAGAAAGCCGCCATGCGGATCAATTTGTTATTGTTATTATGTTTGATACTGTACTGGAACTGAGGGCGAGAGATGAAATTTCATAAACTCCGGAGTTGAAGCCTCACCGTAGTTTTACTGCTGACCCACTAAGGCGGTAGTTCTTTTGCAGTGTCTTATTTGTTATCTGGCTTTCATGTTCATGTTTCGTCTGTTTTTGTGTGTGCTTCCGTGTCACTTTCTATAGGTGACTTGAGAGACTGCGTTCTTGGCTTGTGGCCTTTCCTTGGTGACCTTTTCTTACTAGTTTTCAGAACTTGACAAAAATAGACAAAAACTTATAAACTGTTCTTAGATACATTTCTTTACCTTTTGTTTCGCAAAACAAAATTATTCAAACGAAGTGACAGTGCAATAAATTTACGTTAACGTACGGATGTGTTTTTTTTTTTTTTTTTTTTTTTTTTACCTTTCAGAATACACGTTGCCACGTTACTACACATTTCAGTATCGAATATGCCCATCTCGTGCCCAGTTAGTATTTGATATGCCCATCATGTGCCCCAGTAACTACTGATATCTCCTACCTATCGAAAAGGCGTAGTACTGGGTGGAAAATGCGAAGCGCTGGGTGACGAACTATGGAATGGCTTGCACCAGCGTAGCTTCCAGCTGTCGGAAGTTTACTGGTTATAAATATGTTCTATACAAGGGTTATCATTTGGAAGCAAGGAGCCATTGATCGCGCTCATCATGCCTGTTCGGCCGACAAATCTTGAATTATGGTGAAAGCAGGACGTATCGTCTACTCATGATTTTTTCACCCTTTACACTACACATCCTCATAATCTTATAAAAGAACACCTTTATAATTAAACTGAATGGACAATTCATGGGGAAGATTCCCTCTTTCTTGCATGTAATAAATGCTTTTTTCACTTCTGAAGGGCATAAAAAATTATACTTTATGGCTATTTATGACAGTATGTGAAGCTCTCACCTTTCTACTTGACAAAATTTACATGAGATTTGGTACTAATTTATTTAGGCAAATTGTGGGTATTCTGATGGATACGAATTGCGCATCCCTCGTGGCTGATCTGTTCTTGTTTTGTTATGAAAGAGACTTCATGATGTTCCTTTCCGTTGAAAAGCAATCTGAAATCATTGAAATCTTGATATTTGGATGATTTATTAAATATTGACAATACCTATTTCGATGGTAGTTAACAATAACGCTTGACACTTTGCCCCCCCTCTTGAACTTCAGGCCGGTGGTCAGGCCTCAGATTCTAGGACGCTTGTCAAAATCGCGACGGAAGTAAGGGCGAGGATTGCCCCGTAAAATCGATTTTAGCCCCCCCCCCCCCCCCCTCCACCCCAGTTGAATTTGTTTCACTGACCGTTCCAAGGCGGTTCTTCTGTCGCGATTTATTTTTGTTGTGGTTGGTCTTTGAGTGTGTGTATCGCTTAAAGTGTTTTGTTTTGGATAGCTAATTGGCCATGGCCATTTTGTGGGGAAAGTAACTGTCCTTTTGGGTTTCCGCTATTGATGTTTCCATTATGTGTAGTTATTTCATGTTTGAGTTTCTTTCACTTTGGTGTCTCTGGTGGGAGCTGTGGGTTAATTTTATCAGTTACCCCTTGTGTATATTGCATTGTAACGCATTGACCTGATAAAGATATGCTATCTCAGGACAAGTGAGCTTTACCAGGTCAACGTGACATTGCACTTTTACGAATGAACCGGACTACTAGAAAAATGACAAAAATATTATTGTTACTGGGAAATTTGAAAAAAAAAAATACCCGAAAAAAATATCATAGGAAAATATGGTCAGCTGATAATAAATATATCGACCGCTAGAATGCTCGGATGCACTGTGGATCATCAATAACTGATCGTAAATTGTTAAATTAAGAGTGTAACAGGGGATAAACTGATAAATAGAATACCAGATTCGTGTCATTTGATATCAAGTTTATTCGGCTCGGCTTCGAGAACGTATGTAGAATCGCTCGGCAAGCCTCGCGATTCTACAAGCGTTCCCGAAGCCTTGCCTGATAAACTTGATATCAAAAGACACGAGCCTGGTATTCTCTATGTATCGATTCCTGATCATTGCCTTCACTACTATTATGACAGCGCACTTACCCGCTGCTTCCTCTATGTGCCAAAGAAACTACTTGAAACAGCAAGGTGGTATCTCGGTGTACATTAGGGGATAACTATATTCAAAATTGTGATTTGGGGAGGTAAATCGGCGGTTTCACGGTCGGAAATTTCGTTTTACGGCGACGCGTCAGCGGAGCCGTAAAACGTAATTTGCGACCATAAAACCGACGATTTACCTCTCCAAATCACAATTTTGCAATGCAGTTATCCCCATTCTATAGAGGATCTTACATAAGTGCTCATATATTATTGAATTTATTAAACGAGTTGAGGAAAAGGGATAAAATGCGAGGCTTGCTGAGCATTTTATTCCTTTTCCTCAACGAGTTTAATAAACTCAATAATACATGAGCACGAATGCAAGATTCTATTTATCATGCGACATTTAAAGCAAATTTTATTCCCGTTTGTTTACAAAAATGTCAATGGTCCGCCATTAGTAAACGCGACGTCGTTAAGGACGTCGTATATGTAACGTTACGGGACTAGTTAATTTGCATATTTAATCCACTAGTGGATTATCGAAAATATTACATAGAGGTTATTATATGGTAAAGGTGTGCCTCTAAGTCATATTGGCACCGGTATGTCATATTGGCCCGAGGGCTTTAGCCCGAGGGCCAATATGACTTCCGGTGCCAATATGACTTAGAGGCACACCTTTACCATATCATAACCTCTTTATTACATCATTTATATAGCATAGTTATATTGCAACGTGAAGAAATGAAGGCAAAGAGAACATTTACTATTTAAATGTTGATGCCGGTAACGTTTCATCGAGTGGGTTGAGGCTATATTTTCGGTATCCGCCGAAAAAAAAGAAAGAAATTCCTTTTAAATTATATAACTGATAAGTAGGCCTACACTAACCATGCTCACGGTAATACAGTAACATAGTAGTGCGCAGCAAATTACGTCACAAGTGACGTCGCAACTGTAAGTTTAAAAACAAAAACAAATCGCCATTTTAAATACAGAATTTCTGCAGTCCAAAGAATGCTTTTTAAGGTATTTTAAAGAATGTTTTGTGCTTATTTGAAGACCATTTTAATTTTAAAGGCTCTTAGTGTCATTCATCAAGCTACTGCATAATCGATTCCGTGTGTAGCAGTCGGTCGCGGTGGTTGTTTACGTTAAAATTCAAGACGACACTTTTTGGGGACATGTTTCCCTCCCACAGATTTCTTCTGCACAATTTCCAGCTCCTCATAAGTGAAGGGATCTGTTCGTTTAAGGTTGTTGGCAAGACCTTATTGTTTCAAATGTTGGGACAGCCCTGCTGTGCTTGAAAGCAATGTCCTTCACAATGCTTCCCAATTGTGAGTGAACTTCTTTTAAAAAGTATTTTGTTTTTCATTTTTCATGCTTGCCACGAAATATCAGACTTTTCTCAAAATCTATTGTTATCCCTGTCTTCTATCGCTCTGTCTAGGTCCAGAAGTCCGGTTGACATTGCTTCAAGTGATTTTTCTGCGGCCATTTTGAAGCTTATGGAGTACGGCATTAACGTTCTATTGCTATAGTAACAGAGGGGAGCAGTGCCAATATGGAAAGGCAGTGCCAAAAATCCATATTATATGGATTTTTGGCCAGTCACATGACTGTGCCATCAAAATAGCGAATAAATGAGCCTGTATTGAAAGATTCTAATGTAATTTTCCTGTAGAAGGTATGTAATAAATGGCGTTATTACACTCTCATACGCGACGTCATATGTTAAAATGCACTTATACGGTTGTTTTGTTAAAAGTGAGTGAGTGTTTGAGTTTTACGTCCCACATACAGCTAAGGTCATACGGAGACGGGACCTCGGTTTAAAGACTCATCCAAAAGTCTTGAGAAGGCCCGGGATCGATCCTGCGACCCCTGGTTTACCATTATTTTGCACTAAACGGCTAGCGCTGTGAGCTGCGTAAAACCAAATGCCGGCCAATGAAAAGCGGCGTTACGCGATGACGTCGGGTTTCCGACATTATATCGCAGAATATACTGTCGCAAATTCTTGATTTTATCCAATCAGACGTCGCGTTACATACGCATTAGAATATGTACTGGCGTCTTAAGGTCAGTACTGACGCCGGACCACAACAACACTGGGCGAACTGTTCACCTCTACGTCTGCAGATTTGCTTGTTACCGTCAGCGAAGTACATGCTACATTTATTTTGCCGGTAAAGGGTTTTTGCCAAGGCTTGTCGATTACGAAGGTTGTGCGCATCCAGAATGGGCCTTTTGAAGGACCTTCCGGGAATATTCGGAAAACACCAATGAAAAATAAAACAAATGAGTTCCTTTAAGAGCAATGAAAACATTCATAAGAAAGAAGATGGGTCATACTACGTAGTTTCGGCTAATAAAGCCTCATCAGTGACCCTGTAATGATCCGGCAAAGAAAGCCAGAGGAAACATACTGCAATTTTGCGAATTTCGAATAGGCAGTCGATTCAAAGACTGATATAAATCAAAATGGGGTCCAAATAATTAAAAACCTGTCTAGAATATGAGTCTAAACCAATAATTTATTTCTGATTTCTCAGAATATTCACGCTGATCTCAAAGGACCAAAAGAAAAATATAAACTGCACTATGGTTGATGTACGGGGAGACGTTTTACGGCCGCCACACGGCACAACTCCAGCTGCAGTGAAGGCAAATAAAAATAAAAAAATGAGTTCCTTTAAGAGCAATGAAAACATTCATAAGAAAGAAGATGGGTCATACTACGTAGTTTCGGCTAATAAAGCCTCATCAGTGACCCTGTAATGATCCGGCAAAGAAAGCCAGAGGAAACATACTGCAATTTTGCGAATTTCGAATAGGCAGTCGATTCAAAGACTGATATAAATCAAAATGGGGTCCAAATAATTAAAAACCTGTCTAGAATATGAGTCTAAACCAATAATTTATTTCTGATTTCTCAGAATATTCACGCTGATCTCAAAGGACCAAAAGAAAAATATAAACTGCACTATGGTTGATGTACGGGGAGACGTTTTACGGCCGCCACACGGCACAACTCCAGCTGCAGTGAAGGCAAATAAAGTCTGATTATGTGACGGTTGTGAGTACCCGTTGTGTTTCTTGGAGGTTCTGCTCCTGTCTCCCATGCTGTAACCGGTCCTGGTTGAGCGTTGTACTCGTAACAGGCGGCCGGACATTCAGTTGTGGGAATGCCTTCAAAGCCTTGTTTATGACTGCTTCGGTTCGCAAAAAAAAATATCGCATCGCTAAGGCATGGAATTGTTGGTCTAATGTCCAAGAATGTGCAAATAGGTGTTCGTTTAACTTTGTCCATTCGTATGAAGGGTGCTCGAAAACTTCTGCTTCGTACCAAGGGTGCTAGAAAACTCCTGCAAACGCAACGTATACTCGACAATCACGGTATTTACATGTAAAACACCAATACTGAAGTGTTTACTAACCATCACCGTATATTGTGTATTCACCTTATTTGCATTATCTGCTGGTTCCTTGTCTGAACATTATCAGTGTTGGAAAAACAGGTTACCAGACCCCCCTGACCTTGAAAGGTCAGGGAGTCTGGTTACCTGTTTTTCCAATATTGACAATGTGCAAGCTGGGAGCCAGTAAATAGTGCAAATATGGTGAATAAATATACATTAAATCCACAAACCGTTTCTTTAGCAATTTTGATTGCTTTCAGGTGTATTCATAGACAATGCGTTGAAAATGAATGGAAAGCAAATAGAAAATGTTTCTCATTACGAAAACACGCCTATGCAAATACATGGTAAACTTTACCGCCGAAGGGGGTCAACATTATAGGCGTGTTTTGGTGATGGCGATACGGGCCCGGAAGAGAAGCCTCCGTGGTGTAGTGGTTACGCTACTCGCCTTGTAAACCAGGGATCGCAGGATCGATCCCGGGCCTCTCAAAACTCTCGGTTTAAAGACTCATCAGAAAGTCTGGAGAATACCGGGATCGATCCTGCGACCCCTGGTTTACGAGGCGAGTAGCATAACCACTGCACCACGGAGGCTTCTGAAAGCTGGGGTTTACGAGGGTATACATTATTTTTCTTGTTCCGCTTCAAGACATAGGTTGTGGGTACTCTTTAGAACCGCCTCTAACAGGCGCCCACAACCTATGCTTGCAGTACAATATAAGAAAAATATCACGGATTTTCATAAAAAAATAGCCATTTTAGAGATTTGAGTATAATGCACTATGTCGCACGGGTGAGTTATCTATATGCACATCTGCTGTAATAATTCAACATAAACGTTTCAAAACTGTAAGCCATACTTTCTATGTACCATTATAATAAGCAACAGTATTTGTAAAAACTATGAAGTGCATACAGTTTGTGACGTGTGGTGGAAGGAAAGCTAATTTCTTGCACACCAGACAAGGAAATCCGTGATTATACCCTGGGATAGAAATTTATGTTCTGACCCTGGTGTTCCGACCCAAAATCGAATATAATCGCGTGTTTGATAAATTCACTGGTTGATTACGACCTCGTATGCGCCGTCTATAAGATCGACGTCACAGCACGTTACGTGACGTCACTAAACATTCCCGCAGTGCCAACACAATATGGTGGACGTTGTTAACCGAAGTGACTGCAGCATTAAAAATCCGCGCTAAGAAATGGGCGGTATGCAAGAAAAAGAATCCAATATGGGTGTGAGGAGTGGATAGAAAAATCCGTCCCTCGGGATCACTGTCCGGCATCACTCGGCAAGCCTCGTGATGCCGGACAGTGTCCCTCGGGACGGATTGTTCCATCCACCCCGCACACCCATATAAGATTCTTATAGTATAGTTCGGGCTGTACACAGAGAAATATTTGTGCCTCTGTTAATGAGCACTTCTAGATGTTTCTTAGAGCTGCAGATAATGAGTACAGTAAGATGCCGCTTTTATGACCATATAAAACTAAGACTGATTACAGTCGAACTTCAATGGCTCGCACACCTTTTGGACCTCGAAAATGTGTTAGAGACAGGGGTAGTTCGAGTCACTGAGGGTTACTATCAGGAGGCATAACAGGATACTTTTAGACATCTTTTCGGTGTTCTATAATGAAAATGCATGCTGTGTGTACTTATTAGAATCGCCTCATCAAGGCGATTCTAATGAGTACACACAGCATTCATTTGCAAGATAAAAGACTAAAATCTCCTAAATTATCCCCCACTATTTCTTATGTAGAGGATTTCGCTAGGGGCTCAAGAATGGGTTCGACACATCCATGGTGAGCGAGCCATCGGTGTTCGAGCCATCGAAGTTCTACTGTATATATTCTCAGAAACATATTGAGCCAGGGCACAGCATTTCCTTCAATTTACATGTGCGCGCAGCGAAGAATCCGTCCAGCCTGCGCATCCATATAGTCCGACCAGAGACTTCTCTTGCTGCATGAAGGAGCAATCCTTAGTTTTCATTAAAGCGCACAACGAAGACTCTGATCAGACTGTCTGGATGCGCCGGCTGGTCTTAGTTTTCGCTGAGCGCACATGAAAATTGTGGGAAATGTTGTGCCCCAGCTCATTATTAAACTATATTTGAAAATTTTTGTTTTTCTTTCTTTCTGATTTCTACACTGAGTGACCTCTGATGAAGGACCACCGTAAGGACTTTTCAAAAGTGGTCTTAATCTAGGAATTTCACTGTAGTTACTGTGAACTTTTATATGACTTTGGTCTTCAGATTTCTCATTAATATATTTGCTTCTTCTGTTTAAAAGTTTGACTTATATCAAGTACCTTAAACCAAGGACCACGAAAATGATAACTAATTTGGACCAACTGAAGACCAACATAAAAGAGATCTCTCAAGAGACAGTTAGACTACACAAATGTGGATCATCTGTTCATGAGCTCTGGGACACATTCAAGAATGATTTGATGGCAGCAATTTAACAATTGCATTCCCTCCAAGATGAAGACCGCCAAGCGCTCTTACCCCCTGGATTACAACAAAAGTAAAATGCCTGCTAAGACGCAAAGCTTGACTATACAAGAAGGCAAGGAAGACAAATAAATGGTCAGCATACAGAAAATGTCAGCAGGAATGCAAAAGACAAATAAGGAAAGCAGAATGGTCACACATAAATAGCATAAAAAATGAGGGCCTTCAGAATGGAAACACCAAACCCTTTTGGAAGTACACAAAATCCAAAAGAGAGGACAGCATCGGCATAGCTCTACTGAAGAGTAAAGGTCAGCTGACCAGCGACAGAACTTCTGGTCGACCAGTTCCTCTCTGTATTTACTAAAGATGATGGTTCAACAAACATGCCAAGAGTTTCCAAAAGAGTGGAAGAAGATATTCCTCCAATTGTCATAAGTGAAAGTGGAATGCTGAAACTATTGCGTGAGATCAAAGTCAACAAGCCTGCCGTCCCTGATGGACTCCCCAATAGATTGGTACATGAATGTGCAGAAGAAATCACGCCAGCAAGTACAGCAATTTTCGAGAAATCCATAGTCACAGGCGAACTAGCCAAAGACTGGAGGGACGCCAATGTTTCACCTGTATACAAGAAAGGTGATCGACACAGCCCGTAGAATTATCGACCCGTATTTGTCAAAACGCTTAAAACACATCATATGCCATCATATACTGAACCTCTTGGACAAGCTTAATGTGCTGACATCATTGAATCATGGATTCCGCTCAGGATACTCATGTGAAACCCAATTTATTGGTACAGTTCATGATCCCCTAGGCTTCTACGACGAGAATAAGAAAGTGGACACTGTGATACTCGACTTCAGTAAGGTCTTTGACAGTGTTCCTCATCAGAACCTTCTACACAAGCTGGACGCATTCGGTATAAGATGACCAATGCTCAGCTTGATTGCCAACGTCTTGACTCAGCGAATAATGTGTGTTGTCGTCGAAGGTGAGAAGTCCAGACAGGTTGATGTTGGGTCCGGCGTTCCACAAAGCACAGTGTTAGGCCACTTGCTCTTCCTTTATCTCAAAAACGACCTTCCAGAATGTGTGAATTCCCAAATTCGACTGTTTGCAGATGACTGCCACCTTTATAGACCTATAAACTCTCCAAAGGACCACCAAATTCAACAACAAGATCTGAACAACCTTCAACTTTGGCCCAATGAATGAAATTCAACGCTATGAAATGTTACCTGGTGAGCACCAAGAATAAGTCTACCCAGTTTTACACAATCGACAATAGTATTCTCAAACAAATTCAAGATAATCCTTATTTGGACATCACCTTCTCTGAGGACCTGAAATGGAAGAATCATTTAAACAGCATCGCTATAAAGGTTAAATCTACCTTAGGATTCCTTATGAGAAACCTACACCATTGTCCTCTAGACTGCAGGAAAATGCCTACTAAGGCTTTATCAGGTCGTAACTCGAGTACGGAATTGTAGTATGGGATCCCTACACGAAGGCTGAAATTGACAGACTAGAAAGGATCCAAAGATCAGCTGCACGTTTCATTACTAGAGACTACAAATCCAGACATGAAGGTTGTGTAACAAACATGCTACAAGACTTACTACAAGAGAGGCGACACAAGCTGCGACTGATCTTCCTGTATAAGGAGGTGAAAGGTCAAGATCGAACACTTTCTAAAACCATAGCGGCCTAAACTAATAATCAGGGCAAAACAATTTGAAAACTACGTTCAGAAAAATATTGTTGACAACTCTAGCCTATCTGTAACAACTCTCAGTGCTTCAACGGAAAAATACATACACTCATTCTTTATTCAAACTTTGTATGACTTGGCGCCCGCCCATAGGGGCTTGAAGAAATATATTGGCTGCATGATGCTTCCACGCAGAGCTGAATCCGGCCCGCACACTAGTACTGGTAAACCGCTTAGAGGATCTAAGCCTGTCCAGGAACCGCGGTGCGAGGCGGACCGTCCATGCTAATAAACCCTATTGGTTTCATGGGGCGGCAGAGCTTGAGATGTCATTTCATCTCAATGTCGGGTAAAAGTCCCACAAAATTTGAAGCAACGTTCCCGAAATGACATTTAAAGTGTTGACGGCGACGTTAAACCTCAAATCATACAAACAAAAACTTTGTATGACTGGAACAAATTAAGTGATTCAGCTGTGAATGCAAAGACTGCAGAAAGCTTTTAAATATCACTAAACCACGTTCCTCTCAACCCGTTGTATAAAAGCCATTATTGGTGTCTAAAACGTACCTTATAGATACAGACAGATA
Source organism: Lucinisca nassula (assembly GCA_963580285.1). NCBI lineage: Eukaryota > Metazoa > Mollusca > Bivalvia > Lucinida > Lucinidae > Lucinisca > Lucinisca nassula. The sequence continues at coordinate 99,349,874 of OY757014.1, forward strand.
CAGATATAGACTATTTGGTAGTACAGAAAAGTTTCACCCTTTGATGACAATGGGATGGGTCGTCTTGCATTACACCCGCCATACCTACTGCAGATTCTTCAGGGGAATATAAAAAACACTACGCTTGGCTCCTACAGTACTTCTAAGAATCGCCTCATTGAGTCGATTCTAATAAGTACACACGACATATACGTGTATTTCCAAGATAGAAGTCACAAGTTATCCGACATTGCTTTAGGACTTAAATACGAGTTAAAAACAGTCCTGGTAATCGAGTCAGCAATGTCCGAGCCACCGAAGCTTCATCGTAGTGTACTCGTCTTCACTGTCTTCAGTTGACCGTTTTTTTTTTTTTTTTTTTTTTTTTTGTTTTTTTTTTTTGTTTGTTTGTTTGTTTTCGCTCGGTTGAAACTGAAAAAGAAAATCAAAACAAAATGTTCACCAAGCTCTCCCTTTTTACTGAAAGCAAATTTCCAGCGCTACTAGACCAAAACCCAGAAATGTTTTCAAAGAAAAACTATGCCCCCCCCCCCCACCCCACCATAAAAATAACTTAAAACACCCATTTGCCTTTGAAAACGAGGTCTAGGTCCCCAAATATGAACATGTCTTGCTTATCGGAACACCATTCAGGAATTCTTTTTGAAGATAAGATGCCGGTAAGCCATTTTGGGCTCAAAAATTAATAGTTTTCAGGAGGCTGTAATCTTAAAAATACCGCAAGGTCACCAAAATCTAATCAAATCTTCGGTATGTTGAAATGATATATTGTACGAAGCCTGACCAAAGTTTATCATTTCATTCATGAACTAGGGTGCAGACAAGATATTTTTGCCCAAATTTCATTTTTCTGTAACTTGTTACCTTTAAAATAAGGTCAAGTCACCAAAATCTAATCAAGTCTTTGGTACGTCGCAATGATATATTATACCAAGTTTGACCACAGTCCATCACGTGAACAAGTCCGTGAAATAAACAACCCCCCCCCCCCCCCTAAACACCACTTTATATAGAGCAAACCGGGGTTTAAGGGGTAAACATTATTTTTCTTATTTCTGCTCCAAGACATAGTTTGTGGGTACTCGTAGGAACCGCCTCAACGAGGCGGTTCCAACGAGCACCCACAACCTATGTTTGCAGTATAAATAAGAAAATAAGACGGATTTTCATAGGAAAAGTAGCCATTTTAGAGATGTGGAAAAATAGTTTTACTATGCCGCATAGGTATGTTATCGTAATGCATCAACGTGTTCTTGAACAAGGGTGCAGACAAGCCATATTTGGCCCAAAATAAGGTTTTGGGGGGCCTGGGACTTTGAAAATAAGGTAAAGGTCACCAAAATCTAATAAAAGCTTGAATAGATATCAGCGATATAGTGTATCAAGCGTGACCAAAGTCATTGATTCGTTCATGAGACTGGGTCAGACAAGTCATTTTAGACCCAAAGAATCACATTTTCCAGAGCTGGTGACCTTGAAAAAAGCGTCGTCACAAAAATTCATTTACATTTTTGGTAGGTTGCAATAATATATTGTACCAAGTTTGGTATAAATTCATAAATCCGTTCATGAGATAAAGTGCAGACAATTCATGTTTGGCACAAAATTGAGGTATGGGGCTGTGTCCTTGAAAATAAAGTCCAGGTCACAAAAATATTACCAAATTTTCGATAGGTTGTAATGATATTTTTTACCATGTTTGATCAAAATTCATCCAATCGCAAAAGGGTGCAGACAAGCATTTTGGCCCAAAATTGACAGTTTTGAGGAGGCGGAGGGGCTGTGCCCTTGAAGCTACGGTCAAGGCCATCAAAACCTAATGTCTGTGTTTCCTTATCCTAGTTATATATCCATGCAAGTTTGGTCAGAATTCACCCATAGATTCAGGACACATGGTGCCTCAAACACGCTACGCCGACTCCAACGCCGACGCAAACGCCGGCGTCGATACAAACGGGTTCCGCACCAAAAAACGACATGACTCTCTGCCCTTGGTGGGGGGACATATTTTAGTCTTTGAATTGTACCAATTCAACAAATGTGAGTATAAATTTTCTCAGAATATTATTGTCCGGTTTTTTCACGTATAGACTGGGTTGCATCAAAATGACATTCTCAATGACTGTCAAAATAACATTCATAGAATAATGTCCATAAAGAATCGTGGAGTAGACTGAATCCTTATTTCACGACAGTTTAGACGGAATCATGTTTATTCTTATCGATTCTGCTGACAGTGTTTCGGCATCGTTTTATTTCAGGCAACAGTTAGCTGTGCGTCAAAGATTTTCAAGGAGATATATTCAGTAGGTCCCCACGCTTAGCACTCAAATTGTTTTTTGTTTGATTTGAGGTTTAACATCCCCGTCAACACTGTGTATGTCATTTTGGAGACGTTGCTTCCAGTTTCGTGGGACTTTTACCCGATACTGAGATGAAATGACATCTCAAGCCCTGTCGTCCAATGAAACCAATAGGGCATATAAGCATGGACGGTCCTACTCGCACCGCTTTGCCTGGGCAGGCTTAAATCCACTAAGCGGTTTTGAGTGAGGAGGCCTTCATGCGGACTGAACAAATTATTTGTCTACGTAAAAGTTAGTTATCTCGTTATAACGACTTAATTATCTCGTAATAACGAGTTAATTATCGCGTAATAACGAGATAACTAAGTCGTAATAACGAGATAACTAACTCGTAATAACGAGATAACTAACTCGTAATTACGAGAAAACTAAGTCGTAATAACGAGATAACTAACTAGTAATAACGAGAAAATTAACTTTGGAAGGAAGAAATACACCACATAACTGGAAAATATGGAGTGTACATGATTTCTGGGCCAGACTAGCTAGTTTCGGCCATTTAGGCCTCACCAGTGACCTTCAAGTATTTTCAAAATTCCACAATGGAACCAATGATCCCAAAGGACAAAAACTATACATTACACTATGATGTAGTGATTGAATATAGTTTTAAAAACATATTGAGCCAGGGCACAACATTTCCTTCAATTTACATGTGCGCCCAGCGAAGAATCAGATCAGCCTGAGCATCCATATAGTCTGCCAATAGACTTCTCTTGCTGCATGAAGGAGTGACCCTTAGTTTTCATTAAAGCGCACAACGAAGACTCTGTTCAGACTGTGTGCTCTCCGTTTTTACTGAAAGCAAATTTCCAACGATACTAGACCAAAATCCAGAAATGTCTTCAAAGAAAAACTATGTCCCCCACCATAAAGATAACTAAAACACCCATTTGACTTTGAAAACGAGGTCTAGGTCCCCAAATGTAAGCATGTCTGGCTCATCTGAACACCATTCAGGAATTCTTTTTGAAGATATGTTGCCGGTAAGCCATTTTGGGCTCAAAATTGACAGTTTTCGGGAGACTGTAATCTTAAAAATACCGGCAAGGTCACCAAAATCGTAGGTTGAAATGATTTATTCTACGAAGCCTGACCAAACTTTATCATTTCATTCATGAGCTAGGAGACAGACAAGACATTTTGGCCCAAAATTCATTTTTCTGTAACTTGTTACCTTTAAAATAAGATCAAGTCACCAAAATCTTATCAGGTCTTTGGTACTCCGCAATGATATATTGTACCAAGTTTAACCACAGTCATCAACTTGCACATGAACTAGGGTACAGACAAGCCAAATTTGGCTCAAAATAAGGTTTTGGGGGCCTGTGAGTTTGAAAATAAGGTAAAGGTCACCAAAATCTAATCAAAGCTTAAATAGATATCAGTGATATAGTGTATCAAGCGTGACCAAATTTCATTGATTCGTTCATGAGACAGGGTCAGACAAGTCATTTTTGACCCAAAGAATCACATTTTCCGAGAGCTGGTGACCTTGAAAAAAAAGGTCAAGGTCACAAAAATTCATTTACATTTTTGGTAGGTTGCAATAATATATTGTACCAAGTTTGATATAAATTCATAAATCCGTTCATGAGATAAAGTGCAGACAATTCATGTTTGGCACAAAATTGAGGTTTGGGGCTGTGTCCTTGAAAATAAAGTCAAGGTCACAAAAATCTTACCAAATTTTCGATAGGTTGTAATGATATTTTGTACCATGTTTGATCAAAATTCATCGAATCGCAAAAGGGTGCAGACAAGCATTTTGGCCCAAAATTGACAGTTTTGGGGAGGGGGAGGGGCTGTGCCCTTGAAGCTACGGCCAAGGCCATCAAAACCTTATGCCTGTGTTTCCCCATCCTAGTTATATATCCATGCAAGTTTGGTCAGAATTCACCCACAGATTAAGGACATATGGTGCCTCAAACACGCTACGACAACGTCAACGCCGACGCAAACGCCGGCGTCGATACAAACGGGTTCCGCACCAAAAAACGACATGACTTTCTGCCCTTGGTGGGGGGGGGGGGGCATATTTTAGTCTTTGAATCGTACCAATTCAACAAATGTGAGTATAAATTTTCTCAGAATGTTATTGTCCGGTTTCTTCACGTATAGACTGCTGCATGGGTTACATCAAAATGACATTCTCAATGACTGTCAAAATGGCATTCATAGAGAAATGTCCATAAAGAATCGTGGAGTAGACTGAATCCTTATTTCCCGACAGTTTAGACGGAATCATGTTTATTCTTATCGATTCTGCTGACAGTGTTTCGGCATCGTTTTATTTCAGATCACATGGCAACAATTAGCTGTGCGTCAAAGATTTTCAAAGAGATATATTCAGTATGTCCTCACGCTTAGCACTCAAATTGTTTTTGTTTGGTTCTAGGTTTAACGTCCCCGTCAACACTGTGTATGTCATTTTGGAGACGTTGCTTCCAATTTCGTGGGACTTTTACCCGATATAGAGATGAAATGACTTCTCAAGCCCTGTCGCCCAATGAAACCAAAGATCCACTAAGCGGTTTTGAGTTAGGAGGCCTTCATGCGGACTGAACAAATTATTTGTCTAAATCGCAACGGAAATAAGGGCGAGATGGTGGCCACGTAAAATCTATTTAGGCCCCCCCCCCCCCCCCCCCCCACCAAAGGCTGTTCTTCTGTCGCGGTATGTTTTTGTTATGGTTTGTCGTTAAGTGTGTGTATCGCTTATATTATTTTGTTTTGGATAGCCAATTGGCCATTTTGTGGGAAAGTAACTGTCCTTTTGGCTTTCCGTTATCGATGTTTCCATTAGGGTCCAGTTGTTTTATGCGTGTGCTTCTTCAAGGGACAGAGGAACTGTATATTTATGAAGCAAAGAAACATCTGTCAATTTGTTCACAATTTACAATAACGCTGTCCAAAAATTTAGATCATCTAAATTTTGCGACACCTAAAAATTTTACTGTAATCAATCAGAAAAAGATTTTTTATGGTTTTTATATGGGCATTGCGGCCATCTTGGTCACTTGACCTGGATCATCCATATAATTTTTTATTCTTTAAGAGCCCTAAGGCTGCATATAAAGTTTGAATGAAATTGGCACAGTGGTGTTTGAGAAAATGTATTCTAACATGTAAATAGACCTGCAGTACAAGTGACCTTAAGCCAAGATTGACATTGACCCGTACCATTCACAGGCATTCATTTTTTACCAATTCTCATATCACAGACCACAACGTTTTTCGAAAAATGCGCTGATTTACCTACTTCCCATAGAAAAGCATAGGAGTCAAATTTGGACTTGGCGTAAAATACGTCAGGGTCAACCAAGGGTCATCATATTTGCAAATTAGGTAGTAGTCAGTCACCTTATGCTACATACCAAGTTGCAAAAAAATCGGCCCAATGGTTCTGGAAAAGAAGATGTTTTAAGGTTTTTACCATATTTGGGCATGGTGGCCAGCTTGGTCATGTGACATGGACCATCCGAACACATGTTTGTTTTCTCAGTGGCCTAAGGCTGAATATAAAATTTAATTGAAATTGGCCCAACTCGACCTATAATTCAAGTGACCTGGAGCCAAGGTCACTGAATGACCTTGACCATACGCGTTCAAAGACATTCAATTTTTACCTATTCTTATGTCATAGAGCACAATATTTTCCGAAAAATGCATTGTTTTACTATTTTCCCGTTGAAAAGATTAAGGAACCAAATTTGACTTTGGCAGAAAATAGGTCAGTGTCAACCTAGGGTCATCATATTTGCAAACTTGGTAGTACTCAGTCACCTAATGCTACATACCAAGTTTCAAGACAGTCGACTTACTGGTTCTGGAAAAGAAGAGTTGGAGTTTTTTTACCATATTTGGGCATGGCGGCCATCTTGGTCATGTTACCTGGACCATTCGAATAAATTTTCGTTTCCTCACTGTTATAAGACAGCATATAAAATGTAATTAAAATTGGCCCTGTGGTTTCAAAGAAAATATATTTTGGAATGTCAATAGACCTGCAATTCTAGTGAACTTGAGCCAAGGTCAGTGAATGACCTTGACCTTAAGCATTCATATACATCCAATTTTTACCTATTCTTATGCCATAGACCACAATAGTTATTTCGAAAAATGCATTGTTTTACCCTTTTCCCATTGAGAAGCTTAAGGAGCTTAATTTGACCTTGGCAGCAAATAGGACAAGGTAAACCTAGGGTCATCATATTTTCAAACTTGGTAGTACTTAGTCACTCGATGCTTCATACCAAGTTTCAAGACAATTGGCTCAGTGCTTCTGGAGAAGAAGATTTTTAAAGGTTTTTACCATATTTGGGCATGGCGGTGTAGCGTGAGATCTTTAAACCCATGAGAAAGTTAATACCAAGGTATATCTGCGCATGCGCAAGAAGATGTGAGAAATGTCATCCATTTCCTGTTAGCCCCTGCCCCGTTCATCTTGAGCCTATGTTAAAAATGCTACCATTACGAACTAGAACACTATTTATAACAAGCTTTATTTATTTACTTTCGAAAGATACCCGTATTAAATATGCTATAAATTGGTATCATGTGTTCAACAAGAACAAAATTTATACGGGTACATGTATTTTCTTTAAATTATTACGAAAAAACGCCTTTAATTTAAACCCCATTTTTATACAGTAAAACTTGGGTTTACAGCGATGTATATTATTTTCATATTTCCGCTGGAAAACATTAATTGTAGGTACTCGTTAGAACCGTCTCGGCGAGGCGATTCTAGCGAGTACCTACAATCTATGTTTACCAGCGGAATACGAAAACTATCAGAATATTTTATCTAAAAATTTGATGGTAATGTTTCAATATATTTTTTATGGGCGTGTTTATGCAATTAATACTTTTAAAAGCAAGTTCTTTGACAATTTTAAAATTATTTATCTGCCTAAATAAGCCTGATCTCAATAGAAGTGCCCTGCTACAAAATAATAATAATAATAATGATAATAAAATAACAATAATAATAACAATTATAGTAAATTATAATGATAATATTATTCATAATCCGAGTAAGCATGTACACTCTTACCTTTTCAGTTCTACGGTGTATTCCTGGCTTCCAAAGGATATTGAATGGAATTTAAATTTTAGCCATATACCAAGGTGATTAACATGTGTGATTTATGGTTTCACATTTCCTGTTGTCCCCATGCTTATCAAAACACAGTGACTAATTTTCACACCTTTCTGCTTATGTGGGGTAATAATGCCTAATGTCAACTAAACAGGTTTTCTCTTAACAATAAAAGAAATACACACACACACACACACACACACACACACACACACACACACACACACACACACACATAAAATACAAACTTTACAATACAATACTTAAACTTAAAAAAAAAACAGTAGCAATAATAGAACCCAGTGCTTAATATCAATCCGACCCACCGGGGCTCGAAGAAACAGATGGGCTGCATGGTAGCTAGGTAGGCAGGTAGGAAGGTATATAGGTAGGGTGAATGGTCTGGTGGGTGCGTGGCTGGATATGTAGGTAGTTAGGTAGGCTTACTTAACTTCTTCTTTCGACCCTGTAGGTTTCGTTTGTTTGATTTAAGGTTTAACGTCCCATTCAACACTGTAAAGGTCATTTTGGAGACGTTGCTTACCATTGTGTGGGACTTTTACCGAAATGTCATCTCAAGCCCTGTCGCCCAATGCAACCAATACGGTTTATAAGCATGAACGTTCCGACTCGCACCGGCTACCTGGGCAGGCTTAGATCCACTAAGCGGTTTACCAGTACTCGTGTGCGGTCGGATTCAGCTCTGCGTGGAAGCATTATGCAGCCCGTCTATTTCTGCAAGCCCCGATAGGCGGGGGCTAACGACGCTGTATGTAGGTAGGAAGTTAGATAGACAGATCGGTTTTGTTTGTTTGTTTGATTTGAGGTTTAACGTCCCCGTCATCACGGTACAGGTCATTTTGGAGACGTTGCTTTCATTATTGTGTATCTTTGGCCCGACATTGATGTCACCTCAAACCCTGTCGCCCAATGAAACCAATAGGGTTTATAAGCATGAACGGTCCGACTCCGACCGCTTTCCCTGGGTAGGCTTAGAGCCTCTACGCGCTTTACCAGCACTCGAGTGCGGTCGGTTTCAGTTCTGCGTGGAAGCATCATGCAGCCCATATATTTCTTCAAGCCCCGATGGGTGGGGGCGACAGGTAGGTAGAGTGGAGATATGCATGTAGGCAGGTATATTAAAGCCCTGGGGCCAATAATGGCCCTCTCTGGGCCTACTTGTTACACTATGAATCAGGTGAGTGATCCAGGGCCATCATGGCCCTCTTGTTTGTGTTTGGGGGGATTATACTTAACCATTTTTATTAATTTGCACATAAATAATATCTCAAGCCAAAAGTTTTAAAAGTTTAAAAAACAAAAAACAACAAAAAAGTCTAATTGTTTAAAATATTCTTTAAAATGATCCGTCCACATATTCAAACATTACTGTATATTAATAACAAACCAAAAACATTAAAATTATCAATTTTAACTAGTCATTATATTAATCTGGCCAAATTGTCCTACCCAATATTTTTGGCTGGCCAAATTGTCCTAGGCCGAATTGTCCTAGGCCAAATCGTCCGGGCCAAATCGTCCGCTGGCCAAATCGTCCTACATTCATTACGAAAACAGGCAAATTCAAATATATTGACAAATTACTACCACAAAAAAACGAAATTTTTCAGATAAAAATCCTGATATTTTTCATATATCTGCACAAAACATACATTGTGGGTACTCGTTAGGACCGCCTCGGCGAGTCGGTTCTAACGAGTACCCACAATCTATGTTTTTGAGCAGAAATAAGACAAATAATAAATATCCATGTAAACCCCAGTTAAAATATCTAAACCCGAGTTTTAATATCTAAAAGTGGGCATTAAGGGGATCAAATTTATATAGGCATGTTTGCGTGATGAGGTAGGAATGGTAGGTTTGGACTGGTAGCGATGGTTATGTAGGTAGATCTATAGGAAGGTCGTAGGTAGGATCGTATATTTTTGCTTTGGTTGGTTGGTTGGTTGGTAGGTAGGTAGGTAGGTAGGTAGGCAGGCAGCATGTAGGTAAGTAGGTATTACGTCCGTATATCGATAGTATAGGTAGGTATATAGGAATGTTACTAAGTAGGTATGTTTTTGTTTGAATTGGGATTTATGACCCGGTCAACACTATTTAAGTCATTTTGGAGACATTGCTTCCAATTTTGGTGGACTTTTACCCGACATTGAGATGAAATGACAGCTTCAGCCCTGCCGCCCAATTAAACCAAAATGCTTTGGACGGATTGACTCATACCACTTTGCCTGGGCAGGCTTAGTCCTTCTAAGCGGTTTACCAGTACTCATGTGTGGTCAGTTTCAGCCCTGCGTGGAAGCACCATGCAGCCCATCTATTTATCCAAACCCCGATGGGCGGGGGCGACTAAGTCGGTATGTACGTAGGTAGGTAGATATGCAGTCCGGCCCCGCCCACCGGGGCTTAAAGAAATAGATGGATTGAGTGGTAGTTAGGCAGGCATGTAGGTATGTAGGTAGGGTAAATGCAGGTAGTTAGGAAGGTGTAGGTAGGAATGTGACAGAAGAACCGCCTTGGAACGGTAAGTGAAACGAATTCTCGCCCTTACTTCGGTCGCGATTCAGACAAATAAATTGTTCAGTCTGCACGAAGGCCTCCTAACTCATCAGTGCAACATCTCCGTGATCACAAGACTCAAACAACCACAGCGATGAAACAACGGCGAGACCTCGACAGCAACAGTTTGTCATTCAGTTTTACGACCCACCTACGGCGACGGGACCTCGGTTAAAAGACTCATCCAAAAGTCTGTTAAAACCCGGGATCGAATATGTGACCCAAGGTCTATGAGGCCAGTAACATAACAAGAGTTGTCAGAAGACAACATAGCTCGCCTTTGGGGGCCTAAGATGGATGAGGGCAAGTTATCAAAAAAAATTTCTTCTGTAAAACAGCCCAATTGACTGCAGCAAATGAAAGAGAACCAAAATGTACCCCTAATCATCCTGTTTTCAAGCCTTTCTACTGCAAAAAAAAAAAAAAAAAAAAAAAATGAAAAAGAAATCTATATTTGATAAAAAAAAAATTCTACAAACTACCAAGTAATAACAAGGCATCACAGACGATACAAATCCCCTCGAGCAAGACAAATTAAAAAAAAGCCTAGCCTAGCATTTGTGTAAAATTAGATTATATCCATCAATAAATGTAGGTACTTAAGAGTGATGACAAAGTTTTTCTAAAAATAGCCACAAAGACCTTGACTTTGAGCCCCAGACCCTGAAAGTTGAACTTCATACCCAACATTTGTATGAAGTTATCTTAAAATCCATGAATTAATCTGGACACTAGAGCAATGAACAAGTTTTTCTAAAAAATAGCCACAGTGACCTTGACCTTCAGCCCCTGACCCGGAAAGTCAAAGTCACTCAAGATATCATCATACCAAACATTTGTGTCAAGGTATATTAAAATCCATCAATAAATGAAGGTGCAAGAGCGATGACAAAGTTTTTCTAAAAATAGCCACAGTGACCTTGACCTTCAGCCCCAGACCCTGAAAGTCGAACTCGCTCAAGATATCATCATTGCCAACATTTTTGTGAAGTTATATTAAAATCCATCCATAAATGAAGGCACTAGAGCGATCACAAAGTTTTTTCTAAAAATAGCCACAGTGACCTTGACCTTCAGCCCCGGAACCTAAAAGTCGAACTTGCTAGAGATATCATCATACCCAACATTTGTTTGAAGTTATATTAAAATCCATCAATAAATTAAGGTGCAAGAACGATGACAATGTTTTTTCTAAAAAATAGCCACAGTGACCTTGACCCCGTGACCCTGAAAGTAGTGACCTTGACCTTAGGCCCCAGACCCTGAAAGTCAAAGTCACTCGAGATATCATTATACCAAACATTTCAGTGAAGTTATATTAAAATCCATCAATAAATGAAGGCGCTAGAGCAATGACAATGTTTTTCTAAAAATAGCCACAGTGACCTTGACCTTGAGCCCCAGACCCCGCTATGTTTTTAAAAAGAAAAAAAAAGAAAAGACAAAAAAAAAAAACAAAAAAAAAAACGTTCCTCCCCCGGGATTTGAACTCACGCAGCTTGCAGGTAAACGTTAACACAGAGAAGTAAGGGAGGTAATACAGAGGAAAATATTAACTTCTCAAAAGTCCAATTTAAGCCAAAAAACCTGTAAAATGAAGTACAATGATAATGTTAAATATTGTTTTTTTAGAAATTATTAATTATATTCAAAATGAAGTTGTAAAACATCACATATAAGAGCTTGCAGGTAAACTTTAACCAAATGCGGACGCCGACGCTGACGCCGACGCCGACGCCGACGCTGACGCTGACGCCGACGCTGACGCTGGCGCTGACGCCGACGCCGGACGCCCGGGGGTATGGCAATAGCTCCCCCTTACTTTCGTAAGGCGAGCTAAAAACTACACCAAGGAGACTTCCTTCGTATGCATGGGAACGGACGGTCAGACATTCATTTACTTATTTCTTACCACACCTAAGTACACTATTGGTTTCATAAGGCGGTATAACTTGAGAAGTCATTTCATCTCAATGTCGGGTAAAAATCCAACTAATTGGTAGCAGTTGGTCGTAATGTCTCCAAACTAACTTTCACAGTGTTGAGGAGAACCTTAAACCTCAAGTCAAACAAATAAGCAAACAAAACATCTACCTACCTTCCCTTAGGCCCCCACCCATCGGGGCTTGAAGAAATATATGGACTACACGATGCTTCCACGCAGAGCTGAAACCGACCCGCGCATGAGTAATGGTAAACCGCTTAGAGGATCTAAGCCTGACCAAGCAAAGCGGTGCGAGTCGGCTCGTCCATGCTTATCAGCTCTATCGGTCTCATTGGGCGGCAGGGCTTGAGATGTCCTTTCATCTCAAGGTCGGGTAAAAGTCACACAAAATTGGAAGCAACGTCTCCAAAATGACCTTTACAGGGTTGACGGGGGCGTTAAACCTCAAATCAAACAAAACCTACCTTCCCACCATCACCTTCCCCCACCTTACCTGTCTGCCTAAATCTACCCCGCCCATCTGGACTTAAAGAACTAGATGGGCTGCATGATTCCTTACAACCTGAGTACTGGTAAACCGCATAAGCCTGCCCTTGGCCCCCGCCCATAGGGACTTGAAGAAATATATTCGCTGCATGATACTTCCACGCAGAGCTGAATCCGGTCTGCACACTGGTACTGGTAAACCGCTTAGAGGTTCTAAGCCTGTCCAAGAACCGCGGTGCGAGGCGGACCGTCCATGCTAATAAACCCTATTGATTTCATTAGGCGACAGAGCTTGAGATGTCATTTCATCTCAATGTCGGGTAAAAATCCAAATTGGTCGCAATTGGTCGCAATGTCTCCAAACTAACTTTCAAAGTGTTTAAATCTCAAGCCAAACAAACAAGCAAACAAACATTTACCTACCTTCCCTAATGCCCCCGCCCATCGGGGCTTGAATAAATATATGGGCTGCATGATGCTTCCACGCAGCGCTGAAACCGACCCTCGCATGAGTACTGGTAAACAACTTAGAGCATCTAAAAGCCTGACCAAGCAAAGCGGTGCGAGTCGGCTCGCCCATGCTTATAAACTCTATCGGTCTCATTAGGCGGCAGGGCTTGAGATGTCATTTCATCCTATAATGTCGGGTAAAAGTCACATAAAATTGGAAGCACCGTCTCAAAAATGACCTTTACAGTGTTGACGGGGACGTTAAAGCTCAAATCAAGCAAAACCTGCCTTCCCAACCCCCCCCCCCCCCTTTACCTGCCTACCTAAATCTACCCCGCCCATCTGGACTTGAAGAACTAGATGGGCTTCATGATTCCATACCACCTAAGTACTGGTAAACAGCATAAGCCTGTCCATAGCCCCCGCCCAAAGGGGCTTGAAGAAGTATATGGGCTGCGTGATGCAACCACGCAGAGCTGAATCCGGCCGCACACTAGTACTGGTAAACCGCTTAGAGGATCTAAGCCTGTCCAGGAACCGCGGTGCGAGGCGGACCGTCCATGCTATATAAACCAATAAACCCTATCGGTTTCATTGGGCGACAGGGCTTGAGATGTCATTTCATCTAAATGTTGGGTAAAAGTCCCACAAAATTGGAAGCAACGTCTCCTAAATGACCTTTACAGTGTTGACAGGGATGTTAAACCTCAAATCAAACACACAAACAAAGCATAAGACTGCCCAGGCAAAGTGATGTGAGTAGGACCGTCCATGCATAAAAACCCTATTGGTTTCATTGGGCGGCAGGTCTTGAGATGTCTTTACATCTCAAAGTCGGGTCCCACGAAATTTGAAGTATCGTCTCCAAATGCCCTATATAGTAATGACGGGGACGTTAAACCTCAAATCAAACCTACCTACCCACCCACCAAGACACATCTCCTAACCTACCTACTTAAATCTACCCCGCCCATCGGGACTTGAAGAAATGATGGGCTGCATGATGCCCCACCGCACATGAGTACTGGCAAACCGCTTAAGCCCTCGCCCAAAGTTATGCGAGTCGGACCGTCAATGCATATAAACCCTATTAGTTTCTTTCCTTCTTTCTTTCTACTGATACTGCCTCGGTCATATTTGGGCATTACCGCAGGTGTACATTACATACACTCCAGGTTGGCAGGATGAAAGCCTACACAGTAATCATGTAATTACGGTAGGGATCTTTAACCTACACAGGGGATGGTTCTCCCTGCACAGGTGGGGGGTGGTGTTTGGGCTCCAGTTAACGTCCCGATCCGAAGGACGGTGCACTTTATGACATTCAACCCCGCAAATGATGCCAATGGAGCGTGTTCGGACACCGAAATTTTATCACCGCTGCCGGGGATCGAACCCGGGACCTCTAGCATCAGAGACAAGTGCACTAACCACTGGACTATCTCAAAGTCGGGTCCAACGAAATTGGTACATCGTCTCCAAATGACCTATATAGTATTGACGGGGACGTTAAACCTCAACTTAAACTTACCTACCTACCCAGCCACCCATCTACGTATCTAGCCACAAACCACCTACCTACTTACTCCCCTACCTAAACAACGTTGAAGCAGAAGTTAGAAGTAAGAAGTCAGCTTGCCCCCGCCCATCGGGGCTTAAAGAAATAGATGGGCTGCACGATGCTTCAACGCAGAGCTGAAACCGACCGCACACGAGTACTGGTAAACGGCTTACAGGATCTAAGCCTGACAAGGAAAATCGGTGCGAGTCGTCTATAAATAAATAAACAAATAAATATTATAATATTATAAAATCACTAGTGTGTGTGTGTGTGTGTGTGTGTGTGTGTGTGTGTGTGTGTGTGTGTGTGTGTGTGTGTGTGTGTGTGTGTGTGTGTGTGTGTGTGAATTCGGGTTTAACGTCGCTTTCAACAATTTTTCAGTTATATCACGACGGTGTCTGGTTGCGACAGGGAGCTCAATGCTCACGTTTATAGTGCTGCCTCACTGAAGTATCATGTCCCAGACACATTACATGATACAACACCCAGTCACATTATCCTGACACTGGATCGACCAGTCCTAGCTCTACCCCGTAAATCTGAGTGCCAAGCGAGGAGCAGCTAGTACCTTCTAATTTCCTTAGATAGACTTCTCCAGCATAAAATTAAAGTTTAATTAATGTAGCAGCATAATTTATTATTTAATATACTTAGAGAGTTTCGATACCCGAGTCTTTTATAGAGTTATCGTATTACACTTCTCACGGCTGAATTATCTCACACCCCTCCGTGAGGGATTTCAGCCGCTTCCGGTGGGACTGAAGAATCTCACGGGATCAATAATCTCACGCTACAGCGGCCATCTTGGTCATGTGACCTGAACCATACTTGCAAACTTATGTTCCCCCATTGCCAGGAGGTTGCATATGAAATTTAATTGGAATAGGCCCTCTGGTTTCAGAGAAGAAGACATTTGAAAATGGTGGACGGATGACGGAGGCCTACTATCCTATAAGCTCCCCCGGAGCCTTCGGTTCAGGGGAGCTTAAAAACAAAGGGACCCAGAGTTGTGGTTCTTGTTCATGGCACACCGTAAAAGTCTACCAGGTCCACGTCCATACAATATAAAGCTGAAACCGATGCACTTGTGTACTGGAAAACCACATAGAGGGTCTAAGCATGCCCAGGCAAAGTGATGTGCATATAAACCCTATTGGTTTCGTTGGGCGGCAGGGCTTGAGATGTCATTTCATCTCAGTGTCGAGTAGAAGGCCTTCAAAATTGGAAGCAACGTCTCCAAAATTGTCTATATAATGTTGAGGGGGTTGGTTAAAACTCAAACCAAACAAATAAACAAATCATTTTATCTGATATGGTATTGGAGTTATTATTATTTTCAGGAAAGATAACTGAAATATTATGATACCCAGAGTTGTGGTTCCTGCTCATGCAAAACCTTCTTGAATACCAAATAGCATCAATATATCTCAAAGGAGTTTGGAGTTATGGCGATCTATACTTTACCTTCTGTCAAGCAATGAACAGACGACAACAACCGCCAATTGAAACAGAAAATTTCATTCAAACAAGAAATTTCATAAATATCTATCCGTTTACAGCTATGCTCAGACAATTTGACGCACTGTCTCAGAAGATAAGACATTGGAGTTCTGACAGTACCAGTGCTCTTTTAAACAAGACATATGAAAAGGTGCATTATGGTATTATCGCGATTTTTTCAGTGTGTGTGTGTGGGGGGGGGGGGGGGGGTGCTTTATGTTTTCGTGTATGCTGGGCACTAACCTGAAACTAAATTGGAAAGACATAGAGTTTATTACTCTGCCCATTTTAAATATGGGATTTATAAACCTCGGGAGGTTGAACATCCGACAAGCACTCGTTTCTTTGTCGGATGTTCAACTTCACGAGGTTTATAAATCCCATATTTAAAATTGGCGGAGTCAATAAACTGTATATTGCATGCATTTTGGCCGGCATTCGTAGCTCAGTCGGATGCGCGTCTGACTGGTGATCGGGGGGACGCGGGTTTGATTCCCCTGCTTGGGTCGGCAACATTCTTTCGTGGAGATTTATCATGAAATCTTTTCTACGGTCATTCTCTCCCTTCCGCTGATTCAAGAAGGGCAGTTGTCAGTTTCTGGCGAAAGAATGTGCACTGTACTAATTAACCGCTTACGTATAAGCCAGCCCAGGAAAAGTGTGGATAGGTAAACTGACCGGCTCAAAAATGACCTAAAATAGTGTTGACTGGGCCGTTAAACTCCAATACAAACAAAAACAAAGCATGCATTTTGGTGGAGCTGATAGATCACTCTGCATGTAATTCTTAGCACAGAGCACTCTTAACATTCAAGGTCCCGAACCAGCTATTACTGACTGTTCCAAGGCGATTCTTCTGGCTTTGGTTTAAACACATTTACTTCAAAAGAACCATTGGATGTTTTACAAATACAACATAGACATGACTCAACAATATAGAATCGGAACCGAAGCTTTCTATTCATTTTGGCTTTCCACTTGTAACGCTCACGCCCCCGCCCCCGCCCCTCGGGGATTGAAGAAGTATATGGGCTGCACGATGCTTCCACGCAGAGCTAAATCCGACCCGCACACGAGTACTGGTAAACACTTAGAGGATCTGAGGCTTCCCAGGCAAATCGGTGCGAGTCGGACCGTCCATGCTTATAAACCCTATTGGTTTCATTGGGCGACACATTGCTTGAGATGTCATTTCATCTCAACGTCGGGTAAAAGTCCCACAAAATAGAAAGCGTCGTCTCCAAAATGACATTTACAGTGTTGACGGGGACGTTAAACCTCAAATCAAACAAACTTGTAACGCTTTCATGATCATTACGTAAATACGCCTATACAAATACATTGTAAATTTTACCGCCAAAAAGTAACTCGTAAGATAAAAAATATGATGCTTTTCTTATTTCTGTTCAAAATATAGACAGTGGGTACAGGTTAAAATGTGAAATATACATGTACTATCCTATCATTTGGGATATTCGGCTCTCTTCGCTGCATTCACTTAAAATCCTTGATTAGGTCACGCAGTGCGGGACTAACTTTCAGTCAAGAGCTCATCACACATAAGCTCCTTGCTTTCAGTGTATTCTTGCCCGCCAAATGTCCGAGAAATTATCACTATGGACAATTCGTCTATTGTTGTTAGTAATTTGCCGGAAGAAACATACGATGGCTACAGTAGTTTTGAATGTGGGGCCATTGTAAATAACTTAATCAATGGCTTAAGAAATCTCAAAGTCGATGAATTACAGGTTATTTGATCCGGATCTACACTATTTGCCAGTGTCCAACATTTATATGTGAAGAAACATTATAATAGCGTAAACATATAACATTTCAAATTATTATCTGATTTTCGTCTGTCTCTTTGACAAAACAGTTGCAGGAATGATTCTGGACTGTTACATGTATTTCTGCTTCTAATATACATATACATAGTAGACGCATTCTTTTACAGCTCAAACACTGAGGTTTTGCTGGTGATGTTTTTATACCTGTTTCAAACATCGATTGTAGCTGCTCATTGGAACTGCGTCAATGAAGATGTTCTAACGGATACCCACAATCCTTGTTTTAGAAGAGAAATAAGAAGAATGGTGCCCTGCAGACCCTATTTTTCTCTGAAAATAGTTGGTATATGGGGTGTTAATTACATAGGATTGTTTCCCTTATAGGTTTAAAAATGTTTGTTATTTAAATTGAGACCTTGTAAACCACAAGAAACATGCTGGATTACATGTTTATAAAGCAATTATGAGCTGCCACATTTTATCAGATTATCGGGTCATTCATACTGATAAAGAATGCAGAGGATTGTACAGACATAACACAGCTGTATTGATAGCAGAATATACTATTTATCAATGGTTTCATGACCTACAATCTTTAATTAAGCACTAGATTTTGAGCGGAGTATTTCATGAATCCTAAGGCATATACCAAAAGCGATAGCTATTATACTTCTTAAAAAACACACTCAATAGATGGTGGATGAGAAGGGTCATCGAGCGACAACTAAAGCCTGACGAATTCACGATTCACTTTGTGCATTCACCGACTAAAATGCGAGAGTGCACTAATCAAACTTACGCCTAATTCAGCGGTTATGTCCGTGCAATTTATATTTCAACGGTACCTCCGAGTCTAATGTTATACATTTTGAACGTGAGACGCCGTTGAGATGACGTCAAGAACAACGCGTCAACGTGAATTAAACTTTATCACGTCTACATATAGCTATTGCACTGGAAAAGTAGGACTCGCTATAAGGAAATAATTCCTTAGACGAAATTAATCTTCCTTGGCCAGAGGTGATTATCATTTCTAATTTTCATGAGAAATTGTGGCTATTCTTCGCTATGCATGTAAAATATGACCATAACGGTCCAGGCAAAGGTGAGACTTGCGATCACTTGTAATTTCAGTGTATTCCTCATCACGTGAACATGTCCGTGAAATGAACACCCCCTAAACCCCACTTTATACAGGGTAAGCTAGGGTTTACGGGGGTATATATTATCTTTCTTATTTCTGCTCCAATACATAGTTTGTGGTTTCTCGTTAGAACCGCCTCATTGAGGCGGTTCTAACGAGCATCCACAACCTATGTTTGAAGTAAAAATAAGAAAAATATCACGGATTTTAATCAGAAAAGTAGCCATTTTGGAGATGTGAAAAAATGCACTATGTCGCACGGGTGTGTTATCGTTATGAGTGTATGCATGTGAAACTTGGGCACTGACAGTAGAACCCAATCCCTAGACGTAGGGACTGTGGAATTCCCACGCCGATCAAGAAAGATAATCCAATAATTTCAAATCCGAATTTCAGAAGAAAAAATACAGAAAAAACATCACTACTGTTAAAGAATACAAGATATTAAGTTTGTGCGAAAAAGATATTATATTGTCCGCACAAAATATCTTGCCCGCACAACATAGATCTTGTTCCGACACATATTAATTTGTTCGCACAACTTAATATTTTGTGTGGACAACATAATATCTTGTGCGCACAAGATAATATCTTGTTCTCACAACTTCCCAAGATCTTTGTTGTACAAACAAGATATGGTGTTCGCACAACATATTAAAAATATCATGTCCCTTCCCGGGTTCCGTATAAAGATATGCCGAAAGGACAAACAAGTTTTCATTTTATTTTCTTGAAATAAAAACCAATTTATTCCCCTTTTTCGCCGCTACTCTTTAATTCCAGCAAAACATTCCTAATATGATATTTAAATGACTAATTTCTTCGTTTTATTCTTAGAGCCCGAAAAAATAGCCATCGGAAGAGATGGCAAATCCCCCGACCAAAAGCCAATATGGCCTTCAGAAGATTGTTCACCAATAGAAAGTGCACCAGATTGAAACCAGCAATATATCACAAAAGTATTGTAACGGGCCACCACCTGGTCGAGCGGTGTGTTGACTGAGACACCTCAGTAGGTCAGGATGTGGTGGTGGCGTCACAATGAATATTTGTGGATTCGACCTGGGTTGAGCTCAATACTACAGGGAAGAGAACATATTACTAACCCTAGTTTCAGTTTTTGATATTTATTGTGATTTTCCCTTAACAATTTGATTCTGCAAACTTAACTAAGAATTATGGCAATTAACATTGACATGAGTATTCGGTCAAATAAGCATTCACACAATATGAGATCAGTTAGACAATGCACATCAAGTCTGCATTAACAATTTTAAGACGTTCCTATAGCAGGCATTAGTTTGCTTTATACCTTCTATTGTTAATAATGACACAGAAACATTCTAAATAAGTCTGGAAGATGAATGGCTACACGCTTAAATAACATCAATATGATGCACTTAATTTAATATTTGCATTGTGTAGCAGGCCACACCAATATGCGCGCATCAGATTCCACCTATATACGGGCACAAAACGTCACCTATTTCTGCGTACATATGATTCCACTGATATAAGCTAACACAAAGATTAATATATTTTGGCGCATACAAGGTTTTATCTATATATGCGCACACAAAGCTTCACCCACATAGGCGCACAGCATACTATACATTCAAGTTATAACGTGATTGTGTAAATAATCCACTCAGCTGTTATTCTACTAGCAATAAGGCAGACTTCAAAATAACACAAGGGTTATAGAGAGCGTTTGCGTCGTCCAGTGTGTATCTACACACCAATCTAACATTAATCAGTCAGTGCATATAAGTGTTACGCAAACTGAACAACTCTATACCACTACAAGCATTACTGTGAAGCATCAAACGTACTGTAACTGTGTGAAGGAACTTATACGCTCATATCTGTGGAATGCGCCTGTGTGGGGGAACTTACGCTCATATATGCAAAAATGCGCCTGTTTGTGTGGAACTTCACTCATATGTGTGGAATGCGGCCGTTAGGGCGTACTCCCGTTTATTTATGTGCAATGCGTCTAATTATATGACCTTGCGTCTATTTGTGCGAAACTGCACTCATTTATGTGTAATGGGTCGATTTATGTGACTTTGCGCCTGTTTAAGCGAAACTACGCTCATATGAGTGAAAGACGTTAATTCGACGTTGTACATGCAACAAAACTTTCACCAAAACTTTGAATACATCTATTTATGGTTTACAACGTCTAGGACACATTTATTTTATCTAAAAATGTAATAAACAAGACGTACTCGCGGCAAACGGTTTTCACTCATATAAGCGGAGAGATGAAACATGCGCAAACAGAAATATTCCAGTTTTATAAGTTAGTTACACTATTATTTTAACACTTACTCATAATCATTCAATGAAATTTCACTCACATTTATTACATAAACCTGTGCCAACTTTGCCTAAATAAGGGGAGAGATAGCGGAGAGATAGTAAAGGAAAGTGTCCACTCAAATTGTGTACAGTACTCAAGATGGGTGGAGAAACAGAAAAGATGAGATCTGCGAATGGTAAAATTATGAGACCTGGCTGGGGCCTTTCTTTGGTCTGGGCATCACTGAAGCTGCTGCTGGTCCACTTAAACCAGCGCCGATCAGAGTAACTCTGATGTGTGCGTTCTACGTTCTTTTCAGTCTTGGCAAGATACCAAACGTTCCGGTTGCTATCCGTAAACAACAACAAGATTCTGACAGCAGACGCTCGTATTTATACTATCCAGGCGCGTGCGCTACGTCGCCTAGTTGCCAATCATGCGGAACATTTCGGTCATTACGGTGCGGCTCATTGTATGAATGTCAACAATGGCCGATCGGGAAAACAAGTTTCTGATGAGGAAGAAACGGAAAATTAAGCAATAAAAAGGGGCTCAAAGGGCAGGACACGGTAGGACAAGCTTGATATGAGTTAATATTTAGTGATTTAGCGTAGAATTATGTATGACAATGGGTATTTATGCGGTAAATGCTAGGCAAAGTTAGCACACGTTCGTTCGGCCTTGGAACGATCCGTACCGAAGATAGATGATACTGTATCAAAATTATGCGTGTTTGTCATCTAATTAAACTTTAAACACTGACAGCCATAGGAATAACAATAATAGCCAGGTGCCATTACAACAGCCCCCTACCCAATAAAGGCATGGACCCCATGAGGAAGGTAAGTAAGCTTTTACATGCAGCTTGGAAAGTTGGATATTATAACTTATACAGATATTTGAAGGAGGCGACCGGCTATTACTGTTAATCCTTGCCATCTTTTCAAAATATTAAGATATACATATACATGGAGAAGAACTTGCAAGTTAAACATTTAACACGTAGATTCAAATCAACCTGACACAACCGCAGAAACGTACACAGTATGTTCATAAGACTTAAGATTATCGCGAAACAGAATACACATAATTATAAAGGTATGAATGAATAACATGCTGGAAAAGCTGAGATATCCGCGAACTTCAACATTAGTTGTAACATCGCGAAAACAGTAAATCTGCGTACATTTCTACAGGTCATAATAAAGAATGAAACTTCTTAGAGCACTTTTAAGATCATTTGAAATTGTTATAACTTTGACACATTCATGCAAATGATAATTCATTTACCATATGTTTCAGATAATGGTGACTCAGATTATGAACAATGATTAAGTATTTAGGCTAGAAGCAGCTTCTTTCCACCAACCTAGGTTCAGAGTGATCTTGGAGGATCACCTGTCACGAGTTCACCCTACACCGAGGTAAGTAAAAGAAATCTGGCCTCTTGTATAATGAATCATCATCAGCACTCAATTTTCCAGGAAATAGAATAATTTGAAATATCGGCAAATATTTCTCATATAGAAAATGCTCACTTTCTCCCATCCTACATGGCAATAATAGACATTTCATATAATCAGTTCAGTTAAATAGCTTGCCATTAATGCCAGGAGAAAAATAGTTAAACATGGCATTTCATTAGACATTAGCAATATAACAATTATGACAGTTAAACAATGAACTTCCAACAACAAAGGCCCTTGTTTTGAAGTTATTCACCTCATCATACAAGGATCACTGCTTCAATTTCGGGATCTCCAGACCTTTGGTTAAGTTTTCAAATTGAGGTCCCATCTCTATTTGACCTTAAATGTTGAAGGGATATAAATCTTAAACGCAAATTAACAGTTACCACAACACTTGACAAAAATATAAGATCAATAGTTCCGAAGGCTCTGGGATCTGACACACCTCAGGCTGTGTGATAGGAATCCAGAGCCACAGAGTATTTCAGACCACAGAACTTCAGATCTTATTTCCTCTTCTGAGAACACATTTTTTTTTTTAGTTTCATATGAAGGGATACACAGCTAAGGTGAGAAAATACACTCCCAGGAGAGTTCCTAATGCCAAACGGAATAGGTTCTCTTCTATGAATGTATCAAAAAAAATAACTAGTACAGAATTAACTATAACTATATATAGAAATGCATATGGTCAACCCAAATCTATGTATCCGCACATGAAATCACATATATACAATGAAAAGGAATTTAGGAACAATACCTTTTCACAGATTAAGAATTTACTTTATATTTCCCACTTAGTAAGATTTCTGAATTCGGTCAATGAAAGGCTATGCAGAGATAACCTTCACTGAACTATGATATGACATGGTCACTTGTATCTGTCAACTTGTAAACAAGATGCTAAATTTCATACAACCAATTTACATATGAAAGAAGCCAAAATTTAGACCAAAATACTGACTGTTGCCAATATTTAGATCCAAATATTGACCTTATGGTAATGAAATTTTCTTATTATTGGCTGGCTCAAATTTATGAAAACTTTGTAAGAAACAATGGGAAAAAAAAATATTGTATACTTTGACAGATAAAGGACTTCAAATATTTCATTGTTGATAATAGCTGTGACAATAAAATTGATCTTATTCTAACCTATCTA
Organism: Lucinisca nassula; assembly: GCA_963580285.1. Classification (NCBI taxonomy): domain Eukaryota; kingdom Metazoa; phylum Mollusca; class Bivalvia; order Lucinida; family Lucinidae; genus Lucinisca; species Lucinisca nassula. Next base: position 99,373,730 of record OY757014.1, read on the forward strand.
ATTTAACAAAGTTCATGGTTTTCTTTCCTCTTTGAATGTTCACCTTTAATTAGACTCTACAGTTAAGTATATATTATAATTAAATACTGTCTATTTAAGCTGTTATTTAATGTTCATAAACTAAACTCGAAAACACAGTCACTGCAGCTCTCCAGGGATAGAATCAGGTACCAGGAACATACTTTTTAAGTCCACAGGTGTAGACTGCAAACATTTTCCATGATATATGACATACCTATGAATTAGATATGTCATATACCAGGACGAACTTTATGGGTCAGTCAAATGACGAAGTCGCTTCTGCACAATTTTCCTTAAACCCTTGACCCGGTAATATGTACACTCACTTTCGAGCTCAATGAGATACCTCCTTTCCCTGGGCAGAACTGTTAAACTGGGAAGCTGACAGTCATTCCTTAAGTAGTAAAGGATTAACCTAAAATGTGACGGGTCGCGATCTATAAAGATGCTATTTCCATGAGGGATTATTTTTCTTTCTATTTTAGCCAGCAGTGAATCTGGATCTTTGTGGAGGGTCATGCGACTTGTCTCAAACCTGACACCACCTATATTCAGAATGAGACGTTTAGTTTGGAGCTTTCGTAAGTTTGTTATTTCTTCATCATCTTCACTGATTTCTTCTGCTTCAATCTCATCATGTTTTCTCTTTCTATTACTATCCTCTCTAATGTCAGTTTCACGTACTTCTTGATCTTGTCTTTCTGCTTCCCTCTGTCTTTTCATGTTTTGTCTTCTTTCTTCTGCTTGTTCTAGACTTATATCAAGTACACTTTCTCTAGATATATTCTCTAATTCCTTTTGAAATCCCTCCTCATATATATCATTTGTTTCTTCTTCTATTGCCTGCATTTCTGGAACCAATTCAGAGATTGCATCATTTATTATCTCTGGCAGTATTCTCTTCTGCATAAGTGTAACAGACTGCAGACAGAAATCATCCATTCCTTTATCAATTGCTTGAACTAAAGGGCCTTCTGTAATACTTTCGACTGCAGCTATTGTTTCTTTGTCCATCTCTTGAACATTAGAATAAGTATTTGTAATGTCTGACATTATTCTATCTAGGAGCAATTCGCTTACAATTTCACCACTGTTTTGTTGATCTTTTGAGTTTTCAGTCACATTTAGCTTCTTATTTTCACTTTCCTTATTGATTTCTCTCGTTTTATCATTTTCCACTTGTCTATTTTCATTACAATTCTCCTTTTGATTTTGCTCATCTTTATTTATCACATCACTAGTTTCCTTTCTATTATTTCCCTTTCCATTCTCTCTATCTTTATCTTTGGTTTGTGTGTTTACTATTTCTTTCTCTTTACACTTAGCATTATTCAGATTTGTATTTCTCTCACTGTTAGTTTTATTATCTGCTTTTGTCACAGTCACTTTCTGGAGTTTTCTACCCTCACTTTGCTTTTCACTTTGTCTCTCATTTCTGGAGTCTTTCTTTTCATTTTTATTCTGTGTACTTTTCTCCTTTTCAGAATTTCTTATTTTGTGTCTTTCATTTTCTCTATCATTTCTCTTTTCTTCACAACTTTCTGTTTCTATGACTTGTTTATTTGTCTTACTACCACTTTCCTCGTCTTTCTGTTTTCCTTTTTCGGTTTCTTTCTCCTTTTCATTCCCTTTCTGTTCACTTTTTGCATTGTTATTTCTATCTTTACTTGCTTTCCTTTGTGTCTCACTTTGTTTGTCTTTACTTTCAACCACTTTATCTACACTTATCTTATTACTTATATTTGTTTCCACTTCAACTGTATTATCATCTCTTATTTCATATTGCATTTCATTATCACTATCTTCTTTTCCATTATCATTTTCAGCTTTCTTATTCTCTCTCTGCTTTTCATCATTACTACATTTTCTTTTCACATTTTCTACTTTCTTATTTTTACTCTGCTTCTCACTATTACTACATTTTTCTTTATTTTGCACATTTTCCACATTCTTATTTTTACTCTGCTTCTCACTATTACTACATTTTTCTTTATTTTGCACATTTTCCACATTCTTATTTTTACTCTGTTTCTCATTACAGACTTTTTCCTTTCTATTCTCATGTTCCACTTTCTTATTTGATCTGTCGCTGCGAGCTCTTGATTTAACATTTATTAGTCGTTTTGGACTTTCTATTTCAGATTCTGATGCTGATGCAGACTCAGACTCGGAGCTCGACTCGCTGCTTTCACTACTACTGCTGCTTTCTTCATCCGACATTGATGGGGTGAGGTCAAGATCTGATATGATTGAAGTTCCACTTGATACTGGCTCAAGCTCCAGCCTAGATATCTGTAGCCTGGGTATCTTTGGAGGAGGCTCATAAAGATTGATATCTTCTGGTTCTTCCAGCTGCACAGATAGAGCAGGTGAGACTGTACTGCTAATAGGAATTTTCCTAGGCCTGGGCTGTCTTGATGGTTCATTTACTGGTGCTGTATTTATGGGTTCGAGCTCATCCATTGTCTTAACATACCGCCACTTGCTGTCCTGCACCTCGCGAATGAACTTAGTCATCATAGCTTTCGCTGCATCGCCCCTTTCCCCAGTAATTCGGTGGATGAAAATCATATCATCTTCCCGGACGTCACACGCATGTTTATAATTTCTGCTTGTGAATATCATGCTGCACTGTGAACATTGGTAGCCAATGCCTGTGTGTTGGCTCTGCAGGTGTCTCTGAACTTCGTACTTGGTCCGGAAAAATGTATTATTACATATCAAGCACAGGTAGTGATGGCCCTGAAAATATATGTATTACAATACGTGAGAACCATTTCTGTTTCTCTCCTTAAGGGAACTATTTGTTCCTTGAATAGATTTCACTCTATAATCGGACATAGACACATGTAGACTTTGGCGATGATCATGTTGAGCTACTGTAAAGTTCAGTAGCTCACAAGCTACCTTCTACATTATTAAGAAGGAAATGTGCAAAACGATAGTTATACCATAAAACTATCTGCATAGCAAGCACCTTTTCTATCCGTATACAAAGTGAAATACTCAATTTAGTTTTTCGGCCTATCCCATACAAATGTACCACAATCTTAGAATTTACCTACGTCCCCTTCAAAATTGTTTCACTTATCTCGAGCTGATTACATATCAAATACAGTGTCAACAAGTATACCTTGAGAAAAACCACCTGACCATTCGTTCCAGAACTTGGCTTCTCACATTGGTGTAAAACTACAAGCTGGCTTGCGCTCAGACTGCCTGCTTGTCATAAAATGCTATCTATTTCACTTGCCTAGATGCACATTATCTTTAAACACATCAATTTACAAAAATACTTCACACTTCATTTAACTAAGTTTAAACAGATTTTTATGTTCTTTCCTTGCAGGTGCCCCTGTATCACTGTAGAACCAACAGACAAGATATAAGCATTCCGTTGCACAGCCAAATATACACTTCGATTCCTGACAGACCTAAAGATGCGGACTTTTCATCATGAAAATTTCAAACTTCAGGCTCATACAACTACTGAATTGTTAATTCTAATTTTGGAAGCCTGAGTTTCGTACTTTTAATGTTAGCAAATGATCATACATGTTCATAAACACAATGTAGGAACAGATAAAGGAGAAAATATTAGAGAATCTTAAAGAGGCACAGTTATAGAAGTCACAGATTTATAGAATAATAAGATAAGCACATGTCAGCACAGGTTAATGTAAAACTTATTTTTAGTATTAAAATAAACACATGCTTTAGTGACATTATGTACTATTTAAAGAATATATTTGATATTGTTGTTAGATTTCCTTACTGGTAAACCATTCTGGCTTGTCTTCCCCTAAGTATGGTTTAAGTTTGTCATGATGTACGACCATGGGTTTTGTCTTAGGACCAGTTTGAATCCTAAAGAGAACATCGTTCATACATTCTACTACGATCATTGGACCTTTCCAGGGTCTTTGAAGTTTCGGATTGAAACCTAATTTTCGTTTCGGATTATAATACCACACTGCATCTCCAATTTTATAGGAAATTTTGTGAGCCTTAATATCGTATCTCCTTTTCATGCTTTCGCTTGAAATATTCAGATGTTTTCGAGCGAAATCATGAATGTCCAGTAGCTTTTCCTCCAACTGATAGGCATGTTCTGTAGCACACAGCCTATCTTCTCTTAGTGGTCTACCAAGGGCCATGTCAACTGGCAGAGTCAGTTCCCTACCGAACATCATCATCGCAGGGGAGACCCCTGTACTCTCATGAACAGATGACCTGTATGCGAGCATGAGTAGAGGTAAGTGTTCATCCCAGTCATCTTGCTTATCTGAAATGTAGGAGGACATCATGTTTTGAATAGAACGATTAGCCCTCTCAACCATGCCATCTGACTGAGGCCTGCGAACGGTAGTTCTAGTCTTATAGATTCCAAGAAGTTTGCATACCTCTTGGAACACTTTTGATTCAAAGTTAGACCCTAAATCTGTATGAAGTTGCAAAGGTACTCCAAATATTGATATGAATCTGTTAACTAGTTTAGTTGCTACATAACTAGCTTCTTGTGTTTTCAGGGGTATCGCATCCACCCATTTGGTAAAATAACAGGACACAACCAAAAGATATTTGTTACCCTTTTTCGAAACAGGGTACGGTCCACTTATATCAACTGCTATACGTTCCATTGGATAACCAACGTTGTACTGCTTCATGGGGGCTTTTGCGTATCTATGTGGCATTTTTCTTGACCCACAGGTAGAACAAATACGACACCAGTATGACACATCTTTATACATGTTACACCAGTAAAATCGTTTCTTTATTTTGTCATAAGTCTTTCTTCTGCCTAAATGTCCAGCAGTAACGGACTCATGTAACTGTCGAAAGACTTCTTTTCTCAAAACTTCTGGCACTAGAATAAGGTATTCAGAATCATTACCAACATCTCTCAACCGTTTCTTGTATAGTATATTACCTTTTATTTCAATGGTATCCCATTCATGCCAGTATGCCTTGAGTTCTTTTCGATATGGTGCCACTGTAGACCAGGTAGGTTTCTCACCACCTACTTTCCATTGTAATAAGAGTTTCAGAACAGTATCACTTTCTTGTCTATCTCTTATATTTTCTAGTGTTAACTCTAGACAATCATCTGTCTCTGAACTATTAGAAGTGGATTGACCAGATCCACTGATATTTAGACATGCATTTCTATTGCAGTCATTGTAACAGGTGCTTAAATCTTCAATACTATTCATATGATCATCGTGATCATTCTGTGGATTATCAAAGTCTGTAGTGTTTCTGTCCATTTTACACTCATGCTCATGTGAACTCCCAGGACTGTCCTCATGAGCCCCGTCTTTTGTTGCCACGCCTGCGTGAGCAACTTGCATCTTTGTGGAATTTTCCTCTAACTCAAATAAACACCCAAACAATGACTCGTCCTCAGAACGATCCCACCAATTTCCACTACTTACTGCTACGTTGCAGCAACATACTTCACCATCAGCTGCCATCCTGCAGCAAAATCTATGTACGTGACGACAATTAATTTTGTGAGCTGCTTTGAGCTCATCACAAGCGAGATTATCACCTGTATGCGTGAAGGATTGAACCTCGATCTGGGTCATATCAGATGACATCTCCGACGAGAGCACATCAGCTGCTCCAGGTCCAAAAGAAGTGGTAGTGTGCGCATCGCTACCACTGTCGTCCATACTGTTGGGCCCATAATACACAGGATTTTTCCCCTGGCTTAAGGAAGATACACGGGTTTTATCTTCCAAGCATAAGGATATGCCTTGTTCGCATTCCTTAAAGCTACCGACGTCGGACAGTGTGATTCTATGATCACCCTCACAGGTGTTCTCATAGTCACCCCCAATTACGCTTTGAGTGATCCTTTTGTCACTCTCAGAACTGCCTATCTTTAAGGCTGCGTTCTTTATAGCACCTGATTCTTTTGTCATGATATCGGGATTTGTCAAGATATCGGGATTTGTCAAGATATCGGGTTTTGTCAAGATATCGGGTTTTGTCAAGATATCGGGAAAGTATCGTCTCTCGTATCGGTCACAGTATTTACAATTATTGTTATAGCATGGTCTACGTGACATTGCATCAGCATTATTATGCACCCTACCTGCCCTGTGTTGGACGGTAAAGGTGTATGCTGACAGGGTTTCGATCCATCGTGCAATCTGTCCTTCACAATTCTTAAATCGCATAAGCCACTGTAAGGAGCCATGATCCGTTCTAACTGAAAAGTTTTGCCCTAACAAATAGTGATGGAAATGTTTCACTGCCATTACCACGGCCAGAAGTTCCTTTCTTGTAGTACAATATTGCCTCTCAGATTTGGACAAACACTTACTGAAATAGCTAATTACTTTTTCTTCGCCGTTCTGAACTTGCGACAAGACGGCCCCGATTCCAACGTTCGATGCGTCACAATCAAGCACAAACGGTTGTCCTTGAAGAAGTGGATAACTAAGAATAGGAGCACTGGTCAATAACTGTTTTATAGTGTCAAATGCATTCTGAGTTTGATCACTCCAAGAGAAGTGAGTGTCCTTTTCAGTGAGCTTATGCAGAGGTTTACACACAGTTGCAAAGTAAGGTATGAACTTCCTATAATAAGAAGCCAAACCAACAAACTGCCTCACTTCTGTAGCGTTCTTTGGCTCCGGCCATTCTTTGACAGCTAGAACTTTTGATGAATCAGTGGCGATTCCTTCCTCAGACACCTCGTGTCCAAGGAAGGCGACCTTTCTACACAGCAAACTGCACTTTTTGGGGTTAAGTTTTAGGTTTACTTCTCGAAGTCTTTTTAGAATCACCCTTAGGTTTTCCAAATGTTCTTCGAATGTCTTGGAAAACACAATTATGTCATCAAGGTATATAAGCAAAATGAGGAAGGTCAGACCAGCAAATACCCTCTCCATCAGGCGTTCAAAAACACTAGGGGAGTTAATCAAACCGAATGGCAAGACTCGCCATTGCCACAAGCCACTGCCTGGGATAGAGAAAGCAGTTTTAGGCCTGTCCTCCTCGGCTATGCTTACTTGATGAAAGCCACTCTTTAAATCTAACGTAGAGAACCAGCTAGAGCCTCCAAGCGCATCCAACGTATCGTCTATTCTTGGTAAGGGGTGGCTGTCGGGAATAGTAAGCTGATTTAGACGCCTATAATCTATGCAGAACCTAGTTGAACCATCACGTTTAGGCACCAATACAGCGGGTGCACTCCAAGCGGAATGGGAAGGCTCAATAAGACCCTTTTCCGCCATTGCCTTAATTTCTTTTTCTGCGAAATCTCTTTTAGCAAGTGGAATTCTATATGGCCTCAGTTTCACAGGCTTACAATCAGGTAATGTTTTTATAGTATGCTCAACCAAATTAGTGCAGCCTAAATCATGAGAAGATTTTGAGAACTGGTCCTTATACTCGTACAAAAGTGATCTTAAACTTTTCTTTTGCGATTCGTTTAAGTTTGAGGAACTTTGAAGAATGAGTTCATCAATATGAGGACAAGACTCCGGTTCAAGAGTAGTTTTACTGTTCACAGAGTTTACGACCCCAAACTTTTCTATTTCTACTGGCTCATACATTGCAGCTACCATATTTTTGTGAAGCATGCAAGGCTCATTGCTCAGATTCATAATGCGCAGTGGGACAGTACCGAACTTAGGATTAACTAAAGCTTTAGCTATCAACAGCCCACTGCGGTCTACAAAACTTTCAGTGGCCTCTATAACACCAATGCTACATGTATCAACTCTATCCATTGTGTGACCCAAAATGATGATTTCACACTCAGGCGGGACTTCAACATTCTCATTGATAGCAATTCTACAGCAAGAAGGTATGATGTCAACACTACTACGATAGCTAGCAATCTTTTCACCATTCAGCAGGATATGATTCTTGCTCAAAAACACATCACACCCATGCTTTGTAAGAAAATCCATGCCAAGAATTCCATCATTTTTAACATCAGCGAACAGAACATCATGCATTAACAACTGACCACCAAGTTTAATCTCAATTTCAGCTCTGCCAATAAAAGGAGATGCTTCACCCGTAGCTGTTACCAGGTGCATATTTACAGGTGTTAAACTAGGGCGCATTTCATATGGCCAATTTTCAAAAACATTTTTGCTTATAATAGTGCAGCAGGAGCCAGTATCAACCAGAAGAGCAAGAGGTTTACCTTTAACGTACCCAGCAACAAAATATCCGTCCTCCATGCTTCTTATTGGAACATCAGCGGACCTTTTTATCGACGTCGGGTTGTGGTCCCCCAAACCGACCGATTCCAGTTTCCCTGGTTGTTTTCAAATCTTGTAGGCACGTTTCTGGTATTTGTATTACCAAAGTTCCTATCACTATTTTGCCTATTTCTATAATGATCGTTCAAACGCGAACGCGAACCCTGTGAACGCGGATTCTGCACTAACTGGTCTAAGTAAGATTCATTTCCTCGGCCTTGTTGGTTATTAATAGGTGGCTGACTAGATGAATTTTTCTGTGAAGCAAGCATACGAGGAGGGTTATTTGGATAGGGTCTACCAAAATTGACGTTGTTCTTAGAATTTTGATTGCCTATTTGCTTTTCATATGAGAACATGCCTTTTGATTTGTTTTGACTAGTCTGCTTTGCCAGGTCCTTAACATAACTTGTCAGAGCATCCATGGATTTTTGGAGAGTCAGCATGCTATCATTTACCCCTTTATTATGATCATCTTTCTCATGCCTTTTATCGGTTTCAATCTGACTAACATTTCGTGAACGTTGCCTATCCGCAATTTTATGGGATTCTAGTCTCAAAGCTGTTCGCTCAGCATCACCAAGAGTCTTGGGACCAATCTCTCGAACACGTAAACGGATTTCTGAATCTCTTAGAGCATCAATAAAATGATCAATCGATAGGGTCTCGACCACGTCCTTATTGACTCCTGGGTATGCCTGACGTACAAGCTTTTTTAACAGCCTGAGCTAACTCTGGTATAGATTCCCCTTTGTTTCTAACTCGAGACTTAAGCTGAGTTCTGTAAATTTCTGATCTATTTATTGACCCAAATCGGTTGGCTAATTTCTCCACTAAAGTGTCAAAATCGCGCCTACCGTCATAATCGAGCTCACTCAACAGGGACCTTGCCTCCCCTGTCAAACAATTAGCAAGGTATAGAGACTTTTCTCTATACTGCCATCCGTTTATCTCACATGTGATTTCGAACTGAGATAAAAAGTCGTCAAAATCTGTCTCTCCACTAAAACACTGGGGTTTGAGTTTAAAATTGGGGTGGTTCGTACTTGAACTGGAGCCAGTGGCAACTGTAGGCGTTACAGTTGCCCCATTACACTGGTTTGTTTGAGTAATTGAGGAATTTTCATTTGAGTTTTTCGGAGTAAGATCAGCAACAAGATTGTTGAATTTTGAATTTATTTCAGCAAGTTTCTGATCCATGTGCTCAGATAAACTCGAAATCGTATTTTTCATCATAGTGCCCATTTTAGTGATTTCAGACTCAAGTTTGCTCTCAAGCATTGACATTTGTAGAGAGTTTGCAGAACTTGCCAGTGAATTTTCATCACCGTACATATTGTTTTCATTGGTAGTATTTTGTTGAGAAGTCGACTGAGCATTGAGATCTTTCTCCATATTAGAGTTATTTAAATTGTTACCTTCCATTTTTGTTAGTATTATTTATTGCTATGGATTTTTTTTTTTTTTTTTTGTTCTCTTCCACAATAGCAAAGACCATACACCAGGATTTTTTAATATTTATGGATTATTTTATTTTCACTGGTGGCTGCCAAGGTTCAAATCTATGTCGTCTATTATTTGAATCAGACGGACAGGATATCACACTATAAAAACGTACTAGGTGGCTGCCAAGGTTCAAATCTATGTCTTGCACTATTTGAATCAGACCAACAGGATACCTTACTAGGTGGCTGCCAAGGTTCAAATCTATGTTGTCTATTATTTGAATCGGACGGACAGGATACCTCACTATAAAAACGTACTAAGATCAGCTGCAAATAACGATTATTATGTTTCCAAACTGTGTTACGTGCTATATTTCACTCCAGAATTTATTAACTTAACATTCATCCCAATCTCTGACACCAAATTGTAACGGGCCACCACCTGGTCGAGCGGTGTGTTGACTGAGACACCTCAGTAGGTCAGGATGTGGTGGTGGCGTCACAATGAATATTTGTGGATTCGACCTGGGTTGAGCTCAATACTACAGGGAAGAGAACATATTACTAACCCTAGTTTCAGTTTTTGATATTTATTGTGATTTTCCCTTAACAATTTGATTCTGCAAACTTAACTAAGAATTATGGCAATTAACATTGACATGAGTATTCGGTCAAATAAGCATTCACACAATATGAGATCAGTTAGACAATGCACATCAAGTCTGCATTAACAATTTTAAGACGTTCCTATAGCAGGCATTAGTTTGCTTTATACCTTCTATTGTTAATAATGACACAGAAACATTCTAAATAAGTCTGGAAGATGAATGGCTACACGCTTAAATAACATCAATATGATGCACTTAATTTAATATTTGCATTGTGTAGCAGGCCACACCAATATGCGCGCATCAGATTCCACCTATATACGGGCACAAAACGTCACCTATTTCTGCGTACATATGATTCCACTGATATAAGCTAACACAAAGATTAATATATTTTGGCGCATACAAGGTTTTATCTATATATGCGCACACAAAGCTTCACCCACATAGGCGCACAGCATACTATACATTCAAGTTATAACGTGATTGTGTAAATAATCCACTCAGCTGTTATTCTACTAGCAATAAGGCAGACTTCAAAATAACACAAGGGTTATAGAGAGCGTTTGCGTCGTCCAGTGTGTATCTACACACCAATCTAACATTAATCAGTCAGTGCATATAAGTGTTACGCAAACTGAACAACTCTATACCACTACAAGCATTACTGTGAAGCATCAAACGTACTGTAACTGTGTGAAGGAACTTATACGCTCATATCTGTGGAATGCGCCTGTGTGGGGGAACTTACGCTCATATATGCAAAAATGCGCCTGTTTGTGTGGAACTTCACTCATATGTGTGGAATGCGGCCGTTAGGGCGTACTCCCGTTTATTTATGTGCAATGCGTCTAATTATATGACCTTGCGTCTATTTGTGCGAAACTGCACTCATTTATGTGTAATGGGTCGATTTATGTGACTTTGCGCCTGTTTAAGCGAAACTACGCTCATATGAGTGAAAGACGTTAATTCGACGTTGTACATGCAACAAAACTTTCACCAAAACTTTGAATACATCTATTTATGGTTTACAACGTCTAGGACACATTTATTTTATCTAAAAATGTAATAAACAAGACGTACTCGCGGCAAACGGTTTTCACTCATATGAGCGGAGAGATGAAACATGCGCAAACAGAAATATTCCAGTTTTATAAGTTAGTTACACTATTATTTTAACACTTACTCATAATCATTCAATGAAATTTCACTCACATTTATTACATAAACCTGTGCCAACTTTGCCTAAATAAGGGGAGAGATAGCGGAGAGATAGTAAAGGAAAGTGTCCACTCAAATTGTGTACAGTACTCAAGATGGGTGGAGAAACAGAAAAGATGAGATCTGCGAATGGTAAAATTATGAGACCTGGCTGGGGCCTTTCTTTGGTCTGGGCATCACTGAAGCTGCTGCTGGTCCACTTAAACCAGCGCCGATCAGAGTAACTCTGATGTGTGCGTTCTACGTTCTTTTCAGTCTTGGCAAGATACCAAACGTTCCGGTTGCTATCCGTAAACAACAACAAGATTCTGACAGCAGACGCTCGTATTTATACTATCCAGGCGCGTGCGCTACGTCGCCTAGTTGCCAATCATGCGGAACATTTCGGTCATTACGGTGCGGCTCATTGTATGAATGTCAACAATGGCCGATCGGGAAAACAAGTTTCTGATGAGGAAGAAACGGAAAATTAAGCAATAAAAAGGGGCTCAAAGGGCAGGACACGGTAGGACAAGCTTGATATGAGTTAATATTTAGTGATTTAGCGTAGAATTATGTATGACAATGGGTATTTATGCGGTAAATGCTAGGCAAAGTTAGCACACGTTCGTTCGGCCTTGGAATGATCCGTACCGAAGATAGATGATACTGTATCAAAATTATGCGTGTTTGTCATCTAATTAAACTTTAAACACTGACAGCCATAGGAATAACAATAATAGCCAGGTGCCGTTACAACATTGCAGTTATGGCCATCACAAGATTATACTTCAGGAGAGATAACTAAAAAAACCAGGGTACTCAGAACTGTGGTTCTTGTGCATGACATGCCTGCTTAAGTTCATGCATATCTGTACAAAGTACCATCAATATGTCTCAAAGGGTGTTGGAGATCACAAGCTGGTCATACTGTTATATTGGAAGGATAGATAACTCAAATATTTATCATAGCACCCAGAATTGTGGTTCTTAGGCATGAAGCGCCATCTCAACCTTGTATACAATTGTGCCAAGTACCATCAATATATCTCAAAGGGTATTGGAATTACGGCCATCAAAAGGTTATATTGTCAGGGGAGATAATTAAAAAACCAGGGCACCCAGAATTGTGGTTCATGCACGTGACACAACTGCTTAACCTCATGTACAACTGTACCAAGTGCCATCAATATATCTCAAAGAGTATTGGAGATGTGGCAATCACAAGGTAGTGATTCTATATTATTGGAAGGGGAGATAACTCAAAAACCATTGCACCCAGAGTTGTGGTTCTTGTACATGACACACCGTATCGGCCTTGTGAACAACTGGGCCAGGTATCATCAATATATCTTAAAGGGTATTGGAGTTATGGCCATCACAAGGTAGTTGCTCTATTTTATTGGAAGGGGAGATAACTAAAAAAACATGGCAGCCAGAGTTGTGGTTCTTGTGCATGACACACCGTCTCGGCCTTGTGAACAACTGTGCCAGGTATCATCAATATATCTTAAAGGGTATTGGAGTTATGGCCATCACAAGGTAGTCTGTCTATTTTATTGGAAGGGGAGATAACTAAAAAAACATGGCAGCCAGAGTTAAGGTTCTTGTGCATGACACGCTGTCTCAGCCTTGTGAACAACTGTGCCAGGTACCATCAATATATCTTAAGGGGTATTGGAGTTATGGCCATCACAAAGTAGTCATTCTATTTTATTAAAAGGGGGGATAACTAAAAAAGTATGGCATCCACAGTTCTGGTTCTTGCGCATGACACGCTGTCTCAGCCTTGTGAACAATTGTGCCAAGAACTATCAATGAATCTCAAAGCGTATAGGAGTTATGGCCATCACAAGGTTGCGTCTACGGACGGACGGACGGACCGACAGACGGATGGACGCCAGGCTGATCGCTATATCCCCCGAACCTATTCGGTCGGGGGATAAAAACAGACGCTTTACTAAATACATTTAGATACGGGCCTTAAACGATCGCCAAAAGATATAGGAAATGTTTGCCCTAGAAATATGAATATATCAGCACTTTTGTTGACAAATGCAGTACCTTAATTTCACAGCAAAAAAAAAAAAAAAAAAAAAAAAGTTTCCATTCTCAGATGTTTTTAATGACTCTTAAACCAAAGTGAACCTATTTAATTCTTTACATTTTGCCGCTTGTATTGTTTCAGATATATCGGACACGGCGGTCGCTTTAAAGACTTCAGCAAGCGCGCAGGGTAAGGAACAAACGCGTAGGATAAGGATTTTCTTCCGCTCAGGATAAGGAAGAAAATGGCGGAATCGGCATCACATGTGCAGGTTTGTTGTTGTTCTAGATCTCGTGTTATGGTTACTAATCAATACGGCTGCTCACATTAACTTCACGGAAGACACATATCATTCACAAATTTATCTTCGATGGTCCGAATTTGACAGTTACAGCCAGACAAACGGAGAACCGCACACAGTGGAGCTACTCACCCACGAAATCTCATTATTTTACATGAAACGCTCTTTTGGGAAGATTGCATGCACTTTTTTGTTGGTTGTTGACATACACATGATAAATCGGACTGTTGCAAATACGCTTTAAGGAAAATTGGAAATTGGAAGGCCCACAGTGAGACATCTTAGTTCCATTTTCAATACAACGCCCGCGGGCAAGGAAATGGGTACAACGCAATTGATAAGACACAAAATTTTCCGGGTAAAATGGTAGTTGTATGGTCGTAGCACTAGTAAAATTCTATCTCAGATTTGGTTTTCCGATATTAATAATTAGTCCTACATAGTTTAAAGCACCAGTTGTGACCTTTAGGAAACGTTCAAAGTTTGTGTGCCTTGTCTTGGCATGCGAATTGCTCTGGTTCTAGCAATATAATACCCCCACCCCACCCCCACCCCACCTACTATGAATCTAGGACGATGTGATATAATTGATAACTATACAAAATACATAAACTATATTGATTTTGTTTAAACTTGTTGGAAGACAAGATCAATTAGCACTTGGTTGACTGGCTGACTGATTTGTTGACTGGTCATGTTTCTTTGCTTTCTTAATTACCTTTTTCACACTTAAATTGTTGGTTTTGTTTGTTTGTGTAAACATTGTGATATTTTTCATTAACTCTTAACAAGAAGGGCAGTTGTCAGTTTCTGGCGAAAGAATGTGCACTGACCTGGTTAACCGCTAACGTATAAGCTTTCCCAGGAAACTGATCGGCTCAAAATTGACCTAAAATAGTGTTGACTGGGCCATTAGTTAAACTCCAGTACTCACTATCGAAATGTAAACAAATGACCATCACAGTTGAAACAATATCTGTACGAAGCCAACGAAGCGCCCAACTTAAGGGACGTTGTACAAAGCAGTGGCGTGTAGACAGTCAAAAACATGAAATCCGCGGTTTTAGTGGGACAGTCCGTAGGAGAGGCAATACAGATCCAACACCTTTGATCTATATTACTCAAATATTTAAAAAGTACACAGTTAATTACGACTTTCTGTTTCACTCTCGATTGTGCACATTTTAAACCTGTAGGATATTTGAATAACCAAAATAAGTTTCCATCAGTCGACCATAAATCGACAAACCACACCAACAAGGTGGGACTTGTCACAAAGGTGCAATTTGACAACTTTAACGCTGTATGTGTTGATCAAAAATTAAAAAATAAAGAAGTTAAAACCTTAAAACGCGGCAAAAAGATTATTTTTTGTTTGTTTTTGTTTGATTTGAGGTTTAACGTCCCCGTCAACACTATAAATGTCATTTTGGAGTCGTTGCTTCCAATTTTGTGGGACTTTTACCCGACATTGAGATGAAATGACATCTCAAGCCCTGTCGCCAAATGAAACCAAAAGGGTTTATAAGCATGGAGGGCCGCCTCGCACCGTGGTTCCTGGACAGACATAGATCCTCTAAGCTGTTTACCAGTACTAGTGTGCGGGCCGGATTCAGCTCTGCGTGGAAGCATCATGCAGCCCATATATTTCTTCAAGCCCCTATGGGCGGGGGCCGGCGGCAAAAAGATAAAAATGCGACTTTAATAACAATTGTGTGAAACATATAATGGTAGCTTATTAACACCGACATTGAGATGAAATGACATATCAAGCCCTGTCGCCCAATGCAACCATAAGGGTTTATAAGCATGGACGGTCCGCCTCGCACCGTGGTTCCTGGACAGGCTTAGATCCTCTAAGCTGTTTACCAGTACTAGTGTGCGGGCCGGATTCAGCTCTGCGTGGAAGCTGCATGCAGCCCATATATTTCTTCAAGCTCCTATGGGCGGGGGCCGGCGGCATAACTGTAATAACAATTGAGTGAAACATATAATGGGAGCTTAGTAACACCGGTCTATTTCAACTCAAAACTCGAAGTTTCAACTCTAAACTCGAAGTTTTCAACTCGAAACTCGAATATTTCAACTCGAAACTCGAAGTTTCAACTCGAAACTCGAATATTTCAACTCGAAACTCGAAGTTTTCAACTCGAACTCGAATATTGCAACTCGAAACTCGAAGTTTTCAACTCGAAACTCGAATATTTTAACTCGAAACTCGATACTCGAAAAAAAGAAACCCTCCTTAACATGGACCCACAACATATTTTTAAGATTTTGTAAAACAAACCCTTGTTAGGATGTATTCCAAAGATAATTTGGGATAAACTTCCTTATTTCCTGTCTGTAGTATATGTTGTGGCTCAGATGAGGCAACAGTTTACTCTGTACCCACAACAATGTTTTGAACTATGTTTGCAAACAGTGTGGATCACGATCACTCTGCACACACAAGTTTGAATGAAGTAGACACAATTTAGTTTGATTGTATATTAAATGAATTGAAGGAATCTGAGTATTTTCTGATTTATTTTATTATTTGTCTCCCCTATCTCTCTAGGCCGGCCTCGGTAGCTCAGTCGGGTGCGCGTCTGACTGGACGTGGGTTCGATACATATAGGGGTCGGCAACCTTCTTTCGTGGAGATTGATCAAGAATATGCACCATTCTGGTTAACCGCTTACGTTTAGGTAAACTGACCTGCTCATTTTTGAGTCGGTCAGTTTACCTATCCACATTTTTCCTGGGCAAGCCTATACGTAAGCGATTAGCCAGTACAGTGCACATTCTTTCGCCAGAAATTGACAACTGCCCTTCTTGAATCAGCGGAAGGTAGAGAATGGCCATAGAAAAGGTTTCATGATCAATCTCCAAGAAAGAATGTTGCCGACCCGGTATCAAACCCGCGTCCTCCTGATCACCAGTCAGACGTACATTCTTGCATAAAAACCTATGCGCATGGCTGTTTGAAGCCGTTGTCAAATGGACCGAAAGCCGTGCTCAAACAGCAAAACCGTGTTCAAATCATGAAAATCGCGTGCTGTTTGAACATGGATTTTGAACTTTTGATATCACAAGACGGGCCTTGCTTTGTTCACGTTACGTTGAGCGACGTAACGTTATCGCCCTGAACGTAGCGTTTTAGGGTTCTATGATGACGTCACTGCATGACAACGTCATTGTAAACAACATTCTGAACTGGCCGCCATTTTGGATTGCCTGTCGCTTTTGAAGAGTTCATGTGGAATTTATATGGAGCTTTTTGGCGTTTTCGTAAAAATTTGCTGTCGGATTCGTAAGTTATGCAAGAACAACGATCATCCATGGTTATTCCATTGCATTAACATTTCCCGGATCCCTCGGAAGATATTTGAACATTCGGCCTAGCGGCCTCATGTTCAAACAGCTTCCTCGGGATCCGGCAAATGTTAATGCATGAAAAACCATGGTTGATCCCTATATTCGACTGAGCTACCGAGGCCGGCATAAAAATTCAGTTACCAATACACATGTACATACTTTAATATTTGCCTTATATCCGACGACGAACTGCTAACAAAGGGCCTGGTAAGATTTACCATTATATATGCCCCCCCCCCCACCCCAGCCCACTCTCACGAATTTGGCGAGGTTATCAACCTTATTTTCAGCCAAAAGAACAAACATACATTTTTCTTCCAGAAATACTGCATGGACACATATATCATTTATCTAATTCATGATCGCAATGAACCCAATCCAACTATTCCCCATAGGGGATGATTATATTGCTAGCACCAGAGCAAGACAAGGCATGTCAAGACAATGCACACAAACTTTGAACGTTTCCTAAAGGTCACAATTGGTGCTTTAAACTATGTAGAACTAATTATTAATATCGGAAAACCTAAACTGAGATGGAAATTTACTATAGCTACGACCATACAACTACCACTTTCCCCGGAAAATGTGTGTCTTATCATATGCGTTGTACCCATTTCCTTGCACGTGTGCTATGTATTGAAAATGGAACTAGGATTTCTCACTGTGAGCCTTCCAATTTCCAATTTTCCTTAAAGCGTATTTGCACCAGTCCGATTTATCATGTGTATGTCTACAACCAACAAAAAAAAGCATGCCATCTTCCCAGAAGAGCGTTTCATGTAAAATAATGAGATTTCGTGGTTAAGTAGCTCCACTGTGTGCGATTCTCCGTTTGACTGACTGTAACTGTCGAATTCGAACAATCGAAGATAAAATTGTGAATAATATGAGTCTTCCGTGAAGCTAATGTGAGCAGCCGTATTGATTAGTAACCAAAACACGAGATCTAGAACAACAACAAACCTGCACATGTGATGCCGATTCCGCCATTTTCTTCCTTATCCTGAGCGGAAAAAATTCCTTATCCTGTGGATTTGTTCCTTACCCTGCGCGCTTGCCTTTACCAGTGTGGGGTGGAAACTCCTTCAAAAGTATTTTTTCTCCGATGTCAGTAGGGGTAAACCTCCTCGGAGCAAATTCTTTCCTTTAAGACAAGACGTTAAACCTCAAATCAAACAAACAAATCAGTAGGACAAGGCTTATAGAAAAGTAAATAGGAAGTCTCGAAAGTTGTCTCCATTTGAAAAATGGCGGAAAAAAAAGGGTCAAAATGACCGATACCGGTCTACCCGCATTTTAGATATACGGGTATACCCGTAAATTTGCGGGTACACCCCTAAATTTGCAGGTACACCCCTATTTCAAATGCGGGTGTACCCGTAAATTTGCAGGTACACCCGCATTTAGCGGTCTACCCGCATTTTACGGGTAGACCTGCATTTTACGGGTACACCCCTATATTTGCGGGTACACCCCTAAATTTACGGGTGTACCCGCATCTTAAAATGCGGGTATACCCGTAAAAATAGGAGTGTACCCGTAAAATGCAGGTCTACCCGTAAATGCAAGTAGACCGCTATTTCTTATTTTCCAATTATCCAATCAAAATGCCGCTTACATATCCACATTTTTTGGATAAGGCTCTTATCTTTCTTGCGGCGTCTTTGATATACCTGTCCAATTCATGCTGTGTAAACACTCAATAATTTCAAATTTTAATGAGAATCAAGAGCGTTTATTGCACCCTTGAAAAAAATCACGGGATAATCAGTCTGATTTGATATATTAAAATTTAACTAAGCGTTTAACAAAATGTTTTGCATTTACTTTCCTGTCATTTATTTATTTATTTATTTACACAGATTATCATGTGGGGTTTAGTTCCAGATATACAATGTTGAAGCATCAAGAATACACGCCTACATATGTTTGAACCCCAGAAACCCCATTTTCATTTAGCAGTGGCTATTCGTACGGCCCCGTATGTATAGCCTGCATTGGTTAATCGTACGGCCCCGTATGATTAGCCTGAATTGGCTAATCGTACGGCCCCGTACGTTTAGCCAATATATGCTATATAGGCTAATCGTACGGCTATAATTCGGTACCAAGGAATAGGTCAAAATATATTTTGCGAATATTAAATGTGTATTGGGCAGTATGAAACAGAATTATATTATTTGTGTATATATTCTTATAAGTATTGTTAAATATTAATATCGATGGTGTATACATGTCAACAGAAAAAAGAAACTGTTTAATAGTACTATCAATTATCAGTTTGCTTAGGATGGTAAGTTTATGGACAAGAGCGGGACGGACGCACGAACGAAGCGGCGACTATATGCTCCCCCGAAATTCTTCGGGGAGCATAAAAATATATACCCCCGTAAACCCCAGTATTTTATGCCCCCGCCATTCGAAGAATGGTGGAAAGGGCATATAGCGTTGCCCCTGTCCGTCCGTTCGTGCGTCCGTTCGTCCGTGCGTCCGAAACTTAAACGCGGTCAACAACTTCCTTATTTCTGGATGGATTTTAAAATGACCCGGCAGAAATGTTAACAATCAAATTACTTTGAAGAAATGTTAACCATCATGAGACAATGTGTCACGTGCAAACCCAGATCTGTACCTCCAAGGTCAAGGTCAGACTTAGAGGTCAAAGGTAAAAAAAAGGTCCGAAACTTAAACGCAGTCAATAACTTTCTTATCTCTTGACGGATTTTGAAATTACTTTGCAGAAATGTTAGCCAACATGAGACAATCTGCCTCACACAAAACCAAGCTCCTTACCTCCAAGGTCAAGGTCATACTTAGAGGTCAAATGTGAAAAAAGGGTCCAATACTTAAACACAGTCAATAACTTTCTATGGATGAATACGAACATAGACATATTTTCAGGCGAGGGCATCCGTGTCCTATGGACGCATTTCTAGTTTCTATATAAAGTGGGATTTAGAGGTATGTTCTTTTTTAATAGAAAGGTAACACGAGCAGGTAAGAGTCTGATCAGACGGCGCCTTCGCGGGCGAATTTGTGTGTTCGTTGGTCACACGTCTTTTTCACCCTTAAATTGTTCCAAGTGTCTCGCTACTACGGTAGTAAAGTTTGTTTTGTTTGTTTGTTTTGGAGTTTAAAAGCCTAGTCAACACTATTTAAGGTCATATTTGAGCCGAGCTGTTTACCTATCCATACTTTTCCTGGGCAGGCTTTCACATAAGCGTTGAACCAGTACAGTGTACATTCTTTCGCCAGAAACTGACAACTGCCATTCTTGAATCAGCGGAAGGGACAAAATGACCGTATAAAAAAATTAACGTCCCCGTCACTGTGACACTGTATAGGTCATTTTGGAGACGTTGCTTTCAATTTTGTGGGACTTTAACCCGACATTGAGATGAAATGACAACTCAAGACCTGTCACCCAATGAAGCTAATAGGGTTTATAAGCGGGTGCATGTCGGACCGTCCATGCATATAAACTCTTCCAAAATCGGAAGCAACGGCGCCAGAATGACATAAACAGTGATGACGGGGACGTTAACCCTTTCCCACTCAGATACGTGTTTTTACGTGTCTGTATCCCACCCCCAATTTTAAGTCCCAGAAGAACCTAAAATCTGCATTTCCTACTCCTGGATAGTTATGTTTGCTTTAGGACTTGTTGGCCTAAATGTGATCTGTTTTCTCGCGCGCCTCCCCACTAAAATATCCGGGGGGGGGGGGTCGACAAGGGGGGGGGGGGGAGGGGGGCTCACATCCCGAAAAAGTTTGGTTTAAAACAGACCATCCATTATGAAACAATGGCTAGTTGAAGTTGCTGTCAGATGCAACACTGTGAATATGTGCGATATTCACAAAATCCCTGAGTGGGAAAGGGTTAAACCTCAAATCAAACAAAACAAAACCAGTACTCATGTGCGGTCGGTTTCAGCTCTGAGTGAAAGCAGCACCATGCAGCGCATATAATTCTTCAAGCCCCGATGAAATGTTTTGTGGGTGCCCTAAGTAATCGCCCTGTCTGTCCGTCACTCTGTCTGTCCGTCTACATTTGTCATGTTTTGTTTTCCAATCTTCCTTTCTCTGGGATTCGACAAGGGTTGGCGTGTCGTTAAATCCAAAACAAAGGGACAAACCAAACGCCTCCTGAGTTAGAGCTATGATCATACGACAGATAAAAATGTTTGATATTTTTCTTAATTCTTGTCCACATATAGATTGTGGGTGCTCGTTAGAACCGACTCAATTAGGCGGCTATAACGAGTATCCACAATGTATGTTTAATAGCAAAATAAGGAAAATAATAAATTCCCCCGTAAACCTTACTTTTTCTATGTATAAAGGGGGTTTAGAGGGGTGTTCATTACATGGACTTGTTACGCCTTCTAGAAGTGCGGTTCCATAGCCTTGCGTCGTGGGTCGTCTGTCGTGCGCCGTCAACATTTTCTTTAAATACATATAGGAGCTAGGAATGGCTTTCAAGGCCGTACGATCAGCTGATTTTTCATACCTCCAACAGTATCACTTTCTTGGTATCGAACTAGAGTGGCCGTACGATTAGCCAAGATAGCCTATATTGGCTAAAAGTACGGGACCGTACGATTAGCCAATACAGGCTAATCGTACTTAGCCAATGCAGGATATTCGTACGGGGCTTGAAGAAACAGATGGGCTGCATGATGCTTCCACGCAGAGCTGTAACAGACCGCACACTAGTACTGGAAAATCGCTTAGAGGATCGAAGCCTGTCCCGGCAAAGCGGTGCGCGTCATCCATGTTTATAAACAGTATTGGTTTCATTGGGCAACAGGGTTTGAGATGTCATTTCATCTCAATGTCGGGTAAAAGTCCCACAAAATTGGAAGCAACGTCTCCAAAATGGCCTATACAGTGTTTACGGGGACGTTAAACCTCAAATCAAACAAACAAAAAACTGCTGCTATCATTTCTACTACTACTACTACTACTACTTCTACTACTACTACTACTACTTCTACTACTACTACTACTACTACTACTACTACTACTACTACTACTACTACTACTACTACTACTACTACTACTACTACTGCTGCTTTTACCTTCACGCCGCGCGGTATTACATGAAGTCATCACCATCTAATATTACTAACACACTAACCACTTGTATTACTACTACTTCTGTGGGAGTGGTGGGTGAGGCAAAGGTGGCGTGCATCTTGTGTCAACTGATCTTGGCCTGCAGTTGGATAAGGCCTGATGTCCTTACAGCAGGTAAGGGTAGAGGGGGTGCTGTTTGTTCTTATCTTTCCACACTTCCAGTCTTTTCCTCTTTATCCTCTGTCCCTCACTTTCATCTCCTCTACTATCTCTTCTATGTCTTTTCTTTCTTTCTCTTGGAGACGACACAAACTGACCCGAAAGGGTTGACATGTCGTTAAATCCAAAACAATTAATCAGTTAACTACTACTTCTGTACTGCTACCACTACTTTCAATACTACTACTACTACTACTACTACTACTACTACTACTACTACTACTACTACTACTACACTACTGCAATATTTACTTATACGCGCGAGTCGGACCATCCATGCTTATAAACCCTATTGATTTCATTGAGCGACAGGGCTTGAGATTTCATTTCATCTCAATGTCGGGTAAAATTCCCACAAAATTGGAAGCAACGTCTTCAAAATGACCTATATAGTGTTCACGGGAACGTTAGACCTCAAGTCAAACAAACAAAATACTGATACTACTGCTACTATAACCAATGCTACAACTGAAACTACTACTACTACTATTTCTTACATGCTTTTCAATGAATGATAGAGATTTATCAGTGAAATATAAATCGATATTTTCACTGTTTCAAACAGTGAAAATACGATTTTTTATTTTTCACTGTTTGGGACTACTTTTTTCTTCAAATCTAACTCTAATTTCAATTTTATCTTTGTCAGATAACTGAACAATACTGAAATGTGTTCTAATTGACGCATAGCCCGTTCATGTGTGACGGGGACGTTACTGACGTCATTTATGACGCTGACGTCACGTCTTTTGTCGCGCGACGTTAGACTTGCCAGCAACTTCTTTGGAAAACTACTCTCTCAATTATTTCATTAATCATTCATAATAATACCATCCCAGGCCATTTCTCAGGTGCAAACTTTCAGTTTACACCCAATAGTATACCCACTAAACACGATGGACACCACTAAATTGACGCGAAACGAACAGGAACAAAGATAATTTTCTCCGAATGTGAGCGACACCATTAAAGACGCTAAATATTGCCTTTTGAAGCATGTAAGAAACAGAAAATTTGATTTTTTCAGTGCAAGATCAAATTTTATTTCACTCATGAACACCAAATTGCTATTTTCACTCGTGGCTACGCCACTCGTGAAAATAACAGTTTTGGTGTTCATTCGATGAAATAAAATTCGATCTTACACTGAAAAAATCAAATATCCTCTATTACTACAACTACTACTACTACAACTACTACTACTACTACTACAACTACTACTACTACTACTACTACTACAACTACTACTACTACAACTACTACTACTACTACAACTACTACTACTACTACTACTACAACTACTACTACTACAACTACTACTACTACTACAACAACAACAACTACTACTACTACTACTACTACTACTACTACTACTACAACTACTACTACTACTACTACTACTACTACTACTACTACTACTACTACTACTACTACTACTACTACTACTACTACTACTACAACCACTACTACTACAACTACTACTACTACTACTACTACTACTACTACTACTACTACTACAACCACTACTACTACTACTACTACTACTACTACTACTACTACTATTACTACTACTATACTACTACTACTACTACTACTACTACTACTACTACTACTACACCGCCCCCGCCCATCGGGGTTTGGAGAAACGATGATTCCACGCAGAGCTGATACCGACCGCACATGAGTACTGGTAATCCGCTTAGAACGGCTTAGCCTACCCAGGAAAATTGCTGCGAGTCGGCGCGTCCATGCTTATAAACCTTTTGTTTTCATTCAGCGGCAGGGATTTAGATGTCATTTTATCTCAGTGTCGGGTAAAAGCCTCACAAAATTGGAAGCAACGTCTCAAATGAACTGAATAGTGTTAGCGAGGATGTTAAACCTCAAATCAAACCAAACAAAATACTACTACAACTACAACTTCTACTTCTACTACTACTACCATTACCAACAATACTACTACTACTAAACCACTCAACGGGGCTTGGTGCCGGCCTCGGTAGCTCAGTCGGATGCGCGTCTTACTGGTGATAAGGAGGACACAGGTTCGATACCTGCCGGGGTCGGCAACATGCTTTCGTGGAGATTGATCATGCAATCGTTTCTACGGTCATTCTCTCCCTTCCGCCAGGTGCCAGTTTCTAGCGAAAGAAAGTGCACTGTACTTGCTAATCCTTTAAGGAGTGGTCCGACTCGCATTACTTTTCCTGGGCATGCTTAGACCTAAGCTGTTTACCAGTGCTCAAGTTCGGTCCGTTTCAACTCTACGCGGAAGCACTGTGTAGCCCATTTTATTTCTCCAGGCCCCGAAGGGCGGGGGCGATTCGAGTCATCTTCATCAGGCGTATTTGAAACCCTTGAAGACCAAACCATACATAAAGAAAATCGGGGATTAACAAGGGTATACTTTATTTTTGTCAAGTCTGCTCCAAAACATAGATTGTGGGTACTCGTTGGAACCGCTTCAGAAAAAGAGTACTAAAGAGTACCAGCAATCTATGTTTTCAGCAAAAATAAGGAAAATAATGTATACCCCAAGAAACCCAAGTTTCACAAAATGAAAATGGGGTTTCTGGGGGTCAAACATATATAGGCGTGTTTTCTTGATGCTTCACCATTGTATATCTGGAACTAAACCCCACATGATAATCTGTGTAAATAAATAAGTAAATGACAGGAAAGTAAATGCAAAACATTTTATTATACTCTTAGTTAAATTTTAATATATCAAATCAGACTGATTATCCCGTGATTTTTTCAAGGGTGCAATAAACGCACTTGATTCTCATTAAAATTTGAAATTATTGAGTGTTTACACAGCATGAATTGGACAGGTATATCAAAGACGCCGCAAGAAAGATAAGAGCCTTATCCAAAAAATGTGGATATGTAAGCGGCATTTTGATTGGATAATTGGAAAATAAGAAATGGCGGTCTACTTGCATTTACGGGTAGACCTGCATTTTACGGGTACACTACTATTTTTACGGGTATACCCGCATTTTAAGATGCGGGTACACCCGTAAATTTAGGGGTGTACCCGCAAATATAGGGGTGTACCCGTAAAATGCAGGTCTACCCGTAAAATGCGGGTAGACCGCTAAATGCGGGTGTACCTGAAAATTTACGGGTACACCCGCATTTGAAATAGGGGTGTACCTGCAAATTTAGGGGTGTACCCGCAAATTTACGGGTATACCCGTATATCTAAAATGCGGGTAGACCGGTATCGGTCATTTTGACCCTTTTGGTACACCATACAGTTTACTGTCGCAATCTGCAATGTACTGCGTAAAATATAGACTGCGATAGAAAAACGAAATTTACCACCTTAACCCTTTTTGTTCCAAATGGAATCTTCCTCCTTATATATAGCAGGAGTTCATTTTCGAAATTTAGGGGTGTCAGGTTGTGTTTTCATCAAAATTTAATTGGTAAATGGCTGAACTTTTAGCAAACAGTGGAGGCCCTGATCAGACGCCGCGTTCTACGGCGTCTGATCTGGGCCTCCACTGTTTGCCCTGGTACCCGTTTTGGGGTTTCCGGTACTAAATGGGTTTAAAGCGGCGCGCTATAATTCCACAAATGACTAGGATTGATTGCCCTACAGTTTATGAAACCACGAGAGTGGTGAACTTTTTTGTTGCGAATTGGTGTCTTGGCTTCGCTGTAACGACTTCCGTTACATCAAGACAAAAGCGTCATTATGCTTCATATGAGCAAGCGCATGATAAAATCTACAATAAGACATGTGCGTCCATCGAAGACTCAGATCAGCCTGCACATGCATATAGACAAACCAGTGACTTCTCTTGCTGCATGAAGGAGTACTGGGCCCTTAGCTATCCTTAGAGCGCACAACGAAGACTCTGATCAGACTGCGCGGATGCGCAGGCTGATCTGAGTCTTCGTTGGGCGCACATGCCTTATTGTAAGTTTTGTCGTGCGCTGGCTCATATTAGAATGATTGTACCTGAGACCACAGCGTGGAAACTGGTCAGCCTGTATCTCTAGAGATAGTAAGATCAGTGCGGGCGGTGCTCCATTTATGTCCTTGAATGAACTATTGGCAAATAGCAAGTCGTTACTAAGACTATTGGATTATAAAACTATTGGATTATTTAAATTTTGGGTTTTAACGGCGTGTTTTTCAGAGTAATTATGGTATTTTTTCTTCTGCTGATAAGATGGCACCAGCCATTGGAAAGCGACAGTGTACCACGTATATCAACCTAATGATAGACACTAACGAAACGACCGCAACCAAACGACTGTATATTACCTAAATTGTGTTGACGGGGACGTTAAGCCTCAATTCAAATAAACAAACAAACCAAACAGGGCTGGAGCCGAGAGATGGTGCAACGGGGAATAGGGGTACCATAGAACGGCTACGGTGTAGTGCCAGCATGGATTCTTTTAACCGGGACCCCACCAGCTTACGACCCACGACACTGGGAAACTGGAAAACAACAACAATCCAAACAACTGTAGATGTATTAGGTGACATTTAGTTGAAGAAATAAGGATTTTCTTTCACGAAGTTTAAGAAACAAAATAGATTTAAAAGATATTGAAAAACTCTGTTTTTTTTTTTTTTTTTTTTTGCAAACAACAAAGGCGCAGATCAGCCTGCGCGGATGCGCAGGCTGATCTACGCCTTAGTGTTCGCTGCTTGGAGAGTACAATACCTCTAGTTTCTATGTTTGAAGTTTAAGGTCTCTTGCTAGTCTGTTTAGCTGAGCAGGCCGGTTTGTGTGTTACAAGGTCGCGGACACTGAAGACGGGTTTTCTCGTGGCCGGCGTTTGTCACATTTCTCAGTTACCTGCCGATTCCGAGATTTCAGAGTCAAGGATTTGAGAGTATAGAATTAAGGTGAAGCTTATAGATAGCGTTGGTTATAAATGGAATTGCAGGTAAGTTTAACGTTTTATTACCCAGTTGTATTTATAGATAGTAACCCGAAAAGGAAGTCCTTTTGTTGAACAGTGAAAATTCGCTTAAGGATGGACTACACTATGATATCAATGTTTTATACATTTTGTTTTTCAAAAACGGCCTTTTCTAAATATTTTTATGTTTCAGATCTTATCTTCCAATTTTGTGGAACCATTTTACCCGACCTTGAGATGAAATGACCTCAATCCCTGCCGCCCAATGAAACCAATAGGTTTTATAAGCATGGACGGGCCGACTCGCACCGCTTTGCCTGGGCAGGCTTAGATCATCTAAGCGGTTTACCAGTACTCGTGTGCGGTTCGGTTTCGGCTCTGCGTGTAAGCATCATGCAGCCCATATATTTCTTCAAGCCCCGATGGGCGGGGACCGTTCAAAAATTAATGCATATCAGAAACATGAAATATATTATTATGTGATTATTATGTATTATATTTCTCACTGTGAAAAATAACATGGCCATGTTATCTTTACAGCAGCTGAGGCCGGACTTCTTTTCTGGTTTGTTTTTCGTAAAATAAAAAAAGATAAAAATACTTTTTTTTCGACAAATACCAATGTTTCAATGAATGTGTTGTAAACATATTTAGTCCGGGATTTGAGACCAGATTTCGAAACATTTTATGCACCCAAAATCCTCACGCTTATTTGTACCGTTTCATTGAAACATGACATGTTTAATTTAATCATGACATGTGATTATTTCGCAAATCTGGTGGGGAAAACGGGTGGAAAATTATATGAGTTAACACCTACCCCCATGCGAATGGTATAGTTGGATTAAGTTTAGTTATGTGTAGCTTGCGCTTACAAATGAATGTTGATTTATTGCATCAGCCAAAATATTTGTCAATACTCGGTGACACCAAAATTCATGATACGACTTAACTGCATCTGGTGTTTCCATAAAATTTGACCATTGAAATTTGACCCTACAAATTTGGTAAATTTTATACTTTTTTCGCGCTAAATGATTTTAAGTACTTTTTGAAACAATTTCTTTTTCGTCAGTATGCAGGACGGTTATTGTTGCACATACTTGTGAAACTTGATGGCTCTGTTTCAATCCGGGCATGAACAAGGGACTCCGATACCTATTGGCCCTTTTACCGCTTTTTCTGTTGTGTCAGAGATCGTGATAAAAAATCCATTTTAAAACAAACATAAAATAAATTATTTTACTGACTGGTCAGTAGATGTATCATAACAGGGACCAATAGATATATTTTTTGAAAACTGCACTGGTGACCATTTCCTTCCTGTTTATATTTAGTGAGTGGAATATACACCACCAAGCATATTTGTCTGCGGGTGAACTACCAAGTGGTTCTCTAAACTGGTTACTTGAATCAATCAACATTTAATGAATACATTGTATATTTCAAGAATCATTATCCAAAGTTTCCGGTTTGTGCTGAAGGCTCCCCAAGTAACATCGACATTATTATATTTTAAACACGTAAATGTTACTAGCCACTACAAAGTCTCTATTGAAATCTTACTGGGTACCTTATTTTCTGTTAAGTCGCCAACTGAAAATAAATAGAACCCGAGCTTTAATGTACCGTAAAGCTACCCCTTAAACATTCTTTTATCTTCCCTTTTTCCATAGTTGTGGTATAACCTGTAAACGTGCATCTTAAGATGTCTCTTGTACACACTGATTAATCTGGTCTTCATCTCCTTTTTTACTACTTCCTTTTACTGATATTTGTCCCATACATTGATTGTTTTGGGTTTAAAGGCACGTCAACCCTTGTTGGTCATTTTGTGTCCTCTCCCCAGAGAAAGGGAGAAAAGCGATAGAAGAGATAGTTGAGCAGATGAAAGTGAGGGACAGAGGAGAAAGGGGAAAACATGGAAAAGCAGAAACAGATGAAATAACAGTATCCCCCTCTACCCGTACCTGCTGCAAGAACAGCAGGTCTTGTCCAGCTGTAAGCCATTACATGTTGGACGCCCTATTGACACAAGGTACACGTCACCTTTGCCTCACCCAACCACCCCAATTGTCCCATACAGATTGGCCAAAAATGCCTTTTATGACAAGCCATCAGGAGTTATCACGTTTGGAAAACAGAGTGAAGGCAATGATCAGGAATCTATATAAAATATCTCGCAGCTCCAATTCAAAACACCAAAATGAAAACGTCATGAATGGAAAGCCAGAAGGACAGTTATCTCCCCACATGGCAAACGGCTATCCAAAATAAAAACGCAATATCAATACATACATCTTAAGGACTAACTATGAAAATAATAAACCACAAAAAGGACTGCCTTGGAACGGGGTCAGTAAGAAGTTTTACGGAGTTGGGGGTGGACACTTTAATTGGTTTAAGGTGGCCACAATACTCGCCCTTGATTGTCCTGGTTAAAACCGATCAGTTGTTCACTTTGCATGACGGAGTTCTAGCTCATCAGTGCAACATCTCCGAGAACAGAAAATCAAACGAATAAAGAGATGAAACAACGATGAGGACTCGACAGCATGAAACAGCTAGAATGCTGCAGCAAAGAAAACCAAACAGTTGGCCCGGAGACCGAGCATCAGACACCTACCTTTAGGCGTTCTGGCGGAAATGCGTTCGTACATATGAAACGAACGCCTAGCGGGTTAATTTACTTGAGGTTGAAACCTAATATGTCAGATACATTGAACGGTGAAAAGAGACGATGTTTGGCATAATAAATGTTACGACGCCTACATAAATCAAGCTTCGTCAAGCCGGCCTTGGTAGCTCAGTCGGATGCGCGTCTGACTGGTGATCAGGAGGACGCAGGTTCGATACCTGTCGGGGTCGGCAACATTCTTTCGTGGAGATTGATCATGAAATCTTTTCTACGGTCATTCTCTCCCGCTGATTCAAGAAGGGCAGTTGTCAGTTTCTGGCGAAAGAATGTGCACTGTACTGGTTAACCGCTTACTTATAAGCCTGCCCAGGAAAAGTGTGGATAGGTAAACTGATCGGCTTAAAATGACCTAAAACAGTGTTGACTGGGCCGCTAAACACTAATAAAAAACAAACAAACAAACACTTTTGTCAAGAAGGGTGGGAACATCGTGTTCAACACAGACTCTCGACTGACCTTTTCTGCATGTAACTTGTTGACCTCAATTTCACGGCGGAGAATCCACGTGACCAAATGAAAGGGTTCACGCGTTTTTTAATGGCGGACCTGTCGATTGAGGTAATATTTTGTTCGATATTTTCATTATTACTGATCAGAATGTAATGAGATTTGGTGCAGATACCCCGCAAAAACGTCATAAAATTGATTCTGTTGTTGAAATTGTGAACACACATCTAATTAAAAAGTTATTGACGAGCAACCGTTTTTTCCTTCGACAAGGGGTTCACACCTGGCATGACTTCAAGAAAAATAACGAGTTATTTCTGATTTCCCGAGTTTACTTGCTAGTTCTGTTGTTCAAATGTATGCACCGACATGCTGAAAGCCTAATATGTATTGGTTTTGTGATTTGGTATGTTTGTGTGGAGAAAAACGGGGTTTTGTGAAACAGAAAGGGTTCACACGAGACTTGCTGATCTGAAAGGTGCACACGAAAACCTGTGGTTCAGCTTATTGTTCACCAATGACGTCAGTCGTCTCGAGCATTTACGTGCCTGATGCATTAAAATGGCTGAAAGACATTTCGGTGGTATATTAAGGACTTGAAATTTTATCCACATGCAGTATCCTATTTAATAGCAAGATAATAAGGTAGTGATCCCTCACTCTCTCTCTCTCTCTCTGTCTGTCTGTCTGTCTGTCTGTCTGTCTGTCTGTCTCTCTCTCTCTCTCTCTCTCTCTCACACACACACACACACACACACACACACACACACACACACACACACACAACTTTTACACGCAGGCCTATACAATATAATGGAATTAAGGAATTAAACAGCTGTAAAAAAGAAACGTTTCATAAGAAGTATTGTGTATTTGGTCAGATGTCTGTCAAAAAATAGTTTGTGGAATCCTAAAAGAACCGCATTGTTGAGACGGATCTAACGAGTACTTACAATTTGTATTTAAGACAATGCGTTTTTAGAACAAACATATGACAAACATGTATAACCCCCCCCCCCCCACCCCCCCACCCCCCCCCGAGCCCCTTTGGTAGAGTGCCTGTTTTCAAAAGACTTTAGTATTAAAACGATTGAAATGGCCTGTTTAAAAAGTGGGATAATATATATGTGTATTAACTGTATCTCGATGTTATCTTGATGTTTTTTTTAACTTATATATTTTTTTCAAACTGCGTCTGATGACTCCGACACATAATACATTTGTTTCATGTATATTTGTTTCAGAACTATGCCATCTGCTTGGCCACAAATTTGTCGCCACTGTGGCGGCGTGTTGCCAAACTCAAGCAGCATTGGGCAGCATGAACTTAGACACTCTGTCCGATCGCCATACAGGTGCTGCGGCAACTATTCTTCTCTAAAGCTAACATGGATAGACATATGTGCAACAAGCATGGTCAGAAGAAAACATATCCTTGCAGTACCTGTGACAAGAAATTTGCAACAAAAACTGACCTAAAACGACACATGAAACGGGAAAAGAGGGAATTGGACAACACATGTGATGTGTGCAACAAAACATTCCCACCCAAGGACAAAATACGGGATCATATGGACAGTCACACAGGAACAAAAAAGCATATATGTCATACTTGTGGGCAAACATTTCGTTATGCATTCAATTTGAGCCGACACAAGAATTCGCATATTAAGTGACTCAGCTTTCTGAACAATAACATGGGGGATTTATAGCAGAATGCTATTGGTTAACCCGACCCGAAGTTTTATTTTTACAGTAATTGAAGACTTGAGATGGCAGGAGAGTGCCTTTGCTAAATCATGTAATAATTATGCATCAGACTGAGACCAGCCTTGGCAGCCATCAAGTTTGATTAGAGTCCTTTATCACCATAAGGACTGAATTGGTTGCTACAAACTGGACGCCTTAACAAAGACTCTAAACAGACTCATTTCTTCTTGTTTTTGCAATATAACGATTTAAAGGCTATTTGTATCGTGCAGTTGACTTGAAGTTCCTAGTCCGAATGACATTGATATCATTGATTACCGAAGCCTATATGTGACACTGTGTTTTTTTTTGTTGTTTTTTTTTTTTTTTGTGTGTGTGTGTTGATTATGTTTTGTATTTTGACTTTTATGCTAAGTGTTTTGACTTTAATGCTAAGTGATTTGACTTTTGTGTTAATTTATGCATAACGAAATGTTTGCCTACAAGTATGACATATATGCCTTTTTGTTCCTGTGTGACTGTCCATATGATCCCGTAATTTGTCCTTGGGTGGGAATGTTTTGTTCCACACTTCACAAGTGTATTCCCATTCCCTCTTTTCCCGTTTCATGTGTCGTTTTAGGTCAGTGTTTGTTGCAAATTTTTTGTCACAGATACTGCAAGTGAAATAATGAATGACCAGAGTAGCTGTTGGTTTTCTTTTGCTCCAGCATTTCAGTGGTTTTCCTGCTGTCGAGTCCTAACCGTTGTCTCACCTCTGTGGTTCTTTGATAATTTGTGTTCACGGAGATGTTGCACTAACCTCAATCCATAGGGCTTGAAAAAATAAGGGTGC
This sequence comes from Lucinisca nassula, assembly GCA_963580285.1. Taxonomy (NCBI): domain Eukaryota; kingdom Metazoa; phylum Mollusca; class Bivalvia; order Lucinida; family Lucinidae; genus Lucinisca; species Lucinisca nassula. The sequence continues at coordinate 99,406,827 of OY757014.1, forward strand.
CAAATCAGGGCGAATCGACCCACGGGCGAAATGACCCAGAGCGAAACTACGCAGGGCGAAACCACCCTCGGGCGAAACGACTCAAAGGCGAAACGACTCACGGGCGAAACGACCCGTGACCTGTCAGAGAGAGAGAGAGAGAGAGAGAGAGAGAGAGAGAGAGAGAGAGAGAGAGAGAGAGAGAGAGAGACAGAGAGAGAGAGAGAGAGAGAGAGAGAGAGAGAGAGAGAGAGAGAGAGAGGCCACTATCTTTAAAACAGATATTATCTTGCTATAAAATAGGATACTGCATGTAGATAAAATTTTATGTCCCTTAATAAACCACCGAAATGACTTTCAGCCATTTTAATGCATCAGGCACGTGAATGCGCGTGACGACTGACGTCACTGGTGAAAAATTAGCTGAAACACGGGTTTTCGTGTGCACCCTTTCTGATCAGCAAGCCTCGTGTGAACCCTTCTTTTTCACAAAACCCCGTTTTTCTCCAACACAAAAATACCAAATCACAAAACCAGTATATATCAGGCTTTTAGCACATCTGTGCATATTTTGGAACAACAGAACCAGTAAGTAAACACGGGACATCGGAAATAACTCGTTGTTTTTCTCAAGAAGTCATGCCAGGTGTGAACCCCTTGTCGAAGGAAAAAACCCGTTGCTCGTTAATAACTTTTTAACTAGATGCTTGTTCACAATTTCAACAACAGAATCAATTTACTGACATTTTTGCGGGGTATCTGCACCAAATCTCATTAAATTCTGACAAGTAATAATGAAAATATCGAAAAAATGTTACCTGAATCGGCAGGTCCGCCATTAAAAAACGCGTGAGCCCTTTCATTTGGTCACGTGGATTCTCCGCCGTGAATTTGCGACTGTTTGGCAAAAGATCGACCAAAACCAGAGTCACTCAATCAGCAAATAAGCTGGAGTATATCAAATCCGCAACTGGAGAATTAGAAGCTGGTATTTAAATTTAGTAGAGTATCTTTTTCTGCAGTAAATTAGTGGTAAAAACCAAAACAATAAACCTCTAATACATTTAGGTAAAGACGTTCCACCAAATACTATATAATGTTTCTTTTTTGTTTTCAGTAAAATCAATCTGGGTTGTTCAGAGGCGTAAACTCATGAAAATACGTCTTTCCTTCAATTATGAAATACTAAAATAACTCTGCCAACCCTTTGAAAAAAGACTGAAATAAGGCAGCGCTGTTATCTTCACTGGACATCGTCGTCTTTCAGAGGTATTGTTGTCAGGGTAACTTCATACCAACCTACCACTGATCATCAATTAATTGTTTATGAAGGCTAAGCAACAAAAGATAATCAAAAAAGCGCAATCAGTAAAGCAGAAAACTGTGACGGCTATATCATGACAACGCCAATTAAAAGTGGTTTACGCTTGCCATCTTTTAATAAAGGCCCTGAACACAAAATTATAAACAAGCGGCCCATGGGAAACTACGTTCACCAGAGTTCAAGTGGACATAAATCGCCCCACCCCCACCCCCTGGTGGCCATTTATTTTTACAGACCATAATGGTTTAGTAGAGGCCAATCCCAGGACCATTGCTGCCAAATTATTTTAAAATCAAACATTGTTTTTTTTTTGTGTGTGTGTGTTTTGTTGCCGTCGCATACATTATGGTCAGCTTTGAACAATCTTAGCAGGGCTAGAGTCATAAATGCTGCATACCAAGGTCTTGTATTTCTTGAGATGCTGAATTTAAAATCACTTTTGGCCATATATTGATGTAACGTTCACACAGATCCCTCTAACAAACTTTGATTTCTCGACCACACTGATGCAGTATATGTAATTTGGTATCAGTTAGCCCAGTAGTTTTAGAAAAAATAAAAAATATTTAATCTTATGCCCCCAGGATTATTAAGCTCATTGCAAATATCAACTATGATGCCGTAAGCTGCAACAGAACCAGAAAATCCTGCCTATTCCATACACAATCCTTAATTACCAAATGCGACTTTGGCGTAAGAACGGTCAAGGTCAATGAAATGTCATTATTTGAACGAATTTGACAGGGCCCGGGTCTCCAATTATGTATACCAAATTTCAAGGTCATCGGTCGATTGGTTCCTGAGAAGGCGATTATTAAAGGTTTTTATGGGCATGGTGGACATTTTGATCATGTGACCAAGACATTCAGAATATATGTGTGATCTTTCGGCTTCACGGTTCTATCGCGGTTTATTTTTGTTATGGTTTGTCTTTGGGTGTTTGTGTCGCTTATATTATTTTATTTTGGATAGCCTACTGGCAATTTTGTGGGAAAGTAACTGTCCTTTTGGCTTTCCGCTATTGATGTTTCCATTAGGGTCTGTTGTTTCATGTTTGTGTTTCTTTCCCTTTGGTGTCTCTGATGGGAGCTGTGGGTTAATTGTATCGATTCCTGATCATTGCCTCCCCTTCTATTTTTCACATATTATTTAGTTCCAGTTGGCCTTGTAGTTTCAGAGGAGATGTCGTTTGGAATTGTTTGGATGCTTAAATGAGAAAAGAGGGTATGAATATTTATCTCCCCTTTTGGTGTCTTATTCCCCACTTTTTTATTTTCTAAGTCCATTTTCAAGATGCTGAGAGACCTCTTAATAAATTCATATCATAGTTAAGTGTGAAAAAATAAAGGTTCATTAAACTCCTTAAATACGGGGACTACGAATTTCAAATCCCCGACTAATTCCATTGGGTGTGTTGAAAACATCAGACAGTTTCATGGGCGCGAAGCATGTTACGAACAGCTGTCCAGTTACAGCACATCGCCAAAGTCACGTACACGTACAAAATACAAAGAAAATTTACTCTTTTTTCTAAATGCCAAAAACATTTCATCTCGTTGTTGAAAACATCAGAATTTTTACTCGTGCTTTGTTCTCGTGAAAATTTTGAAGTTTTCAACAAACCCGATGAAATAGTTTTGGTACTCATCTAAAACAAAACAACTTAATATCATCAGTATGTTGGTACGCAAGATTAAATAGCTGCAGCTGTGGTCAATGGACATAATGCTCCATAGGCTCCATTGGCTCATCTTGTCCTTGGCTACAAAGACACATACATCGTTCGAGATCACTCTGATGCACCACAAAAGTACACTGATGCAAATGTCATAAGGATGCTGGAATACCTAATTGACAATATTTTCGTGGAGTTCAGTGGCCTATTATTTCAGCAAACAATTGGCATACCAATGGGTACTAATTGTGCACCGTTGCTTGCCGACTAGTTCTTGTACTCGTAAGAGGCGGAGTTTGTACAAGGTCTCCTCAAAGTAGGCAAGAAACGCCTTGCACAACAATTCAATTTCACTTACAGATATATAGATGATTTATTGTCTCTGAAAAATGCTGAATTTGCAGAGTACTTGGAATTCATCTATCCACGTGAACTTGAAATTAAGGAAGCAACAGAGACTGCAACCTCCTCCTCATACTTGGATTGTTATCTCTATATTGACAACGGGAAGCTTACTACTAGGCTGTACGATAAACGAGATGACTTCAATTTTCCCATTGTTAACTTTCCCATCCTGAGCAGTAATATCCCGTCTGCACCAGCATATGGAGTTTACGTTTCACAGTTAATCCGTTATGCTAGAGCCTGTTCCAAGTATCAGGACTTTATGGAACGTGGGAAGGTGCTCACTACAAGGTTGTTATGCCAGGGGTATCAAAAAACCAAACTGGTATCAACCCTAAAGAAGTTCTATGGGGACACAATGATCTTGTTGATCCGTGTACAATGTGGCCATTTCCAGAATTATTTCTGATATGTTTGCCAATGGAAAGCCATAGGAAGACTTCCAAAATCTCGGACATACCCTTCTCGGCACTTACACCTTTTCTTCGTTCGGGTCGATGGGTATGGTGGGCGAAGCTTGCTTACCAAGTAATGCTTAATATCCGCGGACGCCTGATTACACTCTTCTGGAGTCCATGTCTGTTGATCTGAACATTGATATTTGCCATTTTGTTTATGGATTAACGATTTTGGATTAACGCTTTGGTACTCCGACCTAAACTACTGCAATAAATCTAGGAGCCAGTTACAGTGTGCGAAGCAATTGTGCAGTTATTTAGAATCATAGTCAAACATTTATCTACCTGTCAGCAGTCGATGTGTGTCTATGACAGGAATATGCAAATTCTGAAATTTTATTCAACACTCCAATAGTCTTATTTATTTATTTATTTATTTATTTATTTATTTATTGGTTTGGGTTTTACGGCCCTCTAAAGGAAAGAATTTGATTTAGAGTAGTGTTACCTTTTAGAGTAGAACGTTTTTTTTTTTTTGTCTTTTTCTTTTCTTTTTTCTTTTTCTTTCTTTTTTTTTTTTTTTAAATTTTTGGCGGGATTCCTAGTAAGGGAAAGAAAAAGTAGTCTTCGTGCCATTGGTAATCAAAACATGGTCGGTACTGATGAGCCGATTGTCTCTTTTTATGTCCCCGGTAGCGATAGCGGGGACATATTGTTTTATGCCTTGTTTGTTTGTTGGTTGGTTGGTTTGTACGTGGACAACTTTAACGTTGATCATAACTTTTGAACCTTTTGAGATAGAGCCTTCATGTTTGGCATGTAGGTTCCTTGTGACAAGGGCTTTGCAAACATACAAAAAATTGACCTGTGACCTTGACCTTGACCCATGACCTACGTTAAAGAAAAAAATAACATTGGTCATAACTACTAAACCGTTTGAGATAGGGCATACATATTTGGCATGTGGGTTCTTTGTGACAAGGACTTCCCAATTACACAAAACTAATTGACCTTTGACCTTGACTCGTGACCTACTTTTAAGAAAAATAAAAAACATTAATCATATCTTTTGAACCATCTGAGATAGAGCCTTCATATTTTGCATGTAATTAGGGCTTCACGTCCATACAAAAATTTGATCTGTGACAATGACCTTGACCGTTGACCCACTTAAAGAAAAAAATAACATTGGCCAAAACTTTTGAACCGTTTGGGATAGAGCCTTCATATTTTGCATGTGGGTACCTTGTGACAAGAGCTTCATGTCCATACCAAAAATTTTCACCTGTGACCTTGACCGTTGACATACTTAAAAGAAAAAATAACATTGGCCATATCTTTTTAACCGTTTGAGATAGAACCTTCATATTTTGCGTGTAGGTTCCTTGTGACACGACTTTCTCTATCGGTTACATTTGGCCATTACTCGCAGGTGTACATTACATACACGTCCATACAAAAAATTGACCTGTGACCTTGACCTATTTTAAAGATAAAATTATTATTGGTCATAACTGTTGAGCCATTTGAGTTTGACCATTTATATTGAGCATGTAGGTTCCTTGTGACAATGTCTTCCTACTCAAACAAAAATTCTTGACCTGTGACCTTGATATTGACCTGTGATCATCTTCGAAGAAAAATGACCATGCCCTGGGACATATTCTTGTTTCACAAACACATCTTGTTTTTTTTTTTTTTTTTTTTTCTTTTTAAGTTTTACGGCCCTTTCAAGAATATCGATCCGATCAGAGGTGGGCGAAAACCAGAGTACCCGGAGAAAAACCGCCTGATCTTCCGTTGCAGAACTTAGCGTCTCACATGTAATCCGAGCCACAGCAGTGAGAGACCTTATGATTAAGAGTCAGCGTTCTTATCCACTAGGTAGATTGCCATTGACTAAATATTAGGAAATAATCCTGGACTAGAACTTAGACTATTTCGTGCAGTATTCTAAACGAACAGCGTATATCCTGATCAGACGGTGTTCTGTTGCGTCTGATCTGGGTCTACACTGTTTGTTTACCGCTATAGACCAGAACACGAGCCTAGTCCAGTTTTTACAAAAAAAAAAACTTTTCTTTTAAAACAATAACAGCAGCAGACAAACAAACAAACAAACACTCAGACGCCACAGGGACAAGAATTACTCAGCCATAAATAGCCGTTACCCGCGTGTTGCACGAATGCTATGATATTCACATGGACATTAACAACACTACTCACTTGAAGTCGATCATAGGAAAAAAATCAGGCCCATTCAAATTCATTGTAAATTTTACCGCCGAAAAAAATTGAAATTTTCAGATGAAAAATTGTGATATTTTTCTTATTTCTGCTCAAAATAAAGATTGTAGGTACTCATTAGAACCGCCTCATCGAGGCGGTTCTAACGAGTACCATCAATCTAAATTTCTGAGCCATCATCAATATAAACTAAAGAAGCCGGCCTCGGTAGCTCAGTTGGATGCGCATCTGACTGGTGATCAGGAGTACGCGGGTTCGATACCAGCCGGGGTTGGCAACATTCTTTCGTGGAGATTGATCATGAAATCTTTTCTACGCTCATCCTCTCCCTTTCGCTGATTCAAGAAAGTTAGTTGTCAGTTTCTGGCGAAAAAATGTGCACTGCTTAACCGCTTACCTATAAGCCTGCGGGCCAGGAAAAGTGTGGAAAGGTAAACTGACCGGCTCAGAAATTACCTAAAAAGTGTTGACTGGGCCGTTAAACTCCAAAACAAGCAAACAAAATCTAAAGAAGCTATATTTTTGGCCATCTCTACACATTTCCTTGGGACAACTGACCAATACGCCGTACTATTTCCATTCTTTGCTGCATAAACGGCATTTTGGGTAGATTGTTAATCAATCGACCAAAGTTACTAACTACAGAAGTTTTCCACTTCTGTTGTCCACGTGACTAGCACATCGCTGACCATGTACAAAACCCAAAATAACCATGCTTTATATATCCATCACGAAACCCCTGTATAATACGGACCCCCGTAAACCCCACATTTATATAGTATACATGTAACTGGAGTTTACAGGGGTAAACCTTATTTTTCTTATTCCTGCTCTAAAATAAAGATCGTGGGTGCTCGTTAGAACCGCCTCGATGAGGCGGTTCTAACGAGTACCCACAATCTATATATTGAGCAGAAATGAGTACAAATATCACAAATCTTCATCTTATCATTTTTTTTTTTTTTTTTTTTTTTTTGGCGGCAAAGTTTACAATGTATTTGTATAGGCGTGTTTCGTAATGCCATATTAGTCTTTTCTCTGTGACTTCAGAGTGCTTGAGGGTTATTTATATGTGCTGGGACATTAGCAAACAGTATAACCCCTGATCAGACGACACAAGGTCTACTCAGTTTGATTAAAATATACAGCAATTTAAGGGTTAACTGAAACAGTTCAAGTCCCCTCTTAGAATCATTTTCCCAGCACAGTGCAGTCGGTGCTTAGATTTAAGAAATAGATCAGCTCTAGCAGTGATTTGTTGAGTAATATATCACAGTTTGGGGGTCAGTTGTAAAGTAGATCATATCACGAGCGTGTAACGCATGATTTCATTGATTTGTCTACTTCCAACTGACCGACAAACTGTGATTTATTACTCAACAAATCATAGACAAGAACTGATCTATTTCGATTCTAACAAGCTGAAAATCGGCAATAATGTTGTTTTTCCTTCAAATTCTCACAGCCTTTTGCCATTATTAGAAGATTTCTCGCAAAAAATATTGACTGTATCACACAACTTTATGTGCTTGTGTGAGGTTTTTTGTGCGAGGAAATCAACGAGTGATGTCATCAAACGGCGACTTTTAAGATTGTGGCAAAACAAGCAAACAAAGTCTAAAGAGGATTGTGGCCACGTAAAATCGATTTAAGCCCCCCAGTGGAATTCGTTTCCCCTGACCGTTCCAAGGCGGTTCTTCTGTCGCGATTTATTAATGACAGATTCTATCTGTCATCTCTAGCTATCCTGCGTGTTGTAAAGTAGTTCCGGCTTTCTTACGACTTTCTTCCGGCTTTGACCGCCAAAGAAATATGAGTCCGCACAAAAATGTAGTCCGGTTAGGCGCAGTTTTCAAAATTGTACATCCTATAATCGCAATACAAACTTTTGAAGCAGACGACATGACGATTTTATCTTACCTTTCAGAGAATTTATTCAGCACTTCATATGAATCAGCTATATCATGCGAGACTGTATACCTAGATCAATGCGGCATCTGCTTAGACGTCTGCTCAGGTTTTACACTGTTTTCTAACAGTGCTGTCAATATTAAATCCTTAAGGACCAGCCGGTCAGCTGCAGACCAGAATATTATTGGGTTTTCCGACATTCGCGGTCAAGTCTAGGTCAGTTACAACTAGGTGTATATCAGACTTTGCGAGAAAGGCTGTCCCTTTCAACCCTGGAATATGGTACAGATACCTATGCAAACAGTGTAGGTCCTGTGATATAATTCTAGTTGCCATATTTAGCAGAATGGACGAGCCCAACTTCAGTGATGGAAGAGTACAATCCATAAGCTCAAGGCAGTGAATAAATCAAAGCACTGACAACACTCATGCCGATTGTCTCTAAATGCAGGCTGGTCATGAACGAGGACTTGGACTGATCCGTTAAAACTTAAAGGAAGTTTAGTAACTGATGCGAAAATGTAGAACAAGATCAGCACCGTGTTCTGTGGCGTTTGGTCTTAGTCTACATTGTTTGCCAGATCGAACATTTTTTCAAGTGCAGATTTTACAGATAATACTTACATGTAACGAAGACTGACAAACGACCCGGCTATGTTTGGGTTCATTGTTTGGCATTCGACCCGAAGTTACTAATAAAAAAGCGATTCAGAGCTAACGTCTACGTGACTATCACTGACTTCTCAGAATAACCTTTTTCTTGCAGAAAATAGCCGAAGTGAGATCAGGGTATTCCATAAGACTGAAGAGGGTCATCCTGGAATCATAGGTTGAGCTTGGCAAACAGTGTAGACCAAGTTCGGACGCTGCAGAACGCGCTTCTTATCAAACTCTTCACTATTTGTTTGGAATTTCAGAGTTAAATTAAACAGTTTATTCTCATCCCAGGACTTTTACCCCAACCTACATCCCACCAACACTTTCGGTGCTTTGATTTTGAAACCAAACGATTGCATGATTACAACACGCTTAGGCACCATGCCCTTAAGCTAAAAAGGTTAAATCAATCAACCGTGACGTATGGTTACCAGTCCGGCCACGATCCTGTGTTTTGTATTGTTTGATTTGAGGTTTAACGTCCCCGTCAACACTGCGTAGGTCATTTTGGAGACGTTGCTTCCAATTTTGTGGGACTTTTACCCGACATTGAGATGAAATGACATCTCAAGCCCTGCCGCCGCCCAATCAAAACCAATAGGGTTTATATGCATGGACGGTCCGACTCGCACCTCTTTGCCTGGGCAGGCTTAGATCCTCTAAGCAGATTACCAGTACTCGTGTGCGGGTCGGTTTCAGCTCTGCGTGGAAGCATCATGCAGCCCATCTATTTCTTTAAGCCCCAATTGGCGGGGGCCAACGGTCCTGTGTACCACCTTCACACCAGTACTGATAGAAACCACATGTTCAGGATCAAACTTTTGATGTGTGATGTAAGGTCGTGCCTAGAAAAGAAGAAATTGTATTTTGTTCTCAAAAAGCATCAAGTGAGAACGTATTGCAACATTTTTCATTGAAACCTGGACAGTTAGAATGAGTGAGTGAGTGTTTGAGTTTTACGTCCCACCAACAGCTAAGGTCATACGGAGACGATACTTCGGTTTAAAGACACATCCGAAAGTCTGAAGAAGTCCGGGATCGATCCTGCGATCCCTGGTTTACAAGGCGAGTAGCATAACAACTACACCACGGAGGCTTCTAATGGACAGTTAGAAGCTGGCCGGAAAGCGGATGGCGTTGACTCTGATTTTGGGTGCTACATGTGTGTGATCTATTTGTCTGTTGGATCGACATCTTACTATCAACAGAAGACGCTAGTGGACGTCGGCGTGGGGGAAGACCGACGTCAGTACGTCCAGATCGATTCATCCGACAGACGCATATGCGAAGTAGATTTCCAGCGGCATCTGCTACACTGTACCTGTAGATAAACAAAGGGTTTCAACTACCGACTAATAAACACTGACACTGTTCGTCGCCCTTATGCGATGCACTTTTGAGAGCTAGACGTCCCTGTCGTGACCAAAATTAAGACGTCGACACAGTATGGAACACTTACGCTGGTGCATGAAATACGTACATGTATATTGGCGTCTAAGCGACTCGCGTGATATGCGTTTCAGTGACACATCGCACTTCAGCGCGAATCACGCCGATTTTCGTTTCGGGATGTTTCGACACATAGGTGTAAGGTATGCCGAGGCGACGCGTGCGTAATAGAGCATGACATATCGGATGGAATAAGCGAAATGGTATGTCGAGCTATTGTAGCTAGCGACATTAAAGGCATTTATTCTGTAACAGTAAAACACACCTTGTGTCCATAATTGTTTTATTGTCCCCTGTGATATACTGACTATAGCAGATCAAAGGCGGCCCTTAATAGGGTGATTAGTAGCTCTTGTTGAATCCCCTGACTGAGACACTTAAGGGGGAAATCAATAATGTACACCAGTCAACAGTGAGTAATTTATTGATTTTCCCCAAGGCGGCCTCTTACCTGTTGAAGACAGAGGACTTCTCTCCAGTGAGCACTGAGGGCTACATAATATTATGTAATGAAATGATAGTCCTCAATAATCAAGAATAAATGCCTTTAAGAACATTCAAGATCATGGCTGAGACGTTAACTGAACAGCGAGACGTTACATCAATCAAGTGCGTCGGCCTCACGTGGTTCCATTTATTTGTTTACGCTCAGAATCCGGGATATCTAATCCAGCAGGATTACGCGCGGGTTTATAGTGCTGTTCTTACTCAAAAATGTCTTCAAGCCAATGGAATTCATGTACTGGACTGACCAGCCTTTCTACTCCGATCTCTTTGTGAAAAATAGAGTATCTTTTGAAGGGAGGTATCCACAACCGACCAGACAAAAATGTATCTAATTGCCAGTAGTATTGTTAAAACTTGAATTTTAATGTTTGGTTTTGAAAACGTAAATAGTTTCTTTCCAAAATTTGAAACATCGAATGGCATTTCATGATACCACCGGTGTATAGACAACTGCAAACATATCATACAATGGAATTTGCAGAACTACTTTTCTAAATTTTAAGATCTTTTTAGAAAGGTTGTCTGTAAATTTTCACAGTGTTTTGATTTTCTCATAGAATCTGTCATTTCAGTGCCTTTGGCGCTTTGATTTTTGTTATGGTTTTTCTTGCTTGTGTTATTCTATTTTGGATAGCCTATTGGCCATTTTATGGGAAAGTGACTGTCCTTTTGGCTTTCCGCTGTTGGTGTTTCTATTAGGTCTGTTGTTGCATGTTTGTATTTCTTTCCCTTTGGTGTCTCTGATGGGAGCTATGGGTTGATTGTATCGATTCCTGATCATTGCCTCTACTTTTATTTTAATGACGTCACTCGTCACGCTGTTTCGACCGTGAATTGTTGCTTAATAAAACACATTGCCTATATAGGCGCGCTGTTAGAATTAACATTATTTCCTGTACTTGATCATGGTCTAAGACCCGCTCCAATCAGTCTGTTATAACGAATAACAACGATCTATTTTACTCTGAATTGGGAAAATAAGTAGGATTTACGTCGATATTAGGAAGAAAAAAAAAAAACAACAGCAAAACTCATCCTTTCCTTTATAAAATATATGTAAAAAGACAGGTTTGATCTTCCTAAAATAAATGTTTTAAAGGAGCAGTCTCTATAAGGCTGTTTTCATGGCCACAACCGATTTCCTTTAAACTTTGTAGCTTCAAAGTGGTACATATTGACTGTCTAATGGTGAATTTTTAGACTCTTTGGTTCACTGGTTTTTGCTGTATACGCTATTAAAGTGGGTGGGGTAATGTCACCCCATCAAGGGTATACCAACAAAAATGCTATTATTTTTGTTCAAAGTGTATGACTGGAGGCGATGTTTGCCGTATGCTTACTACCCTTTTAGGCATAACAGCCGGTGATAACAGTCTTATGAATATCAAACAAGAGAAGAGTTTATACGCGCTTGTAAGTTGTACCCAAATATCAGTAATTTTTATTCCCCAACTTTACGAAAAACCACAACACCTTAACAGTTTTCAACTTATTTCAAAGATCTTTCATAAATATAATGTTGATGTAATAGTCATTCTAGGTATATGTCAGAATTATTGTTAGTTCATAAAACTTAAGAGTTACCTGCCCCTGAAATTGGATTTTACCCATTTTTTATATCGGAGTGCATTTATCCGTTTGTAGTACTCACAACTTCATTTGAAAGTGAATAAACCGATTCCATCCAAATATTATTAAATAGATGTGGACAAGGAAGTCATTTGATTTAATAGTGCATGCTAGTATTTCCTTTTTTTTTTGTTATATATGAACTCTTAATTTCCAGGTGCAAATGGAACATTTGTCAACTGTCAAACATTTTTGACCACCAAAGCAGGCTTTGCTCATGTTGTGGAACCTCATTTTAGACTGATACTGTGCTTAAATATAAACCTGCATGGTCTCACGACATGTTTAAGAATTTGTTAATTTACTGATCTTCCTCTGAATCGCTAGATGTACTCCATGTGTCAACAGCAGCATCATAAACAAAATCAATATGTTCCCGGCTTGGTTTTGCTTCACTATTTTCTGTTATGTTCCGGTAATATCCCAAATACCAGAGAACAGAGGCCACATGTGCGCAACATTCCACGTTACGAGCTCCACTTCTGCACCCACATACCACCCAGTGATTGGGTTCAGTGCTTGTGTATATTCAACCCACATGTTATATATTTTATTAGACGTGTGGCAAGAACGTATCTGTGCTTTGAGAACACCATCTTCTTCTTTGTGTGCCATTATCTCATATGATCCATTGTCGTCAAAATGTTCATCTGTGTAGGATTTGGCTTGTTTCAGCTGGTAAATACCCAGTTTCAAATCCCTGAGTTCATCCTCAGTCATCTCTGGGAAATTCTCAAGTTTCTCATCATCGATCTTTATCCAAATAACCCGTTTTATTATCCCAGTCATTTTTTGTCGCGCCTGCTATTAGCATGGCGCGATATAGGCGCCCGGTTTTCCGTCCGTTCGTTCGTTCGTCCGTTCGTCAAGGCTTCAACATTTGCGACGACCCTAGCGTTCACCCTAATGGTCAAGTTTATTTCTCAAGAACTATAAGAGCTTCATTAATGATACAAACTTGTATCTGGGGATGACAACTTACATGCAAGCATCCATATTTGACCTTGACCTACATTTCATGGTTCACTGACTTTGTAAAATATTACGACCACCCTAGCGTTCACCCTAATGATCAAGTTTATTTCTCAAGAACTATAAGAGCTTCATTAATGATATGTGGTACAAACTTGTATCTGTGGATGGCAACTTGAATGCAAGCATCCATATTTGACCTTGACCTACATTTCATAGTTCACTGACTTTGTAAAATATTGCGACCACCCTAGCGTTCACCTTAATGGTCAAGTTTATTTCTTAAGAACTATAAGAGCTTTATTTATGATACTTGGTACAAACTTGTATCTGGGGATGGTAACTTAAATGCAAGCATCCATATTTAACCTTGACCTATATCTCATGGTTCACTGACTTTGTAAAATATTGCGACCACCCTAGCGTTCACCCTAATGGTCAAGTTTATTTCTGAAGATTTATAAGAGCTTCATTAATGATATTTGGTGCAAACTTGAATCTGGGGATGACAACTTAAATGCAAGCATCCATATTTGACCTTGACCTAAATTTCATGGTTCAATGACTTTGTAAAATATTGTGACCACCCTAGCGTTCACCCTAATGGTTAAGTTAATTTCTCAAGAATTATTAGACCTTCATTAATGATACTTAGTACAAGCTTGAATTTGAGAATGGGATCTTTTGAGCAGCGATCTATGTTTGACCTTGACCTACATGTCATGGTTCGATGACTTTGCGCGCCACATGCGCGACATAGCCTTCGGCGGAATTCTTGTTACGACCTTATCCGGCAGCTTATTTGGAGCTATTGCTAGGGCCATCATTCTTCTAGCAATTACTTTGCCTGAATCTTTGCTCGTTACCAAAGGTAGTCTAAATGCATTGCACAATGAGCAAAAAATCCTTACATAGTCGCCAACATATGGTATTTGACTATTGGGCATTGTGTTGCTAAGGGCTTTCCACTTTTTAATTCTCCCATTAGCTGATTCGACAACCCATCTCACCTTTGTAACTAGCCTTGACTCATTCGCCTCTTCAGTCGTATGTTGCTTTTGAGATTTGTTTAGGAAGGAAGATAGGCATATGAGAATTGATTCCAAAATCCTTTAGTATATCTATAGCATCCCTGAAGCCGGGGTCTACAACGAGAACATCATCTTTTTCAAACCAGTCAGTAATATTTTCTGCATTAGTCTTTAACATGTATTCGGTAATCTTAGCATCTGTGTTTTTCCCATCTGCAAGATACGGTCCCATCACAGTCAAAATGTAACCATCAGTGGCCACAAGCATCATAGGTTTCAGCAAATGCTGTCCTTTAGGAATAAGATCTTCTCTGAAATGAGTAGTTTCCACTCTTCTCAATATATATGTATGTTCCATCAGCCACTGCGATTGCAACATCAGAATTTGAATCCCCAAATAGGACATTTGCAAAAGTTGATGTATGATTCAGGGATATCCAATAGTAAAATACCATATGTTGGCGACTATGTAAGAATTGTTTGCTCGTTTTGCAATGTGTTTAGACCACAAGGGCTGATGGTACTGTTGGTGAAGAAGTGGCGCTCGTACCGTGGGATGTTGTGCTCATGTGCTTGCTAGCATGAACTATTAAATCAAATGACTTCTTTGTCCACATCTATTTAATTATATTTGCATGGAATCGGTTTATTCACTCCCAAATGAAGTTGTGAGTACTACAAACGGATAAATGCACTCTGATTTAAAAAATGGGTAAAATTCAATTTCAGGGGCAGGTAACTCTTAAGTTTTATGAACAAACAATAATTCTGACATATACCTAGAATGACTATTACATCAACATTATATTTATGAAAGATCTTTGAAATAAGTTGAAAACTGTAAAGGTGTTGTGGTTTTTCGTAAAGTTGGGGAATAAAAATTACTAATATTTGGGTACAGCTTACAAGCGCGTATAAACTCTTCTCTTGTTTGATATTTATAAGACTGTTATCACCGGCTGTTATGCCTAAAAGGGTAGTAAGCATACGGCAAACATCGCCTCCAGTCATACACTTTGAACAAAAATAATAGCATTTTTGTTGGTATACCCTTGATGGGGTGACATTACCCCACCCACTTTAATAGTGTATACAGCAAAAACCAGTGAACCAAAGAGTCTAAAAATTCACCATTAGACAGCCAACATGTACCAATTTGAAGCTACAAAGTTTAAAGGAAATCGGTTGTGGCCATGAAAATAGCCTTATAGAGACTGCTCCTTTGCCTTCACTGCAGCTGGTGTTGTGCCGTGTGGCGGCCGTAAAACGTCTCCCCGTACATCAACCATAGTGTACATTTTACTTTTGGTCCTTTGAGATCAGCGTGAATATTCTGATAAATCAGAAATAAATGATTGGTTTAGACTCATATTCTTGACAGGTTTTTAAATTTTTGGACCCCAATTTTATTTATATCAGTCTTTGTATCGACTGCCTATTCGAAATTTGCAAAATTGCAGTATGTTTCCTCTGGCTTTCTTTGCCGGATCATTACAGGGTCACTGATGAGGCTTTATTTGCCGAAACTACGTAGTATGACCCATCTTCTTTCTTATGAATGTTTCCATTGCTCTTAAAGGAACTCATTTTTGATTTTTATTTATCTTTCTCCCGAAGTACATAAAACTCTTCGGCTAGACATTATGAAAACGCGCCTATACAAATACATATAGTAACCTTTATCGCCGAAAAAATGAAAATTTTAAGATGAAAAGTTGTGATATTTTTCTTATTTCTGCTCAAAATATAGACTGTGGGTACTCGTTAGCGGTTCTAACGAGTACCCAGAATCTATATTTTAGAGCAGAAATAAGACAAATAAGGTTTACCCCCGTAAACCCCAGTTTTACAATATAAACGTGGGGTTCAAGAGGGATGAAATTTCACAGGCGTGTTTTCGTGATGAAGCAGTGAGTGAGTGAGTGTTGGAGGTTTACGTCCCACCAACAGCTAAGGTCATACGGAGACGAGACCTCGGTTTAAAGACTCATCCGAATGTCTGGAGAAGCCCGGGATCGATCCTGCGATCCCTGGTTTACAAGGCGCTAAGCGTAACCACTACACCACGGAGACTTCTCTGTGATGTAGCAGTATTGTAATTAAGGAAAGCGGAGTTCTACTGTTACAGTATTCATTTTAAAGAAGAGGACCTAGCTGCATAAAAATGAGAGAAAATATGTCAAAAGAAAAATTAACTGAAAACACAAATGGAAGAAATACGTACCATCACGAAAACACGCCAATATAATTTTGACCCCCTTAAACCCAATTTTTGTAAAACTGGGATTTAAAGGCGTAAACAGTATTTGTGGGTACTCGATAGAACCGCCTCGTCGAGGCGGTTCTAACGAGTCCACAAATCTATGTTTTGTGCGGAAATAAGAAAAAAATCACAATTTTTCATCTTAAAATTTCCTTTTTTTTTTTTTTTTTTTGCCTGAAAAATTGACAATGTATTTGTATAGGCGTGTTTTCTTAATGTATATTCTCAAATAGACAAGATGTCGTAGTGTCAATCTGTTGAGGATTTGTTCGTTTAAATTGAGGTTTAACGTCTTAGGTCAATTTGGAGACGTTGCTTCCAATTTTGTGGACTTTAACCCGACATTGAGATGAAATGACATCTCAAGCCCCGCCGCCTAATGAAACCAAAAGGCTTATATGCACTTGGCAGTCTGACTCACACCACTTTGTCTTGGCAGGCTTAGTCCTTCGAAGCGATTTACCAGTACTCATATGTGGTCAGTTTCAGCTCTGCGTGGAAGCATCATGCAGCCCAATCTATTTCACTAAGCCCCGGTGGGCGGGGGACGAGAGTCTGTTGAAAAGAACTCATCCCAAATGAGGGAAGAATTCGGTGAGTTGTAAGTAGACAAATCACGCGCGCTACGCGCTCGTGATTTGTCTTCTTTACAACTGACCTCCAAACTGTGATTTATTACACAACAAATCACAGCTAGAGCTGATCTATTTCTTAATTCTAACAGGCTGAAAATCGGCAATAATGCTGTTGTTTCCTTCAAAATCTCACAACTTTTTGCCAGAATTAGAAGAAATCCCGCTAAAATTATCGACTGAAACAAATGCATTTATATCCTTTTCTAACGTTTTAGATGCGAGAATATGGCGTAACACCGTCTAACGTCAAGTTAATCTCCTAGTGACGTCATAAACTGGCAGTTTTAATGACGTCACTCGTCACGCTCTTCCTTGCCGTGATTTGTTGTAGAATAAAACTCACTTATTTTCCATTGCCTATATAGGCGCGCTGTGTTAGAATAACATATATAACTCTCTCTCTCTCTCTCTCTCTCTCTCTCTCTCTCTCTCTCTCTCTCTCTCTCTCTCTCTCTCTCTCTCTCTCTCTCTCTCTGACATTGATTACAATTCTGCATTTCCCCTTAACATGATAACATATCAAAGCACTGAGAGTAGTCCTGCTGGTGGGTCGATTGTCTCTGAGTGTAGGTCGGGGAAATAGTCATCGCTAAAATTCCGGTTTTAAGCAAATAGTGTAGGTCTTGATCTGTAGCGTCCGCTGGTCTAGGTCTACACTATTTGCCAAGCCCAACCTATGATTCGCAAGACTCTGACCTCACTGCGGATATTTCCAAAAAAAGTTATTGCGACAAGTCAGTGATTGGCACGTGTACTTTAGCACTGAAGAGTTTTTCTGCTAAGTAACTTTGGGTCGATTGAAAACCAATCGACCCCAAAATGTCCGTGTTATTTGTTCCACTATGAGGCCAGACTGTTGCGTACATGACCATTTTCCCAGCCTGCACTCAGACAACTGGCCAATCAGTGCTGTCAGTGCTTTGATTAATTTACCCTCAAACCCTCTCACCCTTGTGTTTCTGGAGTGCACTCTTCCATCACTGAAGTTGGGCAGGTCCATCATCAGGCTACTAAATAGGGCGTCTAGCTGAACGGTAAGCAATGTATATCCCGAAAACATGGCTCAGAGCCATCACATCAGGATCTTCTCTGTTTGCATAAGTATCTGCACCGGGCTTAAGGGTTGTAAGGGATACCCTTTGTTGTTGTTTCGAGAGGCAGGCTTAATTAATATTATGCGGTAACATATCTTGGAAATAAAAGAGATTATTTGAAACCGTAGATTGTACATTCTATGCAGGAATACCGCCATCTGTTTCAAAGTAGAAGTAAAACAAAGATCAGGAATCGATACAGTTAACTTACTCCACCCATCAAAGACACCACTGAAAGGAAAGAAACACAAACATGAAGCGACCAGACCATAATGGAAACCTAAACAAAGGATAGGCAGAAGGACAGTTACTATCCCACAAAATGGCCAAATGGCCATGCAAAATAAAAAGACACAATTGATACACACAGTGAGTAGTAACAAACAACAACATAAATAAACCGCCACAGAAGAACCGCCTTGGAACGGTCAGTGGAAAGAATTCCACTGGGGGGGGGGGGGGGGGCTTAAATCGATTTTACGTGGCCACAATCCTCGCCCTTTACTTCCGTCGCGATTTAGACAAATAATTTGTTCACTCCGCATGAAGGCCTCCTAACTCATCAGTGCAACATCTCCGTGAACACAAATAATCAAAGAACCACAGAGGTGAAACAACGGTGAGGACTCGACAGCAAAAACATTGAAATGCTGGAGCAAAAGAAAACCAACAGTTAGAATCCGATGGGCCCGACCAGAGACAGAGCATCAGGCACCAACCAATATTACCTTGAATTAGATCTCTCTAATTCTCAATAAGCCTTTACGGTGGAACCGTCATAGAATCTGAGGCCTGACCCACCGGCGTGCAATTAAAGAGGGAAGCAAAGTTGCCAAACGTGATTTGATTAACTACCATGCATACAGTCTGTCGTATAACATCCATGTTGTGCCCAATCTTTTGATATCGAAGAATGATTTTACGAAATTGCACGACCCGCAGAAAAAGCGACCGACTGAAGTCGGTTGATTTCTAAGAGTGCCCTAAAATCACCGTGTCATTCTGTCATTCTGTCAGTCTGTCATTCTGTCAGTCTGTCAGTCTGTCTGTCCGTCCGTAACCCGTTAGTGAAAATTGGTGATAGTGGCTTAACCGCTTGGAATATTTATACAATTTTTTGCATACTGATAGATATCAATGAGATCTAACCAATGGTCTTGCGAAATATTACATTCCGTTTAGTATAGCCTCGCCGAGGCGAAAAATGAGAAACTTTTCGAACTGCTTCTCCTCGGAAACCGTTATGTCGATTGAAGTCAAATTTCATATGGAGCCTCTATGGGATTGGGGAAACCAAAATTTGCTCATGGGGTCCAGGTCACATGACCAAATTGGCCGCCAAGCCATATATGGTCTGTCTGTCTGTCCGTCCGTAACCCGTTTGTGAAAATTGGTGATAGTGACTTAACCGCTTGGAATATTGCAACAAATTTTGGCAAACTGATAGATATCAATGAGATCTAACCAATGAACTTGCGAAATATTACATTCCATTTAGTATAGCCTTGCCGAGGCGAAAAATGTGAAAATTTTCGAACTGCTTCTCCTCGGAAACCGTTGGACCGATTGAAGTCAAATTTCATATGGAGCCTCTATGGGATTGGGGAAACCAAAATTTTCTAATGGGGTCCAGGTCACATGACAAAAATGGCCGCCAAGCCATATATGGTCTGTCTGTCCGTCTGTAACCCGTTTGTGAAAATTGGTGATAGTGACTTAACCGCTTGAAATATTTAAACAATTTTTGGCAAACTGACAGATATCAATGAGATCTAACCAATGAACTTGCGAATTATTACATTCCATTTAGTATAGCCTCGCCGAGGCGAAAAATGTGAAAATTTTCGAACTGCTTCTCCTCGGAAACCGTTGGGCCGATTGAAGTCAAATTTCATATGGAGCCTCTATGGGATGGGGGAAACCAAAATTTGCTAATGGGGTCCAGGTCACATGACCAAAATGGCTGCCAAGCCATATATGGTAAAAACCCTTCAAACATAGTCTTTTCCAGAACCACTGGGCAGATTTCCACGAAACTTGATAAATAGCATCTGGGACATAGGCCCATCATAAATTGCTAAAATGGTGACCCTGGGTTGACCTTGACCTTCTTTGTGCCTAGGTCAAACTTTGACACATATGCTTTTGTTGGAATATTTAAACAATTTTTGGCATACTGATAGATATCAATGAGATCTAACCAAAGAACTTGCGAAATATTACATTCCATTTAGTAAAGCCTTGCCGAGGCGAAAAATGTGAAAATTTTCGAACTGCTTCTCCTCGGAAACCGTTGGGCCGATTGCAGTCAAATTTCATATGGAGCCTCTATGGGATATGGGAAAACATAATTTGCTCATGGGATCCAGGTCACATGACCAAAATGGCCGCCAAGCCACATATGGTAAAACACCTTCAAAAATAGTCTTCTCCAGACCCACTGGGCAGATTTTCACGAAACTTGATAAATAGCATCTGGGGCGTAGGCCCATCATAAATTGCTAAAATAGTGACCCTGGGTTGCCCTTCACCTTCTTTGTGCCTAGGTCAAACTTTGACACATATGCTTTTGTATTGGAAAAGTGAGAATGCATTTTATCCTGCAAACGATTCAGAATACAGTACTAAAGTATAAGATATATTTTTTTGTTCCTTACGATAAGGCGCATTTATTTGGGGAACCGTTTTAGGTCAAGGTCACATGACCAAAATGGCCGCCATACCCATATATGGTAACACTAATAAAGCTAAAAGCATCCGGCGGGTCGTGCACTTCAGCTGAAGCACTGGTTGGGTGCTGAAGTCATTGCGTTTATATAATTTTCTGAGATTATATACTAAGTCACCATAAAATTCGGGTTCCGATAGACCTTGTTGCAGAAGAGATTTAAGTCCAATATTGAATTTTGAAATTAAATCAGAATGGCGTCAATAAAATTTTGAAAATGCACTGAATTTTAATTTTGGGACAATTCTACAATGAAATATCATGACTGTACTAACTGAAATCAAAACAACTATCAAAACCGTGCACCCTTTCGATTATAGAAAAAATATATCTTTAAATTGGAAGCACTGGTTTGGATTGAGACTTACACCTTAAATACAAATATTTAAAGTAAACAGTGTAGACCCTGGGCAGCCGACAGAGATGACGCCGCATTCTAATCTTACCAGATGCAACACTCTGACCTACATGTAACACCGATAAAAATAGCGGACTATTTTCTATAAATAACCATAACCTTGATTTCCCCAACTCAGGGATAGTCAAGTGGTCTCAGCAATAATTCAGTTTCTGTCCTTTATAACTTTCGGTCGACAATAGGCCCTCAAACCGCCTACAATGCCGAATAACGTTTTAGCTTCCCAGATTGACCCTGGTTCAATGACTTAAAATCTTTATTAATATTAAGACCATCTTTGGGACTGTTCAGAAATGGTATTTAAGACTACCTTTGAACAGTTTTAGACTGTTCAAAAGTGATGTTTAAGACTACTTTTGAAAATTCCCAAAAGTGACGTCGTTATGGATGACACAGGGTTTAAGGAAGAAAAAAAAAAGACAAAAATGCCTGAAACCTTCTGAATATGCTTTAAAAAGTAGAACTGGTCTTAGTTTTAGCTGGTCGTGATAGCATCTGCGCATATTGAATCAGTATTGAAAATAAACAAATAAAAAGGTTATTTAAAGAAAGCCACAATCTAAAACAGAGCCTTCAGGCCCCCGCCCATTTGGGCTTGGGGAAATAGATTAGGCTACATGGTGCTTCCACGCACAGCTGAAGTCAGAACGTCCATGCATAAGCCATTTGGGTTTCAATGGGCCTTGGGCCGCAGAGCTTGAGTGCCATTTCATCTCAAGGTCGGATAATAGTCCAACGAAATTTGAAGCAGTGTCACCAAAATGACCTAAATAGTGTTGACAGGGACGTTATAACCTCAAATCAAATCATAACGGAGCCACGATACGAAACCACAAGGCATCACTTGTACCATCTACACAAAGCAAATAAACGTGTATGTTTGTTTGTTTGATGTTTAACTTTCCCGTCAACACTATATAGGTCATTTTGGAGACGTTGCTTCCAATTTTGTGGGACTTTTACCCGACATTGAGATGAAATGACACCTCAAGCCCTGTTGCCCTATGAAACCAATAGGGTTTATAAGCATGGACGGTCCGACTAGCACCGCTTTCCCTGGGCAGGCTAGATCATCTAAGTGGGTAACCAATACTCTTGTGTGGTCGTATTCAGCTCTGCGTGGAAGCATCATGCAGCCCATTCACTTCTTCAAATCCCGATGGGCGGGGGCCGAAACGTGTATGTATGAGGCGCCGCCGACAATCGGGGCTTGGAGAAACAGATTTGGCTGTATGTTGCTTCTGCGCAGAGCTGAAACCGATCTAACATGAGTACTGGTAAACCGTTAAGTAGGTCTAATTCGGCCCAAGAAAATTGGTGCGAGTCGGACCGACCTTGGATACGAGGGTTGTTCCAACAGTAATGTCTGTGTAGTTTTATTTTGCACCAGTAATGCAATGAGTGCTCAAAACCAACTCATGTGCATAGAATGAGCACTAAAGAGTAACTTAGTCAAAGATCTTCGTAAGGACCTCAATGACCTTTGTACAATGTACATTACCTTGGAGCGTATTCATTAAACTGTACACAAAATGACTGGGAAAGAGCTAACAGTGTGCAATATAAAAGGTAGGTAGCGGTAGGATAATATTCCAAGACATACTCAACGCCATTGTTTTTGGCTGTGACGAAAGTCGCGCTAGCTGGGTTCCGGTTTTTATTAATGACAGATTCATTCTGTCATTTCTAGCTGTCCTGCGTGTTGTAAAGTAGTTCCGGCTTTCTTACGACTTTCTTCCGGCTTTGACCGCCAAAGAAATATGAGTCCGCACAAAAATGAAGTCCGGTTAGGCGCAGTTATCAAAATTGTACAGCCTATAATCGCAATACAAACTTTTGAAGCAGACGACTTGACGATTTTATCTTACCTTTCAGAGAATAGATTCAGCATTTCATTTGAATCAGCTGCATTATGCGAGACTGTATACCTAGATCAATGCGGCACCTGCTCAGACGTCTGCTCAGGTTTTACACTGTTTTCTAACAGTGCTGTCAATATTTAATCCTTAAAGACCAGCCGGTCAGCTGCAGACCAGAATATTAATAGGTTTTCCGACATTCGAGGTCAAGTCTAGGTCAGTTACAACTAGGTGTATACCAGACTTTGCGAGAAAGGCTGTCCCTTTCAACCCCGGAATATGGTACAGATACCTATGCAAACAGTGTAGGTCCTGTAGGTAGCTTTGCACTAAATACTGGAGGTACCGGGTTTTATCACTTTGGGACAGAGCTTTTAGTTGCAGTCTAAATACCAGACAGGCTTCCATTGGATAAATATCCCATGTTTCATTTCAATGTGAGAAAAGGATAGTTATTAGGAAATAAAATGATGTGTGTTTTATAATTATATCTGCAAGCTCAAAGAATTTGTGGCTGATTTTATATTGTCACCTCTCTGTTAAAAAGCCGGCTTGTATTCACTGCGAATCTGCATGTAAACAAACATGGCGGACCATAACTTGAAAATGAGACGGGCTACATGTGGATTTTTTCTCATCAACTTGTTGAGCTAGGATGGCTCTATAAATAAGTAAGGTTTGAAAAGTTTTGTATGTGTAGTTTTTGTGGGAGCATGTAAAAGGTTACTATTGTCGCCTATGGAAAATATTTAGTGGTAAGCTCCCTATACCAAAAGTAGGAAAATCTGCCCCACCCTCCAGTTTTCAGTCATTACATCATATTTTTACACACTGGTAGGTTCTGTCCAATTCTGTATCATACAATGGATATTCCTAGCATGTGGTTTGCCACAGAAACTGTAAAAAAGTGTAAGGTTAGTGGTAATTTAGGTCTGACTGGGTGTATTTGATCAGTTTTTGCTTCTGATCTGTGAATTTGGGGGGGGGGGGGGGGGGTACTTTAAAGCCATGTTAATCAATTATTATTGGGTTTGTTTTGGAAAAAGTCTTACAGTAAGTGTTTTACCAGGTACATAAGAGAAAGAATCTACTCCATCTGGAATATAACAGTAAGGTTACATGGTTTTTGGCCTTGGTCTCTAGCCGAAGGAAAGCTTCAAAATTGTCTCTGCTGCAATATCGCGATAAGTTTTCTCATCTATTATTGGTTCTAATTGATTAGATTCATGTTAAAGGATCTGAACAGATATATATCCACTATTTCTCATGGTATTATGGCATTTATAATCATTTTTGTCAAAGTTTTATCATCAAAATATCCTCAAAATGCCATTTTTACATAAAATAGGGGGTATAGGTGTGAAATCAGCCATAAATACCAGTTGGTATGCTATTAAGGCATACTTTAGTGCATTTTAGGATTGAAGTGTTCCAAAGACATAGGAGAAGAACCACTGATTCCAGCCGGTGTCTGGGTTCCATTCCAGAAAGAGGTAAACTTTGCGCTTTTTCACAAAATATTGTTTGTTCGGCTTTCATTGTTGAATCTGAGAGCGATAACTTTTTCGCAAACTTCAAAGATTTTTTGTCCCTGAATATTTATCATCCATGCTTAAGTTATCAGATATGATCTAAATTTCTATTTGACAATCTTTTGATGGATCATAAAGACAATAAGGGTTTGGTATAGGTAGCTTTGCACTAAATACTGGAGGTACCGGGTTTTATCACTTTGGGACAGAGCTTTTAGTTGCAGTCTAAATACCAGACAGGCTTCCATTGGATAAATATCCCATGTTTCATTTCAATGTGAGAAAAGGATAGTTATTAGGAAATAAAATGATGTGTGTTTTATAATTATATCTGCAAGCTCAAAGAATTTGTGGCTGATTTTATATTGTCACCTCTCTGTTAAAAAGCCGGCTTGTATTCACTGCGAATCTGCATGTAAACAAACATGGCGGACCATAACTTGAAAATGAGACGGGCTACATGTGGATTTTTTCTCATCAACTTGTTGAGCTAGGATGGCTCTATAAATAAGTAAGGTTTGAAAAGTTTTGTATGTGTAGTTTTTGTGGGAGCATGTAAAAGGTTACTATTGTCGCCTATGGAAAATATTTAGTGGTAAGCTCCCTATACCAAAAGTAGGAAAATCTGCCCCACCCTCCAGTTTTCAGTCATTACATCATATTTTTACACACTGGTAGGTTCTGTCCAATTCTGTATCATACAATGGATATTCCTAGCATGTGGTTTGCCACAGAAACTGTAAAAAAGTGTAAGGTTAGTGGTAATTTAGGTCTGACTGGGTGTATTTGATCAGTTTTTGCTTCTGATCTGTGAATTTGGGGGGGGGGGGGGGGGGGGTACTTTAAAGCCATGTTAATCAATTATTATTGGGTTTGTTTTGGAAAAAGTCTTACAGTAAGTGTTTTACCAGGTACATAAGAGAAAGAATCTACTCCATCTGGAATATAACAGTAAGGTTACATGGTTTTTGGCCTTGGTCTCTAGCCGAAGGAAAGCTTCAAAATTGTCTCTGCTGCAATATCGCGATAAGTTTTCTCATCTATTATTGGTTCTAATTGATTAGATTCATGTTAAAGGATCTGAACAGATATATATCCACTATTTCTCATGGTATTATGGCATTTATAATCATTTTTGTCAAAGTTTTATCATCAAAATATCCTCAAAATGCCATTTTTACATAAAATAGGGGGTATAGGTGTGAAATCAGCCATAAATACCAGTTGGTATGCTATTAAGGCATACTTTAGTGCATTTTAGGATTGAAGTGTTCCAAAGACATAGGAGAAGAACCACTGATTCCAGCCGGTGTCTGGGTTCCATTCCAGAAAGAGGTAAACTTTGCGCTTTTTCACAAAATATTGTTTGTTCGGCTTTCATTGTTGAATCTGAGAGCGATAACTTTTTCGCAAACTTCAAAGATTTTTTGTCCCTGAATATTTATCATCCATGCTTAAGTTATCAGATATGATCTAAATTTCTATTTGACAATCTTTTGATGGATCATAAAGACAATAAGGGTTTGGTATAGGTAGCTTTGCACTAAATACTGGAGGTACCGGGTTTTATCACTTTGGGACAGAGCTTTTAGTTGCAGTCTAAATACCAGACAGGCTTCCATTGGATAAATATCCCATGTTTCATTTCAATGTGAGAAAAGGATAGTTATTAGGAAATAAAATGATGTGTGTTTTATAATTATATCTGCAAGCTCAAAGAATTTGTGGCTGATTTTATATTGTCACCTCTCTGTTAAAAAGCCGGCTTGTATTCACTGCGAATCTGCATGTAAACAAACATGGCGGACCATAACTTGAAAATGAGACGGGCTACATGTGGATTTTTTCTCATCAACTTGTTGAGCTAGGATGGCTCTATAAATAAGTAAGGTTTGAAAAGTTTTGTATGTGTAGTTTTTGTGGGAGCATGTAAAAGGTTACTATTGTCGCCTATGGAAAATATTTAGTGGTAAGCTCCCTGTAATATAATTCTAGGTGCCATATTTAGCAGAATGGACGAGCCCAACTTCATTGATGGAAGAGTACACTCCAGAAACTCAAGGCAGTGAATAAATCAAAGCACTGACAACCCTCATGCCGATTGTCTCTAAATGCAGGCTGGTCATGAACGAGGACTTGGACTGATCCGTTTAAACTTAACGGATGTTAGTTACTGATGCAAAAAATGTAGAACAAGATCATCATCGTGTTCTGTGGCGTTTGATCTTAGTCTACATTGTTTGCCAGATCGAACAGTTTATTCAAGTGCAGATTTTACAGATAACACTTACATGTACCCAAGACTGACAAACGACCCGGCTATGTTTGGGTTGATTGTTTGGCATTCGACCCGAAGTTACTAATAAAAAAGCGATTCAGAGCTAACGTCTACGTGACTATCACTGACTTCTCAGAATAACCTTTTTCTTGCAGAAAATAGCCGCAGTGAGATCAGGGTATTCCATAAGACTGAAGAGGGTCATCCTGGAATCCCGGCCACGATCCTGTGTTTTGTTTTGTTTGATTTGAGGTTTAACGTCCCCGTCAACACTGTATAGGTCATTTTGGAGACGTTGCTTCCAATTTTGTGGGACTTTTACCCGACACTGAGATGAAATGACATCTCAAGCCCTGCCGCCCAATGAAACCAATAGGGTTTATATACATGGACGGTCCGACTCGCACCTCTTTGCCTGGGCAGGCTTAGATCCTCTAAGCAGATTACCAGTACTCGTGTGCGGGTCGGTTTAAGCTCTGCGTGGAATCATCATGCAGCCCATCTATTTCTTTAAGCCGTGACGGGCGGGGGCCAACGATCTTGTGTACCACCTTCACACCAGTACTGATAGAAACCACATGTTCAGGATCAAACTTTTGATGTGTGATGTTAGGTCGTGCCTAGAAAAGAAGAAATTGTATTTTGTTCTCAAAAAGCATCAAGTGAGAACGTATTGCAACATTTTTCATTAAACCCTGGACAGTTAGAATGAGTGAGTGTTTGAGTTTTACGTCCCACCAACAGCTAAGATCATACGGAGACGATACCTCGGTTAAAAGACACATCCGAAAGTCTGGAGAAGTCCTGCGATCCCTGGTTTACAAGGCGAGTAGCATAACCACTACACCACGGCGGCTTCTAATGGACAGTTAGAAGCTGGTAAGCTATCGAATGGCGTTGACTCTGATTTTGGGTGCCACATGCGTGTGATCTATTTGTCTGTTGGAGCGACATCTTAATATCAACAGAAGACGCTAGTGGACGTCGACGTAGCGGAAGACCGACGTCAGTACGTCAAGATCGATTCATCCGACAGACGCATATGCGAAGCAGATTTCCGCCGGCATCTGCTATACTGTACCTGTAGATAAAGGGTTTCAACTACCGACTAATAAGCACTGACACTGTTCGTCGCCCTTATGCGATGCACTTTTGAGAGCTAGACGCCCCTGTCGTGACCAAAATTAAGACGTCGACACAGTACGGAACACTTACGCTGGTGCATGAAATACGTACATGTATATTGGCGTCTAAGCGACTCGCGTGATATGCGTTTCAGTGACACATCGCACTTTAGCGTTAATCACGCCGATTGTCGTTTCGGGATGCTTCGACATATAGGTGTAAGGTATGCCGAGGCGACGCGTGCGTAATAGAGCATGACATATCGGATGGAATAAGCGAAATGGTATGTCGAGCTATTGCATGTAGCTAGCGACATTAAGAACATTCAAGCTCATGGGAACAGAGAGACGTTACATCAATCAAGTAAGTCGGCCTAACGTGGTTCCATTTATTTGTTTACGCTCAGAATCCGGGATTACTAATTGACAGTAGTATTGTTAAAACTTGCATTTTAATGTGTGGTTTTGAAAACGTAAATAGTTTCTTTCCAAAATTTGAAACATTGAATGGCATTTCATGATACCAACGGTGTATAGACATCTGCAAACATATCATACAATGGAATTTGCAGAACTACTTTTCTAAATTTTAAGATCTTTTTAGAAAGGTTGTCTGTAAGTTTTCACAGTGTTTTGATTTTCTCATAGAATCTGTCATTTCAGTGCCTTTTGGCGCTTTGATTAGTACTGCACCTAAAAGCAGTACCTGGATAAAAACCATACCGACCGCACAGTAGAACTGACCCATAGTCAAAAATATATCACAACACTTTAATTCGGTTTGTTTGATTTGAGGTTTAACGTCCCCGTCAACACTGTAAATGTCATTTTGGAGACATTGCTTCCAATTTTGTGGGACTTTTACCCGACATTGAGATGAAATGAAATCTCAAGCCCAGTCTCCCAATAAAACCAAAATGGCTTATAAGAATGGACTCGCACCGCTTTGCCTGGACAGGTTTAGATCCTCTTAGTGGTTTCCCAGTACACGTGTGCAGCCGGTTTCAGCTCTGCGTGGAAGCATCATGCAGCCGGGCTATTTCTTCAAGCCCCGATGGGCGGGGGCCGATACAACACTTTAATAATATAATGTTATTAATCAAGTAGTTTCGTATTGGCCCAGTTACAGGTCCTCGGTCTGCTGTATTGGTCCGAGGCCGAAGGCCGAGGCCAATACAGCAGACCGAGCACCTGTAACTTGGCCAATACGAAACTACTTGACTAATGACAATTTTATTAATTGACACCATTAAAAACATGATTTTTGACCTCGATGTTAATACGGATGACCTCCGAACAATACAGGATAGTCAATTAATAATTTATGATATAAGAGAAGAGTCATCGCCGGCTACTTTATAGATAAACATAGACGCATATCAGGGAAGCTTCTCCGTACAGTAAATCCGTATGGGCCGCCGTTTTACTATTTAATTCATATTTATAGATATCCATAATTTGATTTATGGATATCCATAATTCCAGTTAGTGATATCCATAAATCAGTCGAATAATGGATATCCACAATTCTAATTATAGATATCCATAATTGTAATTATGGGTATCCATAATTCGATTTATGGATATCATTAATTCAGATCGATTAATGGATATCCATAATTCGGATTATTGATATCACTTATTCGAATTATGGATATCGATAAATAAATCAAAATATGGATATCCATTATTCCGCTGATTTATGGATATTATTTATGAATATCACAAATTCGAATTACGGATATCCAAGAATCGAATTATAAATATCTATAAATCGGGCTGAATTAATGATACCAATAATTCCAATTATAGATATCCATAATTCACCACAAAAGCCTTTGGTTTCAGTCAACATTTATTGTTTTTATTAGCAAAATCAAATTATTGATATCCATACTTCGAATGAGCGATATCCATAAATGAACCGAATTGATAATATCCATAATTCGATTTATGGATATCATTAATTCAGGTCGATTTATGAATATCTATAATTGAAATTATTGAGAGCATTAATTCGAATAATTGATATCACTAATACACTTGATCGATATCCCGCAAAAATGGAAGCAACGTATCCAAAACGATCTATACAGTGTTAAGGGGACGTTAAACCTCAAATCAAACAAACAAACAAACAAACAAAATAATTATGGATATCTTTAAATATGGAATAAAAAGCATAATTGCGCCCAATAGATGCACTTGTACCGCCGTCAAAACCACATTTTTGGATCGGTTGTTTACAATCGACCCAAATTTACTAAATGACAAAATCTGAATTCATGCTGTTGTCCATGTGACCATCACTGATGTGAGAAAATCAATATTATGGTGAATATAGAAAAAGCCGGACTATTTCTATCGATGTTTTATGTAGGTCAGAGCTATTTATAGAGCATGGACAGGTATCGTGTGGTGGGTTTGGCAAACAGCGAATACCCAGGTCAGACGCCGCGGAATCATGGAGTCTGTTCAGCCGGTTGCACACTGTTTGCTTAAATAGTGGCATCTAAGGGTTAAATGAAATAGTATGAGAATGCCAGGTTGCTCACGCAATGAACGAAAAAGAATAACAATATCTTAATCTAGGCTACGCCATCACGTAACGACTTCGGAACATTCCATTCATAAAATTGTTAGATAGAGTCAAATGTACAAAAAGTAAACAAAAACCGTTCGCACTTCTGCCAAGAACTAAGTTTACGAGCAAAAATGAGCAACCCAGAATTTTAAGGATGGTATCGTTATTAGACATACAGCGTAGACACAAATCGGATAGACAATACATTCCTTCTGATCAGGGGCGGCCCTTGTGAACCATTTATATACAGCAACAGTTTTGAACATGTTTAAGGCCCATACGCAGACTCTAAGAAAGGGGAAGAGTGCGAATTTCAGGTACATGTATTTTGCAGAGGGTGAAACACTGCATGAGTTTGAGAATTTTCCCAAAAAGTGTGGGGATGTGGGCGTCGTTTACACCCCTTCCCACCACTTTTTTGTTGAAACATATCGCTGAAGGAGCTCTGTTTCTGATCACAGTTAATCAGGAGCTGGGATGCAGTGGTGTGACTGAGCGAGGAGAAGAAAGAGAGAGTTGAAACTATGACAGACATTGTAGATTCCGATCAGAAGCCATCGATGGATCTACACTGTTTGCAGCTGGATAAAATGTTATACATGTAGTAACTTTTCCAGCACAGAGTGTGTTCCATATGAGGTTAACAATTATCAATGAACTATTGTTAATTTAGAAAGATTAATCTGTTGACGAGTATAAAGAAGGGAAGTAAAAAGTTTGGAAAAGTTTGACGGAAAATGCTACCACAAAAATTGTACTGAATACTTTTATATCGGCCCCCGTCCATAGGGGCTTGAAGAAATATATGGGCTGCATGATGCTTCCACGCAGAGCTGAATCCGGCCCGCACACTAGTACTGGTAAACCGCTTAGAGGATCTAAGCCTGTTCAGGAACTGCGGTGCGAGGCGGACCGTCCATGCTAATAAACCCTATTGGTTTCATTGGGCGACAGGGCTTGAGATGTCATTTCATCTCAATGTCGGGTAAAAGTCCCACAAAATTGGAAGCAACGTCTCCAAAATGACATTTACAGTGTTGACGGGGACGTTAAAACTTCAAATCAAACAAACAAATATACTTTTATAATGAAGCGTTTTAACGAGTACCCATAGTCTACGTTACAAAACTTGCTTTTATCCGCGTGACTATCACTGACTGCCGCCGACCCTGAACAGAATCCAGTTACCAGTTTGTTTATAGCGTCGATTGTCGCCTCCCTACGACGTCAGAGCGCTTCGTAAAAAGTAAATTCTGGACTGTGCTCGTGCACTTGGGCATTGGCAAACAGTGTGTACCTAATCAGACGCCACATAACTGTCTGATCAGGGCTACTGTGCTTGCTTAAAATACTGGATTTCATGGGATAAACGAACCGTTCGATTCTACGTTCAGGACTATTTTCCCAACCTACACTCAGAGACAATCGACCCACCAGTACTCTCAGTGCTTTGATTCCAGATGCGACGTATCATATTTGTTCAGTTTTAACCCTTATCTTGCTGAATATTCATTTAAGCCACACCCATTTCGGTCTATCAACCAATCAAATTACTTGATGTAATTTATTGCTACAAATTCATAAACTAAATGCCAAACAGTATCGATCCTGATCAGATGGCTTCAGAAGCCATCTGATCTGGATCTACACTGTTTGCAAAGACAGAGGTTGTCGTGAACAGCAAGATAAGGGTTAAGTCCCACCAACAACTTAAGTCATATGAGCAGCTCGAGATCGAACGCACGAAGCTTAATCACTAAAAGGCTTCTAACGACAGCGAATGGCCCCCGCCCATAGGGGCTTTGAGAAATAGATTGGGCTGCAAGACGTTGCCTACCGTACATGAGTACTGGCAAACCGCTTACAGTATCTAAGCCTGTCCAGGCAAAGTGATGCGAGTCGGACCATCCATATAACACTTTTTGGTTTGTTTGGGCGGCAGGGCTTGAGATGTTATTTCATCTCAATGTCGAGTAAAATTTCCACGAAATTGAAAGCAAAGTCTCCAAAATTACCTAAATTGTGTTGACGGGGGCGTAAAACCTCAATTCAAACAAACAAACGACAGCGAACTTGCATCAGCACCTTTGCCTTCGATGCGTGGATAGAACAATGCCTCTAGTTTCTCTCTATAATCAAACCAAATGCAGTGAAAATTCCGCTATTAAGACCACCTAACTGCTCTGAAAAGTAGAAGTAAAACAAAGATCAGGAATCGATACAATTAACTTACTCCACCCACCAAAGACACCAAAGGGAATGAAACACAAACATGAAGCGACCAGACCATAATGGAAGCCTAAACAAAGGAAGGCCATAAGGACAGTTACTTTCCCACAAAACGGCCAAACGGCCATGCAAAATAAAAAGACACAAGTGATACACACAGTAAGTAACAAACAACAACATAAATAAACCGCCACAAAAGAACTGCCTTGGAACGGTCAGTGGAAAGAATTTCACTGGGGGGGGGGGGGGGGTGAGGGGGGCTTAAATCTATTTTACAGGGCCATAATCCTCGCCCTTACCTCTGTCGCGGCACACACCAACTTTGTTTGGTCCGCACAAAGGCCTCCCGACACATCAGTGTAACATCTCCGAGAACATACAAATCAAAAAACTACAGATATGAACCTTAATTAGTAGGTTTCATTTATTCTTCTTGTTTTCTGCATACAGTGTCCTCTGGCCAGTGACCACCTTTGGGACTGTTCAAAAGTGGTCTTAAGACCACTTTTGAACAGTTCCAAAGGTGGTCTTAATAGAGGAATTTTACTGTATAGCGCTGGTGGGTCGATTTCTCCGAGTTTCGGCTGGGAAAATAGTCCTGAACTGAGATCTTCACTGTTTCATTTAACCATTTAAATTCCAGTATTTTAAGCAAACAGTGTAGACCCTGATCAGACGCCGCGTTGTGCGGCGTCTGATCTGGGTCCACACTGTTTATCAATATCAAAGTCAACAAGCCTAGTCGATATTTTACACTTCCACAGTCGCCCCCGCCCATCGGGACTTGAAGAAATATATGAGCTGCATGATGCTTCCACGCAGAGCTGAAACCGACCCGCACACGAGTACTGGTAAACCGCTTAGAGGATCTAAGCCTGCCCAGGCAACGCGGTGCGAGTCGGCCCGTCCATTCTTATAAACCCTATTGGTTTCATTGGGCGGCAGGGCCTGAGATGTCATTTCATCTCAATGTCGGGTAAAAGTCCCACAAAATTGGAAGCAACGTCTCCAAAATGACCTTTACAGTGTTGACGGGGACGTTAAACATCAAACCAAACAAACAAACAAACACTTCCACAGTACTCTGACGTCACAGAGAGAAGAATTGCACTGCTATAAATAACGAGAACCAATCTCGCGTCCCTGTTAAACCCTTCCCTTTGCTAAATATAACGACTTTTCAGTGTTGATTTCAGGATAGTGTCTGGAACAAATTTTTGTGGTTCCAAAGGTGCTCGAGCCATTGAAGTTTTCCCCATATGTGTATTGCTATATAAATTCATTCTTGTAAGTATTTAACAATTATTGAATATAAGTGAAAGCAATTATCAGGAATCGATACAATTAACACACAGTTCCCATCAAAGACACCAAAGGGAAAGAAGCACAAACATGAAACAACAAGACCCTAATGGAAACATCAATAGCGGAAAGCCAAAAGGACAGTTACTTTCCCACAAAATGGCCAATTGGCTATCCAAAATAAAATAATATAAGCGAAACACACACTCAAATGCAAGCCATAACAAAAATAAACCACGACAGAAGAACAGCCTTGGAACTGGGTTGGGGGGGGGGGGGGGCGCTTAAATCGATTTTACATGTCCACAATTCTCGCCCTTATTTCCGTTGCGATTTAGACAAATAATTTGTTCAGTCCGCATGAAGGCCTCCTAACTCACCAGTGTAACATCTCCGTGAACACAAATATTAAACAACCACCCAGATGAAACAACGGTGAGGACTCGACAGCAAGAAAACACTGAAATGCCTGAGCAAAAGCAGACCAACAGTTAGACTCCGATGGGCTCGACCAGAGACAGAGCATCAGGCACCAACCAACATTACATAAAATTAGATACTCTCTAATTCTCATTAAGCCTTTACGCTGGAACCGTCATAGAATCTGAGGCCTGACCCACCGGCATACAATTAAAGAGGGAAGCAAAGTTGTCAACCGTGATTGGGTTAACTACCATGCATGCAGTCTGTCGTATAACATTTATGTTGTACCCTATCTTTTTATATCGAATAATGATTTTACGAAATTGGGTGCTGAAATTATTGCATTTATATATTTTTCTGAATTTATATACTAAGTCACCATAAAATTCGGGATCCGATAGACCTTGTTGTAGAAGAGATTTAAGTCCAACATTGAATTTTGAAATTAAATCGGAATGACGTCTATAAAATTTTGAAAATTCTTTGTGTAGTTTATGATACCGATAACCCGGATTAAGAAGTTTAGCAGTTAACAATTTATTACGAGTGTTGAGGTCAGTTACATGACTAGACACTCTGGCAAATCGAATTAATTGCGAAATATAAACGACATAGGATGTCGCGCGATGAACATCACCATCCAAGAAAGAAAAATTTGAAATATGGATAACATCGATTCAGGAGCATAGTTTAAGTGAAAGGTCACTAGCAAAGTTTAAGTTGAGGTTCATTGAAAGGTCATATACAATCCATTAGATAAAAAAAAACCATTGATTAAAGGAATCGAAGGTCGAAAACCGCATCAGATTATCTTTATTAGTTTCCAAGATATTACAATTTGAAGTGTGAAATATTTCATGGAAACAGAGCAGCTTCAGACTGCCTCATTACACCTAATTGCAAATTTCTGGCCCCAAATCGCATTTTCAAACTCAAAGCGGTGCCCTTCGAAAACAATACCTCAAACAAAACGGCATCCTTTCATGCTGTACCCAGTAACACGAATCGTTGTACACAAAAGGTTCGACTCAGCCAATCTGACTACAGCAAGCGGCCCCCGTTCATAGGGGCTTGAAGAAATATATGGGCTGCATGATGCTTCCACGCAGAGCTGAATCCGGCCCGCACACTAGTACTGGTAAACCGCTTAGAGGATCTAAGCCTGTCCAGGAACCGCAGTGCGAGGCGGACCGTCCATGCTTATAAACCCTTTTGGTTTCATTGGGCGGCAGGGCTCGAGATGTCATTTCATCTCAATGTCGGGTAAAAGTCCCACAAAATTGGAAGCAACGTCTCCAAAATGACCTTTACAGTGTTGACGGGGACGTTAAACCTCAAATCAAACAAAGAAGACTACAGCAAGTCTTAGCACCGCCCATCACATGTACGTGACATTCATCACTTTAACTGACAGGCTAAACTTACTTGACGTTAAAGATGACCGGCCACTATAAATAAATAAATAAATAAATAAAAATGGAATGAAACGAAAATCAGTCGAGCGATCACCGCCTTTTCTTGAATCAGAATATTTAGTGTCGTAAATTGCAGTAATCGGTAGACAGAATTTAATTTAATCTTTCTGCGCCAGACCACAGCGGTGTACTTCTGTCTAATCCCGCCATCCCATCCTGACCGATCCGATTTCGAGAAAAACAAGAATGTTTACATGACTGAAACACAGTTTGGTTGCATGACCTGCAAGAGCGATATGAGCCGAGGCACAGCATTTCCTATAATATTGTATGTGCGCCCAGAGAGGACTGATCAGCCTGCGCATACACGCAGTCTGATCCGAGTCTTCGCTGTCCGCCTGCTTCGCTGGGTGTTCAGGCGATCTTATAGGAAATGCTGGTCCCCGGCTGATAATAGGAAAATCTGTATGTCCAACAATTTTATTCTGTGTCCGGATTTATTCAGCCACTTCCATTATTCGGCGCATATTTAAAGATTCTCCAAACCTGGTCGATTTGATGTCCCCTCACAGTTTGGACAAGTCTATTTCCAATTTTAGGAAAGAGGTGCCTATTTCATATTATGTGCCCCCACCACCAGTGAAGAGGGACATACTGTTGTCGGTGTGTATCTCGTTGACGTTAGCGTGGACGTGACAATTTCTTGTGCGCAGGGGTTGGCGGATTTTCATCAAACTTGCAGGAATTTTCATTGGAATTAGCGTAGGAGGTGATCAAATTTTGTTTGCATTGACCGTATTTTAAAATGGGCAAACTTCAGCCTAATTAATCTTGAATGTATGTTATATCAGGAACCTGTTGAAGGATTTTCATTAAACTTGCAGTGACACTTCATTGAAATATGCTTAAGAGCTGATTCGGCCCCCGCCCATAGGGGCTTGAAGAAATATATGGGCTGCATGGTGCTTCCACACAGAGCTGAATCCAGCCCGCACACTAGTACTGGTAAACCGCTTAGAGAATCTTAGCCTGTCCAGGAACCGCGGTACGAGGCCGACCGTCCAATCTAATAAACCCTATTGGTTTCATTGGGCGACAGGGCTTGAGAAGTCATTTCATCTCAATGTCGGGTAAAAGTACCACAAAATTGGAAGCAACGTCTCCAAAATGACCTTTACAGTGTTGACGGGGACGTTAAACCTCAAATCAAACAAACAAAAACTTAAGAGCTGATTAGAGTTTAGTGATATTAATCTCATTTTCAAGGTCACCACAGGGCAAATTTAAGCCAAATTAAGTGTGTGTGCATATTATATCAGGAACCTTATGGAAGATTCTTTCCAGTTTTCTTTTGATACATCACTGTGACAAGTCAAATACACATGTAGTTGAATAGGTTTTTGTGATCTTGACCTGATTTTTAAGGTCAGCAAAGGATTAAAATCATTAAATTTCAGTCAAATCCTACTTGAGTGCGCGCTATCGCAGGAAACGTTGGATAGGTTCTCATCAGAAAGGCATTGCACTGGAATAGATAAAGAGTTGATTCAGATTTGGAGACCGTCCCCTTTTCAAGGTCAGTTTGGGACAAAATTTGTCAAATTTCAGTCACGGTAGGCTTGTTTGCACAGTATCTTAGGGGGATTCTCACCAAACTGGCATAGATCTATCATTGCTACAGACCAAAGAATTGAATAAGTCTGGATGACCTTGATCTCATTTTAAAGGTCATGTCTTAAAACATGCAGGCTGGCTGATTGGGGACAACTGCTTTCTTTGAAAAAAATTACATGTATAGGTATTATTATTATTATTATTATTAATTCATGTATTTCGTTAACATTGTGGCAACTCTGGTCATATGCCGTGCTTTGTGGCGTAAACTTTGTTTGCTTTTATACTTATGTACGGAACCCGGGAAGGGACATGATTTTTATTTTTATTATATTGTGCAAACAAGATAATATCTTCAGCGGACAAGATATTATCTTGTTCAGACAACATATTACCTTGTGCGGACAAGATATTATCTTGTGCGGACAAGATAATATCTTGTTCGCACAACATAATATCTTGTGCGCACAAGATATTATCTTGTTCGCACAACATATTATCTTGTTTGCATAACATAGGTCTTGGGAAGTTGTGCGGACAAGATATTATCTTGTGCGGACAAGATAATATCTTGTGTGGACAAGATAATATCTTGTGCGCACAAGATCTATGTTGTGCAGACAAGCTATTATCTTTTGCGGACATGATAATATCTTGTTCGAACAACTTAATATCTTGTGCGGACAAGATAATATCTTGTTTGCACAAGATAATATGTTGTCCGCACAAGATAATATCTTGTCCGCACAAGATAATATGTTGTCCGCACAAGATAATATCTTGTCCGCACAAGATATTTTCTTGTGCGCACAACTTATAAAATAAAAAAAAAAATCATGTCCCTTCCCGGGTTCCGTACTTATATGAGCCCTCAGATCATTGAGTCACTTGATGGTGAACTTGATGGACATTATAATCATCCCAGTCTTTGTTTGTTGCAAACCGAGTTACTCGTCATGGGCATCCAAAAAGGATATGCTTTTCTGGAACTCCTGTTCCGTCTTGCCTGCATGTAGTGCCCTTTGGGGCGGGGGGAGGGGGGTAGGTTTATAATGTGCTTGATTTCCCCCAGTAAACGGCAGTGTAGAAATAAGTGCAAGTTCACGTAAGCCACCGACGGCGGTTTCGCGTAAGCTGACTACCCTAATGCAGATGTGGGCGCTGTACATCGGTATTATCTAGCTGATGTCCAGCTTCTATGGAATGTGGCTAATCTCGACTTGAACATTACCGACTTGGCTTTTCCATAGGTTTTCAAGTATTCGAGGCGCATGAAGCACTGCTGACGTTATAACGTCACGCATAGCTGCTCAGGCTGCGACCGACATGGTTCTGATCCAGAACATTCTTTTCGACAAAGCAAGCATGATCCTGTCGAGTCATTTACCCAAAATTTAAAACAGCACCAGTTTCCATGCCGGTGGCAGGTTGAAAGTTAACGTGACGCATTTTAGAGTCCCATTTCACAGCATTCCTTTATGTTATTTTTTAGTCTGAGAAAGTATCCGTGTCTCCGACTAAAATGTTTTCATGACAATGCACCAATACATCTGCCGGCCCCCGCCCATCGGGACTTGAAGAAATATATGGGCTGCATGATTTTTCCACGCAGAGCTGAATCCGACCCACACACGAGTACTGGTAAACCGCTTAGAGGATCTAAGCCTGCCCAGGCAAATCGGTGTGTGTCGGATCGTCCATGCTTATAAACCCTATTTGTTTCATTGGGCGCGAGGCTGGAGATGTCATTTCATCTCAATGTCGGGTTAAAGTCCCACAAAATTGGAAGCATCGTCTCCAAAATAACCTTTACAGTGTTGACGGGGACGTTAAACCTCAAATCAAATTATTTGTCCTCCACACATAGATTGTTGGTGCTCGTTAGGACCTCCGTTAGAACCGCCTTGGTGCGTATGAGCACACACATCGGAGTAGAAACATTATGTTAACAAGTCCATGAAATCTATACTCTGGTAAACCCCACTTAATAAAGAGAAAAGTGGGGTATACAGAAGTATACATCATTGTCTTATTTCTGCTCCGAAACAGAGATTGTGGATACTCGTCAATATTGCAGTTATAAAGGAGTTTGTTTGTTTGATTTGATTGTCTAGCGAAGAAAACCAGCATTTATTTAATTTAGTACATCTCTATATTAAGAATACAGGTCGGTTTGATTGAAGTTGATGTAGTCCCTACACATGCAACATGGTTTTGTGATGTATTATGTCATTGTAAAATTGCAAATTGTTTGACAATTGATGAATGTGCTCGGTAGATCTCTCTCTCTCTCTCTCTCTCTCTCTCTCTCTCTCTCTCTCTCTCTCTCTCTCTCTCTCTCTCTCTCTCTCTTAAAGCACTTTTATATCACTCTTCTGCTACCACAATTAATACTCTTGTTGTTTATTTGTCTTGAAGCATTGTGTCATAGCCATCATCAAAATTTGTAAATGAATTGTGTATACGGGGAGGGCCGTAATTAATGTTGCTAGAACTTGTGGCCCACTGACCCACTTGCTTGTTTCATTGTAAATGAAAAGCAATAAAATATGTTTAAACTAACCGAGCATGAAATTTGAAATGCTGACCTAATCTAGACTGTGTAAAAATATCCTGATAAGTCGTGTTGAAATTCAAAGACCTGAAACAGTAATGGCAACTTGCGCACCTTTGATCAATGGCTCATATCAAAGATATTACAATAGATAGCAGTAAAATGACAAAAGAAATGATAACGCGGATCAGACTCAAAACCGGGTGTGCAATTGGTCATAAGCGTTTGATTTATTTCCCAACATTTTTAAACTTCATGCTTAGGTGAGATGGGCACAAAAAAAACGTTTTAGCCTCGCGCCCTTTTAGTTTAGTTCGTTGATCACGCTGCAATCTTATAGCCTGAAACGACAAGCGTGCGCTTTCTTTCTTCTTTCTTTCTTCCGGTTTCGCCTTAACCCCCGGAGGGGACACAGACGGTGTATTACATACACTCCAGTTTCAATAGGTCTTTGAATCATAAATGATGAAATCGTCAAATAAAGTCGGTTGAACAAGTGATTTAGTTTTATATGTAATAATACTATTGTCAGAAAAAAAAATAAGTTATTTTCTTTCTAAAAAAACAACAAAAAAACGAAAACATATTAATTTAGGTACAATATATAGACAATCGATCATCAAAGCAATCGATCACCTTAAAATGTTTGATAGGCGCTTCAGATGGAAATTATTCTAGACGACATTCACCCTGAGTAGACATAATAGACAAAGTGAATCTTTGATGAGACTTAGTAGGTTGGCAGGCTTATCGGAGACTTTGCTGGTCGCAATATCGCTTGGGTGAAATTATCATCAATTGGTGTGGTTCATGTTAGACATATCCCAAGTTGGATCTACCTTTTAGTTTGTCTTTCTTTTACTGTAGAAAATTGCTAACGCAAAAGTAAATGCAATTTCACAGTTTCTTATCCAGTCACGTGCTTAGCTTTTTGTGGGCGGTTCTTTGTCGTGTCAGTCAAACTGTGGCGAAATGGTTGGCTAGGCGGCGGTTCTTTCATGTAGATAAGAGGTAGCGATGACGCTATTCTTGGAACATCTTGACAGCTGTGATGTGTTTTGTTTTTTTGAAGTTTACTCTTGACATCATCTAACCGTTGTGACGGAAATCGTACTGGCGGGCTTCTAATTTGCAATTGGGTGTAATATTCATGAGATATTCTATGATGTCATAGATGCACATTATTTTTTTAACTTTTTAAATATGAAATACCTTGTGTTTTATAGTC
The DNA here is from genome assembly GCA_963580285.1 of Lucinisca nassula. Lineage (NCBI taxonomy): Eukaryota > Metazoa > Mollusca > Bivalvia > Lucinida > Lucinidae > Lucinisca > Lucinisca nassula. The sequence continues at coordinate 99,448,291 of OY757014.1, forward strand.
ATTAGGCACTGTATAATCACCTATTTGAATTATTTATACTGATCTCAACTGATATGCTATTAATACCAGTTTTCTCATATTTTCAAATGCAAACCTAAAATTCAAATTTTAAATATTTTTTTTTAATAATTTAAATTCAAGTTCCTGTATTTGTAAGAGGATGATATAACATACAGAACTTACTGATCTGTTCGAAAGGCATGTAAAAACACTTACATTAATTAATGAAATTTTGAATTAAGTGGTAGTTTTAAATATTAAAAAAAGTACTTTAATTGTAAATTTAAGCTTGAATTTCGAAATCAAATTTCTAATTTCTATCCTAAATTATTAACAAGATACACAGTAATCAAAGGGCTGTATAAAGCAACTGCAAAATGGAAACTATGGTAGTTAGAAATTATTTTTAAAACGTTTAAAGCCACTGTGACACCACAGAATATTGCATATTGGGTTAAAATGGGTAGGTTACTCTTACAGGAAAATAGGTATGTATCAAATATAAATAAGCATAACTTTGGAACGAATGGGAATGTTTTCATGCGGTTTTATTTCAACTAATCAAATCGCTCGACATATACATAATGATCGAGAATTGGAATTATTGATTATTGATATGTGTTGTTATTTTATATTTTAGAATGTTTATACTTGCATTTTTGGCATGTATAATTGGAGGTAGATGCTCGTCCCTCGGATCAACGACTATAAACAAGACTTCCTCTAGACCGGAGTCGCTGGAAACTGTTCCGAGTCATACAAGAAGATTCTGTGACAGTAATCCCGTCTTGCAACCACATGTTGGTCAAGACAATGTGTTAAACAATTTTTCAGCTGCTTATAACACTACAAGAAACAATATGACAAATAAACATTTGGTTGATAACACATACCTCGGTAGAATCGGCTTCAACCTGGCAATTATTATAGTATCTGCAATTGGAATATCGGGAAATTTGCTGGGATTTTTTTTCTTGGTAGCTAGAAAAGCTAATCAATCATTTCATATATTCTTGATCTCTCTTATGGTAAGTGACGTAGGATATCTTGTGATTACAGTAATGCAGTCTGCTGTTGCTATTTGGACACACATTGACACGACCATAGCACACTCCTTCTCATGTGCCTTATCAGACAGACTTCGTATGCTTCAAATAACTTTCCTTAACACGAGCGCGTTCACCATCACATGTATGTCGCTTGAACGCCTGAGTTGCCTCTGTTGTAATTATCGATCAAAACATGGGAAGTGTCGCCGTTACGCTGTTATTGCTACGTTAAGTGGACTCTCGTTCAATATTGCTGTAATGCTACCGGTACTCATACTTCACGAAACTCCTGACTTCAATGAGAATCTAATGTCATGTCCATTTTTCATCTTAAAATGGAGAGGCGGCGAAACTTTCAAAGCCAAGATGTATGGTGCTGTTGGGATTATATTCTTACGGTTTGTGCCCGCCCTTACAACATTCTCAGCTAATACTATTCTTTTAACTATATTATTAAAGCGCCATCCACGAAGAGCCTTTATGTTTGCTATTGGTGTTAACAGGGCTGACAGGGTAAGGTTTGATGACTTCACCACAACACTAACCCTGATACTCATTTCAGTGTTTCTTTTATTATCCTTGATCCCTACTGCCATTGCACAGCTCCTTGGACACAATTTTCCGGATTTATATATAAACAGTCAAGCGCAAGGTCATCATATATACGACAGTTTGATGGCATTTGGTGTCTTCTTTTCCGCTTTCAGTGCTGCCAATGATTTTGTTGTCTATATTTTACTATCTAGGCGATCAAGGATAATGTTAAAACTTTTCTTAAGAGAAAAAAGGTATTGTGTTTGTTTCAGCAGAGATTCTAACAGAGATATTCTTCTTCAGTAGAAGCCTTGTCATGTTACAATCAACCATTTTTATACCGACATTCAATATAACGGCTCCATAGCGCAAGATGAGATGACAAATGGAGCTATTCAAGAGCATTGCATTCAGTACTCCAAGAAACAAATGCTGTGGATATTTATTAACAAAAATAATAGAAGTGAAGGCAATGATCAGGCATCGATACAAATAACCCACAGCTCCCATCAGAGACATTATGAAGAATGTCAAATTAAGGAACGGTGAAACAGAGGATCTTACATGAGTGTTCATGTATTATTAAATTTATTAAACGAGTTGCGGAAAAGGGATAAAATGCGAAGTTTTGCCGAGCATTTTATCCGTTTTCCTCAACTCGTTTAATAAATTCAATAATACATGAGCACGAATGCAAGATTCTATTTATCATATGACATTTAAAACGCATTTTATTCACGATAGTTTACAAAATGTCAATATTCCGCCGTTAGTAAACGCGACGTCGTTAAGGACGTCGTACATGTAACGTAACGGGCGTATCTAGCTAATTTGCAAATTAGTGGATTATCGAAAATATTACATGGCGTTATTACACTTTCAGACGCGACGTCATATGATAAAAGCAATTGCATATACAATGGAAAAATAAGAGCATTAAATGCATGTACGGGGACACCTTTTACAGCCACCACACGGCACTTATTTCTTGAAGAAATTAAGTGAAAATGACCATTTATAACGTCTTATACTCCACATTATTTGGATTTCTTATAACTGCAATATCTATATACTGGCAAGATGTTGGGGGAACACATACTGTCGTTATAAAGAGGGTCATCTGTAGTATAGATATAAACAAATGGTGTGATGGTGTTCAGAAATTCTAAGAGAAACGGACAAGACTTAAAGTGAATGAATACCTTTTTTATTTTCTCAGATCCATTTTACAATAACACCATTGATGAATGATAAAATCATATTTTCCTCCTAAACCGTTTCTCTAATTACCTGTAATGACTCATTAAAGTTGTTTATAGGGTGTCAGACATTTTTACGACTATATCTCCTGCAGTGACCTCAAGGAAACTGTTCAGTTCATGTACTGATAGCTAACAAATCTCTTGCTATTTTAACAGCTGAGGATTTGTGAGGAGAAAGTGAACTTTAAAATAAAAGTGCCTTCTTGTAAGGCAAAATACTGCACTGTGATAATAGGACAAGGAATTAGCTGTTTTGCTATCCCTGACCCTAAGAAAATAGAGACTTTTGTGAAAAATTGATTCATAATCTTGGAACAGAGAATCTCAACTTCAAGACATTTGTTTATGCAAAGCATAACATTGTTTGTGCTTAACATTTTGAAGATAGCTGTTTTCGCTTTGTTGATTATTTGTTTTGTTTTTTATTTCTTTCATTAATTAATGCCTATCGGTATCATTTAACAAATCATTATCTTAACACGCCTTGACAATTTTAAGTAATATTTCAGGGCATTTCACATGGTCATTTGTGATATTTTTCTTAACCCTTTTTGTACCAAATGGACGTCTTCCTCTTTTATATATACCAGGAGACCATTTCAAAATTTAGGGCTGTCAGGTTGCGTTTTCCTCAAAATTTATTAGGAAAATGGTTAAACATTTTGCAACTAGTGTAAGCCCTGATCAGACGCCGTGTTGTGTGGCGTCTGATCTGGGCCTGCATTGTTTGCCAGGGTACCTCTTTTGGGGTTTCTGGTTCTAAATGGGTTAATTCAGTTTGAAGAATAGATTTTGGGTACTCAGTGAGGAGATTCCTTTGAGTACCCATAATTTATGTTTTCATTTTCACATAAAGTCCTCGATTTTAGGCAAACAGTGTACAGGTGTAGGAGCTGTAAATACAAGATCTGGAATATAATATCATGTAAATGCTTTAACAAAAAAAGATCACCTCGTACTTAAGCCAACTTTCAAGAATTAAGGAATATTTATCAATAGAGAACAGAGTACAATTTTATAAAGCTTACATTCAACCACGTTTAGATTTTTGGTAATATTATATGGGGAAATACATCTCAACGAAATCTCTTCAGAATGTATAAATTACAAAAAAAGCTTGTAGTATTATTCTAAACTTTAATGTCGATAACGTTTCTGATAGTTTAAATGAGCTGAAAATATTAACGATTTATGGCCGTATCTTCCTAAGAAAAGCTAAATTTATGTTTAAAGCATTTACTCAAGAAGCACCAATATCTATTCAAAATATGTTCGAGCGAACCCAAATAATGAGTCCCGTGTTTTAAGGTCTTCTTCAAACAACAATTTTATAATTCCCAGGCCAAACAAATAATTGTTTAAACACAGCATGTCATATTCTGGAACTGTAATCTGGAACATTTTACAAGAATACATAAAACTATTCGACAATGTTACAACTTTTCATTCAAGATGCATAAAATTGATGAAAACCTAATTATAGGTTGCTGTGATTGCAAGTCCGCATGCCATAGTGCATTCTTTCATATTTCCAAAATGGATACTCATCACGTGAACAAATCCGTGAAATAAAGATCCCCCTAAACCCCACTTTATATAGAGGATTTTTGTTTGATTTGAGGTTTAACGTCCCCGTCAACACTGTAAAGGTCATTTTGGAGACGTTGCTTCTAATTTTGTGGGACTTTTACCCGACATTGAGATGAAATGACATCTCAAGCCCAGTCGCCCAATGAACCAATAGGGTTTATAAGCATGGACGGTCCGCCTCGCACCGCGGTTCCTGGACAGGCTTAGATCCCCTAAGCGGTTTACCACTACTAGTGTACGGGCCGGATTCAGCTCTGCGTGGAAGCATCGTGCAGCCCATATATTTCTTCAAGCCCCTATGGGCGGGGGCCGTAGAGGAAACTGGGGTTTACGGGAATAAACATTATTTTCCTTATTTCTGCCCAAAGACATAGGTTATGGGCACACGTTAGAACCGCCTTAATGAGGCGGTTCTAACGAGTACCCAAAACCTATTTTTGGAGTAAAAATAAAAAAAATATCACAAATTTTCATCAGAAAAGTGCCTTTTTGAGGTTTGAAAATTGTACTATATCACACGGATGTGTAATCGTAATGTTTTGTGATGATATATTTGTGATATTATTCTTGTTTCTTGTTTGTGCTTGGGGTATGGGTTGTGGGTGCTCGGTAGACCCACCTCGTTGAGGCGGTTCTAACGAGTTCGCCAGGCCTGCGCCTTAGGGCGGAGATAAGTAGGATAATGAATACCCCCGTAAACCCCAGTTTCCTTATATGAAGTGGGATTTAGGGGGATCTCCATTATACGGACATGTTGTCCCGTTTGGTGTAAAATGTATGATAGTGTAAATAACAAGCTATATTGTTTTTGATTGTTTATATTCTTGTATAGCATATTTAATGTATATTATCATGCATGGTTTTGTTTAAGTGGGCCCCAAAGAAGCGTAGCTTGTAGCTAATTGAGTGTTACCCACTGAAAATAAAGACTTTAGTATTATTATTATTATTATTATTATTATTATTATTATTGTTATTATTATTAATACAAAGTGATTAACTGTAGATCAGACAAGGATTACAGAAAACAATTGTTTTGTAGGAAATTTAAGGTAGAACAGGTTTTTATTTGTTTGAATTGATGTTTAACGTTCCAAGCACAACTATTTAGGGCATGTTGGAGATGATGCTTCCAATTTTGTGGGACTTTTATCCGACATTGAGATGAATGCCACCCAATGAAACAAACAGCACCCAACTCAGGAAACCTGTCTTCATGCCTTTATTTTCATCCAAAGACATAAAAGAAACCTGCATGTAAGATCCTGAACTGATAGCCTATTTAAGGATGTTTAGTAGCAACATAGAGAGACATAGAGCTTCAATGGGCTCCATGAGGTCAGGATTTTAGCAAACAGGTAGAATGCTGGAAAACATTTGGATTATCTTGGGGAAAATATGGCCGCTGCCAGAAGGCTTGACTGAAACCATTAATTGTGGATTTAATTACCTTAGTAGATTTCAATTGGTAATAAAAGTCAGAGATTAATCATTACATTAACTTTTTCTTTCAAATGAAGTAATTATATTATAAAGGTGGGGATTCACTTTAAGGATATATTTGGTTTAAACAATATTTATAATAATAATAATAATAATAATAATAATAATAATAATAATAATAAATAATAATAATAATCGACCTTATTTATAGACGGTAACACATTTAGTACTAGTACTAATCATCCGCGTGGCCCTCTTTTCCTGGGTAGGAACCAGTACTAAGCAATGTGGATAAAGTTTCTTGCTCAAGGAAACAACATGTGGCGCTTGCGAGGATCGAACCGGCGACCTCTCGATCTCAAATCCGATGCTATGCACTGGACCACAGCGCTCCACATATACACATGTATACATCGCATAATAGTATATGGTACAGGATTTGATAAAAGGCTAGAAGCTTATATAAATCACCTCCTGAAATGGAAATGATGACAAAATTTGCATACGTGTGTGGTAGATATATGATGAGATATATTTGTGAGGTTATAATATAATAATAATAAAAATAACAAATGCCCGAAGTAGATTATATAGGTATGATGGTGATGATGATGATGATTGTTAAGCAAGGGCATGTCGCAGTTGTTGTCAAATATGTTCTGTTTCCTGACATGTTTACACTACACGAGTTATATGTAGCATACCCATGAAACAGTGTCCCCAGTTACAGAGTCGATGTTGGTTATTTGGGTAAAAATTTGCAGCACTTTGTCCATTGCTTAACACATGAAGTGTAACATTCAGCACTGTCGATCGACCCTGCACAAATGTTTCCTTGCATAGTGATTGAAAATGAATAGAATTTACAGTTGGTGCCACCGGATATGTATTCTAGTACATTACGTGAAAAGTTTAGAGTGTATTATAAACTCTTGGACATTGGAAAATAGATCTTCATTTACTGTAATAGATGCATCCGCTATGCCGTAAAGAATTTGGGTGGTATTGATGGTATGGAGATAATTCGATAGATTGCTTCATAGTTGGGACATTGAAAAAAGAAGTGATGTGCACTTTCGAATCCCCCACATGAACAAGATGTGCATTTAAGGAGCTGCATTCCATTCTGAGTCTAGCATGTAAGATCTGGCCGATTCGGGAACCAGTATAATTGTAATATTTAGGGTTTTTCTTAATATTGTTATTTAACCTATATTTAAAAGAGGCAACTGATGGTGCGGACTTTATATCATCTGGCAGATTGTTCCATAAATGGATTGTTGATGGAACGAATGAATTGTAGAATGAAGTTTGTTCGAGCATGGATGTTTCGAAGATCGCTGGAATTTCTCAGGTTATATGTGGTAGTGTTCTAAACGATTGGTGGGATGAGGGATTGAAGATATTCAGGAGTCAGGCCATTAACCATTTTATAAAAGATGATTAGTTTATGTTTCGCGAGTATGTTTTGTAAAAATTCCCAACCGAAATCGTCAAGAAGATTTTTTATGCTGCAAAGTTTTGTTTAACATGTTATGCTGCAAAGTTTTGTTCCACATGTTATGATTCTTGCAGCTTCATTGTAAACGGCTTCTAGCTGTTTTTTTTTTTTTTTTTTTTTTTTGCTTTCAGTAGAGGCGTTGTCCCAGACTGCGTCACTGTATTCCAACAAGGTTCTAATAAATGAAATATACATTTTTTTTCGAGGGCTTAATTGTTAATTTTGAATTTCAGGGCGCGTAACAAATTTAACCTAGTCCATGCTACTTTTGTGATATTGTTGATGTGTTCAGTCCAGCTGCAGTTATTGGTTAAAGTCAAACCCAGGTGCTTGTGTGAAGAAAAAAATATGTGGGTGTATTCCTTGCTTCCAAAGGATAACCCTTTCTAGAACAAATTTAGACCGGTCATCTTGCTTATGTATGGCTGTTGAACCATCCGTCCACGAAGAGAAGCAGTAAATAAGATTCTGTAAGGCTTTGCAATAATAGTTGAACCTTCTTTGAGAAGCCGAGGGCTCATTTAATCAGGCCCGCAGGCTGTGTTTGTATCAAGGCCATCAAAGACGTCCTTGGCAGACTGAGGACTAATAGCGAATGTTTCAAAGCGTTCGTGTGTAAAGGTTTCCTGGGGTGGTAAGAGTGTATTATGGTCGTCAACTACAGATATGGAAGAAAAGTAGTCATTTAACATGTTTGCTTTTTGGAGATCAGTTTCAGCGTATTCATTGTTGAGGGTAAGGGTAGGTACAGTTTGGGAGGATTTGTCGAGTCTTAGGATTAGTTTAGAGGTTTTCCAGAAGAGTTTGGAGTTCAGAGTTACATCCGTAAGCATGGTTTCAAGCTTGTTGAAATAGTCTTGCTTCGACTTACAAGTTAGATTGATGACTGTGTTGCGAATGTTTTTAAATCGAGTCCACAAATATTGTGTGTTTGTTTTCTTGAGTTTCTTGTATATTCGTAGTCTTCTGCGTATCAGTAATTTGATGTGACAAGTGATCCATGGGTGATCGTTTGAGCGAATAGTGACAATTTTATTAGGAATAGATTTTCGGCTGCATCGCCACACATTCCCAGACCTTCAAATGTCAGTCATAATTTGCACACCGGTTTAGATCGTTTTCCCTGATTTGGGTAACTAGGTCATTCTCGCTTAAAACGTTGCCGGTATTTATCAAAATCGGCTCCATTTATTTTCTTTAGTAAGTACTGACCTTCTTTGAACGAATAAATTTTAAGAAGACGAATACTGGACAGTGATATCTCGTAAGGCCAGGAATGAAAGGATCCGCTACACCTGAACTTGAGATTTTTTTTGAATTTCGAACTTTGATAAGATCGATAAGAGAGGCTGATTGTTCCGTAAAGTGCGTTGGCTCATCAATCAGTTGTGTTAAACTAAACTGTTGCAGCAGGTCTTTCATTTTGTTGTTACTGTCAGCAAGCATGTTGTAATTGAAGTCGCATGTGATTAAGATATCTTGAATATTAGTATTGTGTGCACGGTCGATACCTTCCAAGAGCAAGTTAAAATACTCGTTATTGCTAGATACTGGCTATCAGGACTTTCTTAGACCTTATTACCATTTCTAGCCAGACAGCTTCAAGTCCGTTGATTTCTAAGTCTTTACGGCGCTTACATGAGAGGGTATTTCGCACATATATCACAACTCCACCTCCAGGTCGGCCAATCCTGGCCGCCCTAAAAGGTGACAGGAATTCATGTAGAGATATATCATCATCGGTTATGTTCGGTTTGAGCCAACTCTCCGTGAAAACAGCTATGTCATATGACAAAGCTTCGGCTCTGATCAGATCAATTTTAGGAAGAAGACCTTTGACGTTTAGATGTAGGATACTGAGGTGGTTCTCAAGAAGTTCACGTGAATCTGCACTGGAAAAACTTATATCACTAACTGAACTCGCTGGAGTAGGACCGGGGTTCGGATGAATGTCGCCACTTAACATCTTAAAATTATAAAAACATATCCCCAGGGAAAGCCAGAATCAACGATTACAGCTTACCAATGGCACCAAGAGGAAGTGTAGCTAACAATGAGCAAAACAAAATATTCATGTTTGTGGAGTGAATATGAGACCGCCTTCTTCGCGCATTCTTTGCTGAATTACTTTTAACGTGCTGAATCTGTGCTTATAACTATCATCAACACGTGGGAATAGTCGAGGTATTTGGTAGTTTATTCGATTTTCCGCTGGTTAGAAGTTTAGGTTATAATCAGGCATGCACGACAGACACATACGGTTGTATATCGGAAGGGCCTTTTGGCTGACAATGCAGCGCAGCCTGACTAAGAAATTGTATTTCGGAATTAAGACTATCTACGAACTTACAAACTGCAGTTTCTCAGGATTTCTACAAATATTTATGCTTTCTAACCCTTTCGCCTACCTCACCAGTAATCCATTTGTGTTTCGAAATTTAGAGTACGTTTATGAAACCATTTCAAACTGCAATTTCTAAGGATTTCTACAACTGTTTATGCTATCTAATCCTTTTTGTGGTGCCGCACATGTCTATTAATGATATAACATGTTTTGGGATTTTTTTCAATGTGATTCAATGCGATTTCGTTCGATTTTATGAGGTTAAATATTAGACTGTCCAGTTGAGAAGTCGATGAAGGAGTAAGGATTTTTTTCTAAACACCGTTTATGGATGTGCCAGCAAATGACTATTGCAATGACATATCGAAATGTGAGTCATTAAACGCATTCAACTTCTGATGGACAAGGATAGTAAAATACAGTCGAACTTCGATGGCTCGAACACCGATGGCTCGTTTACCATGGCTGAGTCGAGGAGATTTTCGACTTTTATCTTGCAAATGTATGCTGTGTGTACTCATTAGAATCGCCTCAATGAGGCGATTCTAATGAGTACACCCAGCATACATTTATGTTACAGAACACCGAAAAGAAGTCCAATAATACCCCCGTTATGTTTTCTGGAAGTATACAACAGTGGCTCGAACTACCGCAGTCTCGAACAAATTTCCATGGTCCCGAAGGGGTTCGAGCCATCGAAGTTCGACTGTACTTAATACCATTAAGCTCGAACATTTGTATAAGTTTTACTTTGGCTACGCGTTAAGACACTCGCCATTCAATGCACAGCTGTTCATCTCGTACAGTGACTAATGGTTCTGTGTAGATAAAACGACAGTGAACAGCCTGTATATGGTTACGAGCAGTAGACATATAAGAGGACAGAAGATAACATTCAATGCAAAGTGACAACCAACGCTGAACAATGAGTCACTGTACCAGATGCACAAATGTGTTATGATTGTCGAATGGTTAACCATACAATCTAATGAGCAACCAAGAAAAATGTACAAATATTCGAGCTCTTATAAAATGACACTTTACGTACTGTAGCGGCAATTTACCCTTTCCCACTCAGGGATATTGTGAATTTCGCTGATTTTCACAGTGTTGCACCTGACAGCAACTTCAGATAGCCATTGTTTCATAATGGATGGTCTGTTTTACACCAAACTCGTCATGATTGTTCATTGGGCAGTAGCCTTTCAAATGCAGCCTTTCATGACTTGATCATTGTCGCCATGGTAATGAGGGGGCATCTCAAAGTAAGCAAAAAGTGTGATTTCACATGAATTTTTTACCAAATCTTAATCTTCACACAGCTGTCAAGGCAACAATTAAGGGGTTTGGCACTGGACATTTTCACTGTTTGCAGTATGTTTTATCAGCATAAATTATGCGGCCTTTTTGATCCCAGACACCCTCAGATATAAATTTTAGCGGCCGTTTGGGCCAAACACCCAAAATTTTTCTGATGTGAGGGGGTGAGGGGGGGGGGCAAACCCCCCCCCTTTCAATCCCCCCCCCCCCCCAGAATATTTTTAGTGGAGAGGCGCGCGAAAAAAACAGGACACTTTTTAGGCTAACAAATCGTAAAGCAAACATAACTATCCAGGGGTAGGAAATGCAGACTTTAGATGCTTCTGGGGCTTACAATGGGGGGGGGCGGGGTGCAGACACGTAAAAACACGTATCTGAGTTGGAAAGGCTTAAATGGAAGCTTGGAATATACTGAATTTTAGTCTAAAATGCATTTATTATATCTGAAATATTGTTTCTTGCAAAAAATTATGAAAATACATTATTTTGGTCAGTTTGGATTTTCTTCATTAACCCTTTCCCACTCAGGAATTTTGTGAATTTCGCTGATTTTCACAGTGTAGCACCTGGCAGCAACTTCAGCCAGCCATTATTTCATAATGGATGATCTGTTTTACACTGAACTCGGTATGAATGTTCATTGGGCAGTAGCCTTTCAAATGCAACCTTTCATGACTTGATCATTGTTGGCATGGTAAAAAGGGAGCATCTCAAAGTTGGCAAAAAGTGTGATTTCACATGAATTTTTGACCAAATCTTAATCTTCACACAGCTGTCAAGGCAACAATTAAGGGGTTTGGCACTGGCCATTTTCACTGTTTGCAGCATGTTTTATCAGCATCAGCAAACATAACTATCCAGAGGTAGGAAATGCAGACTTTAGGTGCTTCTGGGGTTTAAAATGGGGACGGGGGGTGCAGACACGCAAAAACACGTATCTGAGTGGGAAAGGGTTAACCCACTAGGACTCATGAGTTGAAACCATATTCATTCAAATAAGCTTGGTATAAGTATTTCAATTTATCGTATGATAAGTATTTCAATTTATCATATGATACTCCGAGAGAGTAATAACGCCATGTAATAAATTCGATAAACCACTAGTGGATTAACTATGCAAATTAGTTAGATACGTCCCGTAACGTTACACGACGTCGCGTTTACTTATCGTGGAATATTGATAAATTTTGTAAAGTAAACGTGAATAAAAAGCGTTTTAAATGACATATGATAAATAGAATCTTGCATTCGTGCTCATGTATCATTGAATTTATTAAACTCGTTGAGGAAAAGGAATAAAATGCTCGGCAAAGCCTCGCATTTTATCCCTTTTCCTCAACTCGTTTAATAAATCCAATAATACATGAGCACTCATGTAAGATCCTCTATATCCTTTTCCCACAGATATTGAAGATGGCAATGCCTTAATGACTTAAATTACATACGCCATTGCAAAAGTCATGTGCTCGCAATTCTCCAGATCGGGTGTTTAGACAAAATTATCCGATTCCTTACCCGTTCATCGAATTCCCAACCGAACAATCTGATGTTTAACTTCAGAAAATCGGACGAAATTGCATTTAAGAACGACTAAAAAACTCAAAACATATTATTATATTTTAGAGTTCATCGGGACCACAGAAAGGGATAGAAGGCATAACTTATAAACAGTTGTAGAAATGCTTAGAAATTGTAGTTTGTAAGTTCGTAGATGTTTCATCAAAGTACTCCAAATTCCAAAACACAAATATATTACATTTGAGGTAGGCGAAGGAAGACTCCCGTTTACGAGGCTGGATGTATGTCTAGAGCTGTCGAAGAGAAAATAAAGATTTTTTGATGGTGACCAATTTTAGATCTGATTCGTAGCCAAGTATTTTCGACACTTCCGTCCATGTTTTCTCCGTTATGCTACATGGTCAGTAATGTCTGTCGTGCATGCCTGAATATGTCCTAAACTACTTACAAGCAGCAATCGAAGCGTGACCTCCAAACGGTTAGCTACACAATTTTTACGGGGAAATGGTGGACACTTTATCAGAGTCTAACGGTTTTTTTTTTTTTTTGCTCCAGCATTTAAGTGGTCTCTTGCTGTCGATTCCTAACCGTTGTTTCATCTATGGTTGTTTGATTTTTGTGTTCGCGGAGATGTTGCACTGATAATTTAGGAGGCCTTCATGCGGACTGAACAAATTATTTGTCTAAATTGCGAAAGAAGCAAGGGCGAGGATTACGGCCGCGTACAAATGATGTAAGCCCCCCGGTGCAATTCGTTTCACTGACCGTTGCAAGGCGGTTCTTGTGTCGGTTTTTTCTTTTGTCATGGTTTGTCTTTGAGTTTGTGTATCGCTTTATATTATTTTGTTTTGGATAACCAGTTGGCCATTTTATGAGAAACTAATTGTCCTTTTGGCTTTCCGCTATTGATGTTTCCATTAGGGATAGTTATTTCATGTTTGTTTTTCTTTCCCTTTGGTGTCTCTGATGGGAGCTGTGGGTTAATTGTATCGATTCTTGATCATTGCCTTCACTTCTATTTTACATCAATTTAACGAGCCCTAAGTTCTGCCTTGGTTTATACACATAATTTGTTCAGTTCGCATCAATGATTCTTACTCATCAGTGCAACATCTTAAACATACAAATTAAGGCAATTAAAACAAAACCAACATTTGCTCACAGTTGGGCTCAACTAGAGACAGAACATCAGGCACCAACTGGGTATTTAGGCCAGAGCCTACATAGAGCCTCACACGAAGATGTGTTAGGTAAATCAAGGTACGCTATATTGTTTTTCGATCACACTTTTATTTAAGAAATAGATCAGCTCTAGCTGTGATTTGTTGAGTAATAAATCACAGTTTGGAGGTCAGATGTAAAGTAGACAAATCACGAGCGCGTAGCGCGCATGATTTGTCTACTTACAACTGGCCGACAAACTGTGATTTATTACTCAACAAATCACACACTAGAGCTGATCTATTTCGATTCTAACAGGCTGGAAATCCGCAATAATGATGCTGTTTCCTTCAAAATCTCACAACTTTTCGCCATTGTTAGAAGAAATCCCGCTAAAATTATCGACTGAAACACGTGTATTTATATCCTTTTCAAACGTTTTCGATGCGAGAATATGACGTTACACCGTCTAACGTCAAGGAAATCGACTAGTGACGTCATATATTGGCAGTTTTTAATGACGTCACTCGTCACGTTCTTCATTGCCGTGATTTGTTGAAGAATAAAACACAGTTATTTTCCATTGCCTATATAGGTGCGCTGTGTTAGAATTAGAGGCAATTTGATGTTAGAGAATTCACGCAGTATACTCACTGAAACTATTGAATATTTTGAATGTCGCCAGTGTTACGTTTAAAACTGGTCGGTATAATTTATCAAGAAAGTACAGACATTCCGGAACGCTTTAAAAACCAAAATGACCACAGATTCGTGCAAATGTTATTTATTATTAATAACCCTTAAGACGACGAGAAAAAAACTACATCTGAAAATGTCGTCTGCTTATCTCGGACGCTGATTTTTTTTTTGCAAACTTTTTAAAAAATAGTTTTGCATACAGGCAAACAATGTGGACCCAGATCAGACTGCTCCTCTAGAGGAGAGTCTGATCTGGGTCCACATTGTTTGCAAAACATGAGTTTTGAACTAACCGGCAGACGACAAAGCAGACGACAATTGTCGTGATTGGTGTCTTATGGGTTAAGTGTTGTTTTAGGACTCATTTTCTGCGTCAAATTTCCATGAATGCATCCAGACATTCACTAAGAGCACGGTAGAAACGAACCGGAAAAACAGTAAAAGTGGTTCTGTTACATGCAAAATTATATTCCATGTAACAGCACCATAAAACGCCCTTTGTAAACCATGTTCGCTCCATCTCTGGGCAATAAATACGTTTAAACCCCAAACTGCTATGTTACAGATTAAAACAAAGGTCACAAATTCTCTCCCTGGCTTATCCCTTTCTTGCTGCTTTGTCAGAGCTGTTCGCTTGGCAGCACTTATCGTAAACAAGAACTGCACGGAAACCTCTGTAAGGTGTGCTAAGCTTGCAAGGCCCAAAAGAAGACCTGATTCGACTTCCCGGTAGAATCCGCCAGCTGTGATGTTACAAACACAAAGAACAAATACTGCCAATTGCGAAATAAATAGCAAGATGTGTTCAAATGACCTACCGGAGTAGGTATAGCGGAGGACATGCATCCTGTAATAAGCAACAATAACTGCTGTTGTCATTATGGCATAAACAGCCATATCTGTAATGTGTCCCAACCGAAGAGCATGAATTGTATACGTTTTTGTTTGAACTAGAACAAAGAAGGTGATTGTTGTTATCACTATGGCAACAAGCACTATTATTCCCAGGAAAAGTCCCCGACTAGAACTTGAGCAGTCCACACCAGCTTTACTTTCTGATTTCCGTTCTTGTTCATCATATGTCACTTTTTTGTCTCTTTTACTGACTTTGGTCCACATTACTAATAGAAGACCTGAAAGAAAGGAACACATAACGTCACTTTTTTGTCTCTTTTACTGACTTTGGTCCACATTACTAATAGAAGACCTGAAAGAAAGGAACACATAACGTCACTTTTTGTCTCTTTTACTGACTTTGGTCCACATTACTAATAGAAGACCTGAAAGAAAGGAACACATAACGTCACTTTTTTGTCTCTTTTACTGACTTTGGTCCACATTACTAATAGAAGACCTGAAAGAAAGGAACACATTACGTCACTTTTTTGTCTCTTTTACTGACTTTGGTCCACATTACTAATAAAAGACCTGAAAAATGGGAAACATAACGTTATCTACTAAATTTGTTTGTTTGAGTTGAAGTTTTATGTCCCCATCAACACAATTAAGGTCATTCTGGAGACGTTGCTTCCGATTTTGTTGGACTTTTAGCCGACATTGAGATGAAATGACAAGCACTACCGCTCATAGAAACCACTAGGGTTTAACTCTTATCATGCTGTTCACGACAACCCTTTACTTTGCAAACAGTGTAGACCCAGATCAGATGGCTTCTGAAGAAGCCATCTGATCAGGATCTACACTGTTTGACATCCAGTTTATGAATTTGTAGGAATAAATTACATCAAGTAATCTGATTGGTTCAAAGCCAGAAATGGGTGTGGCTAATCTGAATATTCAGCAAGAGAAGGGTTAAGAAGCGGTTCGACTCGCATCACTTTTCCTGGGCAGGCTTAGACCTAAGTGGTTCACCAGAATTCAAGTTAGGTCAGTTTCAATAAATAACAGCGAGGTTATACGATAAATAGAGGATCTTACATGAGTGTTCGTGTAGTATTGAATTTATGTGTTGAGGAAAAGGGATAATCCTCAACGAATTTAATAAATACAATAATACACTAACACCAATGCAAGATTCCATTTATCTGCTCTATTTTCGTTTGTGTGTGTGTGCGTGCGTGCGTGCGTGCGTGCGTGTGTGTGTGTGTGTTAGGGTTTAACGTCGCTTTCAACAATTTTTCAGTCACATCACGACGGTGTCTGGTTGCGACAGGGAGCTCAATGCTCACTTTTATAGTGCTGCCTCATTGAAGTATCATGTCCCAGACACATTACATGATACCACACCCAGGTCACATTATCCTGGCACTGGGTCGACCAGTTCTAGCTATACCCTGTAAATCCTAGTGCCAAGCGAGGAGCAGCTAGTACCATTTTTAACGACTTTGGTATGTCGCGGCCCGGGATCGAACCCGTGACCTCCCGTTTCCTGGAGTGGACACTCTACCAACTGAGCTATCGGGGCCGGTTTTCGTTTATTTGATGTATTCTTCCAACTATTCAGAAATTATTTTCTCTACTTAAAGTGTAGTTTATAATGATGTTCATTTCATGGACTATGTTTGTTGAATTACGGTAAAACGTCCCCGTCAGTACTATTTAGGTCATTTTGGAGACGTTGCTTCAAAGTTTGTGGGACTTTCACCAATGACATCTCAATGAAACCAAAAGGCTTATATGCATTCGACGGTCTGACTCACATCACTTTGGCAGGCTTGGTCTTTCTGAGCGGTTAACCTGTACTCGTATGCAATCAGTTTCAGCTCTGCTTGGAAGCACTGTGCAACCCGATTCTTTTTTCCAAGCCCCGATGGGCGGGGGCGGTTCAAGGACTTCTTAACCTGATGGCAACCGTGGTTAATGACAAGATAGAGGAAATTAAAATGTCTTTGAAAGGAGAATGGGAACACCTTCAAGGGAGCCAACTCCTGCAAAAGTATTTTTGTCTCCCATGTCAATATGGGTCAATTCTTAAAGGAAAGAATTTGCTCCTCAGGAGCAAATTCTTTCTTTTAAGAGTAGACCCCTTTTTCAATGGGACACGGTTTATAGAAAAGCGAACAGGAAGTCCAGAAAGTTGTCTCCCTTTGAAAAATGGCGGAAAAATCTGTCAGGTGTTCCCATTCACCTTTAGTATGGCATCTAGAATGTTGTCCAGGAAATTACACAGTCATAGATCATATCATATCAAACCGAATGGCGACACGACACGAGTACATGCGCCTCATTACAAGAAATCCTGCCTTCTCTGAGTCTGCGACCAATTAAGGCACAAATCGGTCTTACATTACACTAACTCGCCCGAGTAATATTCGGCCCCCGCCCCGGTGGAGAAGGTGCAGAGGTCAGCTGCTCGATGGACCTGCAGACGATGGCGAAACAGAAGTAGCGTCGGTGACATGCTTGATGAGCTACAGTGTTCATCCCTGGAGACCGATTGTGAGCAGTCCTCCTTAACCTTCTTCTACAAGATACATCCTGGTACAGTATCTATTAACAAGGATAGGTATTTGACCCCTGCAACAGTGTCAACCCGGGCAAGGGCATCAAGAGCAAATAACTCACAGTATCGTAGGTACCAGTCCCATAGTGATGCCCTGAAAAACTCTTTCTTCCCTAGAACTATTCCTCAGTGGAATAGTCTTCCATCTTCTGCGGTGAATGCCAAGACTGCAGAGGAGTTCAAAGCCCGCATAGTATAAGATTGGGACTCAGAGGTATGCGTTTTAGGATACCTCTGTGTTTGGATTGTAAATAGTTTTAAGGCCTCATCCAGAGATGATTTTTTTTGTGCTAAATTCTAAATTTAGCCACCCACCCAACTGAGGTAATGGCCAAATATGACCGACTCAGTATGAGAAGATAGATAGACTATTTTAGGTCATTTTTGAGCCGGTCAGTTTACCTATCCACACTTTCCTGGGCAGGCTTATACGTAAGCGGTTAACCAGTACAGTGCTCATTCTTTTGCCAGCAACTGACAACTGCCCTTCTTGAATCAGCGGAATGGAGAGAATGACCGTAGAAAAGATTTCATGGTCAATCTCCACGAAAAAAATGTTGCCGGCTGCGGCAGGTATCGAACCCGCGTCCTTCTGATCGCTAGCCAGACGCGCATCCGACTGAGCTACAGAGGCCGGAAGGACTGCCAGGATGTGCGACCTGATCAACACCTTTGTTGATCACAATTAGCAGATTCCGTTGTTCTCATGTCTCATACGATGTAGGCCTAAATTTCATATTAACCCTTATTTTGCTGTTCACGACAACCCCTATCTTTGCAAACAGAGTAGATCCAGATCAGATGGCTTCTGAAGAAGCCATCTGATCAGGATCTACACCGTTTGGCATTCAGTTTATGAATTTGTAGCAATAAATTACATCAAGTAATTTGATTGGTTGACAGACAGAAATGGGTGTGGCCTAAATGAATATTCAGCAAGATAAGGGTTAACCCATTGTACATTATTGGACTCTTCGATTGCTATATGCTGGACAAGTCCATTTGAATATAAGGGGTGGTAGGCCTATTGTTTCGTTTTTATTCTATTTTTGACAGAAAATTCTGTTAGCAAATAGTGCAGACACTGATCAGACTGCTGCGTCCGCATTCTGCGGCGTCTGAAGTGGGCCTGCACTGTTTGCCAAGATACCCCTTTAGGGTTTCCCGCATGCACTGGGTTAAACTGACATCATAATAATATAATCGTACTAAGTACAATATAAATCAAACTTAGTATGTTTAAGCAAAAAAGCCACCTTATTATGTCTAAATGAATATTCATGATTGAATTATATTTATTTTTATTTTGTTATTTGCGTTTTTATGCCCCCGAGAATCTTTGATTCGGCGGGCATATAGTTTTTGTCCTGTCTGTTTGTTTGTTTGTTTGTTTGTTTGTCCGTCACAAAAACTTTAACCTTGATCATAACTTCAAAAGTATTTGACCTAGCCCCATGAAACTTCACACACGTATTCATCATCACAAGGGCTGCATTCTGACCAAGGGTCATAACTCTGTTGTCATTTTTGGCTGAATTATCTCCCCTTGAAATTTTGCAAAAAAAAAAAAAATGGCTCCCACTGGGGCATTGGTCACCTTTAGTGACAGCTTTTGTTTAATTATTATTATTATATTTATTTATTGTTTTACTTTTTTCAAACCTGTAAATTAGTGGTGTTGGGGGGGGGAGGGGAAATACCTGCTAATTCCCCCTTTTTCCACCGCCCCTCTGTTTTATACCCTCTACTGTCTCTTCTGTCACCCTTCTCTATTTCTCCGGGAAACGACACAAAACGATCCACAATGGTTGTTTTGTTTGTTTGATTTGAAGTGTAACGTCCCCATCAACATTATTTAGGTCATATTGGGCTCGTTGCTTCCAACTTTGTAGGACTTTTACCCGACATTGTGAGGAAATGACATCTCAATACCTGCTGCCCAATGAAATAATAGCGTTTATCCAAATCACTGGACGGTCGAATTTATGAAAGACAGGATTGCATCTTCGGGTTCATGAATTTTCAGTTTTTAAAGTGAACAAATGACTTACTGGCGGCAATCAAGCTATACTGGATTGTACAAGGGTAGAGATAAGGTCCTGAAGTTCTGATAACTTCTCCCATCAGTGATTCTCCGTAACAGTCGGATCCTATGCTTTCTTTAGGTACACCTGAAACTTAAAAATGAGTCGCGTCACGCAAAAATCTGTCTTATGACATCTGTGCAAGGCTAAGACCGTGACGTTCATAAGCCTGTGTAACCACTCTGTCAGACTTCAGTCTTCAATTTCTGTAAGGGAAAGTTTTCAGTATATGTACATCCGTATAGCACACAATGGCGACTCAGATCAGACTGCGCATTCTGAGTCCTCGTTGCGCGTAAATGCTTGAAAACACATTCTCCTTGTCACAGCTAAAACCAGATCTAAGCATGCCCAAGTAAAGTGGTGCGAGTCGGACTTCCATGCTTGTAAACCATTTCGGTTTCTTTAGATGGTAGGGCTTGAGATGTCATTTCATCTCATTGTCGGGTAAGTCCCATAGAATCGGAAGCAACGTCTCCAAAATGACCAAAATAGTGTTGACGGAAACGTAAAGCCTCAACGTTTCTCTACAATATGGTCGGACGTAAGTGGCATTATGTCGCCATATATCAGTTTCACTCTGAGTGAACTCAAATATTTTTTCCATTGTTTCAGTTTTAGCTCTTATACAAAATTAATCATAAACAAGAGGCCATGTGTTTTACCATATACAGGCATAGCGTCCAACTTGGACAAGTCATGTGACTACAATCCCATGAATAACATTCCATTGCCTGGACCCACGGATCTTCATGTAATTTGGTTTCAATAAGCCAGCAGATTTAGTAGAGAAAGAAGATAAAATACTGAATATAAGTCATCCAGGACAGAGGTCACCAAATGACCTTAACCTTTGAAATTGATAAACTTCGATTGCTGATTGCAAATATCTATTCTGATGCCACAGGTTACAACAGAATCAGAAAAATCCACTGATTTACCCTTTTTTAAACAAATGTCTAAGTGACCAAATTTGACCATGACATAAAACAGGTCAAGGTTAACCAAAGGTCATCATTTTGACAAACTTCGTAGTAAGCAAGTCCCTTATTCTATATACCAAGTCTGAAGGTCATTGGTCATCGGGTTCCGTAGACGTACATTTTTAACTGTTTTTACAATTAGGGCATGGTGGCCGTAATGGTCATGTGACCCTGTCCTTACGAACAAACTTTCAATCCCACTTCCCATAGAGGCTCCACGTGTAATTTGGTTTCAGTCAACCCAATGCTCCACATGTAATTTGGTTTCAATCAACCCAGCAGTTTCAGTGGAGAAGACATTGACCTCTGGAACTAATTAACTTCCTTTCAGCTAATTGCAAATATCATTTATGATGTCACAGGCTGCAACGCAATCAGAAAAATCCACCGTTTTGCCCTTTTTCTATACAAATGTCTTAGTGACCAAAGTTGACTTTGACGTAAGACAGGTCAAAGTCAACCAAAGGTCATCATTTATAAAATTTGGTAGGGCCCACGTCCCCGATGCTGCATACCAAGTTTCAAGGTCATCGGCCGGTTGGTTCCTGAGAAGAAGATTTTTGCAGTTTTTTACCATATATGAGCATGGCGACCATATTGGTCCTTATCAACAAACATTCATTCCCCCTTCCAACAGAGGCTCCACATGTAATTTGGTTTCAATCAACCCAAAAATTTAAGTGGAGAAGAATATACAAATACTGAACTGAGCCATCAAGGACAAAGGTCAGTAAATGAAATTGACCTTTAGAATTGATAAACTTCAATTCAGCTGATTGCAAATATTATTTTGTAATGTCACAGGCTACCACGCAATCAGAAAAATCCACTTTGCCTTTCATCAATACAAATGTCTTAGTGACCAAATTTGAACTTGACGTCAAACAGGTCAAGGTCAAACAAAGGTCAACATTTATATAAACTTGGAAGGGGCTAAGTCCCTGATGCCGCATACCAAGTTTCAAGGTCACCGGCCATTTGGTTCCTGAGAAGAATATTTTAAAGGTTTTAACCACATATGGGCATGGCGGCCATATTGGTCATGTGACCCATTCCTTAGAAACAATCATTCGCTTCCACTTCCCATAGAGGCTCCACATGTAATTTGGTTTCAATTGGGCAAGTAGTTTCAGAGGTGATGTCGTTTGAAAATGTTGACGACACAGACGCAGACGACGACGCAGACGACGTCGAACCACAGCCTTTACTATAAGCTCCCCTGTATACTACGGGTTTATAGTTGTCGCAGATATGATTGACTAGGCGGAGCTATTCAGGTGTTGTCAATATATGTCAAATTCGATGAGTCCACGCAAAGATTCGGTAGAGTGCCTTTCGCATGCTTTCTGCAAGCGGACCAAATGGCCAGATACGCCACAGTTTTGTTTGTGTTACAGTTGAATTCACACAGTCGGGTGATTTGGTTTACCTTTTTGTTAATAGATAATTCCAAAGGCAGGTACAGACGATAGCTCCGCCTAGTCAGTTTTATCTGCGACTACTATACTAGCTTGCAAAGTATGTAAGGTCATTTTACTTGTCATTTGATACATATAATGGGCAAGTTTATAAAACTAAGATAGCCATTAAAATGTTGATCATAGTTATGGCAAATACGTTAATAAATGTTGAACAAAAACTGAGAAGCATTTTTCAAGCTGCAATATCCATGTATTAGATATTGTACAAAAAAATTAACAGTTACGGGGAATGGGAACACCTGGCAGATTTTTCCGCCATTTTTCAAAGGGGGGCAAGTTTCGGAACTTCCTGTAAGCTTTTCTATTAGCTATGTCCGATGGAAAAAAGGGTCAACTCTTAAAGGAAAGAATTCGCTCCTCAGGAGCAAATTCTTTCCTTTAAGAGTTGACCCCTATTAACATGGCAGATAAAAATACTTTTGAGGAGTTGCCTCCCCTGAAGGTGTATCCATTCCCCTTGAGACCGCCTAATATTAAGACCACTCCACTATTCTGAGTCCCGTTTACATGTACCAGACCCAAATAAGCCTTCATTCAATTTCTTATATCTGTTCTTAAGACAACCTCCAAAAAGACCACTTCTAAACAGTCGCAAAGTTGGTCTTCATTTTGGAATTTTAGGGTACTTGCTAGAACAGTAAAGATTTCGGCCACCGACAAGAAGCTTGACAACTGGGATAAGAAAATCATAAATTTTACTAAAATTACCTGTTACATTAGTATGTTCTTTTTCTGTCTTTTCATTGAGACTCCTTAGCGTTTCCTTGACGACATTGTCAAACCAAATGCACATGTTTGTAGCCATCATATGCATCAATCCAAACTTGGCAACATAGTGGTAGTGATGCATGTACATCTGTACAAATGAAAACACAATAAAGGGGAGGCAACTCCTGCAAAAGTATCTTTGTCTCCCATGTCAATAGGGATCAACTCTTAAAGGAAAGAATTTGCTCCCAAGGAGCAAATACTTTCCTTTAAGAGTAGACCCTTTTTCAGTAGGACATGGCTTATAAAAAAGCGAACAGGAAGTACCGAAAGTTGTCTCCCTTTGAAAAATGGCGGAAACACTGCAAGTGTTACAATTCCCCTTAAAAGATGAATGCTGATGATGGCATTCAAGAGAAAACGTTTTGTAAGGGATGGACACACCTGAAAAGATGTCCGCCATTTTAACACGGGAGAATGTTTCAAGCCCATGTAAAAGAAAACTATACTCCTATTCTTTAAACGTTTTTGTTTGTTTATTCGATTGATCTGAGGTTTAACGTCCCCGTCAACACTGTATAGGTCATTTTCGTGAGGTTGCTTCCAATTTTGTGGGACTTTTACCCGACACTGAGATGAAATGACATCTCAAGCTCTGTCGCCCAAGGAAACAAATAGGGTTTATAACCATGGACGGTCCGACTCGCACCGCTTTGCCTGGGTAGGCTTAGATCCTCTAAGTGATTTACCAGTACTCGTGTGTTGTCGATTTCAGCTCTGCGTGGAAGCATCATGCAGCCCATCTATTTCTTCAAGTCCCGTTGGGCGAGGGTCGCTAAAATTTTTTGTATGTATGCTTGTGTGGGGTAAGAGAAGACATCCCCCATCATTTGATTTCTCATTTAGTTGTTATTTACTAAAGAGTACGAAACCTATGGGGACGAAACATTATGTATCATTACGTAAGGGAAATAAAGGAATGACGCAGACCATCGCCATTTTCCTTTGTTCTGACAAATAAATGTAGTTCCAAACTTTCATTTTGTCCCTCCAGAACACTTGATTAATTGTGTGAACTTTAACGGCCCAGTCAACACTATTTAGGTAATGTCAAACTGGTCAGTTAAATTAAACAGGGAAGCAATGAGTTAACTACTATGCAATCATTATGTCGTATTATATATATGCAGTACCCATTTTTATACCCGTGACATTTTCGATCACAGGTATGACGCGCATCTGACTAATCTACCGCTGCCGGCTAAAAGAGATAAATATTTCTGAAATAGTTGCTCCCCCTCAAAGTCACTCCAGTTCTTATAATGTTAATTTTGTGAAATAAATTATATATGATAAGACACATTTTGCTGCATATGAAGCTAAAAGAATTCCGCCGAAGGCTATGTCGTGCCTGTGGGGGTGCAGAGTCACCGAGTCACAAAATCTAGGTCAAGGTAAAACGAAGATGCTTGCATCAAAAATGCCATCCCTAGATGCAAGTTTGTGCTCTTACATTTCACGTGAAATAGACTTGAACATACGGTGAACGTTAGGGTTGACGTAATATTTCACAAAGTTTGCAAACCAGAGATGAAACAACGGTGAGGACTCGACAGCAATAGACCACTGAAATGCTGGAGCAAAAAAAAACCAACAGTTAGACTCCAAGTCTCCATTACACGGACATGGTGAACAGGGTTTCAGATGGCTCAGCGCGGTTTACTGTCGAGTTCTCAGCCTTGTGTTAACTTTTCTTTAATTGGGATTTCTTTGTTTACTAGGCTGATTCACTGATGCGTTAGAAAACCTTCATGTAGACCAAACTAATACTTGGTTGAACTACAGTGAAAGTGAGGGTGAAGGTTTGGATCCCGTAAAGTTACCCCCCCCCCCTTATGTATATTGCTCCTTTTTAGTTGGGTTTGGGTATTCTTTCTTTCTTTCTTTCAGTTAACGTCCCGATCCGAATGACGGTGCACTTTATGACATTCATCCCTGCAAATGATGTCAATGGAGCGTGTTCGGAC